>OW679194.1:14732206-15148681 GCA_940337035.1 Agriotes lineatus | reverse complement strand
TAACTCCTATTTTAAATGTATTTTAAAACTGAAAAATCACAGAGTAAACACCATAATTCCGGTTATGCGATTTTCTTCAAAATCTTGCTGTCGCATTTAGATAACACACAAAACGTATATATGAAGTTTTAACGCCATGCCTCTTTTCGTTTTTGAGATATTTTGTTCACAGACAGACAGACACACAGCCACACAAGCACACAGACCAATGAGCAAAAACTTTTTTTTTGGGTTCAGGGGACTCTAGAACGTGAAGATCTGTTGAAAACTCAATTTCGAATTTTTGGGGTAAATCCAATACTTCTTTTATCGTAAAAAGAAGTAAAGCCCGTCTACAAAATTTAACAGTGTATTATTTACTGAATGGTTAGTTGTACGTAAAAAAACCTGTATAATCTTTTTTGTAGAGAATTTCCTAGCCTTCATTTCTTGTAATAACTAAAAAAAATCATACGACCCTTAAAAAGAGAGATATTTGCGAAAAACTTATTTCTGTCACTTTTGACCTTGAATAACTCAAGACGCAAGCGCGATATCGATGGAGACTATTGAGACATTATTTGTAATGTCAAAATAACGGTGTATGCAAAATGTCAGCTCACTTGGATTTTTTCGGCAGACGGATTCTAATGTAACTGGACTATAACGTTCATATTTAAAAAATAAAAATAGTAAACGTGGGTTTACATCGTTCGAGGGGAAGGAGAAATATCGATAATTATTATGAGATAATATTTGTCTTTAAAGAACCTGTAAAGAAACATTTTCAGATATTCATCCATAATAAACACATTTTGTTAAGCTAAAAGTGTAGAAACGAATGTTCTATTCTCATCCATCTTTCTATCTATTTTTTGCTTATCCCTATTATTCATTTGACAACCGTAAATCCGTTCAGAGTTCACAGCAATCGCACACTCGGCTACGACGATTAGCATCGGCTTGATTCAAAGCCACTTATGATTCCAACCTAAGCACGCAAACAAAAGGACAAAAACTAATTTTTCCAGAGACGGCTAATTTCGCATCCTCGGATTATAGGGAGTGAAGGCGACAGTAAAACGAAAGGAATTCATAATATTTATGATTTGAGAGCTCGTATCCGGTGTTATATCAACAGATTACCGCTTTCACCAGCAAGTACGGATATTTAATATTACTTAACGTCAGACTTAAACTGCTAATCTGACCATTTATCCATTTTGTCTTGTCCATTTTTTGCTGCTAATGAGCCGAACGACAATCTATCGTTATCCTGGATATAAATGGGAGCTTGAGAACCACTGTCTTGCTGTTTCATTGCGTTAATTGTGGAATTAATCTTATCTGCAGCATGCAGGCTTAATAAAGATATTTATTGCAAAGGTGCAAAAGTACTACGTTCATCAAATGAAATTAAAGATTTTATTAAAATTAAATAACACTAACAATAAATAATTCAATTACCTTTTGAGATGGACTTGTAATAATTAGCCAAAAATTTGAGTAGAATTAAGATATTAAAAATTCCAACTTGAAACTGATTCAATCTAAAACTGTCACTACATTTAAGATTAAGCATATAATAAGCAAAACTTGACCATATTGCCTTCACTCGAACTTGACTATCAAGTCCATTGGTTCTGACTGCAGTGCCTGCTGATGTTCACTGATTGATAGCTATTTGTCGAATTTTACTGCTACCGTCATGTTTAAGCTTCGCAGATACAATAGAACATTGTCTTCAGTTTCTTTCTTTTATTTTCAATACATTTTTTGTATTAATAGTTTTGTGTTATACCGCTCACTTCTTAATGGCTTAATAGAAAGCACCTAGATATATATTCTAAAACTACATAAAAAAATGGAAGGCGATTACTTAATTACAAATAACTAAAATTAGTGAGGACCTAACTAATACAATTTCAGAATCCCAAATATTTTTTAATTTATACTATTTAGTATAAAGTATTAACTTACACTTAGGAGAATGACTAATGATGATCATGATTAGTTTACTTCAAGGAAATATTAATTTCTAAAAAGCGTATGCGAATATAATTCCTTGAATTTTGAGCCACTCATCAACTCTTAAATTTAGGGTATTGGGTAAATAGGACCATGTACCATATTGACAATACAGGGAATTTATTTTAATAGTTAACA
The DNA here is from genome assembly GCA_940337035.1 of Agriotes lineatus. Lineage (NCBI taxonomy): Eukaryota > Metazoa > Arthropoda > Insecta > Coleoptera > Elateridae > Agriotes > Agriotes lineatus. Next base: position 15,146,536 of record OW679194.1, on the reverse strand, counting down.
TAAGCGTTTCGTTTCTATGACACCATTTAATAATACAGGTTATTTCCATAGTTACAAATGAGACCAATAGATTAGAGCGTGTATTTTACGAGTTAACATAAGAATGATTACTTGTCAAAAAGACAATTAAAAGTTATCCTAATGTATACCGCTGAAGAAAAGATACAACACACAAGTACCTACGTATCTACTTTTTAGTTGCATACCTATATTCCGATAACAAAATTAAAGTTTCTTATTAGCAAGTACCTAATCCAAATTCGTATGTTAACTGGTAAAATAAACGCTCTAATCTATTGATTTCATTGGTAACTATGGAAGTGACCTGTATGATTAAATGCTGGCATATAAACCAAACTGCTATGTTAACCATTAAAATAAATTCACTGTATAGCGACTCGCGATTTTCGATTTGATACGAGCTAACTTGGTTTTGTTTCAAGTGTCAAACGAACTAATTCAGAAATGTCAGTTGATTTTTCTAGGTTAGGTCGTGCGTTTTAACCATAAAAAGCAACAGAAGGTGTATTGGGGACAAACATTAATCATTGGCATTGAAACTCACACAATAATAGTTATTTACTATACAAGTGGGATAAGGCATCATTAATATACGTGGGTGTAAGTTACAAACGCGTGCGTAGCACGAGTTATGTAAGCACACAAGTATTTTAATGATGCATTATCACACATGTATTGTACAAAATTTTACCTACAATTGCATAAAATTGAGAAAAGTGCATTAAGAGAAATGTCAGATCTGTCATTTTCAAAAATATTTTAGTAGGTAAAGGTCATTATGTCATTCATTTGACACTATTTCAGTTAGGTAATTAAGCCATTACACCATTGAGTTAGGTAATAAAGCCATTACATAACTGAGTAGTGCAATGAGCTTCATTACCTAACGGAAATAGTGTCAAATGAGTGACGTAATGAGTTACTTATCCCACTGGAGTAGATAAAATAGTATTACGCTCTTTAGTATATATTTTAAATCATTATATTCTCTTCCTAAATATAATTCGTAGTACGCTTAATAATCTATAATTCTTTAAGATTATAATTTCGTTATAATCCCAATGCAAGAACATCCAACTCATCCTACGAACTCGTTGTATTACTAGCTTTGGTATTATGACTTATAATATTCACTAGAAAATCATCGAATATAAACGTACTACTTATTATATCGCCCCTGAATGTATTTTATTTAGCTTTTATCTGAAACCAAGAATTATTGTCGTAAGTTGTGTCATAATATTTTATTTCATTCTAAAACCATAATCTTCTTTATTGACCCTTAATAGAGGGCGTAAAATGGCTTTTATAGCCCTACAACCTACAAAAATTGCTATGCAGTGTAGCAATATTAACAATCTGCATAGAAACCATAGCACACCAAAAATTCACAGCACCAGCACAACGATAATGCAGTAGTATGTAGCCAAAACACTGAATCCTTGAATTTTGTCCATTGTATGTACTACGTGCTTAACAACGAATAAGCCCTTAATACATAAATAACTATTACACAAATTCATAAATCCCAAATACGCAAAAAGTATATTAAAATAGTTTTGTTCCCGCCCCATCTTTTTCATCTTAAATTTGAATTATGATGATGTAGAGATCTATAGAACTAAATCCAAGTATGGCTTACGGGGTAAGCCTTCGAAAGCGAAAGAAGTAGTGGAAACAGTCGAGATGCAAACATTACTGAAAATAGTAGAAGAAAAGGTAGAAATAGCGTAAGAAATAAATCTCAGTTGGCGAATGGACAGCATCAAGAACAGACTGGAATGATCACATCTTTAAAATAGAGAACGATCGATTAGTCAGATATTCATTGTTAAAACAGAAAAGGTGATCCGGGAGATCGGCAAAAGATGTCTATATGGTGAAGCGGGGCAGTTTTAGTAAAAATTCAAATCTCCTTTAGCAGTACTGCTTATATCGAATAATATTTCTACAGCTAGACCAGTATAGTATAGTTTTAATATTAAATTGGAGATCATAATATTACTGATGTCACGAAACAACAAAGTTTCTGTTTTATATGATCTGAAAACAGGCGCTACTGCACCTTCTACCCGGTATATCTACCGGCCTATCAGCCACCTGAGGACGCACCCTTTAGGGGTTACTAGCTGCCTCAAAACAAAACACGACTCCCATTCAAGTTAATGGTGAAATCGTAGAGGTAGTAACTAAATACACATGTCTTGGGAAAGATTTAAATAAAGTAGAACTCCAAGCGGCGGAAATAAATAGATGGATTAGACTTGTTTAGGCGAGATACGGAAAATTAAGGGAGGCATTCAAGCCATCACACCCACAAAGTTGTTCAACCAGTGTATTTTTCCCATATTGACTTATACTTCAAAATATGGAGTGTTACTGCAACCAATTTCGACAAGCTAAACATGGTACAAGGACATATGGAAAGGTCCAAGTTAGAAATAAGATTGTAGCACCGGCAAATAGTGGAGTGGATAAGGCATAGAACAAAAGTGGAAGACAGGATAACAGGAAGAGCAAGAAGGAGGCAGTTGCTGCACGTTAAAGAAATGAAAATGATGAGATGATTCATGGATGTTAATACGCAATTAGAAGATAAGGACCTGCATTAGGGTTGCTGATTGCAAACCGAAGGCTAGAAAGTCTAGGCTGAGATGGTGGAAACATGTGCAGAAAAGCAGGAATAATAAAATTTCTAAGACGAACATTAGTAATTGCAGTACCCGGAGGCCGAATGAGAGGACGGCCGAAACAACTATCGCCGAGAGAGTGAAAAAAAACAGTCAAGTGGCGGATTTTGACGTGGGAAACAGAATGAAATAGAAAAGACTGAGCCGTACAGCTGATTCCACTTTATGAAAAAAAAAGCTAACAAGATGATATAACCTTGTAGTTGAGCCAGTATCACACAAATCGAATCCAATTATACTTCTTGTTAGGTTAATTTTTAATCGGTAAAGTTATTTGTTTTAGGTTTCTACAGCCCGTCTGGCCATTTCTCGCATGCTAGTCGCTATATTTTTCTATCCTGCCAATCATCTTCTTCCAACTGTCTTTTTTCATTGCCGGGCTTGTTTTATTCATCCATCTACTTCTGGGCCTTCCTGTTCTACGTTCTGTTGCCACCCATTGCCACATTAAAGAGGTAATCTTTTTTCTTCCAGTCCTCTTAGATGTCCGTACCAGGGCATTTTTTTGTCTCTGTTACATCCATAAGTGTTCCCTTAACTTTCTATCCATTCTATCTCTAATTTCTCCATTTCTCACATGATCTAACCTCGTTAGTCCACAGCATCTTTGTCAGTGGTTCATCTCAGTTGTTGTTATTCTGTTTGCTAATCGTTTATTGGTAATCCACAGTTTAGAGCCGTATGTGACACAGCTTTCAATTAGCCTAGTAAAAATATTCTTATTCTCCTTAGCATAGAATTTCGGCTTAGACCGCGTAGTATTTGTATATGAACACCCAGCATTTTCTGGCTTAATGTGCCTTGCACCTTGTGAAGTCGAGCAAAAACCCGCGCGATGGCCATGCTCTTTGGTGGCTCGTGTTGTTTGAGTATCTTGAGAACGAGGATACTTAGGCAGATTTGGCCGTTTTGCTTGCAGCTTGCATCATCAGAGTGATCTGATGATGCAAGCTGCAAGGTCTTGCGAAACGTTAGTGAATATGGATGCACAAACAGCAAAACGGCCAAATCTGCCTAAGTATCCTCGTTCTCAAGATACTCAAACAACACGAGCCACCAAAGAGCATGGCCATCGCGCGGGTTTTTGCTCGACTTCACAAGGTGCAAGGCACATTAAGCCAGAAAATGCTGGGTGTTCATATACAAATACTACGCGGTCTAAGCCGAAATTCTATGCTAAGGAGAATAATTCGAGTAACCGCGAAAGCCTCAAACAATACAAAAATATTCTTTTTTGTTTTACGTGAGATCCCTTTACTTAACAAAATAGAATTTGTTTATTGAGTTATCCTTCTTCCGTGGCCGATTGTAGCTTAAATGTCTTTTTGTGACCCCAAGGTATTATATTGGTCGACTGACCTGATTCTTTCCTTTTCTCCAACGATGTCTTGGCCTTGAGCTCCGACTGCCATATATTTGGTTTTGGCTAGATTAACTTCAAGCCCCATTTGGTATATTCTTTGATAGCGTTTTCTGAGCATGTATCTGATGTCATCTGCATCTTCAGCTAGCACCACCTGGTCATGGGACAAAGATCAAAGTATAAATATTTCTATTTCCAATTTGAACTCCAATTCTGCTACATTTCCTTATCTAAATTTTAAGTGTCGCATTTAGATATATGTCCGAGATATTGAGCACCCTTGTCTTAATTCTTTATTTACAATAAATTCGTCAGATATGGTAGTTTCTACCTTTATGCAACTGACACTCCCTTCATAAAATCTCTTTATACCATTTATCACTGTTTTGTTTACCTCATTTACTTGCAAAACCGTAATTTGGTTAACGGCACACTATCATATGCCTCCTTAAGGTCCACAAACACCATATGAATGTTTCGTTCACACGCTATTTTCTTTTTCATTAATTATTTTATGCAAAACAGGTTATCTGCACATGATCTGTCAGGGCGAAAACCACTTTGAATTTCTAGTCCTTCTCCTGTTCGCTCAAGTTTATGTTTCAAGATTCTACCATGCAGCCTTCCTACTGAAGCTATTACGCTAATCTACTAATCCCCCTGTAGTTAGAACAGTCTATCTCGTTGTTTCCCTTTTTATATATAGAAATATTGTATGCAACTTGTTCTTCGGTTGCTACCCGATCCCCGCTGATACATTTATATAACATGTGAGCAAACGAAAATAAAATCAAGCTTGGCTTTGTGTTGGCACTGTCAGTATATATATATATATAATTAAAATCAGTTTAAAAGTTGTTAATTTGTACAATTTAGGTCATGGCTGACAAGGTCACTGCAGTGACCTTGTCAGCCATGACCTAAATTGTATATATATATATATATATATATATAAAGATAGTCCCTCTCACAGCTTGTGTGGTTACATACACAGTACAATGTTATTTCTTGACTGGGATAGGGTTTGGAAAAACTCCAATCTCAGTGCTACGCACAGGTACCAAGCTTTAATGGTTAGATTGAATTAAAACCACTTGTATGTTACGCCTGAGGCGTAACATACAAGTGGTTTTAATTCAATCTAACCATTAAAGCTTGGTACCTGTGCGTAGCACTGAGATTGGAGTTTTTCCAAACCCTATCCCAGTCAAGAAATAACATTGTACTGTGTATATATATATATATATATACCGGACGGGTTCCATCTATAGATTCTTTGGGGCCATCTATTCTCCTGCATTCGTATGAGGTGTCCGTACCATTTCAAGCTTCTCCTTTTAATCCTATCTACCACCGTATCCTTGGCTTCCATTCGTCCACGAATTTCATCATTTATTATTTTATCCACCCTCGATACTCCTGCGCTTCTTCTCAGGCAGTCCATTTCTACTGCATTTATTTTTCTTTTCAGTTCAACATTCATTGTCCATACTTCGCTTCCATACATTAAGACCGACACGACTAACGATTTTCCTATATTTTTTTTTACTTTTTGCGAAATATGTTTATTCCACCATATGGAGTTTAAGCATCCGATTACTTTGCGGCTCTGTTCAATTCTGTGTTTAATTTCTGTAGATCCCAATCCATCTGTTGTAATAATTGAGCCAAGGTATTTATATCGTTTTACTTGCTTAATTTGTTCACTGTCTGTTATCCACATAGGAAATAATACTACTGAATTTATTACCAAATATTCGGTTTTATTTATATTGACGTCCAGTCTACTTTCTCTATACGCTTGGTTTAATCTCTTCAACATAAATACCAGATCATATGCATCTTGTGCAATGATGATTTGGTCATCTGCAAAGTTTAATGTGAATGTAGTATTTTCTCCTACCGGAATGCCCATGCCTGCTACTCCCCTTTTCCATTTCCTTAATACATATTTTAGATAAATGTTGAACAACAAAGGAGACACCGAACATCCCTGTCTTAGTCCCTTCGAAGGGTATATTACTTTCGAGAGTTGATTTTGATATTTGACGTAAGCTCTGTATATAGCTCTTTAATACTGTTAATTAGTTTAGCGTCTATCTCAAAGAATACGAGTGCCTCCCATAACTTACCTCGCGGCACTGAATCATATGCTTTCGCTATATCAATAAATGCAAGATGCGTTTCCTCGCCTTTAGCTGTTCTTTTCTCTGAAATTTGTTGAATAATAAACAGGTTATCTACGCATGATCACTCTGCCATGAATCCGCTTTGTTCTTCACTTATTACGTGTTTCGTCGCTTCTTTTATTAATTTCCCGTACAATCTACTGGATGTACTAGTTATACTTACACCTCTACAATTGTTCGGATCTGTCTTCTTCCTTCTTCCTTTAGACTGTAAGTCTATGTTATATTTTATGTTAGCAGGTTAGGTTTTGCGTCAGTTTGTGTCGAAACTGACGGAAAAGCTAACCTGTTAACCTCGAATTTGATATTTGCGCTAATTTAAGGCAAAAAAGTATCCATTTGTGGGCATTTATTGATTGTATTCTTTAAAAATTATATACTCCGGCTTTGTCTTGATAGAATTACATTATCTAGTTTGTATACGCGATGAAGTCTTCTAGAAGTCGGGTTTAATATCGTTGTGTACATGTCCCTCTACTTACTGAAATTATTCAATAGACAGATCGCTATAATTACCATATTTGTTTTACTTGTGTATGTTTTTAGTATTTATTGTACAATAGCTAAGAGCAGGCGTAGATCAGCAAAGGTAGGTGCAGTTGACTAGGCGCTGGTTTACCCATCACCCTAAAGAAGTACTTTGTGTTCTTCTGTCGCCCATTCTGGAGGGATTAAATGTGCTTGGCTTAAGAATTCATGGGCCCATGGCAATAACATCTTCGGAACTAAGTATCTACACCCAACACATCCCTCCGCGAACCCTCCTTTGTTTCAACTATGATCTAGCGGCGATCATTTTTGTGCAAAGGCAAACATCTTTGCGTTGGAGAAGTGCTGCCGTTCAAGTAATCGTTCATCCGATTTGGCTCGGCCTTTATGTATCCAGGTTGCAATAAAGTGACAACTTATCTTTCTTCGGGTGGCTTCGGTTTATCGTGTTCCGTAAATGATCATTTACCCTATAACATCTTTGAATTAAAAGCCTTAGAGTATCTACTGACTCAATCTGTACAATTTTTCAAATTAAATTGGAAGTCGTAATATACTATCGAGAAACAAGAAGCCGCAATCGTTTTAGATCTATTTAAACGCTACTCGAAGACATGCTAAAAAGGGTCAAAGCTACAAGACAACAAATAAATAACAATAGCTAATATCTCTTTGTAGGCAGGTTCTCGTCATAAATTGTGAAAACAAAACAAATTTTCTATGATATAAAACCAAGAAAATGTCTGTTTACGATAATACGCTGCTCTCACACGCAAACAACAGTTTTGAGAGTATATGATGCAATAAAAGAGTCCAGTGTAGACATGTACTTAATAGAATTACCATTAAGCAACAGTGAATGAGCCATCCACGTTATCATTAAATCCTATTTCACAGTATTCAATTACGATCGTTCGCATCATAAGATGGCCTATAGAAGTTAATCGCATCAATTACGATCACCAGCGGGCAACAAACAGATGAGTAGCTAAAGTGCGGAAATGTATTCCAACCGATGCACTTGCTCGCATGCCGCAAGATCGGGCAGCCAGTTAATGCATGGCCAACAGCACCTGAAGACAGCTAATTGCAATTAGCGCGGTTTCAGATTAAAGATGTTATCGCCGGTGCTTGTGTTCCTCGCCACGGCACTAAAGTGATTTCTTGTAATATTTACATTCCGCCGATAAATAACGCAGTGTTTTGGCAACACTGACAGGACTGCAGTGAGCAATCGCTACACCTGAAAATTTCTCCTGCATCAATTACACGACTGAATCGCCTCGTTACGCCGCCTGAGCTGGACCCATTAATAAAGCTGCATTATTGATTGTCGATTTTCTGTTGCAGAATGCAGGGAATAATCACGGGCAGAAGCTAATAAATGAACCAATTTATCCGGAATCGGAATGCATCTTAACTGGCGAATTTAATCATGAAACACCTGCGATGATCTGGTGCTTACCGATTAAATTGGAAACGTTTACCATTTTCAATAACGATATTTCTAAAATTTGAAACAAACTTGATGGGAATCAAAACTAAGAGATTGGCAATGCTTCTTTGAGGTACATTGAAATAAATCAGTACAGAGGTCAATGTAGAGGTCAATTTTGCCTACATAAGAGTAAACGTAAACCATATACCGATTGATTATAAACGATTAGATGGGTTCAGAGTACGTTGGAAATGCTACGTTTGCCTTTGAAGTATATTCTTAACCCACCAATACACAGAATTCAATTCACGTAAATCTACACAAGTTAATAATACTTCAATACGTCAGACGTAAATAAGAAACCGCCAATATAGTAAATCTTTAATATAGTCAGTTTTCAAATTACATTAATGGACTTTGAATTGCATCAAAATATTTAGTAAAACAGCAAGGTATCTGATGTGGCTTCGGTCTCGCACTGGTTCTATAGCGGATGACACCAACACAGGCCACACGAATAGACTTCTAAAATGCCAATTACCAGAGATCAAAGTCCCCAACAGAATCACTTAAATTCTTAAAGTATGAAACTTCAATCCAGAAGGCAGACTATTTCATCAATACACAAATCCCGAAAAGTCCCAAATTGAACTCACGCTCAAAAAGAAAGAAGGATCCATACAAAAAAATCCATCAACATAAAAGGAAAAACCAAACTATAAGGAAAAGCCATGTAACTGTAAAACTCAATTAGCCTCCGGGAGTGGAATCTGTTTTGACCACTTACTTTAGTCGTATATCAGCCTAACGTTCTCTCCCTACTACTACTTAACCTAATCGAAACGTATAGACATCTAAGAGGCATATAAAACGAAGTTAAACACCAGTGGCCTCCAACTATTCAACGACCGTCCATACCTAAAACCTGCTCTCTCTATTACATCCACATTAGAAAAAGGAAAGACAGCTGTCCCTTGATAAAAATCTCCAGAACGGCACCTTACATAAAGTGTTTTAAAGATTTTGATAAATTGTTATTGTTTTCAGCCAAATCTAGAAGCCGTTCACTTGAAAAACCAAAACAAAAAATAGGCTAATAAGCAATTTTATCACCACGGTGTGGTGAAATGACACTAGAATCCCTAGCTACATAAGAAAGTGTGTAAGCGCATGTTCTTGGTCTGACGGCAACCAAACTTACCTTCACGAAATGGAGTCGGCAACAGGGCACAATCCAAAAGAAAACGTCTAAAAGACTATTCAATACGAGACAATACTCCAAACAATGTATTAGTGGAAGCGAAAGGTCAACTATAGTTGCGCCCGTGGTCACAGCCTCCAAGGACCATCTCATAGGTCATTTACTTAATCTTTAAAACGTCAAAAGAAATTCCATCTGTCAGGTCTATCATCAGTTCTGACCTCGAAAAGAATGTTATCTAAAATAACCAGAAAGTGCGATCACAGCATTCGCATTTTCTATAACTTTTTCGAAAAAACCAAAGCAAGTGACCTTGGACAAACCCAGACAGATGGGAACATAAAATCGGTGCTCTCTTTGTATGTTTGCGTGTTTGCGTGTTTGCGTGTTTGCGTCTATGTTTGTTCGCTATCTCCTCCGAAGATACTGGACCGATTAAGTTGTACGATGGCTTAAAAGTTTGCTAATTTTTAGATTTAGATCGTAGGCCGGTTTTTATTTTCAAAAACAGTGCGAAAAAGTTTTAATTTAATTAACACCTCTAGGCAGCAGGGCGGAGCGCCTTACGCCGTGCAGTATTAGCTCGGGTGCGCGCATTATTCAAACAAGAGAGGTGGTCCTGCGGTAGGGTGCTGGCCTATCACGCGGGTGGCCCCGGGTTCGATCCCGCCGATGCATCCTTTTTTTTAAATTTATATTGATGAATCTCTCTTAATTTTGCGAACCGAAACGTAGTTCGGGTGACTCACTAGTACTATATATTTTTGCACAACAACAAACCGGAAAAATACCGCTCATGATGTATCAGAAGAATCTAAAGGATGTTACAATGGAAAAATTAATCTGCTTACAACACTTATAACTTCCATAACTATTTACAATTTAGAAGTCGCTGACAATGCCGACGACAGGAATAATGCAATTATTATGCTGCTACATAGAAATAGTAGCATATGTATATAAAATTATAGGCCCACATATATAAACTGTCCAGAATAATTCGCACTCAAATCACCAGAAAACTCGATTATTATCAGCCACACAAACAGGCAAGTTTTAATTTAAAAAAGTTTTATTGCAAACGATCATCTACATACAATCGAAATACGTATCGAAAAATGCACCGAGAACCGTAAGCCATTAACCTTAGCATTTATAGATTATGAAAAGGCGTTTGATTCCGTAGACAAGTGGGCTGTATTGAAAGTTCTGGACGACTGTAGAATCGACTGATTCTTCGTACACCATTGATTCAAATGCCACTTCCTGCATCAGTCCGGATGAAAGATTGCAGGCATTTCCCGTATGTCAAGGAGTACGACAAATTTACCCTTTGCGCCTTTGTCATCTAAATTGTTTCGAAAACGTATTTCAATGACTAAACTAAAATTCAAAAGGCGTAAATACCGACAGGAAAAAAATTAAAAAGCATTACTAGAAACGGCCTAAAAATGAATGTGCAGAAACATAAAGTTATACATAATCTGAAAAGGAAATAACACAAAATCAGTTGGAAAAGGTCAATAGAAAGATAGGACTCATCTGGGCTCCTTTTTAAAAATAAAGCAAATTACTAAAAAGAAAAATTCCACTATCTTCAAACTCCAAAACATTTAACCAATTCTTCTACTAAAGTCTGCGTATAGTGGAGCAACTCTAACACTTATCAAAAAATATACATATTCAGAGTAGGTATATTTTTGAAGCTTGCACAATTTCATGTTTATGTTCATATGTACACAACATTTTATATTCCAGTTCAGAAATATTTAATTATTTACAATTAATAGATTACATCCACAACATTATACATATACAAACTACTTGTATCAGAAGAGACAACTTACAGTAGGAGGGAAATAAAAAATGTATTATGAATGAACAAGTGCAAAAATTGCAGCTAGCGGTGTGGTGTTACTTCTTGTAGTTTAATTGCAGTTTTTAGGTTGGGAGTGGGGGCATCCCTAATGGCATTAAAACAAAATATGTGGTGTAACTATTTATAAATAAACCAATCTTGATTACGCTATTTGTGTTTCAGCTGCGTATTTTACTTGCCTGTCCATACAATGAGCCCGCGGTGAACACATCTGAGGTAGCAACTAGCTGCGATTTTTGCATTTGTGCATTTAGAGTTGATTTTCAACATTTTTTCACTACAGTATTTCTAATGCACTAAGGTTTCTCTTCTGATATACATCGTCGATATACTCAGTGATGCAGTGGTAAGGGTGCTGCAGATTTCGAGTTTGAACTTTTGCGGAGGAAACATTTTTTTATGCATTAATTGTATGGTTACACAAAGAAGTACATTAAAGATTTGCTTTGATAGAACTTGTACAGTTTTTATAGCGTACATATAAAATTTAAGGAAAAAAGGCATTATCATTGCTTGAACATAGAGCTAGTGGATTCTTCGAAAGCAAATAGTAAAAACCGGATTATTTGAGATTTGTTTGCAACGTACAATTGATTTACTCTATACCAAAAAAAAAAGCAAGTAATCAGGAAAATTCTTCCCATCACCAATGCACTTCAGTATATTATTCTAAAGGACATGGGGAGCCTAAATGGATTAAGTTATATTTAGAAATAAAACTTTCATGGTTCGTAAAGAAGTGGATGTTCAAATACCACAGTTAAAAAAATAAATGAATTGTGTTGCTAAGATGTTGTTCCTAACAAGCGGCACTCGTATTAAAGCAAAGAAGAAGAGAAGAAGACAAGCTACTTCTTATCTCATAGATGGTTTTTTGTGGCACTGAGAAAGTATGTGGAGAGCACATGCAATACATGTCCGGACTTATCGGTATCAAATGGAAAAGTAACTTGTTTAGCGCGATAATTTGTCCGCTCAAGTGAGGTTATTGAAATGTAAATCTACAGCTCAAAAGGGGTCCATTAAATATGTTAAACAACTACCACTAGTAGATGAAAAAATTCAAATCTTCTAAGAAATAATCTACTACTACTATGAAAGTTAGTTAAATTAATGTTAATTCATAGCGCCACTTATCATACTCGATCATTTTGGGTGTATGCATCCTTGTTCACTCATTTATACGTAATTTAGAGCAGGATTTAGCTTACAGTCGAGTAGCTCCCGTCCAGACAGCTAATATGTACATTTCTTGGGGATTTACATTTTCCGTTGGGCTCCGCGCAAGGAGGTGCCATTTATTTCTTGAAATTAAAGTCTACCTAGTTGCGTAAGAAATTACCTTTTTAGCCGTTACACCTTGCGAGAGCGGACTAACGAATCCAGTAAGCTCTAAAGATTATTTTCCGACCTCAGTCGGAATTTACAATTCAGATCGCATAGGGCTCTCGACTCCCCAATCCGCCTGGTGATTTATAGAAATTAAAGCTACAGTTTCTCATAGAAGTGGTTGCCGGAACCACATTATTGCCAACTACATTATGGATTACGTCTAAACGCCGGATTTATATTTATATAAGGGTGATGTGACAATAATTACCAATTTACGACGAGTACTGTCAGAACCATTAGACCCGTTTCCTGAAACTGATTCCTGTTTCATATATTGTGGATTTCTTCGGCGACTCCATCTAGTCCTACACGCGCAATCAGAGACCAATTGTTTTTCCGGCAGTTTTATCATCACAGCTTCTGAGTAGACGCCATCTCCAAAGAACGAATGCCTCCAGCGGGGGTTGCTGCGTGTTCTTTTTACCTTGAGTTTGCGACAGCGCTTTCGAGGGAAAATTGCGTTCATCAACATATCAGGTTCTATTTACTGTTCAGGTTACCTGTAATAAGTATTCGCGAAATAAAATGAGTGTTTCGGCTATGCAAAACATCTAACTATTAGAATTGCGTCATTTTTGAATTTCGAATTGCTCAAGGTGCGTCTTGTATGCTTACGTATAGGAAATAGTCAGCCCATCAGGGCCATTGTTTATTAAATTAGTAGCCCTTAACCCAATTGCTTGCTTGATTAGTAATTAATATTATAACGTAGCTTGCATTCGGTGGAACTTCACCAAGGGCTCGTTTTTTATGCCTGTAACTACAGCCCTTTTTAACATTTGATACATATTTTGCTCCTGTCTCGCATGTGTTTAATTGTGTTTTCCGATATTTTGTTAAACTTTGTACACCAGTTGGCAGACGAGGTATCAACATCATCAAAAATAAATTCCGCAAGAAACAGTTGTCGTATACATCGACCCAGGGTATCGTAAGCAAACAAGAATCCAAAGTACAGAATTCAAGACAACACAATTTTTTAAGTTCTTTCTATCCCCCAACGTATGGTTCAAAAGAACCACCCCTACGTATCAACTGACCTCTAGCTGCAGCAATTTGATGTAGCGCTAGATCTATGTGTTAGGGCCCTGTACACTTTTTTAAGTAATTGTACATCAGATTTGATCCATCCTTGAGGCCCACTTAGGACCTGTTTTGTGTCGTAAATACCACTAAATTATTTACTTTTTATTTTGAGAGGATTAGTTATCAACAGAAAATGCGTCATTTTATAAACCAACAGGAAATCTACAGTGCCTGGACGTGTAGAAATTTACACGGTATCTCCAGAAATAACTAAAAACTATAAACGTTTCAAAGCATTTAAAAGGGAAATATTAGAGTTCATGGTTTTACTGTAATGTAAATTAATTAATCGTTACAGGGTAATGTTTTACAACATGGAGGATGAATAAAAATTCGAATTGTGACACTGCACCTGAACTAAAAGATAAAATAGCAAACTAATTATGTAGATGTCTTCTATAAAACATAGCCGCCGATAACCATTACTGTGACCCACAAGTTGTTAATACAATTCGCTTAACAGTTGTCCAATTACCTTTTGTCAATACTAACTAGGTGACCAAAAATCGGTGCGTTCCCAAAACGTAGCCTCTAAAAGGTTCTAGCTCGGAGTCTCATTGTTTGCTTTGCTCGACACATTCCTACTTACAGCTAAAAGCTATTTAGATAAGTGTGGCTAAAACAGAACGAGCATATTAGAACAACACAAAAACAATGTTAGCACTCAATCCCAGAATTCTTGAGGTTGCAACAGGCGTGCTGCAGCATAATTGTTGGTAACCTACTTCGTTACAGATACCGACAGCCGCAATCGTAAAAGCACACCTAACTGCTATGACTGATTATTATTATTGATACACAAAGCTGTAATTTGTTTGACTGACCGGTAGTTTACTGACGATTGCATTGATTTTGATTGTTATTGGTTTAAATGTCTGTCTGGACAGATCAAGACTTTTATGTAATCTTGGTGCTTCCAAGTTGCAAGTTGAATTCCTGCGATGTTTTGATTGTTACTATGGGAGATTTTAGAATAAATTACTTACTTTTTGTACATAAGTATACCAACATTGCTGATTGTTCAGCATCTCTTCTATCGTATTTCTAAAATCAGTATTGGAACTTTTTATGTGTCACATAGCAACGTCTACATTTTGCTATAAGAACAATTTCCTAAAAGCCATTAATTTCTATTCTTGAATTAACTCAGCCACATTTAGCTGTACTTTATTTATTGTCTTATTTGTTGTATTTACAATCTTCGACCACATTATTGTGTATATCCTGCGTTTGCGATTTCCATATAACCTACTCATCCAGTACTTTTTGCATTCATTTATAATTCATTTAATTGCACTACATGTCGCGGAAGTTATAATTTTCCCCTGAAAATCCATTGACAACTTGAGTAATTTGTATTATTATTATTATTATTTTATAGCACCGTGAGAATTCAAATAAATACACCAACTATGCACATTACTTAAATTCGACTGTGTTTTGTTGAAAATTGCCTCGATGTAGAATTGTAATACTTGAATACTTGGAAAGTATTATGATACTAGTACAAGGATTCATTTAAAACTAAAATTGTTTAATCCTCTGTCAACATGCATAAATAACAGCGCCAAATAGTTTCTCAGGTAATGAACAGGATACAAGCACCTGCACTTAATCGTAGGCATAAATTAATAATATATACTGTCTGCTAACGTCATAGATCATATGCGTTTTGGAGCGTGACCAATATAATTTTTTTATTTTCATTTCAGATTCGGCAGTATAGGATTAGCTCGAACGATTGGCCAACACTGTATTTTGCTCTAAAATAATAAAAAAGCTCATACGAGAAATTTCATTGTTGAATTGCGACATGACTTGTATTTATTAATATTAATAACCCCGTTTGGTAGATCTTGTTCCAAAACATACAGTTCATTAAGATTAGCATACAATACTGAACGCTACTGTCAAGGACGAAGTTCAACGAATGATATTGTACACTCAGTCCCTTAGAATTCCATAACTAGCCTTTCAAATGAAATTTTTGACCATTATAACTGTTTTACCTTGATTAAATATTTAATCTGTTTTTAATTTTCCGGTAGCTGGTACTTCACATGTCCGTTGAAGTGGTGTAAAGCCTAATTAATATCAACTCGTCAAAGCACTCGGACAGCTGCACGATAAAGTGTGGCTCACCAAAGCAGAAAATCTTATCAGGTGTTACTTAATTGGACACGCCTCCGAAATAATGCATTCCGACAGCTATCGCATCAGTTATTAATTTGATCTACCTCCTAATCCAGATGTCGCGCAAGTACCAAGCCTATGCACTCGAATGGGTCTGACAGTGCAAAAGGAGATCAAGCATGGCCTAAAGCCGCGCCTTATTCAGGTTTATCGCTCCTATTGTACGGTTATGCATAGTGTAATGGACTTTTTATAGGAAAATTTGGAGATCCGTCACGGGTGGTCGGCCATGTGTTATATATGTTACTATTATACGAAGCGTATGACAGTCTGGCCAGGCACGAGAGCGGCTTTTTGCGCCGGATTGGCAAGAAGTTAGAAGCTAATATTTGGTTTGTTCCGGTCAAGTAAAACGAAGTAGAGTGTGAGAATTCTTGTCGGCCTAACTGTATCTCTTGAGGTTTATTAAATTTGACTGGGTTTGTTACCTTTCCCTTTTTTATGCAAATTAAGCGTAGCGCGATCTGTATTGCTTCGCGGTGCTTCCTCTTGGAACAAAACCGCTTAAAAAGTGCACAGGAAATGCGACTTTCATTATTCAATTACTTGCTCTTCCGGCACTTCAATCGAAGCATTCAATTAACTTTTAAGCTTAGTAATAATTATGTTTCTCTGCATAAAGCCACTAAAGAAGTAATCCTTCGTAATTTCAAACTCCGTGTGGGGTTGCTAATCTTCCACCATGGGCCTCCCCAGGTGGCGGATACCTGAGTGGACCAAAACTAGCATACTGTTGCCAGTGAAGCGACTGGAAATAGCTTTCGTTTTCCAGATTAGAACTGGCTGAATACAAATATTCTAACCCGTCTAATCAGCTTCGAAGAGAACTGCTAAGCACTCCCACTAAATCCAAACTTAAAAAAAATAAAACAGGTGGATAGAATAACTGTATCCAAATCTCACACCTCCTACAAAAGATGCTGAGAGAGGAAACATTTTGAAAAAAACACCATAAGAAAACAATTACCAAAAGCTCAATTGTAGATTGCTGCCCATAATATCAAAACGTTGATATCAATAGCACGCGCTAAGAGGTGCTGGAGAAAAACTTCCAACGCATTAAATGCAACATTGTTGGTCTGTGTGAAGCAAGACTACCTGGAGAAAAATATTTAACAATCAAGTCACGACAATAGCGAAAAAAGACACGCATCTTGGTGAAAGAACAATTATAATATACAACCAAGTGCAGCATGTCCGAGGGTATTATACACATCCGTCAAAGTATCCACGAGATACAACTTACAAATTATCCAGAAAACGAAGGTGTGGACCAATTCTGTGAAAGCATTCCACTAGCTCTAATATCGGAGGGAACTCGATACAACGTCCTAATTGGTGAGTTTAATGCTATAAGGTCGGTATCGATAACACAGACAATATTCCAAGCAGAGATAAATTCAGACTTGGTTCTGCAAACAAGAAACGAGATATGCTGTTGAAAGATCTATAATAAGAAAAATTGCACTGTTCCTTCCAAAAGGCATCCAACAGGACATGGAAGGGTCTTGACCGCCATACTAGATACGAAATCGATTATATAATATTAAAATACAAATACACCATTATTACTGACGTCATGGTTATAAACAATTAAAATTCATAGAATAGTACGAGCTACCAAGACGAAAAGAAACAAGTTAGCAAACCAACAAAGATTTCCTATAAGGACAACAAAATATTTACGAAACAAAACAAAACTAGAAATTGTTAAACAGAGAAAATTCTAATAGTATATTATGTATCAAGTTTATAAACGTAATTTTAGTCACGAGTTTTATTAATCACGAGCGAAGCGCAGCGGAGCGAGTATTTAATAAAATGAGTGACTAATAAGTTTATAAAACGAGTTGCATACTATACTTTTTCTACGACCACAAATTTAGAGAATATAACATCATATTATTTCATTAAATTTTGACATTTATTATATTAGGTTAAATTATGCTTGACAAACGTCAAAGTGACGGTTGAAAACTAACTTGATTTTAGTTTTGGCTATGGCTAATAAAGCAAATACTATTTGAACCTAACTTCACCCCATGACTAAAACATCGTTGCCGACTTCAGCTCATGACTAAGAGGCTCTTTAGTCATAGGTTATGAAGGCATGATTAAAAGGTCACTTAGCGACGTGTATGTTAGTA
The DNA here is from genome assembly GCA_940337035.1 of Agriotes lineatus. Taxonomy (NCBI): domain Eukaryota; kingdom Metazoa; phylum Arthropoda; class Insecta; order Coleoptera; family Elateridae; genus Agriotes; species Agriotes lineatus. The sequence goes on along the minus strand of OW679194.1, from coordinate 15,128,448 downwards.
TGTTAAATGGCATTTTAGTTACAGGAGTAGAAAAAAAGATTAAAATGGACGACTGAAAAACAAAGTTAAAAAAAGACATAAGAGCAGAAACAAGGAAGATATATTCGAGAACCAAAAGAACAATCCGAAAATAAAGAAATAACCCAAAAAACTGATGAGGAAGAGACTTTACATAAATCAACAAAACAATCATAAAATAGATAAAGAAACGTATGGCGAATTGCACGTGAAACTTATACAATCAGTAATCGATATTAAAAGAACATGAAGTCCTTAAGGAGAAAAGAAGTAACTAGAAGAATTAGGATACCTCAGCTGAATCCGTTGAGGCAATTCAGTATTTCTACAGCAAATTTTAGTTCTCCAGTAATATGCAACCACTGTTTAGAAAATAGCATAACGAACTTCGGATCAGAAGATATTTCTGATATCACCACGTAGGAAACTGATCGCACTCTATTCCAGCTTAAAAACGGACGTGCTCAAGGTGTGAACAGAATTGCTTAAAAGTTGTTGAAACTAGAAGGCGAGCCATACCGGAGTTAAAGAAACTACTTTCTTTAGAGAGAAATATGGAAAAGTTACTCTACTAGTTACATAAAAAGAGGCAACAATCTTGGAACATATGACTACTGACCAATAAATCATCTTCCACATCCTTATAAACTACTACTAAAACAAATTTTATCCAACATCTACTCATAATAAGCAATAATATTTTATTTAACAAGCATATAATGCAGGCTATATTACACGAGCCGAAGGCAAGTGTTGTAATCATGTAAGTGTAATACAGCCATTATATGCGTGTCAAATACAATATTTTATCTACAATTATGTATATAGTTGGTGACACTGTAAGTCTATGTCAAAGTCGAAGTTAGCAGGTTAGGTTTTGCGTCAGTCTATGTCAAATTCGAGGTTGGCAGGCTACGTTTTGCAACAGTCTGTGTCAAAACTGACGCAAAACCTAACCTGATAACCTCGACGTTAGTGTCATTTATTGACAATGTAGCCCACTAATTAAAAAAATACCTTGTGGAATACGAAATTTCATATTCCACTAGTGTAGTATGAGCTGCTTTTTGTATTTAGAGTTGGATATATAATGCACTTATTATTTGACAGTTGTAGGTAATAGTATATTATACATCAAGGTAGCGAATCGTAAGTAATATTTGAAAATTCGGCCCGTGAACGTGAGTGGACATTTCAAGGCTTGATTTTCGTTTCACGTTAATATTACTTTAAATATTTAGTAACGAATAAACGACTGCAGGGTGTCTCTCTTCTCCGCTGTCCACCCATGTGGAAGATCTAGAGCTGGAGCGGGAAGTCATTGTACTTCTGTGAGGCAGCCTGAAGCGACGAAGCTTCGCACCTGTGTTGTGTTGTAAATGCTGTGTCTACAGTCAATCGCGTGTCTGCGTCTATAAGCAACCAAGTAGAACTTACTTTTAGTTCTTCGAACGTAAAAGTAATTCTAAACCTAGAATTAAAAGTGTTGCCTAACAACATATACCTTCTTGTACTCGTATCAGTAAGAGAAACTTCAATTCCAATTACAGCTTTTGGTATTAAAAGTAATGTTTTTGAAGACGATTGCAAGAAATTTTTTTGGCAGGAAATCAGTATTTATTCTTTGTTGTAGGCTATTGTAGTAAATTTTCATTTATTTCTTTTTGTGTCTACTACTCTGATTGCAATATATCATGTAAATTATTTCAAGTGCAAAACATATTTTATTTTAGAGTTTTTTTGTTCTGTTTCGGGTTCTATATTGGTTTTACATTTGAACAATCTGTTATATCTGAATTTGAATTTTCAAGTAAAAGCTGCGCTCACGTCGTGAGTGGAGGGTCACGCCGTGAACGTGAGCGTAAGCGTGTGTGAGCGTGAGTGTTTTAAAGCAAACGTGAAACGTGCTTGACGTGAGTGAATACTCACTCACACGCCTATCTTTAATTAGAATCAACCATTGCATTAATAACAACGTATAATACCTACGGTTAGCCTAAAAGACTGCAGTTAAATCGAGAAAGTCAAAAGATAAACTCAAGTAAAAATTTTTTATAAAAGCCAGTGTAAAATCAAAGTGGAACTATAAGCGGTCACGATTTTTGGGACAAAGTTGGCTATGACTTTTTCTTTTCATATTGGACTAACTGATTCGATGATGTAGCGGATGCAACTTTTTTTTCTATCAGTATCTGTTCGACATTTTCTTGCCACCACATTGCCAGATTTATTATTTTGATATTCGTAAGAAAATAAATGAGTTATCAAATGTGTAAAAGTAATTTTAATTTCCGTCAAAGGAAAAGTTAAAATTCCCAAAATAATTTTGTTACAACAAAAAATTTCCATTAAACGATGCTACTTCCAATTTAAAAAGGACAGGCCAAATTTAAAAGAACGCGAGTCGATGTGGAGACTAGAGAATATCCGGCAACAATGTACCCGTTCAGAAAATATAACCTTAAACTGAAAACAACCTAACCTAGCACAAAAAGTGTCAATTTCCACGAGGGATTTTAGTTGCAACAGAGGTTCTGCCAACAAAATTACTAGATGGTCATAGCCTCACCTGACCCAAAAAGATCGTGAACGGCTTATAGGCAGGCCATAACACAAAATGATGCACACTGAGAAAATAAATTGTGCAATGACGACCAACAGCCAATCGAGGACCGTTGCCATACCATGACGTAGATGGAGTGACGACAACACAGAAAAAGTAGGGAGAAAATGGAACGAGTGATCCAGAATAGAACACAATCGTAAAATAAAGAAGAGGCCTGTTTAGAAGTGGACATGTAGAGGCTAAAAGTTTCCTATAAAAGGGGTCTTAATACAACCCTTGCCTGTAATATTTTTGCCGTATTTAGTGTCCAATCCAAATTGCATTTTTGTACTAATTTCTGTTATGTTGTATTTAGGCAATGTATTCTAGAATTATAAATGTTTGCAAAGCTTGTCCCATATAATAAACGCATTGTGAAATGGAACTCGCAGGTGCAGTGGAAAATGCACGTCCAAGCCTGCTCATGCAGATTTGACAAAGCAAAAGGCAGTCGCATGTAGCCTCCGTCGAGGGTTGCACGTGTTTGCGGAAGTGTATTATGCTTTGCAGCTAATGGAGCGAACACCAATTGTGTCACATTTAAAGGTACGTTAAAAGCGTCCATTTTGGGAGGCGCCAACTCAGCACTCCTTGCGAGCCCAGCACGCCACCGGGGATTCCCAGTATCACACTTTGTACCGTCCAAGGTCAATAACACAATCTAAAACGTGTGGAGTTCAAGGGTACGCAGGAGTCAGTCGCAGGTGAAACGTTCTCGGTTTAACTTGATGAAGTTGTGTTCAAATGCGAAAAGTTTTTGCAAACGCGAAAGAATGTGTTCAACAAATAAAAGGTGTGTAATTCGCGCCCGATTTTGAATATATGCAATTATAATCAGGATTGGCGTTAATCCAGCACCGTATTTAAAAATGTTTAGTATTTGCGTTTTTTAAAGACAGTTATGTTAATAATTGATGTTATCACCGTACGTGCAAGGAGCCCCAGGCTATATCGCACATAGGTTGTTTAAGGATTTAATCCTATTTTCTTATATTTCTTTGCTTTTTTATGTGTTTATGTGTATTCTAAAGTTAATAAATTGATGCAAACAGATTGACGTTTCTTGTGCACTTTTTGAAGCCAGTTAGAGTCAGATAACATTACATGGAGGACCACATTCCTGTTCTAGCAAATAGTGATCTTTCAGAAACCACTAACTGAAGTAGTCGGGTGATAAACACCCAAGACAGTGGAAAAGGTCCGATAAAACATCTCACAGGTAGTGTTCGCGTTCTCGAGAAATACTCGAATTATACAGAATGCACGCGGGGAATATTGCAAGACTATTCCTCGAAGAAATGTCATCCTTTGTATAGCACACTATTCATTTTTAAAAAGCTTTCAGTTTTCTTTCTGAAATGTCTTATGTAACTAGCCGGTTTGCTTTTCTTCCAGCAAATACTCGATATTGCACTTGTGCAAATACCCGGGTATTGCACTAGTGCAAAATATTCACTGTATTCGACTCGGATTGGTTCAAATTTTGAAAATTAATTGATGGGATTGGTTTATACTATCTGAGGGGAATAGTCAGTAGATATATCCCTACTGCATTCTGTATATTCGAGTATTTCTCGAGAACGCGAATTATACTGAATGCAGGCGTGGAATTTTGCAAGACTATTCCTCGAAGAAATATATATCATCCTTTGTATACCAAGCTATTCATTTTTAAAGAGTTTTTAGTTTTCTTTCTGAAATTTCTTGTGTACCTAGCTGGTTTGTTTTCTTCTCGCAAATACTCGCTATTGCACTTGTGCGAATACCCGGGTATTGCACTAGTACAAAATATTCGCTGTATTCGACTCTGATTGGTTCAAATTTTGAAAATTGATTGATGAGATTGGTTTATATTATCTGAGGGGAATATTCACTTGAATACCTTCTAGGAAGATATATCCGCTGATATTTTTTTGATTGGCCAAGAAACGTCAAATTCCGGATCTTCATTAGTCACTTTTTTGCAGATGACAGGTGAATTGAATAGTCACTTATAATAGGATGAGTAGTCAAAGTTATGTCGATTCTTTTTCGGGTAGTAGGTATCACAAAAGTTTATTGCGTTTGGGTACAAATAGGACTCGTTGCTTCGCAACTCGTCCTCTTACAGACGCAATGGAGCTGAATGATGCCACCCCAAAAATAGTCTACCTAACTTTGACTACGGAGGATTATTCAGTGAACCAAACCCATTTTTCAAATTAGAAAGACTCAACATTTAGTTACATATGTTCAAAAACAATTTGTGTAAACATCTGGAAAAAATATTTTAATTTGTTCAAAATAGTCACTTGATTACTAATACAATAGTCGCTGCAATTCGGTGCTAGTACAATAGTCACTACAATTTATTATGGTTGGCTATGAAATGCAAAATCTAACGTTTCCATTGGTCCAATTTTCACAGATGATGACAGGTAAACTGAATAGTCAGAGATATTGAGAGTTGCCCTATTAAATTCCATTGATCGCAATTTTTTTCCCTGATGAAATATCCAAAATGTCTTCCTATTTCGCTTGTCTATAGTTGGAGTTTATGATTACTATGTAATGGTGACTAAAATTTTTCCACGAACTATTTATTTATTTACTGAATTTGTACCTTTATCAAGCTGCCAATATCCAATAGAAATAAAAGCTCACTAATTGATCCGAATATATTCAATATTTAAATTAGAGCGCAATTAATTTATGTATAGGTAACATCACGGACGACTGGAAGTCCTGAATTAGGAAATAGCCCAAATACTTTTAAAGAAATTTTAATGACAGGACAAATTCTGCACAATCTTTAATAATGCGTTAATTACGAAAAATGACGCAGGAATTTAAGCAACATATGCTCCAAATAAATTAGCGGAGCCGTGTGGAAGGTTAATTAATTGAATAAAGAGGACGGAGGAAAACGCTTTGGAGCTCCAAAAAGATACTCCTTTTAATTAAAGAAAAACAATTGCTTCTTCTTGACTACTCGAAAAATTACATTTAAGGCATGTCCAGACTAATTGCTTGTTTATTACTCAATTTTGCACCAGGCTTACCGCATCCACAATCCAGAGATTTACCAACTGAAGTGGCAAAGTTTAACAACATCCTGTCTATGAACAATTACGTGCCCAACACAACTATATTTTAACGTATTACTGGAATTAACGAGCCGAGAATGGATGAATAAGTGCTAACTTGTCCTGTAAGCTTTTTCTTAATTTGTCATAACATCGGCGAGCAAAAGCAACTTTTGCGTATCGCTCCCATTATAACACTTTCAATGCCAACATAATTGGCTGCATGCAAGTCCCGCTGTACCGCTGCTTAATGATAGAGTATTAGGAAGAGAGAGTGTTGGCAGCAGCGTCTTGCAATGGCAGCAAGTTCAAATACCATCCGCTTCCAGGCATCGCTCTTGCTTGCCACCTAAATATTTGCACGCATCTAGACTGTTTGTCCAAGAAATGCTGCTGTTTCCATTCTGTTAGTTGGACAAATAATAGCACATGGTTATGCAAGTAGGCAGCAACAATTTTTTGCAAAAACAACCGGCAGTTGAAGTAGTTTTAATAGCAGAACAATAAAGCAACTTCTTTCTCTCCGTGCTGAGCAAAAGTGATTTTCGATAACGCTAGTCGAATAGAAAAAGAGCGCAACGTGCAGAAATTTATAGTTCTTTAAACCGCATAATAAATCTAAATCATATATTTGCTTTTAAGTCGGAAATCGATTTTTGACACACAGTTACCGACAAGTATCAGAGCATAAAACGAGGATAGCTGACTTTCGAAGAGAAGCCAGAAAAACAATAAACGTAGTTTTTGATATGAAATTATTTTCTTTGCTATTATGTGCAATGTGGGATAAAATTGACATTTCCCTTTCTTCTCTAAATAAAGACAAATATAATTTTTGGAAAACATAAATGTCGTTAATTTAAAAGGATAAATTCAAAATACGAAGAACTAATGTTCTAATTCTTATATAGGTATGCCAAACCGTCTTAGGTCTTCTCTATGTAGACTCCTGCCAAATTGTCGTACTTCGCCCATCGATGTTTCAGCTTCATCCCCTCCTTATAGAAATCCGCACTGTGACCGTCTATCCATTAAGTCACTTCAGTGTTAAGCTGTCAACGTCTCTAAAATGCGTTCCGCGAAAGCGAGCTTTTAATTCCTCGAACAGAAGGAAATCCGAGAGTGCGAGATTGGACGAATAGAACGGGTGTGGAAGGATTTCGAAGCTCAGTTGAGCTCCTTTTGATGTCGTCACAACGCATTTATGAGACGACGCATTGTCATGTTGTAGGAGCACTCATTTTCGCAGCCGTTCAGGGCATTTGATATTGATTTGGTCCCGTAAGTTGCTCAGAGGGTCACAGTAAGCTGCCGCATGCTATTTGGTAATAAGATCACTGCAAGGGGCCCCACTTTTGTCTATAGCGATGATTTTGTCAAAAAAGTTGTTTAATCTCCATTAGTACGGGCCAAAAGTTCAAGACAAATATTCACTGTATCTCTTATTAAGATTCCTCATCAATCTTTATAGCAAATCGCTTATCTTGCAATCACTAACTTTTGCACTTTGGCCACAGTTTTGGAGTTCTGTGCAGTTGCAGATCTTTTACTCCTTGCATCGTTTTCTAGGCTTTTCCTGCCACGCTTAAACTAATTTTTCCATCGACGGACTATCTATTTTGATGGAAAGCCTTCTGGTAACTTGTTTTGAATATTTTAGAAAAAAACTACCACAACACAATCTATTAAGTGGACTAGCGCACGAATCAGGGTTAAAATTTCCAAACGCATTCATGACAAAATACGGAGCAGGTAACAAGATATTGTTTTTCAAGCCACACAGGATACAGTACAGAAAAAATCCCCAAATTAATTTTTATGAAAATGTAATTTTTATCAAAGATACTTTGATAAAAAATCAGCCTCAAAATTTATTCTTAGGTTATAGTATAGTTTACAAGGCACAAATGTCTCTCTAACATTGAATGCATGCCTTAATTGGTCTCGCAATATGTGATATGATTTGTTTTCTATACTACATATTTTGAACAATGGCTCAGGCTTTTTGTGTTTGTCTTCTTACTTTAGTAACGATTTTCTTGTTAGTGACTGTTTCTACTCCCAGGATATCGGCTTCTAGGCTATTTAAGTTTCTATAAACTTATGATCACGTTGAGTTTTGTCCCTTTTAAACGAGTGTATAGATCCTTGGAAAGCTTTTTAACTTTGTCAGTTTTCACGCAAAACTTGCTAAATGATACTACTCGTTGACTAATTTTGTATCCTGATTCATTTAGTATACCAGCAGTGATGTTATTCATAACCAAATTAGATATAAACGGGTTGAGGAGTCACACTGTCTAATACCTTTCTTATCACGCCAAAATTTCAAGCAGGGAGTGGATCAGTTGTAGGCAATGAACCGTCAAGCAAAGAGTGCTTGCGTAATGTGAGAGTTATTATTCCGTAAATATAGCTGTTTGGAAAAACTTTACCATTCCAATTTTGGAAAAATACAAGCTTGGGCGGACATTCCCAGCTACCAAGATGCAATTTATAAATTAAAAATTCTGATTTTCGTCTGACCGTGGCGCGAATTTTTTCTGGATTTCCACATTGGATGTATTTAAGGAAGCCTCGTATCGTTTCGCCAACGCTCTATATATCAACACTCTCAATATCGCCGTTCTGTATTCTGATTTAGCTGGCTTGGAGAAGCAGCCTATATATTAACGCCGATTTCTCGTAGTCTATGTTTCAAGTGCCGGTGTCAATTATTTATTCAACAAGCGGATACAGCGCTGATAGGTCTCCCGCCATATTGCGTGTAGAACGACGCCAATTCACTCATCGCCATTCTTAGAGTTGTCCATTTCTGCTTCATCAAATCAGCTGCCAGCAACGGCTTCCACTTTCGAGCCAGAATTCCAGGCATAGTTCTAGTCGTTATTAAGTATTTGTACCACTGTCGTTCACTTTGCTGCGCTGCACCAAACTAAGTTCAACCTGTTTTTTTGAATTTTTCATTTGTTATATGTACTAAGAATCGCCAGTGTAGCTCAGTGGTTAGGGCATTAGTCTGCGGTGCGGAAGTCTGGAGTTCAAATCCCAGAATCGAGGCCTGGCGGGCGGCCTACCCAGTTGCTTTAAACAGTTGGGGACCTGCGTTCGAAAGAACAAGGGGTAATAATGCGGTTGTCTAATACGTGATGCTCACCACATCACCACGTGTCATGAATTTGACACGCGACAGCCGGGTGTGAGAGCGAGGATACGGAAGCTCTGACTTTTTGCCTTGCAGGCCAAGCTCCTTCATGGAGCATTAGTGCCTGACCATTATTATTATTATTATTATATATACTAAGATAAGGATTTTCTGCAAGCATGGATTACCGCCAATCTTTTATCTGTTTACAAGTAAGTAAGGCAGCTGTGTAATAAATTTTGGGGCGTATCCCCATTCGAAGTACTCTATGCCAGTTTATCAATATTGTTTCTCGATGTAAAACTTTATAACAGGTGAATACCATAAAGGTGATGTGCCGTCGTGTGCAGGCAGAATCCTTACAGACTTCCCATTGCCGAGGGGTTATTTTTTTGGTTGAAGTTCTCTATTACATCACCGGCAAACATACAAAAACGTGTTGCCAATAAAAATGACAAGAATTTGCTGCAATATCTTTCCATGTACAATTTGTTTACTACACGCCCCGTCCCCCTGAGTTACTGGACCCCTTTAGGCTTGTTACGTGTCATAACCGGAACTTTCCCTGTAACAAGTCTTTAGTCTTCCCATGCTGTCGTTGCTTGTATATTATTCTAATGACCATTGTTTACTGCTCTTTTATTTATAAATACATAAACTCGTGTATATAAATTTTGGTATCAGCATTATGTTTAGTTTCAGAATGTGATTTTATTTACATTAGGTGCCCCTACTAATCTGCTTTCAACAGCCATTGTGTCCCCTTATCGATTATTTCTGTCTTTTCAATAGTTTTCAGCCATTTGTTTGATGATATCTTATCGATATGTAGTTGTGAGATGTGATTGCTGTGTATACCGTGTAGTAGTTTAGCTTTCCAATTATCTATTTTCATGCCATCTGTCTGTCTTTCTAGTAATAGGCCTATATTGCTAAGTTTGAGTGGTGATGTATCTATACGTATGCTTATTTTATTTACAGGTGAGTATTTTTCTCTCGAGTAGAAATATTTCTTGAGATTGTCAATTTATGAGTGGTGTAATTTTTTAATGCTTATAAAAAAACTTTTCCTTGTTCTCTTGGTAGCGTAAATCTTTTTATTACTGATTTTTCGTGATGGAAGTTTCGTGTCTGACCACTTAATGATGCCAAAAGCAGAACGGGTATATACCAAATTCTGATTGTTCAGCAGTTACTATTTTTCTTTTTTTACTCTTGAACTCGCCCATTTGGTGGTGAGTTCCATACAATACTGACAATTAGTCGAGTAATGTACGGGCACGCTAGATGTTGCGAAACTGACGTACATTATGGCACAACGTTTGCCCATGTCTTCTTTTATTTTTTAAATAATAAAGCCTGAGTTATGTGCAAATTATTACTTGTATCTATTTCCCAGGTAAAGCAAAACTAAACAAAATTTATTTTTTTATGGAGCCCACCTGGTAGATATTTCTCCGAAATTGTCTGGGTTTCATGCTAGATAAACATATAATATGCATGCAAAATATCGCCTTCCTCCCACAAATAATTTTTGAGTTATACCGCCAACAGACAGACAGACAGACTAAATTGAGAAAACCTGTTTTTCGTCATCAAGAAACCCTGAAACGTGAAGATCTGCAGTTATCTCGGAAGGTGTTTTTCTTCCTTCGTCTTTTAGAGGATGGAAGTAGAAAAGCAATGAACAACATGCAAATATAATAAAATATCGTTGTCAAGTATATTTGTAATAGTAAGTTTCCACATGCATGGATTTAGTGGCGCCAGTTGGCATGCCAGTCCTATTTGCACGCCAGTGAAGGTTTACATTATTGCACACAAATTCAAATTTCTGGCACGCCAGTTTCATAAGTAAACTGTTTTTCGGCAGTGAAAGGTCTCGAGAACTTTGTAGTGGAAATGTCGACCGAAATTCGCAAAGCATGTAGAATAGTGGCAAGGTTGTTAGTAAAGAAAAAAATTCATGAGTTAGAGAGAAAGAAAAGTCACAAACGAAAAGGCCGTATTTGGGTAAAAAAATGGATTAGTCGTAGGCATAATTTAGGTGCTTCTGCGAAACTTCTAGCGGAACTCTCAGTGGAAGATCCTTTGAGCTACAAGAACCATCTTCGAATGAGAAAAGAAAATTTTGATATTCTACTGGACTGTATAACACCACGTATTGAAAAAATGGATACCCACATGAGAGATGCGATATCTGCAAAACTGAAATTAGAAATTACATTAAGATATCTTGCATCTGGAGATTCTTTTGCTTCACTGCAATACTTGTATCGTGTTCCAAAATGTACAACATCAAAGTTTGTGCCTGAAGTTTGTGAAGCTATTTATGAAGCATTGAAAAATTTTATCAAGGTAAGGAGATCTACTTTTACTAAATTAAACTTTATTATTCCTAGTAAAAAATTAACAAAATTAACAGTGAAAAGTTGTAGTCATTACAAATAATTCAATAATTATTGTCATTGCTATTATCATAAAGGACAGTGGTAAGTGCTTGTGAAAGAATGTCTGATGATGGTTCTTCCCCATGGTATGAATTTGTACTGCTTGAGTAATTGTAACCGTAACAACTGCTTGCATCTGGAGTTGTAGCATATTCGAAATTGCTTGATGAGGCGGGTGAAGCTACTGAAGACGATTGTTGTGGTGGTTTCTCGAGATTTGATTTTAACCGTTGCTGTACGAGATAAGATTGTATGTATGCCATTGTTCGAAGAGCCTCTGATTCTGGAAGCTTCTTCAGCTGGCATGCTACTGATTTTCCAAAACAGTCAAACTCGTCGTCGTCGTCGTCCTTAGTAGGCTTCTCTTCTAATTTCCGCGCAATTTCCTGCAGCTCCTCCAGAGCTTTCTCTGTACTACCTTTCCTTGTTCTTGCGATAGCTCTTTTTGGAACTGCAGTTTTCGCAGTGAGTCTCCTCGGGGTTGCTTGTATTGCCCCAGAGGAGTTACTCGTGGAAGGAGGTAACACCTCATTGACAGCTGGTGGTTGCGTATCCTCTACAAAATCACCGGATTCAGATTGTGTTTCTGTTTCCTAAAAAGGTTTATATATAAATAAAAATATTCAATAGCTTCATGTATTTTCAATTAACAAACTGATAAATTCATTATATTTACAGGTGCCAAACACTGAAGAAGAATGGAAAAAGATTATACAAGGATTTTCAACAAGGTGGAATTTCCCAAATTGTGCAGGAGCTATGGACGGAAAGCATATTGTATTACGGAGTCCTTTCCATTCAGGCTCTGAATTTTACAATTATAAAGGCACCTTCAGTATTATACTGTTTGCGTTGGTTGACGATCAGTACTGTTTTGAATATATAGATGTAGGTGCAAACGGAAGAGCATCTGATGGAGGTGTATTTTCAAAATGCAGTTTGAAGAGTGCAATAGAAAATAATACACTGAACATTCCTCAGGATACAGTATTTGTGGCTGACGACGCTTTCCCCTTGAAAGAATACTTACTGAAACCCTACTCACATCATGGTCCCCTAACGCTCAGAGAGAAAATTTTCAATTACAGATTATCGCGCGCTCGACGTATCGTGGAAAATGCTTTTGGTTTACTTGTTTCTCAATTTCGTATATTTGAGAAACCGATTGCTTTATGTCCCGAAAAAGCTGTTACCCTTGTAAAAACCGCTTGTGCACTGCATAACTGGTTGCGGCAAACATCTGATGGTTACATACATCGAGGATGTGTAGATGAGGAAGATTTTGAAAATGGGACTATAGTAGAAGGTTTTTGGAGGCAAGAAGTCCGAGATGGAGGTTTACGCGATTTGAGATCAGCTGCGGACGCCCGTAATCACTCTAGGAACGCTGCCGAACTTAGAAATAAGTTAGCTGATTGGTTTATGGGTGATGGGGCTGTGCCTTGGCAAATGAAAATGATAAATCATCATTAGAATGTATTAAATACTAGATAACTAGAAATAAAAGTACTTACGAGTCCTGATGACTGTGTTTCTCTTATTTGAACCACTTGGTGTAGAATTCTGTGCGCTGTTGGAAACCATGCTACTTTTGGTTTATATTCTTCGTCTGCACTTGCCCCCGAATGACGACTCTTCTTAATTTTTGCTATTTCCAAAGCATATGCGTTTCTTATGGAACGTATTTTTGCCTTGACATCGGCGGTGCCAAAGCCAGGGACATTCATTAGTTGCGCAAGGTTTTCATAAGCGCTTTCACGATCATCTCTGTTTTTATATGCTTGGCTATGTACATCCCATAAGCACGTATGGTTTTCATAGCCCTCCAGAAATTTTATTGTCAGTTCGGCTGTCCACTTTTTGGTCATTTTCACAGCACAAACACAACGATCAAATAATATATTTTGGTGTGTAACTACCTCCACGGAATCAAATAATAAACTGACAATTGGCGAGCAGACTTGCAAGTTCATGTTTACACATGCATATTATGCAAAATTTTATTTATCTTGGTGCATGACTCACCACTGGCGCAAGCAAATTTCAGAATCTTGCAGACTTTTTTGGTCCATGCATGCACTGTTGCATCTTGTATGCAAGTTGATGTTTACACACGCAAGTTTTTTTTACTGGCGCGCCAGTTATTACTGGCGCCACTAAATCCATGCATGTAGAAACCCACCTTTTAACGACTAATTCATTAGATCAGAAAAACGACCACAACGAGCTAATATGAGAACTGAGCAATCGTAAAGGAGCAATATATTTCTAAATGCTTGAAATTTTAATTGCAGGCGTTGCAGAAATGTAGGTTAATAATACTTTAATATCAAGATCTGTATCTGAACCCCTTACACATCAGAAATGTTTGTATGTGTAGCACCAATTAAACTAGATCAGTTTTTTTTCTGTAGATCGAAGATGCAAATAAAAGTTTGCAATGGCATGCTGGGTGCGTATCTGAATATCGATCTTAATATCATCACAGCATGCTCTTAAGTTCAAAGCTGTGAGATTCCTCCAAAATTTTTCTATTTTTACCTTCGTTGGACATTAATTTATTACTTAGAAAGTGATTGTTATAAAAAATGCAGAAAGTAGAATCGTTAGTGAGAGATTAATGGATAACTAAACTAAATAGCTACAGTTTGCAAATATTTTTTCTTTTTATATGTACTTTAAAGAGAAAGCTTGGAACGCTTTGAAAATCTTTTTGAATAATACTATATTTGAAATATAAAAGTGACTCTTAAATATAATATTTAAAAATACTAGTTATTTTAGTTTCGAAATTTAATTGAAATTTAACTATTCAGTTCTAATCAAAATGCTCGAGTTACTTATTACAACATCGTTATGTTTATTTTTTACGCCCAACAAAGCATTTGTTCAGTTTTTATGATTCGACCATAATACCATCTTTCCTATTATTTTTTCGTTTTGTTAATGGGCGTAATATCTTATCAACATTACAAATTAGTAGGAAATGAAAGCAATTGCATCAATTAACGCTAATGAATTTAATCAGGAGAAAAAATTGCACACCCATTAGCGAATCCCGAGTTAATGCGAATTTTAAGAGCCAGGACTCTTACAGCAGCATTCTAGGTCGAGTACAAATGCAAACAGTGTAAATTGAATAGCAAAGGAAACCATTGAATGAAAAGCAATGTACAGTAACTTCTTTCATCCATGTTTAGAAAACAATTAGTAGGTACTTGTTTTGTTTGGGAATGTTTTATAAATTACTATTACCCTACTTAGTTAAAAAATTTGATATCCCTTTACAGTCCAAGCAATATTTTAAACTTGAACTGTAAGGAACAATCGTAACTAAATAATTATAAGATATATTACTTTAATCAGAAGTAATCTTTAAAACATGGCACTCTGCATATAGGATAATTTTAAAGTATATGAGCAGTTCATATAACCATGAACTTTATCCAGCCGTTTTATTCGCTAGACAAAAAATCAGACTAAACTAACAATTAAGGAAGGCAATTGTTGGTTCATGTTTGCTGGTGTCAAAGAACGAGAAGAATTGCAGCCAGCGGCACTCTCGAATTTAATTGCGGTGTTTTATTTCTTCAGTTGAGATTTAGAACTTGATTAAGTTTTTGATATCTACATTCTGAGCTTTCCTTTTGTACCACTTGTAATTTACGTTTGGAAGGCAAAGCCTTGAAATTAGTTTGACTTAATTGTTGTTATTAGTGTTTAAGGGACTTCTATACAAGAAAGCTTCTCGCCCTTCAGTTTCCATGTACGATAGCTTTTAGTTTGCGTCAGAGATAAGATAAAATTTTCAATGTCTACTCCAAATTTTAATTTTATTTAATATAATTAACTTTGCAGTATTTTATGTGTTCAGGGATAAGTTGACTTGTCCTGATCTTTTTACTCCTGGTGAAGACTGTTATGAAGGTGGGCGAAACGTTTAGTTTCTTTATCTTAACAATGGCACGGTGCAGTCCCGGATATCGTTCATTACGTAGTGCCAAAATAATATGTTTCACCGTACTTACTTCATGTCAAAACCAATACACCAATACACATGCAGGTGCTTAAGCAATAACTATAGCCTATATTCAAATTTAGACGAAGCCTTGAATATCAATCCTATCACCTATCAGATTAAAACTAAATAAATCAAAAATTTGTAATTAAAGTCCTGAATCAGTTCCACGGTTGCTTGCAGATTTCCAACTTTTTTGCAAGTTGGAGATATGGAGGAGGTACACAAATCTCCAGTGGACTTCTCTCTATATGTGCAGTTTGCAATCGTAAAACTAATTTATAGCAATACATTTCGGCAACAATAAACCACAAAGAAAGTTGGTTTATAGCCGTACCGGCTGTCTGGCGCACTACTTCGAGACAAAGCAATCGGTACCGTTTTCTTGGATTAAAATCTGACCCTAAAACTGCCCGTTAATTTATTAGCAGCTCTCAAACTTGAGCGTTTTTCTATTCGCCATTCATAAATCCTGGGATGTCTCACGACCTTTTCGCGGTCGCAGCATTCTGTCTAATCATTTTTATTAGGCAAACGAAATTCAAATTTGTTTTTTGCCCTGAAAATTTTATGGGCAATAAAAGCTCTTTTAACACCTGTGACTATAACTGTTGCAGCTTCGGCGTTTGCGCACGTATTTTATGTCTTGAAACTGGCTGTGTCGTTAGCGAAAATCGTAGTTGGAATTGTGTCTTTGCAATATATAAGTTGAAATTGCAGCCCATCTAGTAACTTGATTATATCAAAATTATAATTATTAGCTGTTTGGAAATATTAACGAGATATTTTATTTTTCATAAAAATGTTGAGATAGTGGTTCGAAACGAGAACGGTAATTTACACGCCACCCAAGGGAGTATTTGAGTAATATGCGCCTAGGTGAACTTTCTTTATGTTTACATAGCTCTTCATGATGTAATAAACGGCATTATATTTATATGAACAGAGACACCGCTGAACGGTGCAATACGTAATAGCACCAGAATAGACTAACAATAATCTTACAACACTTTAACATAAGCGAGCTGAGAATACCCAAAACAGTTCCGTAATTAATAATGTTCAACGAGTCGGCTAAGCTACTCCAGAGAAGGGGTGGATTAACATTAAACAGATCAAAACCAAATACGGACGTCACCAACTTGATTGTGCAACAACTCGGAAATCTAAGTTGGAGGACTACCGCGTGATGTGGTAATCGCAACTTACATTGAATGAGTTGTATCAAAAATACACTTATTAAAACCAGGCTCTTTGATAAACCAGTGACGTGATCACCCAACGTTCACAGCGAAATGTCAGTTTCAAATACTTGGTTTACACACATATCCACACAGATCTAGGAATGGTTGTCGCCAAAAAAATCGGGTACACCTATTTTTTCCCAATGTAAACTCAACTTTTAAAATAATATCTTAATAACCTGTGCATTTAAATTAACTTTTACCACACTGTCACATATTTCGCTGTATCCACCGTCGAAAAGCAGTTATTTGAAAACATTCCCCGTCATTTCAATGATTTCGAAAAAGGAAGAATTGCCGATAGCCTACCGAGAGGAATGCAAATGAGAACAATTGCCGCTTAGGATCGTCTTAAGGTTACTAACAGGACATGCGACTGTTAAAGAGCACCTTTGAAGAACTCGGACATTCAGTGGAGACCTCAAACGTAGACCTTGCAGTGAGGAACCAGAAACAACAATGCACATCTTGTGCAAACGTATGCGTCGGTAACGCAAAGACAGCGTATATAAAGCCAACCGTACATGAAACCGAATGCCTTCATTATACACCCAGGGAGAAACAGTACTTACGTACGTTACAGGGAACCATCGGAAGATAACTTTTCGGAAGGAAAGCAATATTATCTTCTACATAGTTATTCAGAATGAAAGTAGGTAACGATAGGACTGAGTTTTACATGAATATGTAGTATATTATTAAGAGTTATGGAGATGCATTACCTGAATTTGACGGCTTCGTTTCCATTCGCCGGATTCTAATCGCCGGAAGTCTTTTGACGGGAATGCATTTCGCCGGTTATCAAGATCGGGGACACTATGCTGATCGTGGGGAGAACACCGGCCGTGGTAGTGAAAAAATATATCAAAGACTGCAACTAACCTAAACAGGCTAGAACGGGACACAGTACTTTGCCGAATTTCGTTATATGACACGCACCCTACAATCCGGCAACACGGAATTTGACAAGTGCAACCATTGTTTTCCTTTTTCTGCATTTTTATTGCACACCCAGATTCCTGTTAGGTTATTTGTTATAATTCGGTAATTTTATGGTCAAATCCAGTCCTGCCTGCTTGTTTATGCAAAGTTAAAAAGCATGATGCCAACCTGTTGCAGGACTGTAACGCGCCGTGTTACAGACCGCTGATAGTGCATCGGAATTTTTCTTTTTACCATCACAACCAGCGAGAGGAGTTTAACGAAGCCGATAGGCTGCAAATCTGGCTTTTCTTCAATAGAGTCTTATTCCAGCAAACATGTAATGCTGTTGGCTCTCCAAGCTGCCGCAAAAGGTAGCCTGATGATTTATCGAAATTAAGTCGATGGTGTTTTACTGTGACTCGTGACTGTGGTATTTAGCAAGCATATCATTACCGGCAGCAGGGCAACCCGATTTAATTCAGATTTCTAAGTTGTGTTATGCACATAAACTTTTTGGGTTCCGGGCTTCAAATATTGATTTTACATCTTCTCAGAATACCACAAGTCTTCGAAATCCCTCCATCGAGTTAACCACATTCTATGCCTCTAGCCAGCTTCCTGTTGCATATCCGCATAGGCACCTTTGCTTCACTAGTGAGCATCTCTTATTGACCTAGCAATGATGACTTTTTCTCAATTGTTCTACGGCTATTGTACATCTGGTGAGCCAACTTCTGGACACTGCCTTTCTCCTCCATGGCTTGAGGTATAGTAACGAAATCTGCTATATTAAAATGTAGTTAAGTAACTTTTGCATGCTGAGTAAATATTGTGTTTCGTATCGCCAATTTATCGTCCTCTTTGAAGGGCTTGCATGCTTAGATTTCAGTTTACGTGTTACCGTCTCTATTTGTGTATTACTGTATTTAAGTATAAATAAATCCTTCGGAAAATTCAAATGCTCTTTTGGCTGTCGTTTGCATATTTGAAGTCAATCTTTTCGTAGTTTGCATTCTCGTGGCATAGCCTTATGGTTACTGTACCAACATTTCTTATAACTTGGTGT
Source organism: Agriotes lineatus (assembly GCA_940337035.1). NCBI lineage: Eukaryota > Metazoa > Arthropoda > Insecta > Coleoptera > Elateridae > Agriotes > Agriotes lineatus. The sequence continues at coordinate 15,109,913 of OW679194.1, read as the reverse complement.
GTTCATTATAATATTTAAATAATATTGGTTGTAGGTAGACGTGCAGAACGTGTTTTTATAGTGAAATTATTAGGTGAAAGTAAAGGTAAGTTACCGAAGTCCAGATAATCATTTTTCCTGCAAATCCATAGATGTGTCTTCAAAGTTAGAGACGTTATAAAGACCTGAATATTAATTTTAACCTTATGGCGTTTTGTCTGTTTGGAAGTATGAACTGTACGTCTCTTTCGTGTGAATATGATTGACATATATACTTTTCACTGACCATATCTATATTAACAGCTAACCAACAACTGAGGTTTAAGCCACAATTTCAGGGCAGTTCTAATGTAAAATAATTAGTTATGCAACAAATAGAGCATTCTCGTTATATTTTTAAATAATAGTGCTAATAATATGGAATCGGAAACCGTAACTTTAACAGTAGCAAAATAATAATAAGCAAAGTAAACTGCAGAGGAAAATTATCTCTTCAACTATATAATCAAAATATACAATGGAACATCATTACCTGAAGTTTTATTGCTAATTCTGGGACACCTTGGGTTATGTATATTTTCCTTTGTGGGTTACTTAATTATTAATATTTATCATTATATATATCCTCCTCATTAACGGTTTTACTCCCTCACAAACCGGCCAGACGCCCCGGTTAGATATTTAAAAATCCCTCGCCTTCGCACTAATCCTCGTGTAATCGTTAAGAACGGCAAATTAATCTATTACTTAGCGATAACCGTAGACGACCTACATTGGAAATAAATCCACGCCAAGAACTACATCAGCTTAAGTCTTGCCATTTCGCTTCCAAATCTGATCCGTTTGCCGACGGTGTTCGCTTTTGCTTTTTGCCAACCACGTTTCCAGAATGATTTGACTTTCACCGAGCATTAGCGGCGCCCATGGTTTATTTTTGACAAATTGCCAGTCGAAGCACACTTCAAACTGGAAATGCGCTTGTTAATTTCGACGATTATAGCGTGGCTGACGATAGATTCGCTATCAATTGCTGCAATTTAGTGATCCATCAATCGCGAGAAAAGAAATCGGTTGACTCGATAGTATTGATGGATCTATTAAATTTGTCCAAATTATATACATTTATGATCGATCCTATTAATTTCGCTGCGTCTCTGCCTCCAATTTTCGACTTGCCAACAAAAAGTCGAACCGCACCTATCTTAATTTGCAAATGCAATTAGAATTGACCTAGATTTATTTGCGAATTAAAGGTCGAGCATAATTAAAGCCATTTTGGCTGCCAAAAACCATTCTCTAATTAATGGTTCCAAAACTAATAAAGTGGGCCTTTAATCTTGCAGATTAATATTAGTAAATTCTTATCTCACATGCAGCACCCAAATGAATGCTGCAAAAGGTATTTTCTCTGATTAGTCCAGAAAATGTTTTATTTCTACCGAACTCTCAGTTTTAAAAGAAAAATTGAAACCATATTATTTCAATGAAATATATCTATCTGTAAAAGAAGAAAAATGTTTCCGTTTTTCAAAAACTACTAACGTTTTAATTCTGAAATTCTAAACAATTCTTATGTTTGCTTTATGTAGTACCCAGCCAAATCGACGCACTTGGTCCATCAATGTTTCAGCTTCACAATTTTCACCTTATAGAAGTGCGCAATAACCATGAAGTCATCCCACTTCTTCAGCTGTCATCGTCCCTGTATGCTTTGCAAGGCGGTGAGCTTTCAATTTCCTGATTGGAAAGAAATTCGACGGTACTACTCGTAGATCCAAAGAATGAGTTGAGGATTTCGAAATCCAGTTCAACTGCATTTATGCAACGATGCATTGTCGTGCTACAGGATCACTCCTATTCGCAATCGCAGGGCTATTGATCTAGAATTGGTTCCGCTATTTGGCCAAATAGTTGCATTGTGAACAAAATCGATAAGACATGCGCCACAAAGTCTCAAAAAAAAAACGAAAGCATTACTTTAGCTGCCAAAGATTACGTTGGAGGCGCAATAGTGATGAACCCAACTTTCGTCCTTAGTCACGACTATGTAAAAAAAATTGTATGAATCTCCATCGGCACGGGCCAAAGGCTCACGACTAATGTTAACTCCATCCTGTTTAAGCAAGAGTGTCAACATTTGAGGCACCCATCGAGCTGATACCTTATTCATACGCAAAATGTTATGCAGTATCGATCTGACCAATTTCTCGTTAAAGTCTTAGCTACTACTAACTTTTCCACTTCGACAACATTTTCTGTGCCGTTGCAGTTCTTCCACTTCTTCCAGGCTCTCTCTGTCCAGCTTAAATCACCCATCGACGAGAGGTCGATTTTGATGAGCAAGCATTCTGATAAATTTATGGTTTTCAACTCTAACAATTTATTAAAATGAACACCCTCTCTAGTCAAGAATTTAGTCACTACCTAGAGTACACAAAACACTGACTTACGACAAGATTCGTAACAACAGGTAACAATACATTGTTTTTTAAGGCTCAAAAGATAAACTGCAACAATTGGTCAAACTCTGCACTAAATTATTGCTACACTATGATGGTACAGAACCGTATTTAAAATTGAGATAATTATTATATTACAACAAAGCAGCTTTGTCAGGCGTACGTACATTTACAATTTAGTTGGAGCGAAGCAAAACAACACTATATTTCAGACTAAACTGTAGCTAAACAATTTCTAAGTATTTCAAAATTAAACTTAGAACAGGCGATGTAGGTATATGATTTCAGTCGTCACATATGCACGATGTACTTTTCACTCGCAAATAAATCTAAAAGAAATGCTTGCTAATAGTTACTACACAAAAACAAAGAACTTATTCCGTAAAATAAAGCATTTATGAGTGACAAAAACCAGCTTGGAGAGATGATGCAGTCCATGCAATGCGGCAGATTTGTTCTACTTAAGCCAGGTAAGGAGAACGCCTGAAAAATGGAGTCTATAATTGCGCCTGACCTGTGATAAGCAAAAAGCAGTAAACGGCGTGCTATTGTTACTGAAAACGTTTCGAGTAACTGTTCACAAAACATAATTAGCGGTTTTTAGCGAAATCGCCGGCTATAATTGCGAGTTTTTATCTTGTAAAATGGGCGATCATAAATATCGGACATTACGGCGGACAGCACAATTACGCTAATGGGCGAGATTTCGATGAAATGATTAAGATTTGCAAACGTTGGAAATCGGTATCAATTACGGCAGAATTATTCGATCGCCGCCAAGAACGTAGATGGCGTCCCAGCAGTGGCGTAAATGGTTATTTCAGCCCCCCCGCAAAATATTATAATGGATCTCAACATCTATAGTAGTTTCAGGGATTAGCTACTATATTCATGGTTTTTATACCTAAACTTCATAACATTGAAAGTCGTAAAATTATTTCACAAAAATGTTGTATCTGAAAATGAGCCTTGTGGTAACAAGATGTGTAATCAAGCTTCTGCCAAAAAATAATCAAATGTAAAATAAGGGAGCAAATAATTGAAGTTTGTGGAGACGATACTTCGTCGTACTTCACAATTAAATTTTGGTCTAAACAGTTGAGCCGCTAATCCATAGAAGATGATCCTAGAAGTGGAAGACCTACAGAAGCAACAAATCAATGTTGAAATGTTCAAAAAAGTGGAAGCAATTGCTCTTAAAAATTGCCTTATAAAGGTTCCCATAATTGCTACAGCATTGAAAATATTTCAACCTAACGTTTACGATCTTTAGTCGGGTGTTACCATTTCAAGGAGCACGGTTCGCTCTCGACTCCCCAAGCTACCGCAAGATAGCTTGGCGATTTATCGAAATTCAGCCGGAAGTAATTCACTGTGTCGAAATAGAGATTGAGCAAGTGGTAACGCTGTTGGGATTTGTGCATCATGGCATTTTGCAAGTATAAGTTTACCGGCTGTAGGGAAACTCGATTTAATTCAGATTTATTAAGTTGCGCTATGTATATTAACATTTACAGATTGGGTATTTTACCGTCTATTTTCTGTCGTTCACCAAATATCGACACCGTATCGGATTAGAATATCCCAGAATTGCGAGGTTCCTCAAAGTATTCCACTGCCGCCGGCTGATTCCTGTTACATCTACCGCCCAGGTAGCTTCTCGCCAGCTAGACTAAATCTGCCTCTTTTTTTCTCTCTGACCTGGCAATGACAACGCTCTCTTGGCTGTTCCACATGTACTGAAACTGCCTTTTCCCTACATGGCTTGAGGTATCGTAACGGAATTCTGCATTTCGGCTATATTAAAATGTATTTGAGTAAGTTTTGCATGCTTTGTACATTTTGTAAATTCAATGTCTGGCGTCCGTGTGACCAGATGACAAAGGTATCGTCTATGTATCTAAAGCAGAAAGTCGATTTGAACTCCGCTTGTTCAAGATCCTTGGTTTCAAATGCCCCCATGTAAATATTAGCGATAACAGGTGATCTCAAAAACACCTACATTTTGTACATCCCAACATACAATTCATAATGGAAGTAGAAGAACATGGCAGTATTCGTCTCTAGACGTTATGGTAAAACGTAAATCAGATGGTAGTATAGGACATGCAGTTTATAGAAATAAAACACACACGGAGAGATATCTCAATACTAACTCACACCATCATCCAATGCAAAAGGCAACAGTTTTCCAGACGACCAGAGCTATTCGTATCTCAGATGTAGAAAATCTAGACAGAGAAAAGAAACTTCTATTCGACTCTTTACAGAAGAACGGATACACAACTACCGCCAAACGAAACGCACTAGACAAGACTATGACACAAACGGCTAAAGAGGAATCCCCACCTCCGGAAGGCTTATCATTTCTAACTTACGTTAAACACTCCACTGATAAGGTTGGACGTGTCCTGAAACGACGCAACACCAAAACTGTATCTACGACCAATGAAACTTTAGGTAACGGTTTCAAATCAGTAAAAAAAGTCCTAGTTTAAAATCGCTGGCAGATTCCTTCCTCTAGCAGTTCGAGTTACATTAGGTAAACTGGTCGTTCCACTGATCTAAGACCTCAAGAACATAAAGGCGATTGTAAACACAAATGCATCACAAAATCAGCCTTAGCTGAGCATACATTTACAAATGAGGACGCTAGAGTACTTGCCAGAAAGCCAGATAGTTTACTACTTCCCACGAGTGATACGTGAACCCGTAGAAATAGAAAAACGTCCAAATAATATAAACGGAGAAGATGGCTTTAAGTTTAGTAACATCTTTAGTAGCATCCAAAGCATTACAACCACTATGAGTCAGACGGCCACGCCCCACGGCATCAAACTGCGCTGCACTTGAACGACCAATCAGAGTTATTTAGCTCCGAACGGCTACACAGAAAACTATAAATAGCCACTCACCAACCTTCAGTTCTTAGAGCGCATTCACTCTGATGATTCAAGCTGCAATGTCTTGCGAAACGTTAGTGAATATGGTTGCACAAACAGCAACAAATCCAAATCTTCCTACGTATCTGAAGGTACTCAAACAACACGAGCCACCAAAGATCATGGTCATGGCGCCAATCTATGCTAGATTTCAAAAGGTGCAAGGCACATTAACCCAAAGAATGCTGACTACAAAGACTACGCGGTCTAAGCCGAAATTTCTTTTTAACAAGAATATATCAAATATATTCATTTTATGAAGCAGTTTAATCAACACTGTTGAAATCGTTTTCTACGCCATACATAAAGTATTGGAATATGGTATAAATTACTTCTAATATAACGCAGCCTTGCGAATGGGTAGTCACGCCACTGCTTCTCAGTCCTCGGCTGTCGGTTGTTTATTTTTGCCAAGTGTAAAGACGGCACAGAAAAGGTTTGTTGCTAGCAAAAACTAGTCCTCTTATGCCGCAAACATGTCCTCTTCCTTATTACGCTGTACTGCAAGTTGAATTTAGAAACAACTTAAATGGTACTTTAATGCGTGTTTATTAGCGCGATGCTGCTTAAGAAGGTATTTATTTGCAAACATATGTGTAAGAATTTACACCAACAACAACATTTAAGCGGGATGCTTCGATTTTGCTCTTCTTTTATTGCGGCAATTAAAAAAATATTATTGCCTGTACGAACGTGAATACAAATTTGCACAAGCAGGAGGTCAGCTTAATCAGGCATAAAATACATTCGTTTGCTTAAATTAAACGTGTATTTTAACAAGATGTAAATTTACATCGCGTACAACGTACGGGCTGTACGGTTGAGTACATGGTCGTACTTAAATCTTCAATATGACGTCGGGTATTTTGTAAATGGCTGAAAATTCCCTTTAGTGAACTTTTATTGTGATTCTAATTAAGCTTCTAAATCTATATATCATTAACTATTAACTAGTGTAGATCTTTCACCTATAATTTTCCTCTCATTATTTATTACGCATTTCAGAGCAATCTAAAGCAGTCCTTAATTGATTTCATAGAATTTTGCGGCAGTCGGTAATTTTGTTTTTGTAGAAGATCAAAGAATTTAGAAGCAGCGCCGCAATTAAACTTATTAAACAGAAAATTACATAAAGAATTATAATTTTGCGGTAAGAAGTAGCATTCAGATCTTAATTGTCCATACCTTGTTTTCTCTCAAGCATTGGAAAATATATATCGTTATTTATCAATTTGTCTTCAATTTTTCTCATTCTTCTTCTTTTCCATTTGTTTCGCATTATCTGCTTTCCATTATTATTCTCTTCATTTCACGTTTCCTTTTATTTCTAAATTTCGCATTCGTTGCTGGCAGCATTTTTTGCCGCTTCCAATATGCCGCATTTCTATTTTCAGTAACTCTTCTTCATCGATTGGGTTTACTTCCTCAGAGCTATCTAACGGCAATGACACAAGCGTTACTTTCCACTTTTACAAGATATGCTCATTATTTTGGTTTTCGTACAGGAACTGATCCAAATAATCAATAAAGTCAGGCTGAAGAGTTTGCTTAGGACGAGTAGTGCGTATGGGAGACTAGAAAAACACCCTAAAAGTTGGTGCACCACCCAGTTTAGAGGAACGGCTTAGAGGGATAGAAGAAGAAAGAATAAAGGTAGTCAAAATCAGCTTGAGGTGGATACAGTTGAGGATAGTCTTTCCTTTACCAGAGAACAGGATGCCGGCGCCATTTATCGACATCAGCCGAATGCAAAGTTATCCCTAACCTAACTTTCTTCTTTGTGTCCTGTTGTTGTTGGTGAGGTGACTAGAAGAAAAACTGGTAAATAACTGATTTCTTCAAATTTTGTGTCCAAGAAACGTTAAAAAGTGTTCAGAAACAAATTGGTAAAGACCAAAACCAACAAGGTACGTTACCTGCTCAACCTCATTCACAGCCCACACACATCAAATCTCATTCTCTATCCTCGTCGTCTAATAATCCCGGTCATGAAGTTGAAAGGAATGTTAAAAAATCGACGCAGTCCCAGAGCCTGAACAAAAGGAAATTGTTGGATGGTATAAGAGATCTATATTGAATGCTTCTTCTTTTTGACTACTTAGAAAGGACTATAAATTATTTAAAAACTAAAGTTTGGAAGACGTAAAAATTGATATATAAGAAGCATCAAATCCCACAATACCGAAAAAGTAAAATTATTAATTGAACTTGCGATTGATGTCGACAACGACAGTCGTCAATTAACCGTTTCTACACATTCTCGGCTCTATAAGTCGTTGTATAAAATTCATGCAGACACTCAGACAACATCATATAAAGATGACGCATTGGCCTCGCAATTTTCTCAGTATGGAAATCCAGTTATTTATCGGTAGATGTTGGATACCATTGCTAGTTATGCGATGGAAACAATTGCAGACCAACTGATTCTCTCTTCGGGGTGATAGCTCCGTAGATAAATATGGCATTGACAGTAAGTTTATCACCGCTTGCTTCAGAACAGAAGATCACAAAATTAGTGGTCCTTAGAAAGAGCAAGTCCAGTAAGAGAGGTGCGAAAGGACTTTTGCACTCAGTCGGGCAAGGGAATAATTAACTGATAAAATAGCTATCGGAAAAAATTACATTCTTTATGTATTGTGCATCGCCTAATGATCAGATATTGCATTTTATGATTTGAAGTTTTTGATTACTGAAATCACATTGGAAAACCAACTTAAATGCCATTGCGACCTTTTATCGAGGGTCCACCATACGATTTGGAGAGCTCAACAAATGGAAATTAAAAAACAACTTCAAAGTCTATCAGTCTCCAGCTTATTCAATTCATCCAAAACCGTTTGGAAAAATCTGACTTCCATGCAGAGCCACTAGACATTGATTATTGAAAGTACCAGGAAAAATCTACTGCTCGAGGATTCTTGCGGCTGTTAGATCTGTTGAGATACCTTGAAAACTTCAAAAGGATTGTCAGAAGTCGATTCTCACAATGACTAACAGAGATTTCAAAGAAAATTGTTGCAAATTGCGATTACTTTGATAAAAAGTAGATTCTATCGTGGGAGTATATAATAAAATATATAAGTGTAATTGAACCGTTTTAAAGTGAAAAACCGATACCAATCCTGATTCAAAAGTACCAAGAAGACGCATCGTAAATTCTCTTATTTCTATAAAAAGGTGTTTATTTGCAGTGAGAAAAGAAGTGGTGCTAAAGAGCAAGTAATTTTTTCCCCAAAGAGTTGATCAGAATCAAAAAAATATTTTACGCTATCAAAAATTTCGCCCACTCCCACTTCAAATTGCTGACCCACTCCTGCACCCAGCGCTGGGCGGGCAAACCCGTGTCTGCATATTTTTCTCGAAAATTTTCCGATAAGCTCTCCTGCCCCGAGGAAAACTGCACCTTCTTACCCTTCGCTTTTCAAGAGGCGTGAATCCCGATATTGCGTCGGTTATTGTTGCACGTAAAGAAAAAGTATCGCACATTGCTATGTAGTGGGGTAGAAGTGACTGAGTCGGATGAATAGTGAGGCTCCTTAATAATAACTGCGCATTTCCAGTTTTACAACTCCCGCTGCCTGTCCAGGTATTTTGAACGGTGTTATTCGTTACATGCTTGTACCGTTCGTAGAAATGTCTTGACATTGACGGGTTAATACCGTTCCGTTGAATTTGGTACTTGTAGCGTCCAACACGCTAATTAATACGCTTTCCTCGGCTTGCTTCATATCCATTTTATTTTCGGTTACTTTAATAATTAAAAGTTAACAGCATGTAAAATTATCATGACGTCCTCTTGGCTTCAAAGTTGATTTTTGTGATACCTACATATATGTGAATTAGCTTGGAAGTATTTAATAGATCACTATTAAGTTACCTCTCTCGTTTGATTGTGTCTTGTGTCTGTCTTCTCTGTAAGGGTAGGTGGCAGTGGCGTACCAGGTAGCAGCAAAGAGAGGTCTGTTGTGAAGGAAGTCGTCAATACACACACGCCCCATTCCAAGGAATACTGCAAATTATTATTTTCTCCTTGTCTCATATTCTAAAGGGATTCATGGCGTTTTGAGATAAGTACTTGTGGCGCTCTTAAGTAAAGACCATCGGTTATTTACGTAGCTACTCCCATCGTCCCGTGTATTTCTGCTGACTCACTCTCTTTCCTCTCTTATTTCATTTTCATCGACCATTATTGTCGCAAGTATTCATTTATAATTGTTACTTTTTTTCATTTTTTTCCAGACATGTTAACTTTAGCTTTGCAGTTTCCATTTTAATTTCTTTCCGGTTTGTGCGTCTCACAATGTATCTGCCAGTTTTATTCTTAATTCTCATTGAACATCGATCTTTGTATTTCTAATATATGTTCTTAATTCCTCTAACTGACAGAGTGCTCTGGAATATTCTCTTTTTGTCATCTTCATGTTTTTATATTGTCTAAACCAATTATGTTCTATCAGTTAATACTGAAACTGGCTGAGGGAGTATTAATCACGTCTACGTCATTAACAGTGTTCATAAGTTCTTTCATATTTGTTGTGCATGTAAAACGGGCAAAATAAGATAATGGAACGACATAAGATACTGCAAAATGTTAATTTTATAGTACTGTAACTGCAACTTTGTAGATCAATTTACTGCGCATAAAACACGGATTCTTTGTAATATTTTATACGGCGTGGTTAACCAACATGCAACTGAAAACCGCATGCTGCTATGGCCCTAATATTGGAACCGATGCTTAAGTACCATAAATTTCTCGCTTATTATTTATTAAATTTCTACAATGTCGACTGGCCATCCGGTCAAGGCTGGGTTGATAATAAATTGCGGTGTTTCTTTGCAGACGCTGATTGTTATGTAGATACAGACGAACGGATACAAATATTTGTACATAATAGAATTGAGACTGATTAAAATTAAGCCACCTGGGTGCGATGATGTACGTCCCAAAGTAATTTTAGAAATACCAAGAATTGTGATCAAATTTCCTGCGTCTAAAAGTTTATACAAGAAATTAAACGAGTAATTTACAGGTTTAGAGTAAAGAAACATTTATATATGAAGAGAGTGCAACCCACCCTACACTTCCCTTCTCGTAGCTTCTTTTGTTTTTAGGATGAGTACTAGGGTTGTTTTTTGATATTTACTTCCAACCTTTTGGCATTGCCCTAAGAACGGCATATTAATATCAATTCATCGTCACGTATAAAATTCTATCTAGAAATGTTCCAAAGCCCTAAGGCCTGCAATTGATTCAGGCCGACTTCCAGTCGAAAGTTTGTGTTTGCTTCAAATGTAATTTGATTTGTGAATGGGGCTTCCCATGGTTCTTAATTTATTAGAAGTTGGCCATTGTTAAACGTGACAAATAGTAGCCTCGCACACAAGCACATAATTTAAATGCAAGGCTTCAATAACGCTAATATATTGCACAATTCAGACCAACTTCCAACAAGTAATTTATAGTAAAGTCGTGCACCTGGAATTATCATGTTACGATCATAGAAAGTTAGCGTTTTTGTAATTTCTTTTAGACAGTGCATCGTTTTCAATCAATTTGAAATTGAAAGGTTCCAAGTAACTGAATATTTAATTTGAAGCAAAATTCCACCCAATCCTTCATCTTGATAATGCAGCGAAATGCGATCAATTTTGCATTAAAAGCAGATACACGTCTGATAGCCTGATTAATTTCCCAATAAAAATTACCTTTAATTGGTGTAAGTTAAGTCCAGGAAATGTTCATGGCGCAAACATTAATACAAGCGTTATACATGTTGAGAAATGGTTAAGGCCTAATTTTTCCTAAAATGCTAAGATTAGAATGTTGGATTTATTTATAATTAAAATTTTTCTCCACCAGCTTAAATTCCAGCTAATATTTTTTGGTAAAAGTTGTTCCACAAGTCTAAGATTTGCTAAGCTTAAAACTAGCAGCACTTTAGCCTCTTGTAAGGTCGATACAACAATGATTAAAATATACATTTACTCTTTTGCTTTCTACAAGTCGACAGCAATTTTTGCAAACTATTGCAATAGGAGGAATATCCGTCATGCTAATATCAGAGATGCCTTAATGCTAATATCAGAGATGCCTTAATATAAAGCAATAAAATTGTTAGTCTTCTCCACGATTTTGTGTGTTTGTGTTGTACGGAGCGACATGTTAACTGGTTTCATCATCAGGTCATAACATTCATGGTTATGTATATAGGTGGCAAGCGCATGCATGGTAAAATGATATTAAATTTTAAAAGTTGAATAAATATAAGTAAAAAAGAATTTAAAACACCTTCCAAGTGGAGAAGTAAAAAATTTACCAGTGAACTACATTATAAAAATCTTAGAAGTTTGCGCTATCTTCATTAGCACATACTTCTTAACTTTTTATTATAATGATTATGTTGTAACCAATATAACAATCTATATAATGTGGTTTATTGATTAATTGTATACTTTTACCATATGCTTACCACCTATGTTAATAACCATGAATGTTATTGCCTGATGATGAAATCAGTTTGGTTTCTAAACATGTCGCTACATACAACACCGTAATAAAATCGTGGAGAAAACTAAAGGCTCTTATTGCTTTATAAGCTATTGCATTCTGATAATCCTTGAAACGGAATCCCAAGAAAACGTCGCTTCACAATTCTATTTCAACGTCGATATTCAATTCAAATGAAGAAAGTGACGCAGATTTTTCTCTCTGCGTGAGAACACGCAACCGGTGGGAGAAACTGAGAATACAAGCAACTGAATCAGCTCGTATCGAAAGTTATCTCTTAGTCTTATTGTATGCAAATAAAAAGCCTCGGGTTTTGACACATATTATTATTACCCCTGTAAGTAAACCGGAACGAAACCCCGCAATTCTTTAGCAGCGCAGCTTTTTTTGTTCTCTATTGTTTAACATATTAGTGGTCAAGGAGAGCACTTTCGTTGGGCATCTTTCGACGCCACCTTCTCCGCAATATGTCTTAAATGACCCAATTTGCAAGTGTGCAATGTGCAACCAATTAATACTGAAACTTCCACACCTTCGAAAGCGTGGAAAATAAAAATTCAAACCTACTTTGCGTTTAAAAAGTACGCAGATTTGCGATGTGTTAATACGTATCCAACTTTCATCCAAAGATAAAAATAGAGCTTGCCATTTATATACATTCAACAACTTTTAAATATTAGTTAGACTGTTAGGGACGTTCTCAGAATACTAAAAATACATTCCGGACATTGACTGAATAGCTAAAAGTTTATGAGATTATACTCCACTTTAGAAAAGCGTTTTTTCTTGAACTGATGTTAAACTTGACAAATTTCGAAGTAACTTCTAAAAAGAATTAAGACAGATATAGAAACCATAGCGTTATTCTTTGCCCCTATTCAATTGGCACATTTCTCAATAACTCTAACCAGCTTCAAATCGTACCAAACAAACGTTAGGGCTATATGAAGATATCGGAAAGCCGATTAGCTACAGTAAAGACGGTATCCGGTACTTTTATATAATTAGCAAAGGGTATTCAAATTACCAGGGGTTTCCAAAGAGTATTTTACAACCGATACGTCCATTAGCTTAAGAAAACTCTTAAACTCAGTAAAGTACCATGCGTAGTCAATTCGCTACGATTTGAAACAGACTTCAAAAAGGTTCGATACCTCAGTTGCTTACATTAGCCGTACGCAAAACCATAGTAAACATGAACAGATTGACGACAATAGATATGATACAAATGTTATATCAGTTAATTTCAACAATCGTATAAATCATAAGCGCGACACGCTACAGGCGAAAACCACAAATACAGCTAACTCTACTGTTGCTACTAATTATGAGAGTTTAACTAGCACACAACAAAGTTTAATATTTTAATAGGTAACAGATCTCTGGGCAGATTATACAGTGTAACCAAGATAAGGAGGGCCAGTATGGGCTTCTCGTTAATAGTAAAAGATGGAAATTTGGTTAAATGGGAAAAAAGTTGCGTAATAAAAGAACTAACAAAATGACGAATAGATCTCCTTGAAATGATTTTTCGTTTTTAAGTTATATAAGGAAACACGAATTACCGGATTTTCAATTCGTTTCTGGATTTATCATTAAAGTTAGAGCAAAACTGACAAAACTTCTTTATAGCAACTTTTCATGGACTTAAATATTAGGAACGTCATTAATTGTTTTATCCGACGTTTCTTCTTAGAGCATCTATCATCAACATTAAACCACCATGTGCTTATAAAAGGACCGCATTTAAAAAAATTATGGTTCCTCGAAGACGAAACGTGGGATAATAAAAACTTATGGCATAATATTTAAGTCCACGAAAAAGTTGCTAGGAAAAGTTATGTCAATTTTGCTCTAACTTTAATATTAACACCAGGGAAAAAAATAGAAAGAAAATCCAAAAATCGGTTTTTACGATAACTCAAAAACGAAAAATGATATCAAGGATTTTTTTCGTTGTCCCTTAATTGGGCAACTTTTTTTACATTTAACCAAATTTGTATTTCTTAAGTATAAAGAGATCCTCATATTGGTCCTCCTTATCTTGGTCACACTGTATTAGCGGACAATTACAAATTTATTATGTTGCCGCAGAACAAACATAGCAGGAGGGCAACAATAATAGTATGCCACCACATTATTGAAAATTTAGACTGCTCCATAAATGCGTCTGTAATTAATGACAAACTCGGAGGTGATGCGACATCGTGTTATAGTCTTAAACGCGAGGAGGCGTTGACAAAACAGATAGCAGTAGACTGCATAATTAGCCATTTATCCAAGTGGCGGCAACAATTGCTAACCGAATAAGCGAAGAGGGGGCACAACAAAGACTCAGCATTGATTAAAAATTCGCCTACCAAATTAGTACCCAACCTCGCGGTTCATATTTTAGCGACTCCAAGTCGGCTGTAAAATCCACGAAATGGCAATACCTAATCCGAATATCAAAGAGAAAAAGAAAACGTACACATACTTTTAGCTTACAGCTCCGCTACTTAAATCGCGATGTGAGAAAAATCCGCAATCAAATAAGATAAGTAATTAAGACCCAAATATCTTCGATAAAGCAACATTACAACCATACGCAGCAGTGCAAGCGAGCTAGGACACTAACGTTGCCCTCGTAAATCGCTATAAACTAGCCACAAACTAAGGCAAAGGTTAATACGAAATGAACACTTGCGATCAAGTCGTAGACGCTTGCAGAAGAAAGCCAGGAACCAAAAATAATCACCGCAGGTACGCAGAGGCAATTGAATGATAGTTGGGCTAGTTATGCATTACAATGGGGCGATAATTCATCTCGCGCGACTGAAGGCCGTTTATAACGAGTTCGGCGACTCAGTGACTAAAATGCATAAAACGGACTCTACAATTAATGGGCCATTAAAGCATATCGCTTTTTTACCCTTAACACGCCCCCTAAATGTGTAAATCTTAAGTTATTTAATTAGAAATTCTATTATTTTATTGCAAGACAAACATTTTTCACTAAATTTTTCTGACGTTTCGTTGGCTTATCGGTTATCATTTTAGCTCACTCGTAGCTTGGTGTAACGCCACCGCCACCTTTTTCACAATTCCTCGTCACTTATTTAGAAAAATTGAAGCTCTGAACATACTTAATTTAAATACTTACTTGGCAGCAAGATACAAAGTAGCTCTTATCCCGTTTATATCACCAAAACATATAAGATGGTATAAGAAGTATTTTATCCAACACCTGCTTATTATGCCCCTATAATTATGACAACTTTAGTTGAATTATATAGGTCATTTCATAACCCACACGTAACTTTAATTTACTCTAACACACTTCCAATTAATTTGCACTTCGACTTTTCACAGCTGGTAATGCAAAGCTTGTTTTTTTAATATTTATGGGGTTGCTGACTATGGCATGCGTGTGTTATTACAAATAGTTCACTCGAGAAAAAACCTCCACTCGATATGGTTTCTCGAGGGCTCAGCCTTCCTCTCATGAATTATTTGTAACATAACACACTTGTACTACAAATAACTATTTGGTGGTAAAGTATTTGCTTTCTCCATTAACTATGTAAGTCGCTATAAATATAAATAAATAGTAAAAAACAGAATGAAGCGAAGTCAGTAACAAGGAACTAAAATGACTGGTTTTACAACGACTAAAAAATGAGATCGCTCTAAAAAAACCTAACCCATCTGTGATTAACACTGCTACATCTCAAAATTTTCAGCGTTACCTTATAATTCGCTAGTCTTAAGCACATATGTCAAGTTATTAATGTGCGCGGATACGTGGTGCTTGTTCTAGTTGAATATCAATGCAGTTCATTAAATACGCTGTGATGATTTAACGTCTGCATCCTCCTTCTCGGGCACCGATATGGGAGGTTACATTATAGATTACAATAACTTGTACTTTCCTGACGTAAGAATTAATGTGCATTATTTAGCTATTTTTGTGCACCATTTACATGAAAAATCAGCTAAATTATGGTGTAAACAGTTCGGACAACAGTTTGCCTTGACATTAACTTATTGCGAGCATGGTATCGCTGATTATAAATGATTGAAGCGGGCAGTTAAGTCTATCTCTGGCGTGCTTAAAACTACAGAAACCGTTTGCCAACAGTGAATTTAGAAGCTGAAAAGAATTTAAAAAGGTATATATAATATAAAACACTAAAAACGGCGATTCTACTAGATAGGTAATATCGATAAATTTAGAAAGTCGGAAATAGATCATCCCAACTTGATTAATTCTTCCTTATTTATGGTCGCCTGATTGCAGACGCAAAAACTGTATAAGTAATCGATGCGTATTGATTGATTGTGTGCTCTGCATTCTCATAAAGCGGCTCCTTTCTTGGAAATGAAATTCGTGGCCCAAAATCCCAAAGCCAATTTCGTTGCTAATATTTTTATTAATGGTACCTTTTGTAACTGGAACTCTCCGTGCATTGACCATCGTGTGCAATTTATTGAGTGCCTTATATAATATTTAAACGAATTAATAGCTTTATTAGCTTGAAAAAAGTAGGTTATTATTTAAGAATTCCAACAAACTTTTAATATAGAGAGTATTCACGAGTTGATAGTAGAGGCAGAATTGGAGAAAACCTTATGAATTCCAATTTCATTAACTTGAGATTCGGCTCTAAACTTTAAGCACGATTTTGTATTTAGGTGAAGTACCTTTGCTGTTGTAAGCCAAAACTTTAATCACAACAGACAAGACTGTTGTAAAGCGGCATAAAAAAATCAGTGAATCAAGAACGACGCATCATGGGCATTGCCCAATTATGTAATTAAATATTATGCAGCATAAAAGAAACAAATGCCAAGAAAATACACGGAGAAAATCGGAAAATTGGAATTTCACTAATATCTTGGCACAGAGTAAAAATTTCTATATAGTATGTCAAATCAAAATTGTAGAGTGCAGCAATCTCTGTAAACAAGGTTCAAGTTTTTTTCTAAAAACACTTCATTTTAGAGGTATTTAGCTTTGAAAAACAAGTTTTGGTAATAGTCTAGTCGCTCAGGGTCCTCCCGTGTGCACTGCCTGTGTGCATGTAGTTTGACCATGTATTTTTTTTTTTACCCGAAAAGCGATTGCCGATGGTCCTAAGTTCCAAAAATGGTTCCATAAATATTGTTATTAACAAATTATTGCAAAATTAGGGGTCTTTCGAGTACTGAGTACAGTTTCGAAAAATGCCTGAATCAAGTGTTATAAACAAATTATTGTAAAATTAGTGTTTTTTGCAAATAATGCAAAATCATTAATAGATATAAAAAAGTTTTTCTAATAAAAATTGACCCAGATATGAATTTCTAAAGAGTTAACCGTTTTTAATAATCGTGAAAAATTTATTTTTCGACCTTCTCTTGCCTATTTTTTATGCTTTTACTTAAATAATCATTATAGCAAATATTGTGCTAATTTTTTTTCAGCTGGAATACAAATGTATTAAACAACGGCATTAATATTATTCAAAATTGTTTAAATCTTTCTAGCGAGAGCGCTAAGAATTGTTCCCAAGCTGTACGTGTGAAAAATGTTTAATTAATAGATGCAGATGTTTAGACAATTACCTAAATTTCTGTAAATTTTGCAACTGTCAAATAAATGGCAGATGTAAAAATCGATACAATCTCTCCACCAATAATAATAGTTAATGTCATAGAGTTATTCCCGCCATGATTTTGTGTTTTCAATATATAATCTATAAGTTAGAATCTATAATCCTATTGTACATTTAGTTCACATATTAAATATGTAAGTTGTGAATCAACATTTACATATGGAAATAAAAATGTTAGCAAAATATAATGTAATAAATCATTATATTATAAACCATTATATTTGCTCACTTTTCAAAACGCTAAAAAATAAAATGGCGTAGTTTAATACATTTGTGTTCCAGCTGTAAAAAAAATTATTTGCATCTGAAAAAGACAAAAGGTAGAGAAAAATTATTGCTAACATAGGCCAAAATCTATATTTTATTAACAAAACGTTTTATAATTTATTTATTATAAAAATTACAACTACTGTTATAATTTTCTTATTATTATCATGTTTACGGTGACAAATGTTGTTATAATAATTATCAGTTCCCTACATTAATAGCAGTTGATTCGCCTGTGGAAACTCATGTTACTGATTAAAAGATTTTTATGCCTTTTCCGAATTTTTCGAAAAATATAGAAAATGATGAATGAAAACATCAATGAATAAGGTTTGTAGGCACATATTCTGAAAGTACAGGTTCTTGGGAACAAATCCATCTATATGTCATTTACAAAACTAGTATCTTTGATAGATTTATGTCGGCTGGAAACACAAGTGCCGCGAAAAACGCGAGAGCCAAAAAAAGGACATATGAAAAACTTGGTTCAATTTGGCCAAAGATAATTTGAAAAAAATGCTATACGTAGTTTGGTCTTGTTTGGCCTACTTAATCTTTAGCCCATTTCAGTGACTTGATTAAATGAAGTGTAAATATTGTAAAAATCCATAAAAGTCCACTTTTTATTTAGCTACATTAATGATGGTTACACCTCAAAAAAATTCACCATGAACCAACTGTGTATTACAAATATATCAGGCTTTTCCATCTCTTTGTTTGCCAGTTCAGAGAAAGCGTTTTTTGAATTATGGAATCTGGAAACAATGGAGATGAAAGATTCGGCGAAAAAACTTTCAGAAGCTGAATGTGGTCAAAAAGTCAATGATAAGATTCATAAATCGAATTTCCGAGAAAATGATAGGAGGTACGTTGTTACAGGTGAAATATGCCTTGCTTCTGTAACCCATTAATTTTATCGTCATTTTTGTGTTATTCCGGTCAGCGTTGTTCTATCGCCTCGGCGCTTTGCATTTCTCGAAGTCGCCGAACTCGTTTTGCACGGCCTTCAGTCGAGCGAAGCAGATTATTGATTCCTTGTTAAGCATATCTAGGTGAAGCTTTCAAATGTCTTTACACACCTGTGGCGATGTGTTTTGTTGTTCATTCCATGCGGCCAGCGTCTCTCGACTTGAACGGACGCATTTAGTTTCAATTAGTGTAAACCCTTTTATAGTAAATTTTATAGTGCCCTAGCTCACCCACTCTACCATGTATTTATATAGTTGATTTATCGAAGACATCTGGATTTTATTTATCCATCGCATTTGATTGCTGATTTGTCTGACGTTGCTATATCGTGTAGTGGACCCGCTAGCTCAAGCGGTGTGTGCGTTTATTCCCTTTCTTGTTCTTTGTTGTACGTAGACATTCGAATTTCGTAGATTTTAGAGCCGATCTGGGAGTCATGAAATTATGAGCTCGAAGTTTATGATACTAATTTGTCAGCCGTGTCATTGGAACATTGCTGAGTTCCTGCTTGTATTCGAGAACTTTTTTAGCGGCTGACTGTTGCTGTTTGCTTTCCAGTGCCGTTTCGCATTATTGCTGGGGAGTAGGATGTACATTAAGCGTACCGTAATCACGGATTAACTGGTTAGTGTTGCATCATTTTCGAGGTTCGTCAAAAGACTGGAATTTGAAAACGTGGTACTTCAAAACCAAGGTACATTTCAGTGCAACGAAGCCATCTTCAAGGACTGGGAAGAAAAAGTAATCATTCAGAATAGCTCAATGGATGAAAAAAGAAATATATCCTGTCACATCGCCCAGTCTGTAAGGAAGAAAGCCAAATGACACCAATCCTATCTGTATTTGATGATCTCTGATAACCGCAAAGGAAAATTGCAATTTCCAAATCTCCGTTTTGGTGGGAAGTGTGAAAGAAACAATAATTCAAGCTTTCCGGCACGACAGAGTCGTTTTTGAAGTTAAATGCAGTGCGTTTGTTTTGGGATATTCTTAATAACCATTTGGAGTGTATTTCATAAAACAATCAGTCAATATGTTGGGATTTATATGAAATAATTTGGAAGATAACCTTTTTTTGGTAAATTCATGATCAGAAAAGAATCTGCCCTTTCTGTTGCAGCGCAAATATTAGATCCAACCTAACTAGATCTACCTATCCTGCTGTAGTTGAAATTCTTCAGTAGCAAAAAATATTGGAACTCCTAGGATTTTTGATTGCAGCTCAACTGTTGACAGAAGCCGTCAAGTCATTGAATTTTACCAAAATTCTCCTCTTTTGCTGAAGTAACCCCTTCACAGCTTTGGCATAGTTCAAATAACATAAGAATTAGGGCACATTCATCGGGAATCGGATTCAGGAAATCAATTTCCTAGTTCCATATCGCTGATCCCAACAACCTCGCCAATCTCTCTTCAAGAGGATGCTCTTCCATTGAATTAAGAGCATCAAAATGGTGAAAGGGGTCAACTCGGTTAAAAGACAATCAGAAACATTGGCCCAAATCTATTGCAAATCTAGATGAAGAAGTTATATCCATGGGCAACGCAAGTACTGAAACCCCATCACTAATACTTAAAATTAGTTTTAAGCCAAACAGGGCTTAGTCTCTATATATGATATTTGAATTTAGAAATGTATCTTCAATATTATGCCTTTCGTCTGCAAATTTTTTATAAGACACAAAATAAAGTTTTTTTTTAGTAAATCTTTAACATTTGGAAAAACTGATTTGGTTTATGCTGTTCTTAAACTATACATTTAGTTGCAGTTTGGGAACGGTGATTTACAATACATGGCGGTACATAAAAAAGTAACCGCTTTAAATGCCCCATAATTTATTAGTAGATTGAAGGCTTGGTTAGCGATGTGCTTCTAGCCTTGACTGAATTTTTGATTCAGGATAATTGAACCGTGGAACATTTGTACCGCTGTACTGGTGCAAGTGGTTTCGCTAAAGCTCAAGCAAAACGCAAATGTTTGCAAATTTAGCCATTTAAAGGTAAAATGTTGCTGCAGCGGCAACGGCTACAAAATTAAAACAATTTACGTGTCATTCAAACAAGCAAATTCAAGAATTAATGGCGAGTTTACCGTTCGGTCAGTCCGTATTTAACAGAACAGAATTAAGCAGCTAATTCGTAACGGTACGCTTTTTATATGGAACGCTCGTGATATTTCAAAATTTGAAAATGCGAATATGAATCCTAACTGTAAAAGCCAGGTATCGTACACATATGGATAATCTGTCGTTTGTTTAGCTTAGGGGCATTCGCAAAAGTGCAGACAGCGAAATTGCAACTTGTTAAACGCCGTAACCGTGTGAGGACTCCAGAACCGTTTCCATTGCTCCCTATTAAAATTATAATTGCACGTTGGCGTAATTATGTTATCAAATTTAATTACCGTGCATCTCACAGATGGTTATAGATTTTCTTCGAAGGAATTAAATTGTTATCGCCATCTTATCGAGTTGCCTGACATAACCAAAATTACGTTGTCAAAGATATTTCTCCTGAAATTAATTAAACTTGGAAGGGTTCACGACCTACCAACGAGCATAATTATTATAAAAATTCCTGCTTTGGCTTACAGGGTGTAAGACACATAAAGTCAAAAAAATCTGGAAGTTTATCTAGAAATACAACGCGGTCTATGCCCAAAATTAATTTTAACAATTTCTCTAGTTGTTTTCGCTTTATGATTCGCTTTTCTCTTCTTTTCTTTTTTTATTATTGTTTCTAACTTACAAGTATTTTCTAATTTTATTTTAGCCTACTTTACTTTGTGTTAACTTTCGTTGCTGGCACTAATTTTAACACACAAGTGCTGCTTAGCATAAAACCAATGTACACCGGTTTTCCATTTTCTTTTTCCTTTTCAGTAAAATTCCCGCAGTTCTCGTGTACACCAAATAGTAGTTTATTTAATCTTACATTTTATATAAAAATTGTTATATGCATGTTTTATGAATAAATAAAACAACTTTTATTGACTGAACTATTCTGAAAGTGACTTTTCTATTATACATGTAAACTTTTGATTTCAACAGAAAATGGTTGCTGTGCTTCTTACATGACAAAATTGTCGGTTCTTATCACCTTGAAAAATTTTTATGCATTCTGTACCCCTGTTCAGATCACCTGTTCCCAGTGTTTTTTTCCGTGGTTTGCCACTCTGCTAATTTTGTTCAAACAGCTTTCCTCATGTAGCCCTTTCAAACTGCATTTTTTGACTGATAAGTAGAGAACGTCACACATGTATTGATTACCGAGGTAGCAAATTGAATTGCAAATTTAATTAATATCACCTAAATTTATTTATTTGTGAATATTAGCAATCGCGTCTGCTTTAAATGCAAAGATTAAGCAAATTGAAAAACTTCTCACCGCCAAACGCATATGTCATCCGGTTCTGTAGTCCATCATGATAAGCGAAGCTCCGATTAAAAGCACGACACCAGGACAAACCATTAGCATCAACCCGTTATCGAAATCGTCTTACAGAGAAAAGCTTGTTAAGGCCTTAATTACACAAATTAATAAGCGACTGCCGTATCAATGTAACACAACTTAGTGCATAGCTGGCTCAACCATCGACATTTTTAATGAGCAGCTGCTGCCGGACATTAAGCGACCACGTAACGAGCCCCGAACCGACGATGGCTGTTATCGGGTCCGGAGGACGACCTCCAGGCGAACACAAGAAACCACTTGGAGCTTGGAGCACTCGCAACGGATTCCGGGGCCCCAAAAAGCCGACGGCAAAGTCGGCGAATGCACCGCGCTACTGGTATTCTTAGCGATAGCCAAGAAGCACTGACAGCGCTGCAGGAACAAGAAGGCACCGCGATCCTGCTTAACGGAACAGACGATTCGACCTCGACTGAGATTCTGTGATCAATTCAGCGGTATCTGCGGATATCTACACCCGTATTAGATACCACCAATGTCTTGTCGGAGTTGGTGTTCCGAATAGGGACACCGACAAGTGCGCTTCTTGCATTTCAATGAATTATGGCTTATTCTCGGGTTAAAGCACCAGTTGCATTTATCATACCGAGGAGAACATTAAATCTCTGGCAGACGCGTAGCCTCACTTCCTGCTCGCAGGGTTGCTCTTTTTTCCAGCTCGTTATCCGTCCACCGTGCATAATTGCTATATCGGTTTTCTTGTAATGATAATCATTTGCATACCATTAACGTGGCGACATTTGGCCCCAAATGGTTTTTTTTTCCACCCGACTTCGAAACATTCGGCATTTCTAAATCTTCAACGAAAGTCGTTTTTGTAAATTTGTAGCTTCACAACCACCTACATAATCGCTACAATGAGTTAACGTAACGACGATTGTCTTAACCCAAACGGTTCCTTATAACGGCGACTTAGGTGAGACAAATCCGTTGCTTATAAAATGAATTAGCATGTTGAGGTTTGGCTTAATCAGATCAATTCTTTCAAATCATCATTTATTTCCTACTTTAATGCTATTTATTTAACTATTCTTCAATTCGTCGAGAAAAACTACTTGTCCAGATTATAGACATTTTAGGTAGAGGAAAAGGATACACATGTGTTAGTGGCCCTATTCCGATTTCGTAGTTTTACACCATGCGACGGTGGTTGGGTGATACTTTTCTTGCCGTGCAGGCTCGTCGGTGTTTCGTCGGATATTCAGAACTTTTAAGCCATGAATGGTGCCGATGTCACTAATTAAGTCCCGTCGGGCTCCAGCGATCTACTGAGTTCGGAGTCGTTTACCATTTACGCAACACGTGACCATTGCGGCTTATTTGACGCCGCTGAATTGCCATTTTCGTTAAACAACTGTTATCGCCAGGTTTCAGCATTTCTGCCATTCAAGCGATTATCTTCGTGGGCCCGACGTGCTTCAGATCTGGTAGATAAACCACTGGGGGTTGAAGCTCCGCAAACTTTGCTACTTCAAGCTGCAGACTCGTTTTACCTTCATGTCAATATTATAATGACTACAGTACGTCCTAGTTACGTTTGTTATTACTGCATACATTCTGCAGGTCAATTTCCTACACTTCATTCGCATGCCCTTCGTAGCTAGAATAATTATACTATGTTAGGTGTGTGCTTACACAAGTCTTCTCATAAGCTAAGACTAGATTCATTCTGATGTGTTGACTGAATTAAGGTCAAGATCCACTAGTCCGCTGATTATTTTACCAGTATTACAGCAGCAGATAGAGACAAGGTAAATTCATGCATACAGCCTGACTTCTCGGCTTAGAGCCACATACGCCTTCGGAGAATAATCACGTGTCCCACTGAAGCTAGTTGTGTGAATTTTTGGGTTTTCCATCTGTAATAAATTGTTGTATAATACAGTACTCCTTAATAATAGCTTATTAGCTGTTTTAAATTCGACGACTATTCAATTCTTTCTCCATTATAATAAAAGTTGCCCCTACGCACTAAATGTTGCTTAAGCCAAAGCGTTCCCTCTAAGCACGACTAATTTCCTACTTTAAAAATGTACAACCCTTTTTCAATTTCTTAACTAAAGTTATTACCAGTTACGCACAGCATCCATAATTACTAAAACAAATTAAAAGAATAAAGTCTGGCGCAACCGACACGACTTATTTTCTACTTTGAAAAGTATAAATATTCCACCGTTTTAATTTCGTAATGTAAGACATGTTTGTAAACTCAGCTCCACAATCAACTCCATTGCTTATAAAATGAATAATCATGGTGACGTTTAGCTTCACCAGAACGATTCCTCCAAAGCATGACTTATTTTCTGCTTTAATACCTTTATTCATCTTTTCCTCAATTCGTCGAGAAAATTTGCTTTTCCAGGTTATATACATTTTAGGTGCAGAGGAATACTGAAAACAGGCAACGAGACCAGACGTGTATTAATGGGCCAATTTCGATTATATTGTTTTACACGATGAAGTGTAGATTGGGCGATGTTTCGCCGGACATTCACAACTGCTTAGCCACTTATATCCATTGGATAGTTCCGTTGTCGCCAATTAAGTCCCGTCGTACTCCAACGATCTATTGAGTTCGGAGTTGTTTCTCACATTCGCGCCACACTTGAATACATGACCGTTATGACTTCTTCGACGCCGCTGAATTGCCATTCATTGGACAACTTTATCACCAGTTTGCAGCATATCTGCCATCTAAGCGACTGTCTTCGTGGGTCCGACTTTCCTCAGGTACGCAATTTTGGACTGGAGCTCTCCAAACGTCGTTACTTTAGACTGTAGATTCGTTTTACCTTCATGTCAATATTACCAATGACTGCATTACGTTCTAATTACGTTCGTTTTTATTGAAGAAATTCTGCAAGCGATATTCTGCACGTTATTCACCTTTTCCTCATAGCTAGAGTAATTATACTATGTAGCGTGCGGGTTTGCAAGTGTTTGCCTAACATACACGAGTTTTGAGCTCCACCCAAAAAGGAACACTAAGTGCATTCCAATACGTCGACTGAATTAAGGTCCAGCTTCGATGGTCCTCTGATTGTTTCACCTATATTACACCAACAGGTGGAGGTAAGGTACGTCTACGCAGTTAGCCCGACTTCAACCCCTTCCGGACGCGTTGGCCGTCTTCCACTGAGTTAAGAAATGTCCAATATCAACCAGTGGTGCTTGACAAATAATTAACACCTATTGTCTACATGCTTTCCTAAAGACTTAGTTAGAAACACCTACGCCTCAAAGGAGAACCACGCCTGTGTCCCACTGAAGCTGCTTGAGTCTATTTGTAGTTTTGATATTTGCCGTATATATTTATTTTATTTTATTTGTTGCGTGTATGTTGCTCTTACATATACACTTCCTCTTTTTTCATTTCTTTCACCTTGCATCTTTGAATTAAAAGCATATATATTGTAAGATATACTCATCAAAAAACACTTTATCTTACAGTAATCTCTAAAACTTTTTTGTGGCGTGATATAATTCATATAATTTATGGGTACTACGTTACTCTTCGAAATGAAAATTATTAAATATCGAACGTCTCGAGGGGCAATCTGGCCTCGTTATGAACGATTAACAATTAAAACTAAAAATGAATAAGGAAAACTTATCTTTACACTGGGATTGAGAAACCACCAACCACTAATGAATTGCTTGACACCAACAGTTTCCCATATTTTTTAGTTTTAATTGTTAATCGTTGATAACGAGGACAGATTGTCCTTCAAAACGTTCGATATTTAATATTTTTAATTTTGCAGAGTGGCGAAATACACATAAAAGAACATGAATATTTTACAGTACCAAGAGAAGTTGAGCGTCTAAGGCAGGCAACGAAAGATATTTAAATTTTAGTTTGTTGGTATGTGCTGTGTTCTATATTTAGAAGTTTTTCGAATGCCTATCGACAGACTTGCATTATGTTTCTCAGGTTAGAAATTAGCTTTCTTTACCAGCGCCTGACGGGCTGTAGTCAAATAGGATGGGCTTTTGCTGACACCTGCGAGTAACTGTATTATGATTATATACCTTTATGCTATGAAATGCGTGATTCGATTTGAGCCAAAATTTCAACAACCTGCTGTCATATTTAATTCTGGGCATTTTATTGCTTTGACGCCTAACGTAGCCTATACTTATTGTATTAACTTGTAACTCCTGGGACGTTATGCATTCATCGACATAGTTTAGCCTGTGTCCAACATTTATCAACAGATTTGGCTTGAATCGACGAACCTGGTTTAATGTTTATGCGTTGAAGATACTATTTATTTTAATACTGCTATTTTATTTAACTGTATTCAAACAGTATAATTATTAAAACCTCATTCTCATTCCCTACTACTGGTATACTATGTTTTATTTGATCCAACCGATAATGCTCGTTTTTCGAGTAGGTATAGGTTAGTGCCGGTTTGAAACCGTATATGGTAATTGAGTTTTATTTAGACTGTGAGTTCGACTATTTTTTTGTTGTTGCCGTGGTTGACGACTGGCGCCCTTTGCACTTTACTTAATTTTAATTCATTTATTAACCTTAAGCATCATTGCCTGATCCTTGTCCACGACAACAATCACCGAGAGGGTTTGAGCTAGTCCAGATACGCATTTTGCTGAAGGTCAGTAGAGCCTTCCACGAGATGATTCCTTTTAACCGCTTGTTATTTCAATCCTTTTTCAAATTGTTGACGAAAGTCGCTTTTAAACATCATCTACCTGCATAACTGTTCAAATTAATCAACGTGATGACGTTTTGTTTAATCCAACCGCTTAGAAACTTGGAAATATACAATCATTTCTCAGTTCCTGATCCAAAGGAATGTCTATCACTGCTAAAATCAATTTTGTAAATTGGAAATTTTCCGTATTAATCCTGCAACAGGTGTTAAAAAGCCTGCTCCTTATTCTACAAGAACTTTATAAATTAATACAAAAACATTTCTATTATGGAACACCTGCTTCAACAATTGATTTTTTATTATTGTTACCGTTACGGTTGCAATATCGCCTGCTTCTTTTACGCCAATAGTCGCAGCGACCTACAAGAATTTCCTCTATTCTCTCTGCAGGCGAACCACATAAAAGAATAATTGCTATAATACCAGCTGTTCCGAAATGGTTTAACTCCAAGATGGATATTTTAAAAACTTAATTTGCGTTATGAACACTCACTCTTATACATTTTCACTGTTCTGGATTATTAGGCAATGGTATAAATTCCTACATCGACAATTAGAAGTCGTGCTTTTCAATAACTCCTTTAAAACATTATCAAGAAATAATTTTTCGAAATTATATGAGTTGGTATTTTATTACTAACTTTCAATGCAGCTGTTGTAACTATGTCTTCTCTGCTATGCATTTTCGTACCACGAACTCTAATATCACATATACTTTTTTAATTTTAAATGTAAATTAGTTTACTCTAATCAGATGTGTACAGAAAACGTTTGAAAATAACGTTATTCCCTGCTGCATGCACAATGCCAGTTTAAAATACCATTCAGCCATTATACATAAAAGAAACTAGTTCAAAACTACTATATGAACAGAAATGTGTAATTTATTAGCCATATTCCTTCTAAAGCTATAAATTTCTAATTTTTAATTGTGGGTCTTCAACAATAACCTAAACCATGATTATCGGCTCAGAAATTCCAAGCGAAATATCCAGGGATCGTTTAAATTTTGCTGAATGATTCAGCCATGTGACTAAGAAAGTAAACATTCGATACCTGTGGTTCGTATTAAGGAACTTGGATTACATTTCGTGATCTCCGATTAGTGCTCTTCCAAACCGGCATTCAAACGCACTGAACTACAAGGAACAAGTATGATTAATAACTTGGAATATTTTAGCCAAAATGGATCATCCATATCTATCTTTCAATGTATTTGTTCTATTAATATACATTTTTTAATCAAAACTGAAACGTTTTCTCTACCGTTAATTAATTAAGTCTGATTTTTTTTTACTTTAAGCTAAAGCAAGGTTTAAACAGAAAATCTACAAGAGTAAAGGTTCTTGAATTCTTCGGACAATTTCTTCTGATACAGCTCAATCAATCGCGATCAACCTAAAATTATATGACAATTCTCATGCAAATGCATAGCTTTTGTCAACGCGGAAACCGCGTTTGCTTTTGAGAAAAGTCGGAAAATTAATTTTAGTGAAAGTATAGATGTAAACATTGTATCTCGATAACGAAATAATCTATGACGATTATTGCTCTAGAATGTGTGGAATACTGATACAAATAACTGAAAATATTTTGGGCATAATTAATTGGTCACTTTTCTATGTATGTGTTTTGTCGATCTATATCGCTGACTCGATTTTAAACCGCTTTTCGTCGTCTAGGCTTCGCAATAATTAAATTTAGCTGTTTTTAGTTATTCACAACTAGATCTTAAGCATACGACATAGGTGGAATTATTCTAATTAAAGTAGTTTTCGCATTTAGCAGATTGAATTGGAAATAAAGAAGTAAACTTTCTAACACGTAACAGTAAATTATGTGCCGCTACTATTAGATAGCGCTGAAAAATGACGTAGGCCATTTTCGTTAAATAGCGATGGTAAAGTGACGTTGGCGAGGACAGTATCCTATAGCAGTACATTTTGTACCATTGTCATTAGATGGCGGTGAGACAGTAGCGGCAGGCATAATATATGTTTGCCTATAAGGATAGGTACTGTTGCATTGCTATTTCTTTAAATTTAGCACACAATATTTAAGAAAAACGAACAAAACAACGCAAAAACAAACTTCAGAAGCTGTAAGTATTTCGAACACAAACAGTTCAATAACAGATTGTTTTGGAATTTTCCATTAATTTTCGCAAAATGTTTTTAAAAATGTTAAATAGGCTAAACAATTCTTTATTACTTTCACGTGTCCCATAACCTAAATTCTTACAGCTACTCCAACATCTGACTATTCCTAGCGCCTCGCGAAGCCGAGAGAAAATTGGGTTAGAATGGTTAAGTGCAGTTCGCTGGGAAGTTGAAATACGGGATGCAGCGACAAACATTTCCGGTGGATGTCGGGAGCAGGAATCCGTTAGCAAATAAGCGCGCCTTTATATATTTATGTAAACTGAAATGGCGGAATCCTCATCGGCTTTAAAATACGAGTAATTAGCCTCGGTTTTCCTTCTGCGCAAACAAACAGATGAATGGCCATTGTTAGCGAAGAAGGCATGATCAACATTTTGCTAACACAACTCGGAAATACCAGTCGTCCATTTGCAGATATCTATAGTACATCTTCCAGTAGCTTCAAACATGCACGTGAGGCCATGAGAAATCGTCTGTCAGTGGGTCTCTCATCTTTCTTCATAATCGATGGAGCCTGGAGTCAATCAGTCCTTGTTGTAATTTGTTACTCGATAATTGTTATTCCGTTGGCCGCATTTCTTGAATTATGACAGAATTTTTGCTTGGCGCAGGAATTTTAATTGATTGTACAAGATACGGCAACGCGGCCTTGGAGCTGATCGTACGTATTTAGAACGCATCAAAAGTGTTATCTTGGCTTTAATTGAGGCAATTTGTTAATCTGGAAAATTTTTATTGGAGGTTTAAGAACTAGCACGAGAACATTTCAATGCTCATATAAAACTAGATTGCTAAAAACGGCGCAAAAATATTTTTGAGCATAATAATCAGTCAGTTAATAGATAACATTGCTGTACGTACAGTCGTGTTCGAAAATCTGTTGTACAGAGACAGTTAAATTTTTATTGGTGGACGTGTGTTTACTCAACAAATTCTAACACTGTATCATTAACTAGGTAGAACTAGATGAA
Organism: Agriotes lineatus; assembly: GCA_940337035.1. Classification (NCBI taxonomy): domain Eukaryota; kingdom Metazoa; phylum Arthropoda; class Insecta; order Coleoptera; family Elateridae; genus Agriotes; species Agriotes lineatus. The sequence continues at coordinate 15,079,861 of OW679194.1, read as the reverse complement.
TACTTTCAAAATATTTGTATATATGTTACGGTTAAAGTGTTTACTTGGTTAGTTTATAGGCTAGCTGGATAGTATACAAACTATCCAAATGTCTGGCTATTTTGATGGAAAATCATATTTCTACTAAAATAGCTATGAATATTGGCTGGTTTGTATACTACCCAGCTAGTTTACAAACTATACAAGATTTATCGCCAAAATACAAACCACAAGAAAAGTGCACAGATTAACCGGTGATTTTGGCTAGTTTACAAACTATCCACAGTACTTGGATAAAGTGTGAACTTAATATTCCTAATACATAATAACCAACCTAACCTATTCCATTCGGTTAATTTAGTTTCGGATAGCAAAATAATTATTGGTCAAAAATAAAGTTTTTCTCCAAACGGCAGTAAAATGTGTCACTATCCTGCTGGATTGATGATGCTAAACTGTCACTTTATTGCTATCCGGCAGATAATATTATCGCCGCTGACGAGATATAGTAATTTTCTTCGAATTTTGTTATAAACGTTTGAAGAAAAAATGCTATATGTTATTCGGAGCAAAAGTATCTTTATGTGGCTCGGCTGTACTTATCTGCCTTGCAAGCTCGGCAGATAAACCGTCCAGCCACGCCACATAAAATATAACTTTTGCTCCTAATAACATAATATACTATTATTTATAGGTACAACATAACATTGCTATTACTACTTAAAAATAAGTAAAAAAGTCAAAGTGACATACAGGTACTATTTGTGTGACAAAATATTAATAACAAACCTCAAAACATTGAAACCACAAAACAAAGAAAATTATGATTTATTGGAGCAAGTTGCACTGTTGTGGCACTTGCTGATACACGTAGATATATCCGGACGCAAGACATTTACACTTTTTATTTGTTGCATTGATAGCGCACATAACCTTGGGTTGAACCGGAGACTGAAAATTGTCTTGCACCGCTTCGTAATGTTATTTCAGTGTCTGTCTTGACATTTTCTAACTTTATAAATTGTTGCTTGCATATTTCAAATTCGTTGCAGGAATACAGCTGTTTAAGGACACTGTGAACAGTTCTAATTCGGTAAAATTCATCTACGCTCATTATTACGCCCAATATGTTTTATGGTCTGACAGCGGCGCAGGAACTCCTGTAATTATGGGGGGGGGCAAAACATTTTTTTAAGGTTTAACATAACTAAGCTTTATGTTCGACTGTTCCAAAAACACTTTATTATTTAGCGTTCATAAAGTGCCACTTTAATCCACCTGTTCGCCTGTCAATGTTCAATAGTTATTATGAAAATAAATGTCATTTTATTAAAATCAGGAAAGAAGATTGTATTAGGTTACTGAAAACTTTACAAATAATAGAAAGAAATTCATCTTTAATACCTTACGGTAATAGCTCGTTATTCTTGATATTAATAACGCAATTAACCTAGAAGAAGCGCACTTCGAAACTATCAAATGTTTGAATAGCAACTTGAATTTTTTGTGTGTAATATAAGTGACTAGCAACCCAGTGAGACAAATGTCTCATTTAAAAAAACACAAAAGACAGTTTTTCAAATAGAATGCGTATTAAATAAAAACTCTACCCAGACCTGGAAGGTGTCAAAGTGGTACGCCGCATTGGAACATTCTGGAAGCTGTCAAAGTGGTTGCCTAACCGATCGAGGTTTTAAGGCGCAGAGGGCCGCAGCTCCGTTTGGCTGCTGAAACAGCTTACTGACACTTCCGGTTTTCGAGAAATCACGTGATTTCTCGAAAACCGGAAGGGTCACGTGACTGAAATTCGGTTCCTGACCTGACATGACCATTCCAAACATATAACTTTCATAACTTTTTTCTCTATCTGTTACGGTTTGGTTGCTGAAGCAGCGTCCCGGAGAGACAAGTCTATTAGATAAAGGATATTGTAGATAAAATAATATCTTCTGCAGTGCAGTCCAACGTAAAGCTTTTCATGCAGCTCGTACATCATCAAATCTTATTTGACTCGTCTTCTTTACCGCTACGCTACGCTCGCTCTGCATAAAATACTCCAAGAAAGTCCTACATTTATATACTTGATACATAAATAACTATAATAGTTACAATTAAGGTAAAATGCTTTTTTCTCGATTCCGCCTGTCTCTCTGTCTGCCTGTTGGCGGTATAGCTCAACTACTTGTTGGAGGAAGGCGATATTTTGCATGCAGATTATATAGCTACTTGGCATAAAACCTAAAACTTCTCAGAGTAATATAGTAAGTTTAAATATTGATGATCAAGTAATTCCAATTAGAGAAGAATAAAAAAACCTTGGAATAATGGTGAATAATAGCTTTAGATATAATTCCCTTGTGAACAATTATATTAAACGAGCTTACCTAAATTTAAAGTTAATTTATCCACATTGCCATTATCTTCCACAAAATCTTAAAGCTCAGTTGTGTGATTCTTTAGTTTTAAGTAATTTTAATTATTGTTCGCAAATTTACGGTCCTTGTATTACCAAAGACACTTCTTCCAGAATTCAAAGGGTGCAAAATTCTTGCATATGTTTAATTTTTGGCATAAAAAAATATAACCGCGTTTCACATAAATTAAAAGAGATACAGTGGCTTAACATGGAAAACAGGAGAGTGCTGAGTGCTGCCTGTCTGTATCACAGAATTATTACTGCAAAACAGCCCATGTACTTGTAGACTAAAATAACCTTTCGTACAGATGTACATAAATTGAATTTGCGTTTTAAAGGTGGAATAACACCGCCAATTCACCGAACTACAATGTTCAAAGGCTATTTTTCGTATAATATCTTTAAAATATATACTGCTGTGCCACATTCTCTTAAAACCCTTCCTCTTGGATTGTTTAAAAATAGATTTCGCTAGGTTTTGTTTGATAGTCAGTTTACTAATTTGTTTCATTCTTGATACTATTTATATTCCTTTGTGCATCATTGATAATTAGCCGGTTCCTACAACAGTTCATTTTTTATTTTGTGTGTAGATATGATTAATGTTATTATGCTACTGTGTTGTTCCTGCGTCTTTATAGTAAGCTAATTGCTATCAGGGGTTCGGTGGAGGATCAGAAACTGCTTTGTAGTAACTGAACTGGACCCCTGTGGTTTCCACTTATTATTATAATAAATTTTGATTTATTTCAATGATTAAATTATGTTAGTGGTGTAGTAATTTATTAAGTGGAAATAAATTATTATTATTATTATATACAAGGCACCTTAAAAATGTTTTGTTTATTTTTGCTTTAACTGAGAAATAGATAAACGTAATAATTTGTACATAGCTCAGGCTTTATCATTGTCAAAAATGAGACCTAGCAGATACAGGGTAAACATCAAAAGTGGGACAGAATAATATGCTGCCTTTTTAACGCAGCAGAAACTCGGCTCAATATTCGCCTGGGGGCGCAAATTGATGTAATTCACATTTTTTGCAAATGCATGTAATTCGTGTGAGGGAAGTTAAGTGTAAACCCCTTTACAGATTTTTTCATATGGAAATGCAATCTAGGGAAACCATTAAGAGCAAACATTGTCACTGCATTGCATTGTGTTGGTACATAAACTTCTGGTTATTATATTTGCAATGAGAATAGGTTTTATGTTGACTGATTGACACTGTAGTTATTTTAATCTGTAGTTCTGGCTATTACCTATAAACTAAAATTGTTCTTAGTATAATACCTACCAACTAGTTAAAATCAATTTATAAAATCACATTTCAAGTTTATAATAGCCAAGCTACAATATAAAATAATGAAATGTTAACCTGTCGACATGAAGCCTAACCTCACCACATAAATAATAAGAAATTTATGTACCAACACAATTCATCCTAGTGACAATGCTTATTGTCAATGATTTCCCTAGAATTTCGGCATTTGCATTACCATATGAAACAAAAATGGACTATATCGAATTCTCCGCTGTCGATCTAAAAATAAAAACTTGCTTAACAAATTCTTCGTGTTTTATTTCTGCACCACATACAATAGAACAATGAGTTTTAGCATCTTGTATAGATTAACGTGAAAACCCTATGTACACATTTTTAAAAACCGTATGAAATATATCAGGGGGGCAAATAGTGTAATTTGCCAATATATTCTATGAGGGGGCAATCGCCCCCCTGGCCCCCCTGTTCCTGCGCCCCTGCGTCTACGTCTGGAATGGGCACTCTCACGGACATGCCGACAGTTCCTGGTTTAAATTTCTTCCTAGAAGTTTGTGGCATTTTTTTGCTTGCCTTTTTAGACATTCGTGGCATGCATCTCTTATGACTATAATATTGTTTTTATTCTAACAATGATCACATACGTTTTCTTTAGAACATAATATACATTTCTGCGATAATGGTCATTCATTGAGAGCATTTTCCGTAGTTGCAGTACATGGGATCATTGCCATTGCTTGTTCTTTAAGTAAAACTGAGGTTTTATTATCTTCGAGTAAAACTGAGGTTTTATTGTTATCTTCAAGTAAAACTGGGGTTTCAGTATTATCATCCAGTATAATCAGCTTGACATTTTCAATTAAACCTGAAAAATATTAGGTTGTACTGTGAAATAGTGGAGATACTTTATACGTACTAGAAAATTCTTCAACAGCCATTTCATCTTCAATGCTGGTAGATTTTTCACCGGGTATATAATTATTTGAAGCATCCATTTTCTCCTCGGTATCATTAGTAGAGGATAATAACGTTTCTAGTTCTTCTTCTATATGTATGGTTTTAATTTTTTCGATAGAAATGGGGAAGTTATTTAAACTATCTCTATTCTGCGACCTTTGCTCGTAAACTTCAAAAAGCAGGTTTTCGAATTGTTGCTGTTGATTCATTTTTAATAACCAGATACCTATCCTTAAACAGATTTCACAAGACACGACAGTAAACAATAAAAACACACAGCACTTGCCATAAACATAACCTCACTTTTCTAATAAATTAGCTAAATGGAATTGGTTAATTTAAGTACTAACCAACGAGTTGGTTATTAGTTATTACTACTAATATTAAGTTCACACGTTATCCAAATACTGTGGATAGTTTGTAAACTACCCAAAAACAACGGTTAATTTGTCTACTTTTCTTGTGGTTTGTACTTTGGCGATAAATCTTGTATAGTTTGTAAACTAGCTGGATAATATACAAACCAGCCAATACTCATAGCTATTTTAGCAGAAATAAGATTTTCCATCAAAATAGCCAGACATTTGGATAGTAAACTTAATTCGTATTCACAAAAGCAAATGTTATACCACACATTAATGAACACGCCTGTACATAAGTAGTACTATAAAAATAAAAATATACAAGCATTTTCTTCAAAGTCGAAGATAAACATAAAAATTATAGGCAAAAGGAATTAATTATTAATAATTGAACTGCAACGAATTTCACTGAAGTTGATTTAGAATTTAATAATGACTACAACGGTTGTCATATTAAAAAAATCTGGTGTGATACACTTACACAACTTCCTTTTACAGTGATTTTATAATTAGGCAAAAATTTGATTTTTAATTTTTAGCATTTGTCAAAAATTTTCAAAAATTACAAATTCTACAAAAGCGGTGCAAAATAAAGCGTTAGTTGAAGAGACAAATTTTCTCTAAAATTTTAATCTGGATTCAAAAATGTAATAATATACCAAATGTTCTATTTCAAATAGGAGTTTTTAATAAAAAAATAGAAAAGAAAACAAAAGAAACCCGATTTAGAAGTGTTTAACTGGAAAATCACCTATCTCACATCAATACACATTAAAAACGTAGTAAAAATGTAGAGTTTGAAAAAAATCGTTAAAGCCGTTTTTGAAAAAATATTAAAAAAATTTAAAATCACAAAAGTAAACACCTACTTCCGGTTATGCAATTTTCTTAAAAAGCTTGCTGTCGCATCTAGATAGTACACAACTTATGTATGAAGTTTCAACGCCATACCTCTTTTCGTTTTTGAGATATTCTGTTCACAGACAGACACACAGATAGACAGACACGCAGATAGACAGACACACAGCCAGACAGCCCAATGAACAAAAACATGTTTTTTGGATTCAGGAGACTCTAAAACGTGAAGATCTGTTGGAAACTCAATTTCGAATTTTTGGGGTGAATCCAATAATTCCTTTGTCGTAAAAGGAAGTAAAAATAGGTCACATTATTAAAATTTTAAATACAGGGTGTCCCGGAATATTTTCCTTATTTGTTCGTTGAATTTTTCGAAAAATAGTGGAGTAAGTGCGCCAACAGACCTCGTGGTTAAAAACCACTCCTTGGAAATGTAGTTAAAATGGATCGGTTAACCGTTGAACAACATATTCCCAGAAAAAGTTATCTCTAAGCGGTGGAAAAGAAACTCAAAGAATTGCACCTTTGATTTGAGATAAGCCCATAGAAAGAAATTCATGAGTATTAAATATAGAGTTGTGAACCGCCAATTAATTTCTCCCAGCTTAGAGATCACTTTTTCTGGGAATATGGACCGAATGTCTTCTACGGAAAGATTTGCATTAACACATATGGCATGTTGTTCGTCGGTGACCTAATCCATTGCAGCTAAATTTTGAAAGCACAAGGTGCCTACTTCTACCAGTTTTTGAGATACTCAACGAACAAATGGGGAAACATTTTTGGGACAACCGTATAATTCCATTGCATATACTATTACGAAAAACTAATTTCTAAATTACAATATAAAATTGCTATCACATGTTAGGTTAATTTTAATTCATAGTGCCACTTGTTGTGGACTCATTCAGTTGTCGATAATTTTTAGCGACTCTACCCTTATATTTATTTATACACAATTCAGAGCATGATTTAGCTTGCAGCCGAGTAGCTCCCGTGCAGACAAATAACGAATGCACATTACTTAAAAATTTACATTTTACGTTATACCGCGCGGGAGGGGAACGAAGCTGGTAATTTGCAAATGCCTTTTTCGGACTTCAGTCGCTAGTTCACCATTCCAGAGGGCATGTATCATCGTTCCTAATTTTAAAGCTTTCGCGGAGATAGCTCGGTGATTTATCGAAATTCAATCGAAGGTGCTTATTGCGTCAGCATAAAGATTGCCGCAGGTGGTAATGCTGTTATTTCGTGACGGTGATATTTTCCGGCATAACATTATCAGTTGTTTCACCCACTTTTATAAGGTGCTTCATCAGGAGTTAAGCAAAAGAGCACTGTAACTCAAAATGTGAACCACATCAGAGGCGAAAACTTTCTACCAATTGCAAAGAAACAGTAGAAATTTACAGACAAGAGCCGTTACCGTTCAGTCGGGGCAGGTATTAGAAAGAAGCGCTTTCCGCATGGTAGCAAAAGAGTTATCGTCGTTTGGGTGTTTGTAAATATTAATAGCTTCGCGAATCTTTCCGCTAAAGAAGAATGTGGATGTTTAGATAATCCAAGCTTTATTAAAACATATTTATGTTGGCATTGATGTTTGATGACAGCTGATAATGATACGATACTTAAAATGATATGACACTTGTGTTCAAAGATACGGGATTTTACTAAACGTTCTGTTTTACCAATCTACACAGCATTACATACTTACATACATGAACAAGAGACCCTGTAGACACCTTTTGATGTTGAATCCGTGAGAGTTAGCTGTAAGGTTTGAACATTATTTTCAAATAAGCCTCCCCAATGCGATCGGTGAATATAAAAAAGCAGAACCACGACTATAGAAGGGTCGGTTTTCGTAGGTTTGGGTTCCTGTGGATGGAGATGGCACTTGATGGTGGACTGTATATCCCTAACACAGTCACTGTTGTTACTAAGAGCTTTAGGTGAATATTATCGGGATGTGATACGAAGACAGCACGGTGCAAAAGTGAATTGATTGTGGTTGGATGATGATGGTAATGGGCATGTAGATAGCGGTCGGTGTGGGTGGGTTTGCGATGTACATAATCCTCAAGTTTGCCATTAGGTTAGCGAGAAAGGAAAAACATGGACATTCAAGAAAGTAAGAAAACCGTTGCTTTCGATCTCCATGGTAACGTTGATATCTGGATGTTGACCATTGAGATAGCTTTAAGAAGGTGGGTAGCGTCTGTTTAGCATGTGGCCAAATTGTGAAGATATCCTCAATGTACCAGAACGAGATATTTTTTTTCAATTTTGAAGATTTCAAAGGCAAGGCTTTTAATGGTTTCGTGATACTGACGACGACAGATGTAATATATTTGCTTATAGAACTATCTCTGAAATAGAAAATATATGGAAGAGAGTCATTTTTCTAATAAAGCAGGTAGGTAGACTTGAAAACGTAAGCCATTAAGGGAATTCCTTTCCTCGTTGGAAATGTTATTCTTGGGAGGTTTAGATGATCGTCAACACGTAACAGTTTCGCAACGATTTTTCTATCAAACTGATAATTTCTTCCGTAGGAAATGCTTTTGGGGGCTAGTGAAAAATACAGACCTTTGTAAAGTATGAGAGTCTAGCTAGGAGAGAGGGTATAAGATGAAAGAGACTTTTGTCTTTAGGTCAAAATTATTTGAACTTTTATATCGAGCTTTTCAAGTTTTTTCCAGAGACAATCAGAACACCGTCGGTATGTAAAACGTGCATGATCTCGGTCCTGCAAATTGTATCTAACTGTACAGTTACGGTGTTTAAATGCTTTGTTTTAAGGCCTTAATACTTCATTAAATTTTACTACTAAATAAAGCAAGAGTTATCCACGTTGTGTAACTACTTTGTTTAAGTGCTCCATTACGTTTTACTGTTAATAAAATGAGAGTTAACTGTGTTGCATTGGCATAATTTGTTTGGTCTTTCTTGTGATCTAAAATAGTCTGGCTTCTTTATGGCAACGATATTGCCTCCTTTGGGTATTAGAAAAGAATTGCTCAAAAATTACTGACTTGATTAAATATTTTTTTCTCTAGTTTTTTACCCTAAATTAACAATGTTTGCAAGATATAATAACTAACTAATACTACTGTCCGAAAAACAAAGTAAAAGAAAAATAATGTATTTTCCGCTGATCTATTATTTGTTGTGTATACCTGTGATACGAGCCCTAGGGCGTTACGGACTGCTTTTCAGGATTTTCAAGCCTTTCAATGTATTTAGTTAGTCAAAGTGAAAAATAAAGCGTTGTATGCACCACAGGCAGTACTTGATGTTTATACCCTTCGGGCTTGTAGAATTGTCGCCCTTGAACGGGCATAAATGTTTTCATAATACCCTTGCTGCCCTTGTTGCTGAAAGTCGCTAAGATTGCATCATAGTTTGCTCACTGTGGAAGGGCGGTGACAGTAAGGTCAGTGAAAAACTTCGTGCAAATTAAGTATATAACGTGAACATAGGTTACATTAATTTCAATATCCAACGTTAAAGTTTATTTTAAAGGGTTGAACAACACAATAATAGAGCTAACCATAACACCATGCATACAAGAATATAAGTGTAACCAAAATAAGACTGAAATCGTAACAAAATGCTGAGAAAGTATTTTACAGTACGCACACGATCATTGAAAATGAACAGGGTTATGCAACATATGTTACAGATTTGAAGCAATGTTTTTAGCAGACTACTATAATTATCAAAAATGTTGTAGAACTATCGATGTAAATAATATTTCTGATCATGTATAGACTATTCAGAAAACATAAATCAACTACTGTAATGTTGGTTGCATAGCCCTGTTCATTTTCAATGATTCGTTGTGTACATTGTAGGTGATGATATTGTTACATATTTGCAACAGATAAAACCATATACTTTTTATTTCTTTTGGTACACAGTTGGATACTTGTTTACAATACCTCTGGTTTTCCAATATTTCTACATGTTTCTATCATCATTTCGGAAGCTTGTGCCTTTAGTTTATCATTTGAAGTAAGAAACCAGTTGTGAAAACTATTATATGACAGAGCTGCAATTGCCACTGTGTTACAGACTCTTATTCTGATCTCTTGTGTTGTAGATATATCGAGTACTCGGTGATTTGCGCCATGTGCTTTGTGGAGATCACATCTACATCTTTGTCGGTTTCGTATGTTATGTCACAGATATTGGATATATCCAGCGAGTGCATGATACTGGAATAGATCAACTACAGTTTACAGAATGGCATAAGCAAAAATGCCGAAACTACGAGTACTGCGTATATTATGAGAACATTTGTTTATCCTTACCACTTAGTTACGAGTGCAATATTTAAAAGAGAATGATCATTGTCGAAGAATTTTGAATAACTGCGAAGGAAATCCAAAATTTCTTTTTAAGTAACCTTCCCCACCGCAGATTTATGAATCATTGACAGACGAAAACTCTTAAATCACAATAAATATATGCTGTCAACATGAGAATGCTCTAGTACCTGTCAATAAAATAAGATTCACATATTATGATGCTTAACAATTTAGTGCACTATCTAAAGAACAAATTATCCAACCTGTTACTTATGACAGTTATTTAAACCAAACAGAGCTACTTAATATTTAAAATTTACTTAGACGTTTAGGTTTCATACCGAAATTTATTAAGCTGCATTGCTATACATGATAGGGAAAAACATTGTACACATTTTCATCTTGATTTTGTCCATATTACATGGCTTTAACATTTTTCCATACTTTCAATGACACTGTATGTTAAGAAGTGTGGGTTATAACCCGCAATTTTTTTGGGAGTTTCCACTTCGTGTTCTATTATAATTTTTGTGTCTTTATACAAAATGGTTCCAATAAAATGTTTTAGATGTCTGTCCTGAGCAAATGACAATAGCCTTTTGAATGTCTATATTAGCTATATCGTCTTCTTCTTCCGCCTACTCTTAATATAGGCTCAGAGCCTGTTACTTCCACACAATGAGTGTGGTTTTATAAGACATCTTAAGCCTCAGTCGCGGTAGGTGGCTAGCCTAATCTCTTGAATTAAGGAAGGATGCTCTCACAGGGGTCACAACCACCAAAGGTGTTTGTATGATGGCCAGAGAGCGTTCGATATTACCAACGTCCTGGTGTGGGGCTCGAACCCACTACCTGCCGACTGCCGCGCAAACATTTTACCAGCTGCCCACACGCTCTCTATATATACTGCTCAACAAATGAACTGGACCATTTGCATATATTTGTACAATATAAAAAAATATACTTTCCAAAAGGACAGTCATCACGTTTTTGGGAACTTCTCAGGAATGTGTCACTATAAAAAGCATTTATTTTCATAAATTGGTTTAAATAAAACTAAATCCATTAATAAAATACTATCATTTGAAAATGTTGAATTTTGCCCAAATGTTGATAGCACATTGCATACAAAGTATGCCAATTCGTTTCCAAAAATTTTTAAACGTTTCGAGGGGACTGTTTTGTTCTTTCTCTCATTTTTGTTAAATATAAGTTCTTTTTTTATTTTTTTATTTTATTAATATTATTCTATTAATGCTTCAGCTGATATTTGAGGATAGTGCAATAACATATGCTTAATATAACATATTATAAAACAAACACTTTCATACATGTTTTTATGATGTAATGTAAGAAATACAATTTTTATGGGTGGTCCAGTTCATTTGTTGAGCAGTATATTAGCTATATGAATTGCTTTGTTAAATTTTTCCTTTTGACTTCCCTCGTCTGAGAGACACAGAAAGTATTGTAATCACGAAAAAATCACCTTCCGAGATTTTTTCAGATCTTCACGTTTCAAGGTCCCTAGATGACGAAAAAGAGGTTTTCTCAATTCCGTCAGTCTGTCTGTCTGTCTGTCTGTGTGTCTGTCTGTCTGTCTGTCCGTCTGTCTGTCTGTCTGTCTGTCTGTCTGTCTGTCTGTTTGTCTGTTGGCAGTATAGCTCAAAAACTATTTGTCGGAGGAAGACGATATTTTGCATACATATTATATAATTATCTACCTCGCATGAAACCGGTACAATTTCATACAAATATATGCAGGGTGAGCACCTTAAAAAAAATAAAATGTTGTTTATTTATGTGTTAATGTTGAAATAAAAAGAAGTAGTAACTTTCAAATAGGACAGGCTTTACATTTGCCGAAAACAAAGCTCAACCGATAAAGGATAATGGCACAAAGCAGTAAAAATGTTTCAACCATTACACCGTCCTCTTCAAGAGACGCGTGCGCCGGACTTTTCCCGAAGAGACGAGGTAGCGCAGATGGAATTTCGCTGTACTTACCTATAATCCTCTGCGGAGATTTCGTTAGGATCGAGTATTCTGCAGAGCTGCAGATGCGGCGGGTGCAAACCCCAGCGGGATACATTTTTTTTTTGAAAATGTATTTCATTTGTTAGAAACGTGAAGATATTTGTACTCTTAACTTAATTTGATTTTTAAAATTATTTAGTGTCACAATGTTGACCAGGGAAGTTCTGGGTAAAGCCTTTTACAGATTTTTTCTATCAGTTGTTTGATCGCCACTTATCAGTGGTTTGGAGATAGTTCTTAGAGGATTACCTATTTATTATTTTACTGTAATGTTTGTATCCAGTATTGACTCTTGAGCAGACTTATGACTCTGTAAGTATCACAAATATCTCTTCATCATTTTTTAATATATTTTTAATTTGTGCGATCTTCCACGTTTAAGGTGTTTCCTTTAATCCAATATTTATTAAACAGGTGTAGGTGCCGAAAATCTATATTTATATTATATGCGACAGGTACTTTTCTCGTTTTAGAATTTTCTGATGCCTTCTAAAATTTGTCTTTCGTAATGTTGTCTACCTCCTCATTTAATTCTAGATGATACTGTTTTGGTTTGTTGTTCGTTGTGTATTCACCATAACTATATATTGTGTTAGTTCCATTCTTCTTTTATGATTACTTCCACAACAGCTGTTTCTTTGCTTTATGGAGATGTGCAATAACCCCGAATATCCACTCTTGCCTTTCTGCTTTATTTTCAAGTTTTCTCAGAACAAATCGTTCTGTGCTCTTTTGGTTATACTTTTCGCGAGCTTCCTCATTTTTTCGTAATGGTTTTCGATTTCTGACCTTTTGTATGAATTAAGTATGCTTTCTGTTTATGTTCCATTCTAGATTTTCATTGTTCTTTTGGTTCTTTATTTATTTCTTTATCTCTACTGCTTGTATCGCTGCTCTCCTTTTACGTTCTTTTATATTCTTCCATTCCACGTTTTCATTTTCTATTGTTTCACTTTCTGATATTTTATATATTTCCATCCATCTATTACTCCATTGTCTGAAATCATCGACGAATAATCGATGAATATGTTGCTTCCTCTATCTACTTGAGTGTTTCTAAGCTGAGCTCGAAGCTTTGAATTTACTATGAAACAATCAATTACATCTCTATGTCCCCTTTCGTCCAAAATGTGTCTATGTATATCTTTACTGAAGAAGAAAGTATTACATACCTTCAGTTTGTTGCATATAAAGAGTTGGGTGACTTGATGCCCACCTTAATTTATCATTCGTTCTCCAAAAGTTTCTGCCCGGACCGGTATTTTTGTTATACTTAGATATTTTTCAATGGTTCGTCTAATTTCTCGATCTCGCCTCGTTTTGTGAGTGGGCCTTATTCCACTTTGAACCTTACTGTCAGTACCATATCCATTACGTAGATATAACTGGCTAATTTACTTTTCCATTTTTATATAATTCCGAAGAAGTACGATTGGTTTGCAAGATTAGTCTTTGGTCTCGAGTTGCTTAAATATATCAATCAAGTTATCCAATCATAGCTTAACGACTTAAAGAAGCGCCCTACAACCCGCAGTGGGTTCTGGATGCGTTCACTATTTACCTTCATCCTGTATTCTTATTTGCTAGTTGCCAAGTTGACGAATCTGTCTATTATTAATAATTATGGTACAAGTGTGCTATGTTACAAATAATCCACGAGAGAAAAGTTGGGCCCTCAAGGCTCTCAGGCCAAGTAGGATCTTTTCTCGAGTTCATTATTAATTTGTAATAACACATGCGTGCCATACGAAATGCTATCCAACAACTCAATAAATACCAAAAAACAACTTTTGTATTGACAGTTGCGAAAAGTCAAAGTAAAAAATTAATTAAGGGTGAGCTAACATATTTATAAACCACGGGATTGAGTTAAATACTACCGAGTTACGTGTGGGTTATTTATTATAACCCACAGTGTTAAGATTAACGTGGGTTATGATGTCAACAAGTAAATATCCCACGGTGTCAAGGACAACGTAGGTTATAGTTTAAACAAGCTAGTAATAGCCCAGTTTACTTATTTAAAACGAACTAGTAAGACACCATATTACTATTGAGTATTGAATAATAATTATTTAAGGTATAAGGGTGTTAGATTGCAAATAATCCACGAGAGAAAAGTTGAGCCTTCGATGCCGCTAGGCCGAGAAGAGTCATTTCGCGATTGAATTATTTGTAATAACACACGAGTGCCATACAAAATTTTATCCCACAACTCAATAGATATTCGAAAAACTGATATCAGTGTAATTATATCTCTATAATATGTAAGTTGTGAATAAATGTAATTATGAAATAAAATGAAATACCATATAATTTATGTTTAACTTGTCGCGTGTCGACTTTACTATTTTTTCGTAAATAGATGATCAGCTGTAGTTTTCAGAACTAGAAAAGGATCGTATACTCGTATACGCGTTGTCACATGTCCATTGGTTTGAACGCGTCTAAGCCTCCTGTCAAACTTCAAATTCAATTATTGCGAAAAGCGTTGGCCCTGCAGGTTTAATTTGTAAATAGTGAATGCGAGGATACATGCTAATGAATGAGAAGTTTAATTCTCAGCAGGACAGGATAATTACTTGGAATAGCATCGGCACGCACATAGCTCGACCGCTACCAGGAAGTTGAAGCATTAGTAGCAGCAACTCTCGGTAACCTTCCACTAATTCCTTTTGCTAAGCTGCTTATTATTTAGTGGGCAGTCTGTGTGCGCAAGTACAATTATTATAGCGGCGTGGTATGTGCTCAATTATAAAATATTTGCGTCAAAGAATCCAATATTAAATAAACAAAATTAATGGTCTACATCGTTAATAAAACATGAATTTATGCTGCCTGAGCCGCTTGCCATGCTTGATTACGCTGCATAATTTGTTAAGCAGTGATTCTGGCAAGAACGATACGCTAATATGTCTTTACATTTTCGAAATACCTACACTAAGATTTTCAGAATCTTGTTGCAGTACATTATCCGATATGCGGTGAAAGTAAAAAATTGCGTGATCGTTTGGACGCTTCCATGTTGTGGGGCCAAAATCTATTAGAAATATAAAGTAACACTTGCAACTTTATTTGGTAAGGATTAGAGATGAGTGCGTGAGTGAGTATACACTCACGTAACGCACGTTTCACGCTTGCTTTAAACACTCACGTTCGCGCACGCACACGCTCACGTTCACAGAATGACTCTCCACTCACGACGTGACCCACAGATTTTATTTGAATATTCAAATTCAGATAGAACAGATTGTTCAAATTTAAAACCAATAAAGGAACCGCAACAGAACTAAAAACTCCAAAATAAATCATTTGCGCGATATGTTGCAATCAGAACAGTACACACAAAAAGAAATAAATGAAATACAATAAGGGATAAATACTGATTTCTCGCAAAAACATTTCTTGCAACCGTCTTCAAAGACATTACTTTTAATACTAAAAGCTGTTATTGGAATTGACGATTCCCTTACTGATACGAGGACAAGAAGCTATACGTTTCTAGGCAACACTTTTAATTCTTAGGTTTAAAAGTACTTTTACGTTCGCTATAGACGCAGACACGCGATTGACTGACAGAACATTCACAACACAACACAGGTGCGAAGCTCCGTCGTTGCAGGTTGCCACACAGAAGTATAACAACCTCCCACTCCAGTTCTAGATCTTCCACATGGCTGGGCAGCGGGGCACCCAGCATTGTTGGAAACGCCTTGGAAATGTTCACTTACGTTCACGGTCCGATTTTCAAATATTACTCACGCTCACGACGGAACCCGACGTGACCCGGCGTGGCCCGACTGTTTTCACGTCACGCACTCATCCCTAGTAAGGATTGTTCAACTATTCTGTCCAAATACAACCACAAAATTGACATTTAAGATTTTACTATTTTATTTGTTATGGAAACCTAAACGTGAGCTGCGTTATGCCAGAAACACTACTACAGCAGAGACTTAACTACGCATATGCTTGATATATGTACTATCAGTGCATTTACATCCAGATACATTAAAGATATTCTTATGGCGAGCTTAATTTGATAAAGTGCTCTTAGGTCCAACTGGATTATTCAATAACTCGCAAATCTCGCAAATGCGACGATTTCTCGGTTCACAACTTATATTGAAGAAAATATTGTCTAAAAAATTACCTTCATAAAACGTAAGCTCTTTGATAAGCAATAACCTTATATAGTGATAACAAAAACATAGGAGTAGCGCAATTAAAGCACCCTTTCAAAATATTAAATTTATAACCGTAATCTATACTATATATCAAGTTGAATGGATATTTGTATATTCAAAAATCCTGGCCAGTGCCAGACGATGTAGATCATTTTAAATTTGGTACAATTATTGTCTTTAGTGTCCTAATAAGAAGAATATTGCAAACATGTCACCCGTAATACCCGTTAGGGGTAAAAAAACTACATTTCCTATAGTTTACAAGTTTTGCGCCCGCTAAAATTGAGAATGTTATAAAACAGTCACTTTTGACACTAGAAACTGTGCAAAAAGTTGTTATTTTTGACAGGATCGTAGAATTATGAATTCAGTAGAGGAAGAAATGCTACAGGTGATAGAATAAGAAAAACTGAAGATCCGTCTTTTCATGGACGTGTTAAACTAGTGTATAATATAATCGGGACGTACTCCCAAATTAAATCCGAGGCGAGATAACGTAACTTTTACAGCGCAAGAACAATTTTAAATACTTGTATAATAAACAAACATAAACAAGAAGATTTTAATATCATGCTTTCTCAACTAAGCCACATCAATTCACTTTCAGTTCTTACTTATTAGGAAAGAAGGTTTTGGCTTATCTCTAGAATTCATCGTCCAACAACAATAAAGTCCAAAAATCCAACATTTCAACTAAAAACTTCTATCAAACCGCCATAGTTTAGCATCCAAATCTATGCCGAATGCATCAGCTCCTAATATCAATTCATATACGAGAGGTACTAAAAACCTATATACGCGGTAGCAACCTTAACATTTTCAAAAAAAATTTTTAAAGGTATAGTAAGAACATTCTCAGAGAATGCAAAAATGGGTTTGTTGAGATAGTCCCCGGTTCATATGGCAATCAAAATAAAAAACCAAGCGGTCGGGTGAACGTCTTTAAATGACCGTGGCCACACTCACTGTAACCAAAAGTACAACTTTGTAAACCACAGTAGATAAAAAGTCAAAATAATTCTTCTTATCGCAGAATTTCGACTTAGACCGCGTAGTATTTGTAAATGAACACCTAGAATTCTTTGGCTTAATGTGCCTTGCACCTTGTGAACTCGAGCAAAAACCCGCGCGATGGCCATGCTCTTTGGTGGCTCGTGTTATTTGAGTATCTCGAGAACGAGGATACCTAGGCAGACTTGGCCTTTTTGCTGTTTGTGCATCCATATTCGCTAACGTTTCGCAAGGCCTTGCAGCTTGCATCATCAGAGTGAAAGTCGCACTGAGTTCACAAGGTGCAAGGCACATTAAGCGAGAAAATGCTGGGTGTTCAACTACGTCTGTGTTAAGAAGAATAATTCGAGTAACCGCGAAAGTCTCAAACAATACATAAAAAGTCAAAACCCAAAACAGTGAACATCGGATTGGCTACTACGCGTAGATTGACGTATACGAGCCATATGCTGTATTCTCTGACACAAACTGTCAATTAGTGTCGATTAAGTCACCTTTATGAGACAAGGCCACCGCCTAAACCACAACGTCATATTCCTAACCTTCAAACGTCAACATTCTAATATATAAAACAAATAGGTAACCATGCAATTTATCCGGGCTATTTAATCGAAATATCTCTTTTAGAAAGCAAACAAAACCAAAAGACAACACACAACTAAAGGAGATACTGCGAGAAGTTCCGATTCTAAGCAAAATTGCCACCATACGATAACCGAGGCCGATATCATTATTTATATATATCATTTTTAAATACGTCTAGCAAATAAATAGTGCTTAGGGCGTATCAGGTGAGGCAAAGCTTTAGATATGTTCCACAATTAGATGCTAACATCAAAATGTGCGCAACATATCTCAAAATGGTTACAATACATATTATAGTACCTGTACATCCGTACTGTAATGTTGCACTAAAATTTAGTACAGTAAATGGAAAATTACAGTACAGTGCAAAAAACAAGTCATCAAACAATTTCCCTTCAATTTCAATAACATTAACGAATAATGTTAATTTTGAGAATGTAGAGATTCGTATCGTAATCAAATTTCCGAAACGAATTTAACGTACAGCGAAAGTAAATGTTTGGGTTTATATTTTAAAGAAATCAAATAAGAGGATTTATTTTAAAGTTCCTAGCACTGGTGGAAAGTGATTTACATGTTTCTTTTAAACCCTTTGCAGTCTCTTTAGTTCCATGTTTGCATTCCAATTTAAATTTGTATACCTCCAATAGCGCTATTAAATAAAGAATATTAATTTCATTAGAAAACCAATAGACCATTTTTTGAGCATTAGGTTTAGAAAATAAATTTTAAACGTACGTGTTGCGATTATTTATGTCGTCTTTGTAGAACGTGTCTCAAAGCAGAGGTTGGAGGTTAATTTTATTGCCACGGGTCCTCACGTCGTTCGCAGGATAGGCTTTCGAGTATTTAATTAGCAAAGTCGTGGACAAGTAGGCAGCTAATTCATACAAATTTATTATTCTGAAACCGCAATGTCAGCGTTTCTCGTTTGCTACTTTTTACTCGAGCCATTGTGATGTCTTCTTTAATGAATTATCGGCAAAGCGCAGTGACAATCATACACGCTTGTCAAAAGCATGAAAAAAGAAAACTAAGGTTATGTTGACCTTGTTATTTAAAAAGAACATAAAATTGTTTACAAGTAGTAACGCTGTATACTGAATCTTCTAGCGACTAATTCTATGACAAGTACTTTTTTTCATCTTTAACCTGATTTTTTGCTCAGCTGTAACACCTTGTTAACCTAAATTCAAGAGTATAATAGCATCGAAAATGAAGTTTCTTCGAGCATACATTCTTAGGGAAAGAAACAAATTTCACATTAGAAATAAATTAAAAACGTATATTTGACGTAAACTATAGAATCATCGAATACAAACGAGAGTAACATGATCACCTAGAAGCAATGGAAAGTGATCGACTACCAAAATTATACTGCAGATACTGATCAAAAGCCAGTTAGACTAAGAAATCAATGGAAACAGCAACAAATGCCCAAAGCATGAATCAGAAGAAGATAGTTAAGTTCACAACGTTAATATATTTTTAAAAATATGAAATTTTATTGGGAACTTCAGAATTACATAAACAGGTACCTATTTTTGTATTTTAAATTTCTCATGTTAACTAACCGTTATGTAACACCTTTTTTAACAAGTGAATTAAAGCATCATATTCGACGATGTTCCACAAACGCAAATTCCTGAATTTATCTGTTGCCTATCTAGATCAGTGCAACAAATTTGCTAAGAAACTTCAGCATTAATTCTTTGTTTGTCACTCGTTATCTATCGCATGTTTTATGGAGATTAGAGTTCTGCTAAGCTCTAATTCCTTTTAATTCCTCTAATAATTACAGCGTGCGCTTCTAATTGCTAATTGCGGATTATGTCAGCACACTCCCGCTTTGACGCTGCATGTAAACCCAACCACCGGTATATTATTCATCGTAATAACGCCTAATCAGAACGATCGCGCTTGTATCTTCACACTGGTTTGTTTCTGGACAATTAAATTTTATTTTCGTGTAGGTAATCTCGCAGTGACTTATCGTTGTTCATCAGCCAGTTGACTAACAGTACATTTATTTTGCAAATGCTAAGAATTTTGACTTTGCTATTTCTACGAAAACATTTCGTTGCGTCATTCTGTTAAAAATCTCGACTCTCGACGGCAAGTACAATATTGGTCAAAATAATTTCGATGGCGTAGCATTCGCTACACCTGCGATTTAGACTGAATTTTTATAAATCATAGAAACAACAAACTAAAACAATTATACACAGCAGTAGTTTGGGATTGGCGGAATATGCAGCACACTCTTGACAAAGGGGGTGTGTCTGCAAGCGCCACAGGTTTAAGACAGTCCAAGTCTTAAAAACCTGCAGATGGAATCGTAAACTTCAAGTCATAGAATATGCCACACAGAATAAAGGAAAACAAGCAGATGTTGCTTGAACCTATTTTTTGTTTACCTATCAACAATCTTAAACACTCAAATATGCAAATGAAATAATCACAAACGATACAATCCTCCAATACCATACGGATATATAACGGTAAGGATAAAAGATTTACTGTTCAGTAGCTCACGGAAACGACTAAGCGAAGCTTCAATCCTTAGAATGTGTGCGAGCATATCTACTAAATTAATACGTTATAATATGCACATCACGCGAAGAGGCACCTGCGCGTAATGCATATACTATAAAAAACTAAACGACAAAAAAATTATAGCAGTCGCCATTACGAGTACAAAACAGGTTACTATCACATAATATCATAAATGCGTTTACTATTAATGCGTCGAACGCTGCCAAAGACAGTTATTAATCCGATCAAATAAAAGTAAAGTCAATGACATTTTTCCAAACAAGTGGTTGTATGCTGAAAGCGAGCTGCAATGAATTTAAGCAAAACAGTAAGTAATTTTCCTTAAGATCAAAGTTCGGCGGAGTACTAGGTTTTTTCTTTCAGCGAAGAGCCTGGATTCGACTTGCTACGATATGTCGGGGCTGTGTAAACATTTCCAACCATACTGAAAGAGGCCGATTGTACAATTGAGCCAGAATGGGTACAGCACAGTGAAGGTTTTCTCAAAGTGTGTGATGCACTCAGACAGGTAAAAGGTGTGAAGAATAGCTTCAGTAATACTTTGGTACAAATTAAGACCAGTCGTAACTGAACGTAATGTGAAGGGGCAAATGCAGGTGACTTGTGGTAAAACTTAAATATATGACCTTAAAAATAACTAAAAGATTCACTTGATAAACCTAAAAAAGTTTGAAATAAATCTATAAATACGTCAAACAAGGTGCAAGGGGGAACGGAATGGTTTCATACCTGAGACGAAAGACGATCAAAGGTTAGTTGCTTCTTTAATACCGTGAGATCCAGAAACTAAGTCTATTTTGCTCATTCATTTCGACAAGTTCAATTACCTTTCCTACTAGGTGGCAGTATAGCGCAGTTGGGAAAGCGCTAGGCTTACATTAAGCAAGTCCTCGGTTCAAATGCCGAGGGGGTCGGAATTTTTCCGCAGCCTTGGCGATTGGAATCGGGATCGGTGAGATCATTCACAGCTGGGCACCAAATTAACTGTGCTGTACTCAGAGTCACAGACCTAAGAGATAGAGTAACGAGGTCAACATATCACGAAAAGGAAGCAACGGCTAACAAAAATAACCAAATAGTTAATAGAACTAGGAAAAAAGAATTAGTACGAGATGTGGAAAAAAGCAGTGAGGTAAACTGGCAATCCGCGTGGTCGCGTAGTGATAAAGGTGAACTTACAAAAACAGTTTTACCAACTATTTTAAGTGGTCACGGCAAATTAAAGAGCTACTTTTACAGATTCCGTATAAGCAATGATTCAATGTGTATATGTAATTTAGGTGAGCAAACTGTAGACCATGTGATTTACGATTGTCCTATACTAGAAACCCAAAGACTGCACCTAAAAATGCAAGTCCTAAAAAATGAGAACTGGCCGGTTACTAAAATGAAATTAATACAAAATTATCTGAAATGTTTTGTCAAATTTATAAATAGTATTGATTTCGATAGTATAGTTATAGTTTAAATACAAAGTTTAAGTTAATAAATAATTTTTAAAAAACATAGAAATAATGTAAATAGGTTTAAGTGTAATATGTAATTACTTAAGTACCTCTTATGTAAATGCTTGTAGAACAAACTACATAGTTAACCATTTGAGATATTAGTTAATATCGTTAGTTATAGTCTGAACTATAAAGTTATGTAATTAGTATTATAAAACATGTAGTGTCATATAATTAAGATGGAGCATGTTGAATAATAAATGTATTTAAAAAGAAAAAGAAAAAACTTTACGAAGACACACATCACACACAATGGTTGGTCCGCGAGCACAGAAGGCGCGCTCCAACTCTGTAACCCGAATACGGGGCAAGTTGAGCATTGTACAGCTATATGCTAGCGTACGAAGCACCAGCCTCTACACCGCAAGATAAATAAGGTTACAGATAATACATACGTACTAGGTGAGAAAGGCGTTACTAGTCTACAAGAAAGATGAAAAAAGTGTACAACTTTGTATACTGATCAGATTTATCATGCAAACTTTATGAGTTTTTTACTCTTAGTAACTTGGTCACTGTACAGTAATGCTATTTTTTTAATACCTCAATATCATTTGTCACGTGCTATTTGAGCTAACAAAGTTGCATGTACAATTTCAATATATTTTTTGATGATGCCAACTTGTGTGCTCTACTTACAGTAAAACTGCATTAAAACTGATTTTAAAAGTAATCAAAGATACAATGCTTTGTATTTACCATTACAATTATTTGCACTGGTGATTCTTAACCACACTCAATTTTCTATTTGTTGGATTCGTGTTTTTAATACGAAGACCCACAGACTACATAAGCAAAAGTAACATTTAAACTCACAATAGCAGCTAAATCGGTAAACCGGTTTCTCTTGTTTAAAGATCTGCTCCTAAGGACTACATCGAATTGAAATCAAAGTTATGAACCTCCTTTAGCTCTTTGGCTAATAGAAGCAAGAACAATATCCCAAAGTTCTAGAATTTATACTCGTCGTATTAATGTTTCTATTTACATACTAAACCCTGAACAAGATATATGCAAATTTCAGTAATAATACTTCTTGGCATTTGTACAAAATTTAGAAAAACGTCTCTAGCTACATTTTTAAAGGAATTTAATCTCAAAAATTTATACAGTAACTAAATAACTAATTTTGAGGAAAGAATTCAAGACAATTTTCAAAAGAAGAGCGGCTCTATCAGACCAAAGGAAGGCGTCGGAATGTTATGAAATTTGAATCCAACAGGGTACTCAACAAGTCGTAGTGACATATTGAAAAGTACCGAGAGATCAAGTAAATGTATAATTAGAGTCGCCTGTGATTCGTGTTATACGTTTGGCACTACTAAAGTCAAATTCAAGGTTAGTAGGTTAGGATTTCTTTGCTATTTAACACAGACTAACGCAAAACTTAACCTGCAAATCTCTAATTTGACATAACTTAACAGTACTACCAATAATGAAGTAGAGAGTGACATGGTTTTTATCTCACTAGTGTGTTATGGGGACTTTAGAAGTCTAAAATCGATCTAGTAAAAGCCTTATTATATACTACATTTCAAATAAGAATGGCGTAGGTTGCGCTTTAAACTCAAACTCAGTTTTACACTAGAAAAGTGTAAGTTTAGCCGTTCGAGTTTTACAATAATTTTGTCTTATATTAATTTAAATAGAGGTAGGCCCATCTTTTTGTCCACTATTTGTTGGTTTTCCTTTTATATCTAAGATTCATACTTAATATCAAACTGACATTTGAAAAACTATTTGATTTTCAGATGGTTGTAGTGATGACTTTGTTTCGACCAATCACAACCATAGTCATGATTACTACTTATTTTCAAGTACTGCATGCTTATTTGAAATTTATTATAGGAGGTGTTAGACAAAATAGGAAATATTCGCAGCACTTTAGAGGACAATCGTCATAACAACTAGAAGTATCCATCCATCTACTAGTGTCTTAGAGTCAGCTGCGCTATTGTGTAAAACAAAAACGCGTTAAAAAACAGTAGTCGATAATAGAGACACAAGAAAAACTTAATGTACAAAACTTACAGACGGATTGTGAACGATATTCTAATAAGCTAAAACATTAAATGACTGTAAATTCAATAACAGATCTGGGAAACATCCATGAGGCATGGAAAATATTGAAAACTAACACAACACAGCCAGAGATTGAGTCTTGTAGAATAAGGAAAATTTTATCGAAAACGAAGCAAAAGACACCATGGTTTACAGAGGAAAGCAAAGAGATAGGCACAGTTCTGTTTGAGCCTTCAATTTGGAGAATAGAACTACAACTTTGCAGATAAGAGAGTTGAAATGAGTTATAGTCCAGTTTAAAAACTAAAGACACTTTATCTCTGTAAACAATGTAAATCACTAGTAGGAGAGCTATTCTGAAATATCCTCACGAAACTCATGGTAAATAAATCAGAATAACACTTTTTATTTCATTTGTGCCGCTACTTTAAAATATTATACAAATCAATAAAGCGTTCTGTAATAATACTGGTTATTTTATATTGAGCACAATTATTATGCAGCACGCGTGGCTTTCAGCACCATAAGATTTCATTCAAGGAAGTTTGCCTGGGCGGTAATTGATTATTCACTTTTTGGGACTTTAAACAGTGCTGAATTCGTGGATTTATAATTCATGTACATTCTATAGTCTATATAAATAAAATTGTTATCAAAATGAAACTTGAAGCAGATTGTAGTGCTCTACAGATTAAAAACGCCACGCTTTATCAGCGGAGAAACGCATAAGGTTTAAAAATGTGCACCAAAGACTTTGTGTTAAATATCCAATATGATCGTGAAAGACGTTGTGAGTAACCAGCACCACAATCTTTAGGATACTTAAAGAGGACGGAAAAGTTATCGGAACAAAAACAAAAACTACAGATTGGAAAAAACTTAAAACTAAAGTCGATGTAAAATATGCAATTCATCGAAATATTGACGGTGCATTTTCCAATAATGAAGTTTCTACTTTAAAAGAAATACCTATACAAATAAGCGCAAATGAAACTTTATCAAAACTATCAGGTTGTGTGCTGCTCCGAACAATACGTTAGATATATATTTGGTACTCGAATAAAAACCGGAAAAGTATAGAAGGAGTTAATAATCCGAAGAAAACGTTTCTAAATAAAATACGTGAATATCGACGACTCAGAAAAACAAATTATTATACAGATAAGACTTGGTTAAATACAGTGCCCAGGGTTTGGCAGGGTTTGAACGTAAAACGTGAATCGGTGAAGGCCTCTCTACAGGATTAAAATTTTGCGTCTGGCAAAACGGTTTATTACAACACACATTGGTAGTAACTTCGGGGAACTTAGATGGTGGGCTTAATGTGTTTGAATCGCGTAAGACGGAAGAGTACCACGGGGGCATGAATGCCGATGTGTTTGAAACCTGATTTTATTTCGTTCTGTTGCTTGTGCAACTTGGTTCGGTAATTGTAATGGACAATGCTCCGTACCACAGCCGACGTTCAAAAAGTATACCAACTTCCGAGTGGCGTAAAACTTGAGTGATTAAAATCAAAGAATTTACATGCGCCAGAAATATGCAAAAAGTGGAACTACTGGAGATTGTACGAATAAATTAGACCCAATATATTAAACATGCAGTAGATGAAATAGCGTGATGTTATAGTATTACGTTAACACCACATCTTTGTGAGCTAAACCTTATTTGGGCCAAATTAAAAATGAAATGCCTCCGAAAAATTCAATTTTTAAACTGACTGACGTTGAACATTTGTTAGAAGAGGCCAATGTAACTGCAAACACTTGGAGACGGTTCATGTTAAAAAAGAAGAACAAAAAATGTAGGACTTAGACATACACGTGTTGAATGCATAGTAACGCCACTTATTATTAATCATGACGGTGACAGTGGTAGTGATAGTGACGATTCAGATTTAATTTCTGAAGATGAAGCCCTTTTGAATTTTGCACGCTGCTCGAATCTCCCTTTTAGTTCAGACTAGCTTTTACCCGCGACTTCGTTCGCGCGAGGTTCGTTATTTGTGTATTAAATAATGACGTCCCGTCCCGTCCTCTCCCCTTCCATCCCATTCCTTCCCTTCCCTTCCCTTTCCGTCCCGTCCCGTCTCGTTCCTTTTCGTCCCGTCCCTTCCTTTTCCGCCCAGTCCCTTCCTGTTCAGTCCCTTCCCGTCCCGTTCCGTCCCTTTCCCTTCCATCCCATTCCTTCCCTTTCCTTTCCGTATCATCCCGTTCCGCCCCGCCCCGCCCCGTCTCGACCCTTCCCTTCCCGTTCCGTCCCGTCCCGCCCCTTTCCCTCCCGTCCAGTCCCGTCCCTTCCCGTCCCGTCCCGCCCCTCCCCTTCCATCCCATCTCCTCCCCTTCCATCCCATCCTTTTCCTTCCCTTTCCGTCCCGTCCGTCCCGCCCCGCCCCGACCCGACCCGCCCCGCCCCGTCCCGCGTTGCCCCATCCCGTCCCGTTCCGTCCCTTCCCTTCCCGTCCAGTCCGGTCCCGCTCAGTCCCGTCCCGTCCAGTCCGTCCCGTTCCGTCCAGTCTAGTCCCGTCCCGTCCCGTTTCTTCCCTTATGTCATGTTCACCGTCTTGGACTTAAAAATAAATGCCATTTTCGCAATCAACGTCCCCATATCGATTTTTAGGCTTACTTACCCCATTTCACCACCTAAGGGGTTGATTTTCGGAAAATCACGAAATACGTGTTTGATTATTGGTTTTTAGGAGTACTCCTACGAAGTTTCAAGTCGAAATGTCTATTTAATATTATTTTTCCATACAAAATTGGAACCCCCATTTTACCCCTTTAGGGGTTGAATTTCGAAATATCCTTTCTTATTCCTTGTATACATCATAAAGGGAACCTCTGTGCAAAATTTCAGCTTTCTAGGTCCAAGGGTTTGGGCTGGGCGTTGATGAGTCAGTGAGTCAGTCAGGACTTTTAGAAATATATATAAAGAAGATAAGTAAAGTAGATAAGATATTATCAGTTATAGCACTAGAATATATAATAAAGCCATTGTTGCAATTATGCCAAATGAGATAGATCACAAGGAGGAGAACAGGCATAACATGTGGCTGCTTAGTGCAGATTAAGTAATTAAAACGACAGCCAAACTGCATATATCGCACTAAATCGGTGATTGTGAAGCAAGAACGAGCATATAGTTTGATAAATCGCGAGTTGAAAAAGATCATAGCCTCACTTTCATTCCCATGCTTATCTACTGTCTTTGTGCCGCGAAACAGCAATTAAAAACGCTCCTAGCAAATCACCTTTTATATAACATCGACAAATTAAATCTCGGGTGTGATTATTGCAGGGACAATGCCTTATCCACCATAAATTATTATTTCATTCCAATTGTTGAGAATTCCTGGAGCGAAGCGTCGTTATTGTTAATGTTTCCGCATTGAGCGGCCTTTTCACCATGTGTAACTTTCGATTGAAGATAAACACGGCATAAAGCCCAGGAACTGCAGTTATCGTACGGAACATAACTTTATAAACAGAAAATATTCGAAACTGGTTTGCTTCAAACGGTAGTCAAAGCTTTCTTTGAAGTTTTGTGTTTTCTATTTTGCATTATTATCCAGTTTAGTTGATAAACGTCAAAATGCTATGCAGAAAACGTAAACAAAGCCTTATTTGACTGATTTTGCCCTTCGTTCTTACTTCTGCTTCCATTAAAGCACCTTAATGTAACGGAATTTCAGAAAGCTGTAATATTTACGCGCTAAGCTTTTGAAAAATAAAAATGTCACGTTATATTTTCAGGGATATTTCTTTCAAGTCAAGTATGAAAAGTGGAGTGGAGAGTAGAGGCGCGGTTCACTATTAGGATTTACCTGGGTTTCTTAATGAGGACGACTTCTAACTTCAAAACCATAAAACCTATTATAGTATTGTACAATTCACTTGTTAGGACTAAACTTGAGTATGGATGCCGGATCTGGGACTCTGACGTCAAGAAATACCAGAATAAAATTGAAACAGTTCAAAATAAATTTTTAAAATTCATTTACTATAAAAAGTATGGAATATATCCTGACTACAGTATATTCCAAATTATAAGACGGGAATTCAAGGTCATTAAGTTGCGCCATCGGCGCGAAATCAGTGATATACTGTTTTTATTTAAGTTAATTAATAACCGCCTGGATTGTCCCAACATACTACCTTTAATTTGTCTCTATGTCCCGGCATACAGAACAAGACCCCGTGATATGCTGTATGTACTACCCTACCGGACTAACATGCGACTCCATTCGCCCATTGTGAGAATGCTCATTCGAACTAATAGGTTCATTGCAGAGGCTGATGCTAATATATTTAATACATCTCAAATTAAATTTAAAACTGTTATTCTGAATTTCTACCGCGACCACTATTATGCATAATTACTGGTATATTTTATTAAATCCTAATGAAATAATGTGAACTTCCTGAAATTGGCTACCTTGCAAACGAATTATAATTATGTAATTTTAGGGTTAAGCTAAAATGTATTTTTTTTTTCTCTTTGTGTCTATTTTTAACTTGTTATTATTTTTTTTTTGTAAATATGGGAATGCTGGCAATATTATTGGGCGTTAGCCCGTTTTGTCAGTATATTAAATAAATAAATAAATAACAAACCAGCGATTCAAGGATTTTTTTATTCTAAAATAAATATTTGGTGTAGTTATTTTTCATTAGCTTTTTGTTTTATTTTACAGCTTTAACAAACCAGAAGTAATTTTTATTTCGTTAATATGAACTGTAGGAACACCACTCATTGCTTTCCGGACGCATGAAAACCTGATTGAAGCGGCTCTTCAACTTTTCGACAGTTTGTAGACTACAGCGAGGGCCAGCGGCAGAACATAGGCAGAAAGCTTAGAAGATATTAACTTTCAGTTTCGATAAAAACTGTAAAACAGTTAAACTTTATCTTTTTTTTGCAAAAACTAAATTACAAACTGCAGTAGAGGTACCAAGTTGAACAGAAGAATTGCCGGATGTTTCTCGAGCTGTGCCACTGTTATTACTTTTGCAACACGAAATGCATCAATTTTTACTTCCTTTTACTATAAAGGAAGTATTGGATTCACCCCAAAAATTCGAAATTGAGTTTTCAACGGATCTTCACGTTTTAGAGTCCCCTGATCCCAAAAAAACATATTTTTTTTTCATTGGTCTGTCTGTGTGTGTGTCTGTGTGTGTGTCTGTCTGTCTGTGTGTCTGTCTGTGAACAGAATATCTCAAAAACGAAAAGAGGTATGGCGTTGAAACTTCATATATAAGTTTTGTGTACTATGTAGATGAGACAGCAAGCTTTTGAAGAAAATCGCATAACCGGAAGTAAGTGTTTACTCTTGTGATTTTTCAGTTTTTTTCGATTTTTCAAAAACAGCTCTAACGATTTTTTTTTAAACTTTACATTTTTCTTACATTTTTAATGTGTATTGATGTGAGATAGGTGATTTTCCAGTTGAATACTTCTAAAGTGGGTTTCTTTTGTTTTTTTTCAATGTTTTTTATTAACTCCTATTTTAAATAAAACACCCGGTATAATATTACATTTTTGAATTCACCTTAAAATTCTAGAGAAAATTTGTCTCTTCAACTAACACTCGATTTTGTACCGTTTTTGTAGAATTTGTAATTTTTGAAAATTTTTAACAAATGGTTAAAAATTAAAAATGAAATTTTTGACTAATTATAAGATCACTGTAAAAGGAAGTTGTGTGAGTGTATCACACCAGATTTTTTTAAGAAGCTCTAAAACTGTTCTAAGTGTTGGTAACAACACCTAGGTCTACATTTGAAGCCGAGCGATGCTTTTCAACGTTGAAAAGGATTAATACTTGTTTAAGAAACCCAATGAAGTGTATTAGGAATGATATCAGCAGAAAAAACGTCGAAGACTTTAATAAATGAATGATTGACCTATTTGCAAATTTTAAAAAAATGTGGAACAAATTTTTATATCGTACAACTTGCACTGATGATAGTTTTTGCTATATGCAAAATATTTAGATCTCGGAATGTGGAAATCTGTCTTTATGAAAGGTTCTCAAATCTAATTTGTTACCAAAAGCTGCACACTAGGAGAAAACTGTTTTTATTCGCAGATATAGCAGATATGTTTCAATTTGTGATATTTTTCTAAGAATGAATTATTTTTAGAAAGAACTACAAAATGATTGTTAGTTCATTTGTTGCAATAGCTAAAAATCAACTTGCTAACTTCTCCTTAAGTGTTCTATTATAAATACCGTTAAGAATAAAATATAAACAGCTTATACTGACGTTTGTTTTGATAAAGTAGTTATCTATACGTAGTGAATCTTATTGCTATGCAAATAGTCATCCGAAGGTTATCGCCGTTAAGATCAAAGGCGGTAGCTATGTACATAATGGTCTTCAAAGTCAAATTTGGTATGAAAAATGTTCGAATAAAACTAAACTATATTTGAGAAAAATTCACAAGTAAGCAAAATATGGTAGGTGGAAGCTGTATTCTTCCTCTTTCTCTTCTCTTGTGTCATACCATCTTGACACATATTTTATGGCAAAAACCTATAACCATAACTAAAATTAAGAAAGGCTTCTTAAAGTTGTGTGTCTTTAGTCCAGTTACGATTATCTACAATTATAATTAAAGCCAAAACAAGAATTGAAGCACTACTATGCAATATGCATGTGTACGTGTAGTCCAATTGATAGGAAGGTTAAAGTTGCTTTTCAGAAATTATTCGTTACAAATTATACTCGTACTATATGTATTTAAAACAAATATACGGAGCACGATCTAAGCTACTTAAATATTCCAACAAGATTCTTTGTTGTAGTTACATTTAGTTAAGGTCTCATTGCCCATTTTTATGGCCATTGTCGGGAGCAATTAAATAAATTAATAATTTCATCCTACGCTCTATTTAAATCGGCTCACCCTGTCCACAAGTTCGCGTGCAGCCGTAACGTTCTTGGCCCCTTTTTTGCAGCCCAGTTTTGATTTGCACGGAACAAGTGCGTTTTTAAGAGCAATAATTTCTCTATTAAATGGGTTTGTGTGCTCCTCTAAAATCGGCCCGGCCGAAGTTGGGCCGCCTGGAAAAAACTTAATTGCCTCAATCCCGAGACTGCTAATTTAAATTCGAAAGTGCCAATTTCGATTTAATTGAATGTAGAATTCCTATATAATATGCAATTATTATAAACGATCACTTTTCCTGGCTGACATTTTACGAACCGACTTTTACGCGATGCCACCTGCGCGTCCGTCATAATTAACTCGATTTCCGACCATTATGACATGTCTGATTTGCCTGGTACTTTTTAATTAAGTTTCGAATTTATTGTTGTGTTCCCAACATGAAAGTAATCAGTTGTTTATATTAACTATGTAGGAATAATAAATACAGATTTTTTGTATAGATTAGTCTTATGGGACTTTTATGGCTTGGAAAACTGTGCATCAGTTCATACCTCTCAGAAGAAACCCAATTAAGATTTTGAATTTATAAAAGCTTCTAATTAAAAAAACGAATTCAGTGAAGAGAAGGTTTCGATAATAATAAACCCTACAATAATTGACCTTCTCGAAAGCAGTATGCAGACATGGAGAACCCCATTACAAGTATTCATAGCGGACAATGCGATCCGGAGAGTTCGTTCCCCACATTTCGTTCCCCACATTTCGTTCCCGGGATATTTCGTCTCCCCACATCTCGTGCCCGGAAACTTCGTTCCCGATCGAGCTCAATTTGTCTCCATGATTACAGGGCGTTAAAAAACGAGTGCAGCGATCGGAATACAGTTAAAAAATTAAAAATATTTTAATTTATTTATTTATTATAATAAACTTATAATAACAAAATAAATTGTATTTATTAACAATGACGGTTTAATCTAAGCATCCTCCTGATATTTTGTATAGGGCCATAATTTCTCATTCTGGACAACTTTTCTTAGTAATATTGTGCCGTATCATGAACAAAAAGAGTAGTTTACCTGAAAAGGAAATAGTTTTTGCTTAACTGTCAAGGCCGACTTGTTTTTGAAAAACTGAAAATTTTCTTAAAACTCTTTACAAACCAAGCAGGAATTATAATTCCTACAACATTTTTATGTAAAACTAAAAATAAAATGTAATTCCCTGTTGTAAGCTCAAGCCGGGGACATACTGTATATAGTTCTTAAAAATATTATAATAACTAAATTAATTAAAATATCTTTCATTTTTCTAACAGCATTCCGATCGCTGCACTCGTTTTTCAACACCCTGTAATCTAGAAGACAATTTGAGCTCGCTCGGGAACGAGGTTTCCGGGTACGAGATGTGGAGAGACGAAATATCCTGGGAACGAAATGTGGGGTACGAAATGTGGGGAACGAAATGTGGGGAACGAACTTTCCGCAAACCGCGGACAATACCTACCAAAGTCAAAATATTCAAATCCTAAGCGGAATATGCCAAGGTGACTCCCTAAGCGCCCTAATATTCTGCGTTTCTCTAAACCCTATCTCAAACCTTTTAAGCAGGTCTGATAACAGATATGAAATTACCACAGACGAAAACTACTTAAAACTATACCCAGACTCAAACACGGGGTTACAAAACAACCTTAGACTAACAGAGATATTTAGTAATGATATACAAATGAAATTTGGTGTACATAAATGGAAGACATGATCCATGCTAAACGGGTGTCGGGTTATGGTTCTTTTATCCATGTATCCATTCTTTCCATTTATTCCGGTCCCTGGCACAGTTCCTCATATCCACTAGAGTTTTTCCTCTTGCCTATCCTTCTGCATTTTAATAAGACGCCCATACTATTTTAGTTGTTTGCCTTCTATTGTTTTACATAATTCTACCTGAAGTAATAATGATCTGATGTCTTCATTCTTACACTGGTTTAGTTTGGTTTTATTTGCTATCCTAGTACCCTCATTTCTACCGCAGTCAGCTTAGATTTATGTTTATGATGTAGAGTACACGTTTCACTGGAGTATAGCATTATTGGTTTGATTATGGTATTATAAAGTATCAATTTGTTCTTTTTATTCATTTACTTATTCTCCAAAATAGTCCTATTAGTGCGTAGTATGTCTCATTTGCCTTTCTCTATTGCTTGCTATTTTTAGGTCGGATTTTCATTCATTTTAAAATGTACTCCCCAAATATTCTTTCGTGGATACTTCCTCAAAGCATTTCCCATTGTAACTAAAGTTGTATATATCATCCTCTTCTTTCTTGTTGAATCACATTATTTTACGTTTATTAACCTTGACTCTCATGCTTAATTTCTCTATTTCCTCTATCCATGCCTTCAGGAGTTTGTCCATTTTTCTTTTCCCGTCTGCAACCAGGACTACATCATCTGCATATAGCAGGACGTTAATCTGGATTGGAAGCATATTTTTACGAGTATATCCTATTGTGGT
Source organism: Agriotes lineatus (assembly GCA_940337035.1). Lineage (NCBI taxonomy): Eukaryota > Metazoa > Arthropoda > Insecta > Coleoptera > Elateridae > Agriotes > Agriotes lineatus. The sequence goes on along the minus strand of OW679194.1, from coordinate 15,046,378 downwards.
CTCCATTCCAAAGTTGTTTTCTCTCACATTTTTCAATATCCTGTCCATTCCTATTATAAATAGTAATAAACTTAGGCTATCGCCCTGTTTGATCCTTATTCTTAAATTTAGGTTCTTCGATCTGCTACCATTTACTTGTATTTTTGCTCTTGCATTTCATATACTGACCTAACCATATTTCTTAATTTTCTCGGGACTTGTGCTTTTTCTAGATATTCGCTTATTATAGGTCTTTGTACTGTGTCAAAAGCCAATTGTAAATCAATGAAAGCTAAGATCAATTAATCTCCCGTTTCTATTTTCATTTCTATTAAGTTGCTCATTATGTATAAGTTATCATTTGTTTGTCGGCTTGCCGCTTGTTCATCTTCTAGTTTATTTTCTATATATTTCCTAATTTTCTGATTTATAATTCTTGTATATATTTTATATACTACTGATGACAAGCATATGGCTCGATAGTTTTCGCAGCTTGTTGTCTTCTTTCTTATATATCGGAAGTATAAGATTGTTGTTCTATTCCTCTAGTATTTTGTTATTTCTCTCTGCTGCCAAGCATATCTTCCAAATCCAGTCTATTCCTACCTCTCCCATTTCATCATCTCTCTCGGGTTCTATGCTGTCCTCTACGCATGTTTTTCCTGTTGATTTTTGATATTGCATCTACTACTAGCTTACTATAGAAATTAACTCAATATCTTCTTCCCGTGTTATTTCTTCTATTCCTTCTGGTCTTGTATCATCTTGTTCTTCTTTATTATGAAATTTTACCACAAAAATTTTTCTCCGCCTTTCCGTAATCTCTTCTGCTTTTATTAGTAGTTTATTTTCTTTGTTCTTTATTCCACTTAGTTCATTTTTGCCTTTACCCCTCATGGCCGTTATTTTATTTCAGAACTTTCTATTGTTGTTCCTGACACCTTCATTCAGTTCTTTACCGAACTCCTCCCATGCTTCCGTTTTGACTTTTTTCACTGCTTCGTTTACTAATTTGTTCAATGTCTCATATATCGCTTTATCTTCTGCCTGCTCTGTTTACTGATACCTTCTCCATACTGTTTTCTTCTGTTTGACTGCATTTCTTACTTCTTCGTCATCCTTCTAAATCTGATTTCTAGTGTAAGGATGTTGTTTATCCTCTGTTGGTATTGCAGTGCATTACCTGTTTCCTTGGCATATTGTATTTTGGTTTCTTAATTTTTAGGCGTTGTATATTTATCGTTCTATACTCACTATTCTCTTCTTCCACATTTATGAGTTTATGTATTATTGCTGCAAACATTCTATGGTTTATATTAAGTGCCGCTTCTTTTTTTACTTTGATTTACTTCCATTTCTCGGCTATATGCAATATAGTCTATTACACTTTTCGCATTTCTTCCTTCAGCTATATAGGTATATATATCGTCCATACGTTGGTACCACCAGGAGTTACTTATTTTCAGGTTATTTTTAATACAGAATTTCATCATTTTTATGCCGTTATTATTAAGTTTCTCCTCTCCAAATTTTCCCAGACTACCCATTCCTTTATTTACATAATTTTCCACTTTTGCATTCCAGTCCTCTATAATTAATATTTTATCTGTTATTCCTTTTACTTCGTCTAAGGCGTTCTGTAATGATTCGTAGAATTCATTCTCATGCTCCATAATAAAAATAAAAATTCAGTAACCGGAAAGATGCATAAAACAGACCGAAAATACAATATATCCGGTGATGGCACAGGAATGTTACAAATATCTAGGGTTCTTCTAGAATCCAACCACAGAACACAAGAAAATGAGGAAAGAACTACAAAACTCATTCAAAGGCAGAGTGGAAAATATATTAGAAAAAGAACTAACTGGACAAAACACAACAGTTGCCATAAACACATGCCCACTGCTCACTTGTCCTTCCGGCATCATCTAGTGACCGGATAGAGAACTTAACGCACTTCACATCCTTACCGGAAGTACTGCTGAAACACAAAAACACTAGCAATATAAGAAGAAGAGCTTTTATAGACATTACAAATTTATATCGTACATAAACTGACAATCTTAGGAAATACTTCTACTTAAAAGAAAAAGAAGAGTTTCCATAAAACTATCACACAAATAAACACATCATCACTTAAACTTATCATCAGACACTTATCACTAAAAACGCAGACAAACGGGATGAAAATCGATAAAATAACACCAAACGCATGGCTAAAATCTTCAAACGTATATGCAGAAACACATGAATTTATAATCACTATCTAGAATAGGATTATTGAAAGTATTGAAAACATATAATCGAAGATCCTAACATATTAACAGTTGGACCAACAAGAGCTCAACATTTGAATTGCATTATATTTTCTTGTAATCAAGTATGTTGCTATCAAAATTTCATAAATGTATATTGATATAGTTGATATAGGCCGATTATCAGAAATCGAGCGTTACACGAATGAACAGTGCATTTTAATTATTGAAATTTATTTTAAAAATAGGGAAACTTTTGAGGGAACAATTCGTAGATTACGTTTTTGGCAGAGATAACGTACCAAATCGTTCGGCGGTTTAGCGATTGATCGAAAATTTTGAGGAAACTGGTTCAGCTACCAATAAAAAAACCGATTCGTCTACCGAAGATATTGCCGCAGTGTCTGAAAGTGTTGCTGAGAATCCAAAAACCTCAACTCGCCATCGTTGAGAGTTGGCAATTGCAAGAATCACTTTACAGAGAATTTTGAAGAAAGCCTAAGTTCAATCAAGAACTTCAGTCGACAAATCATGCACAGCGCCGTACATTCGACAACTGGATATTGCAAAATAAAAAAACCGACGTTGATTTTTCGAAGAAAAACCTGATTAGCGATGAAGCGCACTTTCATTTGGATGGATATGTGAACACTCAGAACTGTCGAATTTGAGCTGCTGAGAATCCTCGACTAGTTCATGAGAAAAATATGTACCCACAAAAAGTCACTGTTTGATGTGAATTTTAGGCTGGTGCAGTTATTGGGCCATATTTCTTTGAGGATGGCAATGCAGTTAACGTTAATAACGACCGTTATCGCAACATGATAAGGGAGTTTTTGTGGCTTGCGTTAGCTGGAATGGATCTTGACGATATGTGGATGCAACTGGACGAGGCAACCTGTTACACTGCACAATCCAGTTGTTGCAAGATAAATTTCCGGGCCGTGCTATCTCAAGCAATGGCAATCAAAATTGGCCACCGAGATCGTGTGATCTCACGCCATGCGACTTTTGGCTGTGCATTTTTGTTAAGTCTCACGCATATTCCAACCATCTAATACCAATTGATGAGCTTAAGGATGAAATTCGAAGAGTCATTGGTACAACTGACCGGCAGATGTGCGAAAATGATATCAACATTTTCACCAAAAGAGCAAGATTGTGCCCGCAGTCGTGGCAGCCATTTGTTGGATGTTCGCACTTAATCGGAGTTTATGTTCTTTAATTGCATTAAAAATATTACACTTATTTTTTATTAGAAAATTAAAGGCTGCGCTCTTGCTGGGCCATCCTTTCTAGTATACAAGAAGATGCCGAAGATGCAATAGCCAAATAGAAACAATAAATCATTTATCACCAGTGTTTGTAGTGCACTAGCAAATAAGGAATGTTGTTACGGTATTAAAAGAACTTTACGACACCCACCCAAGGTGAGCATCGCGCCACTGAATCAGTCCTGGAAAACTGGCACACTTGCCCTGAAATCGGTTCGAAATAGGCTAATAGGCCACGGCTGGAACGCTCAGGGAGTCGGGCGTGAGTCATACGATACGTTCTGGGCAAGCGTGCGGTGGCATAATATATACAGGGTATGTCGAAATTATGAGGGCGCCACCAAGCCTGTCTTAACCCGGCTAACCGGGCCTGGACGGTTAGACGGGAGCGAAGCATGCACAAATACTCCGCCGATAGGATTACTCAAGAGTTGCAAGGTCAAATAACAATTTCGGGATTGCCTTAAGCAAGGATTATAATTAGGTGTCAATCCGACCACGACTGCACAGCTGTCTCACTCACCTGCACGCTCACAGCTTCCTCGTTCCGTCGTACAATAATCCGTACAATAAAGGGGCGTCTATCTGTAACAGAACATGCACAAGCCGAAACAAACAATAGTTCCCTTAACTAACCAATCATATATTGAACTTCGGGTTACAATGGGCAGCAGAGTGCGTCGCCCTGTATCTAAACTTAACCTATAATTAAGGGCACCAGCTGGCACGCGCGCTCTAAACTTAACGACAGATGTTGCACATTAGTGAACAGCAGTGAGCAGTAATAGGTAGTAATGAGTACAAATATGCACGTTGCCTTATGCGGAGGGCAGTGAAGATTTACATTAACACTCGCGGCATGAACAGTCTGCAAGTCTGAATGAATACACTAGCGCAGTAATGAGTAGTAATGAGTACAAATATGCACGTTGCCTTATGCGGAGGGCAGCGAAGATTTACATTAACACTCGCGGCATGAACAGTCCGCAAGTCTGAATGAATACACTAGCGCAGTAATGAGTAGTAATGAGTACAAATATGCACGTTGCCTTATGCGGAGGGCAGCGAAGATTTACATTAACACTCGCGTTCACAGCGGTAATCAGGTTAAAGGCACATACCTTAGTGCGTAGGCGGCGAGGGAGCCTGGTACAGTTGAGTTGCGACGAGCTGCAATCGTAGGTGGCAGGTACCTTCGGTGTTACAACGGCGAAAGGGGGTGAATGCACAACCGCCTCAATGGCGACGCGAGACGCGTCAGGACGCGTACAACGGGACGACGAAAAGAAAGGGGCCACTTTCGTTCTGCTGAACCAAATCCTCGTAGGTCGAGATGAAGGGGGCACGACCCGTCACTTACAGTAGCAGGAACTGGGCTCCAAAAACACCCACGTTACGCCGAAGACCACTCGACAAAACTCCGACTCACAACCACCACACAGGCGCTCTCTACAACGGGCTCCGGAAGACTGCCAAGAGGGAAGCGCCGGCAAAAGGTCACCTTGGCCGCGTCCCCCACGTGACTAAACCACAGCGAATCGCAAGGCGATAAAATGAAACAAGCCAATGCGGGCCACGCTGGTATCACGCCACCACAGCGTGCTATTCGGAATTCGGAAAAACGCCATCAGAGGAGAGCTCCAACCGACGACAAATACTGCTTTTGGGGCTAAATATGTGCGAAATCGTGATTCTGGAATTAGGCGATGGAGCCAAATAAAGAGCTAAAAGGGCTTAGCATACGGGCACGCTGCTCTAAAGCCTAGGCGGCTATTTAAAATACCAAAATGACCTAACTAACGGCGTGAAATGCAATTAAGCATCTGAAACAGCAAAATGACTTAACAATGTACACAAAAAAATAACGACATCTGCAAGCAAATCCTCGCTTTTACAAACAAGTACAGACCGACACACGAAAGTAAACCTTCGTACCAACTTCAATTTTCTCCAGTACTTAAAAAAGGTACAATCAAAGTCTTTTACAATAGAATAGTATATTACGCAACAAGTTTAGAAAAGTGATGTTTTACTGAACAAGTATGGCTGACTTGAGTACGAAGTTTTGCGTATACTATTTTATCCCATTTCATGAGAAATGTGAAATATTAAATTTTTACATAAAAGTGACACAAAATGTCAAAACATAACCAAGCTGAGCAGAACTCGTTTCTATGTGCTAAATCACAATAAGGAGCTCCAGTTGATGTTATGCCTTTGGCAGTAGTGTATTTTGGTGACAGTGTAAGTCTATGTCAAATTCTAAATTAGCAGGTTAGGTTTTGCGACAATCTGTGTCAAAACTGAAGTAAAACATCACCTGCTAACCTCGAATTTGACATAGACTTCAGTACTGCCAAACGTAAAGCGAATCACCGTTGCTATGCAGAAAAGTGTTGCTAATACAAAAAAGTACCACATTTCTAAACGATTTAAAATGTAGTGTTACTTATCCCACTGAAGTAGATAATTAGTTATTTACTGTACAAGTGGGATAAGAGCATCATTAATATTCGTGTGTGTAAGTTACAAATGAGTGCGTAGCAGAAGTTATATAAGCACACAAGTATATTAATGATGCATTATCACACATGTATTGTACAAAATTTTATCTACAACTGCCTAAAATTGAGAAAAGTGCATTCAGAGAAATGTAAGATCTGTCATTTTCAAAAATATTTTGTAGGCAAATGTCATTATGTCATTCATTTGAGACTATTTTAGTTAGCTAATGAAGCCATTACACCACTCAGTTAGATAATGAAGCCATTACATAACTGAGTGGTGTAATGAGCTTCACTACCCAACGGAAATAATGTCAAATGAGTGACTTAATGAATTACTTATCCCACTAGAGTAGATAATAGTATATTACATAACAAGCTGCGAAAGTGGCGTATATCGTGCGAGTATATTTGAGAAACGAGGTGAAGCGTAGCGGAGCCGAGTGACTTAAAATACGAGCATACGATACACTTTCGGGTGAGTTATGTACTCTATTTTTCCCACGGCCAGAAAAAATACACATTTTTGCAACTTAATGAATGACAGCTTTATTGTGACAACTGATAGGTCAGTAGATTGTCCGTAATATTTAGGTCAAAATGACATATGTTCAGTAGTTTTTAGGTTAAAATGACATATTTAGCCCACTGTATAACTGTAAATTGTTATTTTTTTCATAACAAACACGTTCGTTATTATAACGGCCGAGTAAATGTGCGTAGGCGTGGGAAAACATTATAACTGATAGCGTGCGCCCAAACAATCGACCAGACGTCACAGCTATACAGTACAACATTCCTCATAGATGTCGCCATACCTAACACACACAACCTAGAAAAGAAACACAACGAGAAAATAGAAAAATACTTACCTTGAGCAAAATACCTCAGTTAAACCAGTAGGCGTTATACCACAAAAAGTACACAATAGGACACAATGGGACCTCAAAATAGCTATTTATGCAACAAGTGCTAAAAGTCGACGTTTATGCACGAGACATGAAAATTATGAAACGAAGCCGAAGGCTGAGTTTCATAACATGTCTCGTGCATAAACGACTTTTAGCACGCGTTGCATACAATATTTTATCTACGACCTTAATTTTACCGTTATTAATCCATAAATATGGATTTAACAAATGTTTGCATCTACGACACTTCTAATTTATGTCATAATAAATAGTAAGCCATGCCAGTAGTCAAGTTCAGTTACGAAATTTAATTATTAATACTCCACATCTGAGTGTATTCATTACATAACGCTTTAATTATTTCAAAAACACGTTACCTGTAACGCAAGAAGCAGCTAGAATACCTTTACAACTTCACTTTTAGTTCGAAATTGTAGTTTTATAACCTCACTTCACTTTTAGCACTAGAGCTAAAAGTAAACAGCTGATTTCTTTAACCACGGTAAACTATAAAACGTCACTTTTAGTGAAACAAGCTAACGCTAAAAGGCCTACTTTTAGTAGTGGTCGTAGATAAAATAATTTATATTCAACTACAGAAAAGCGTCATAATTAATACACGTTCAATAGTTCGAAGATTACTTAATTAGCAATAGGAAGGTATTAGCTTTGGTCCAGTCCGTCAATATTCCTTATTATACACCAAGATTTCTCCCCAATAAATCTTGAGAACCTGAAAGATAACCCGATAATAATTATTATTATATCAGCTTCAGTACCATTATCTAAAGTGGAAGCTCGTCTAATAAGCAATTAATGTTGATCATGCACTCACATAATTACAATATCTATGAAGTGTTTTCCACCCTTTACAACTCGTGGGATAGGCCCATAGCCTAGGCTAACCCGACATACTGGGCAATTTGTGATCGTGTGTCGGATTAGATAACAACTACTAAACATAAACAAAATGAGCGCCAGTGACAATCTTGCGACAAAACTAACCTCATTCTAATCAGTATTTAAAATAAACGACACTTACCGTCGAGGACCTCTCTCACACGCAATCCCAATCTCTTAAACGATGAAAAGGTATCGACGGATCAAATAAGAGAAACAACTAGAACTGGAATTCAAGTACCAAAACTTTAATAAAAGTAAACAGGCAAGGGGGATTCACCACAATACCATTATAATATTGAGATATCTACAATTAAACGCAAAGCACATATTAAAATCAGTTAAATACAAACACAGATTACATCAAAATTGACATTACTCAGATAGCAGTAGGTTCATTATATTCAAAGTCACCCAGAAGTTAAATTACTAATACAGGACTAATCAGAAACCTTTAAGAACCGAGAAACCTTTATGAATAATAAAAAGGATCAAAATAAGTATTTGATATTGGAAATAGATGTCCGTAAAAAAATAAAATTGATACGGGGCGTTTCAAGATTGCACGGCACTATTGTAAGGACCTGTTCCCTATGCCAAAATAAACAAAAACGTTCCTATAAACATTGGTCTGAAATTGCATGGCAAGAGAACTACAACCCTAAGAAGAATAACAGAAAAACAAGGATTTTATTTAATTAAAATAGTACAGTTGACGCAAGTTAGGTGGAATTTGGCATATCTGCGCGATTATTATAAAAAAACCTCATTTCACCAAAGCCTCTAAGTAATACTAAAGGGAAATTTAATTTTATACTAAACTTCACGGATGGTAAAGTCGTTGTCCATATATGCGCGCACATGTTCCGGATTCTGAAATCTCAAAAAAACCGACAATCTTGCGAACTGGATCAACCTGTATATCAAGCGCATGTATAGGGTCGGCTGATATAAGCGTGTGCTAAGTAGAGTGTGAGCACGTCTTGCGAGACAAGTGGAGTTTCGTGACTTACACCTTCATTTATAAATCGTTTATCTCGCATCTAGGTGAATATAAAGAATCGACCGGAATTTACTGACCATTTGTAAAGGACTTATACGGATTCCGGTAAGAAGTTAATAATGCGAATTAATTTCTCTCGGTAGCTCCCGTGTTCACCACCAGTGGCTCTGTTTTAGTTATTAACCCAGTTTGCAGTAAAATATACGGAGATGTTTGTATGAAACGGCCAGTCGTTGATTAGAGGAAATGTTCGCTATTATGTGATTATGTGTGGCAGATAAATCAATACGTGGCGGTGTTGTGATAAAAATTCACTGTCCTGATTCAGCAAAATTATTGAGTCCTTATTGAAATTTGGTTTGAAAATTACTTAAATGCACCTGACATATACAGGGTGTATACAAATTAGCACAAAAGCTCCAGGTAGCGATATTCCCTGTACAATTCTGAGTCAAAAATCTTAATACGAAAGTGTTGGATTGGTCTTCATAAGCCCTCACGAGCGGTAGATAAAAGCAATTGTTTTTTCAGGTAAAGTACCCCTTCTGTAATAGAACAAAATGTCATCAGCAAGAGTTGTTCAAAATTAAAAATTATGGTCCCATACAAAATTTCAGAAATATCGACGAACTTTTATGAAACCGTGTGCATTAGATGAAGTACTTTTGTGATAACATAGTTCCATAAAAGTAAGCCGATATTTCTGAAATTTTTCATGAGATCATAATTTTACATTTTGAACAACTCTTCCTGATGACATTTTGTGGTATTTAAAACAGAAGGGGTACTTTACCTGAAAAAACAATTGCGCTTATATACAGGTCGTGAGGGCTTATAAAGACCAATCCAACATTTTCGTATTAAGATTTTTGATTCAGAATTGTACAAGAAATATCGCTACTTGGAGCCTTTGCGCCAATTTGTATACACATTGTATATTTGATAGTCGAAATACTAGTTCTCACATAGTATGTATCTAAAAAATTGAATCTGTTTTAGACAATAAAAACCAACGGCATTCACAAAGCATAATGTGTAATATTAGGAATTAAATACATTTACACGTTATATATTGTAGTGATACTAAATTATGACCTACAAAGTTTGTTACTTAGAAACTTATGATAACCAGCTCAGAACCTATTGATTGTTATTTAATGTGAATTAAATAATTTAAACATTTAAGTCTTAAAAATAGTGTACATAGTATTTATAATATTGCTCAAGTATGTAAATCAGGTAATTTAGTTTATCATGTTTATACAGGGTGTCTCAGAAAGAAGTTCACTTTAAAAAACGCCATAACTTCTTTATTTTTAACTTATTTACATAAATAATTAGAACAATTGAAAAACGAATCTTTGCAAATAAAGCGTGAAAAATTACATCTGTTAGATATAGCCCCTGACGGCGTATGCACTGTTCCAAACGCACCCTTTCGTTTCCAATTATACGTTGACCAAGTTCCACCGGCATTGATTTCTTCTCGAATACGGTCTTTAAGATGTTGTAAATTTCCACGTGGATTATTTATTTATTTATTTATTTATTTAGTACTCGGCCAACAGCCGTGAGGCCAATTATAGGCGTCGCTGTACATTTTATGGGGACTTCCAACCCCACTAACGACTGTCATGATGTTATTATGACATCCGGGACCAACTATTTGCGTGGCAGCCGTACCACGAGGCGCCGAGAGATGCAGCCGTAGAACTCTCATCCAAGTTCTGACCAGAAAGAGTGTTGCTTAACTCTGCTGATCGAACGTGGACGCTTGTTCAAGCTACACCACCCGGGACCTTTATACACCCTGCTCTTGAGATAACCCCATAAAAAAATCCAGCGGAGTCAAGTCAGGACTTCTTGGGCGATAGTTAATGTTTCTTCTTTCTGGAAAAAGCTCTTTTACGGTTTCTAAAGTACTAACGGCCGTATGACTAGTGGCTCCATCCTGCTGGAACAACGCTTTGTCATTGAATCTTACGAGTACATGAAGTTGAGAAGCAAGAAACTAATGGAAAACGCAAGGGTATGTTTGGAAGAGTGCACACGCCGTCAGGGGCAACATCTAACCGATGTCATTTTTCACACTTAATTTGCAAAGATTATTTTTTCAATTGTTATAATTATCTATATAAATAACTTAAAAATAAAGAACTTATGGCGTTTTTAAAAGTGAATTTCTTTCTGAGACACCCTGTACTTATATTAAATAGTTGAGTTGGTTGCTTTATAGATCTTTGTAAAATATGTTGTTTTCTCAGAAGGGAATAAAATAGTAGATTATGCAATGAGGGAGAGAAATGTGTTATTTTGCTGAGATGCAATTTGTGACTCGAGGACGAAGCGCAAGAGTCACATAGCACTGAAGCAAAATATCAGTCTGTTCGAATTGCATATACTATTTTTTCACGTTGCAGGAAGATTTACAACTACAAACCTGTTTTCTTAAAACCTAATTTATTGATATTTTTAAATTTTAAAGTTGGTGGCACTGTAAGTCGATGTCAAATTCGAGGTTAGCAGGTTAGTTTTTGCAACAGTTTTGACACAGACTGACGCAAAACCTAACCCGCGAACCTCGATTTTGCCACAATTGTTGTTTCAGTCATAATAAAAGCTCCCTAGGTAATTTTTTTCTTATTTTGTCTCTAGAGAGTAATTGCTTTACTTCTGTCACAATTTTGATGCTATAGAAACCGACTTCTAGTCCCGGTCGTGAAAAAACGCTTATAATTCCCAAATTGGGGAGAATTAATACAACTTTGCCAGTAAAAGTATTAATTTATCGTTTTATTGAGTAAATACATGCGTGGCAGAAAGGCCGCAAATAAATAAAAGTCAAAAATGCGGTCACCCAAAAGCAGCTTCAACGAGGATAATCATCAAAACACCTCCCAGCAGGAATCGCCAGGGACTTACTTGTAGCTCACTATGCGAAACCATCTGAACGAGAAAAGACGTACAAAAAAGTCAACTTTGTTGGAAAAACAATTCAAGTTAGTATTCTTCTAATTTAGAATAGATAAAGTGGAGATCTGTATTACCGACACGCCATATTAGATGTCTAATTTAAGTTGTAAAATAAGAATAAGGAATTATAATTTATGCACGACGCTACCTAATATAAAAGTCAATTGTATCTAAAATAAAATAAGCTGAGCGAGTTAGAAAATGTAATATAATTTCACAGTAAATAATTCATGGGCACAATAAACATTTGCCATTATAAAAAAATGGCAACAGTGTAGGCCAATTATTATAAAAGTTCAAACATAGATCATTACATAAATAAAGTATTCTAAGTAGGGCTAATTAGTTAACATCACTTCACTAAATTAACTGTAGCGTTAAATACCTATTCGAAATTCCCTGTACGAGGAGCTCTCGGAAAATAACGAGAATAGTGCCACGAAACGAAAAGTAATATTTATTTCAAAATGAGTCATTATTCTTCATAATTTGTATAGTTTTGCTTTTCAAGGGATTCGTCATCTAATTTAACTTATAGGAAACCTTTATTGGCAATTAGGTTTAATCACATTAAAACCATTAACGGGTTATATTTTAAAAAAAATTTAGCCCACACCTGTTCAATACTAACTGCTTGATGGAGATAAAACCCAAACCACGTAAATACGAGTTGACTACTTTTACAAAATTCCTTCTAAAAGTAACACGAAACCTACTAGAATAATGTTAAAAGCGAACTGCAATTTACTGTCACATTTGATAAATGGACGTTGCACTATTGCTACATTAAAAATCCTAACCCAATTTGTTACTAAGTACAAATTCAAGTAGAACCATTTGCTTTTGACGACCTGCCTAATTCTCAAATTCCTTATTAGAAATCAAATGAGGCGTTTCTTTTCTACCAGGCCCAACTTTCTTAAGCGTCTTTCTGCCCTGATTGCGGGGAACACTCCAGCACAAGCCTAAAAATAGTGTAATTGGTTTTGAGAATGGATAAGCAAATTTAATTATCCGGAACGTTATTTAGCCACTAACGACCTGCATTTTCATTCATGGCTAAGTGCGAGCCATTCTTCAACGCTTCTCGCAACGCGTTGCCGTTTGTGAGTCTGGAATACAGGCTGCCTCGTGTTAATTAATTCCGAAGCCAATCATCTGCTCTAATGTAAATAGAGATTAACGGAGTGAAAGTGCGGGCTAAAAAATGGCAATTTAATACTTGTCCGAGTAAATTAAACAAATATCCATCTCCATTGCTGGCTAATCAAAGAAACGTCCTTTATGCTTCAAATTATGTACGCGTGTATCACTTCGAGTGCTGCAGTGAAAAGAAGCAGATTTCTCCGAAACCCTCTGTGTAACTAGCGCAGCAAGGACAATAAAATAGTGCTATTTTGTAAATTAATCAGAAAGAAAGTAAATTCACCACCTTTCAGATCCATTCTTACACTCGCATTGAGGAGAAAGTAAAAAGCTACTTAGCTGTGAAATTACAATTGAAACACTTGTCAATGAAATAGTCATACCAAGCTTTTACCTTGAACTTAAACTATATTTAGAAGAGTTTTTCCTTAAATTAACAGTAAATTGAAAAATTTATTTTATTTGACGCAATTTTTATTAAAGCCAGTCACAGAACAATCGTTTTGAGGTTAATGTCAAATTCAAATTGATGTCAAATCTCTACATGGTGCTGAACATTATTTAAATTAAAATATATCCAACTAAATTGCTAAATGTTCAAGCCGCCCCGAGGAAAAACTGTAATATATTAAACCTAGGAGACAAGATTCATAAAAGACGTCAACTAGAATAGTAAAATTTATTGATCGACTACATATCACCGGCTTGTTAACATGCATAGCTTAGCCTCATAGATATATCTTCTTGACAAATACATTCCCATATTATATATATTCTAAATGATAAACGCCTGGTATTAATTAATTTATATATTAAAAGATATTTTAGATTTACTATGTTAACATTGACTAATGTCCGAATTATTAGTTATCTCATACTTGTCCTAAAAGTCTCGGAAGCGGCACTTACGGAATCTCTCTCGCAGTATTTAAATACATTGATTAATTTGATTCGAATTTTAAGCAAATTCAAAAAAAGAGAATTTAATCTTTAACGAAGAAGACCACTGTATATGATTAGTAAATTTTAGTTAAACGATTTGTTAATTTCAGATACATAGTCTACTTCAAGATGTAATTATTACTATTAAAACTTAATTTTAGGTATACCAAACTGGTCAAAATTGGCAGCTTGACAAATAAATAAAATGAAATTAGACAACATCTAAATGGAGAGACGTAACTATATGGACAGAAACGAAAAAAAATAGCTACTACACATTGGTATGCAGTGTCCCAAAGCGTATCAGAAATATTTTAGTTACAAAGTAAAAGATCTAATTAAACAAGTATTCTAAACTCAACGGTTAACCAGTTATTCCTGAAGTAGTCCAAACCAGAAAATTTACAACTGTTGGGGCAAATCCCTCAATCACGTAACGTTTACTTACAACAATTAAAAATCTGAAATATAATTTTGTATATTTTAATGTGTTTGTAGTGATGCAATTTTAACCCAAGGTATTATTTTGTTGTAATCGTTGTGAATGTGCCATTGATTTTACTTTAATTTTATTTTAATTTTACTTGTTGTGAATGTAAAATTGTTTACACATGTACACAGTTATATCGGCAAAATTGAATTCAAATAATTTAAATAAATAGCAAATTGTTGTACGATTTTCCTCGCAATGCCCTGCACGCCTCGCAACTGCAAATGAAAATCGGGCGAAAACTAAAAGAATGTGAGGTTCAATTATGTTAGAAACCCAAATCCTAGCAGAATGCCTTATGCGTCTGAATACTTATGCACCACCAATTCGTGTAATAACCATCAACGAGCAACAGACAAAGTCTTCAGTACTCAAATATCATTATTGCGGACAAAGGTCTGAACGCGCCCAGTCATAATCGACTGACACCAAAATCATCGAATCTGACAGCTACTACAAAAATACTAAAAAGTCCTAGGATGTACTAGCAAACGCGGCATGCACGAGGTATATAATCTATAATGCAGCAACCAATTTATTCCTCAACTATCTGTTTAGAATCCTACTGCAAACCGTAAGTAAAACGCTACCAAGAAGATTCGGCATATATACGGAAGATGTTTCTCCAGTTCTGCTTCTCCGCGTACTAGAAATGGCTCGACCACGATGGAAATCATAAAGAAGGTATCTGGAAATTCTCAATGCAGGGCGGCTATGAAGAATCCCTGGGAACTTTCGGTCCTGAATTCAGTGGTGAAACTGCCCAAAAAACTACAAGGTTGAAGTCTGAGGGCTCTCCCCAGTTCACGGTGTGAAATCGTAGAAAGGGAAGGTCGAAAAACACTCAGGTTAATGTTGATAACGGAAGTAGATTTGCCTTCCGAAACGTTCATATTTTAATATTTTTCATTTTGTAGTGTGGCGAAATACTCAAAAATTAACATGATTATTGAACCGCCATAAAGAAGTTTCAGAGATTCTCCGGACCCTTCTGTTGCTTTTGCTATGGAAATTAGAGCTTAACTCTTTTTCTCCGCTGGCATGCAGATACAAGCCGATGATGACTAGCAGAACGACTCCTGTAGCTCTACCACTCCGATTACATTTTGTTGTTTAAATCAAAGTTAACACTATTTTTAATACTGTCTTACAAATTATTATCAAAACCAATGCTATTTTATACAATTTGCAAAATTAAACTAGCACATTTCTGGAACATTTTATAAAATAATATTTGACAAGGTTAACATGTTATCAATTGCTATTAAATCATAAACGCTTAAAATGTGGTCATAGCAATATTATATAACCCTCAATTTTGAACTAATTCCATTCTGAAAACTACAATCGAAAGTAGACTCCAAAACCTGTTTTTTTTTAAGTTCAAGTTTTTATTACTTTCTAATAAAGTTACAGCTTCTAAAAGTTAAAACTTCATACTATACACCCCATTTTACGGTACTGTTACAGATATATCGTTATTACTCACTCAAAACCATTTCGGATGCATTGTTTTTAGAAAGTTTTCCGTCTCTGATGTGGAAAGAATTCCAGAGAACAGACTACTTCGTAAAATAATAGATTATCATCCTAAAGGCAAAAAATATTTAGAATGCCCAAAAATGAGGTAGAAAAACGCCTAAACCAGGAGTAAAGGCAATGACAACGATGACTTGATAGTGCTAAAGTGAAACTAAAAAAAGAAATATTGTAGTCCTAGTATAACAAATGGAAACCATGATGATAACCCAGGCTTGCTAACAACAAATAAATGAACCCTCTAAACCAAAACATATCATTCAAAATTAATTAGGTTGGCAGTTTATCACTAAAAACAACAAATCAACACCATATTAAAGCTGCCTTATAATTATATTGAAGAAAATTAGGTTGGGCACCAATCAATGGATTTGAATTCAATTTAAAGTTAATTTATTTAAAGTGTTCTCTTATTGTACTTATTACCATATCCCTTGAATCAAAATAATAATAATTAAGTAATGAATTGAAGGTAACGCCGATACAGACAAATAAACATAATAATGCATAGATACATACATATCTTTAAATGCTTTAATTAGTTGTGTTTTGTATGCACTAAACGTTAAAATTCGAGCCTAGGTTTTAGGTGTTCGATTTTGGAGTAAAACGTGTTACCCTGTAACACATCTCCTGAACTACAGCGTCGTTTTCTGTTAGCTTACTATACTCCATTCACTTATAATACCATGAGTAGTCAAAGTTACGTCGACTATTTTTGCGGTGGTATAACGCTTTGGTACGATTAGGACGAGTGCGCTAGCACGAGTCCTAATCCCAAGCGCAATGGACATGAGTAGTGATACCACCGCAAAAATAATCTACTTAACTTTGACTAAGAATGGTATTCGAGGGAGTATTTAATGAACCAAACTACTTTTTCAAATTACTTTTCAGTAAATCTAGCAACAAATTACGCAATTTCTATAGTAACAGAACACTAATATTGACTTTTTCTAATAAAAATCACATTTGTTTAAAATAGTCACTTGAATACCTTCTAGGAAGATATATCCACTGATATTTTTTTGATTGGTCAAGAAACGTCAGAATTCTGGATTTTCATTGGTCACGTTTTGACAGATGGCATGTGAATTGAATAGCCACAATAATTTTTCCTCCCATTAGGTTGCTATATGTTTTTATTAGATTGCATGTATGAATTGTAATAGCAGCCAAACTGCGACATGAAAAAACTATGACATTTTTACACCTGCTTTATTGACATTGTTACAATATTAATTTCAAAATGCTGAAAATTTTACCGAAAGAGACAAAAATGTAACTGGTAACAATGCGAGTCTTCAAAAATCATAACCACAAATACTACATACCCCAATATTGTCACGTCTAGTGATTTCGCAGGCGCACCAACAAAAATTTCAGCCTAACATAGCCTGCTAGAAGAAAGAAACATTGTGGATGGATTATAACTATTAAAAAAAATTAATAACTTTGAAAATGAGGAAACAGTTGATTTAACGTTATGCTGTAATTTAATGATAGGTTCTTCCGGGATATGCCGTGGTCGTCGATTTGAACTTGACGTTTCGCTGCTCATGCTGTCAGCTTCTTCAGAAGTTTTCTAAAGACTGATGTTGGTGCCTTTTGCTCCTGGTTATATACCGAGGAGTCGTTACGGTTGGTTGCTCACGTGAAACTTGTTTATGGATGGATTTGTTTTGCAGTGCTACTTTCCATCTGTTACTAAGGCGATAGCCGTCTTCTCGATTGAAATTGTTTGGATTTTTAATAATTTCTAGGGATTCCCGAATAACACGTGGGAAGTATTTTTTAGTTCTGGCTAGTATGTTTACGGAGTTGTAATTTATTCTGTGGTCCCCTGGTCCTAATCACTCCATATGGAGTCCGCTATGGTACAAGGTCGAACAATTGATCCCCTCCAACAAAGATTCTTTGCCCAGACTACAGACAGAAGGCGTTTACCAGCTCCAATGTACATGTGGCAAATCTTACATCGGACAAACGAGAAGAAGCATTCAATGTCGAATAAAAGAACACCAGAGCCACACACGACTTCGAAACATACAAAAATCAGCCATCGCAGAACACTTATTAGGACCAGGGGACCACAGAATAAATTACGACTCCGTAAACATACTAGCCAGAAATAAAAAATACTTCCCACGTGTTATTCGGCAATCCCTAGAAATTATTAAAAATTCAAACAATTTCAATCGAGAAGACGGCTATCGCCTTAGTAACACATGGAAGGTAGCTCTGCAAAACCAATCCATCCATAAACAAGTTTCACGTGAGCAACCAAGCGAAAAAACGACAAATCGGAATAACATACAAGATCTACATGAGCAGCCAACCGTAACGACTCCTCGGTATATAACCAGGAGCAAAAGGCACCAACATCAATCTTTAGAAAACTTCTGTAGAAGCTGACAGCATGAGCAGCGAAACGTCAAGTTCAAATCGACGACCACGGCATAACCCGGAAGAACCTATCATTAACGACAATGGCCGTGAAAGCCTGCATTCGACTATGCTGTAATTTGACTCATACACTGATCGAACCTCAATTACTGACATTCAAAGATTTCAGTTTATGAGTTCTTGTTTCTCTGAGCACATTTTTTGTATAAGGACTCATTGGAACCCTCAGTATTTATTTGTACTTTGGTGATTTTGTAAAGGACGCCGTGTCCACTTTTACCTGGCTAACCTTCAAATGTGCCCATGTAGTCTCGTGATAATTTAGGAGTAGAGTATACGAGTCAAAATTTGCTATCAATAAATTGTACTGAACTTCGTAATACTATATTTGTATGGGTAGCGGGTGGGCACTCCCTATGATCCCGTTATAGAGGGTAGGCTTGCTTCAGAGGAGCAATCCTGCCCACGCGAGCCTTGACTCTACTTGCTAGTACCAGGAAAGAGCTGTGTGCCAACCCTCACTCCTACCCAAAATTTATTTTGTCTTTCCCATATCTTACCATCTAGCGTCTGTTCCAGATTGGGTGACTACAAATAGCGTCTGAACCAGAGTGGGCGAGTGAGTTAAATGGCACAGAAGAAAGTTGGAATCCACCGGATTAATTTAGTGTCCCATGAGTACAGCATGACATGCACAATAGAGGATTGAAGATACCAAGTGAACCGGCTAGTGCCCAGCACCTTCTGTATTCCGGGTCTGGACGTGTGAAATTTGCTACCGACCGCGTATGTGCAAAAATCCAGGGAACACGAAGAAAAAATAATAATAATAATAAAGTCTTTAGTTGGACATAAAAAACGCAAAGAATAAAACAAGTAAATGGTAAACAAAATAAGAATACCCAAAAGGGCGAAGTTCAGAAATGTTTGCGAGGGCAAACCTTCTGTTCTGCCACTTAACCCACACTATACATACATTAAAAAAAGAACTAATGATGAGTAAATGCAGTCACATTAAGATTTGAATCAATTCATAAACCAAGATTTTTTACACATTCTGAAACAGGCAAACGCGAGTTATCAATTTGAATAGAAATTTCAGGTAAAGCAGCATCTCTTAATTTAGGCTTACCAAAAAAAATTATAGAACACTTTTTTGAATTAATTGACAGACCATGTTTTCCAGAAAAAGTTTATGAATATCGGAGTTAACTGTTTCATTAGCTATAGCAACCGAGGAATCGAAAGTAAACAAAATTTGCGTGTCATCAGCATAAAAATGGTATTCACAGTTATCCAAACAACTTTTCAAATTCAAAGTATACAAAATGTATAATAATGGTCCAAGGATAGATCCTTGAGGTACACCTGATACAATAGGTAGAGGATGCAATTTGTGTTCTTTTAATATAACAGTTTGGGTACGATTGGTTAAATATTTATTAATTAATTCAATCATCATTAAAACTCAGAAATTTCAGTATTGCCAATAGTACTTTATGACATATTGTATCAAATGCCCTGGATTAGTCAATCATAGCAAGAAGACACAATTTGTTGTCATTCACAGCTTTCATTATTGTATCAATAATATTGAGTGCTGTTGTGCAGCTATGATTTGGTCCGAAGCCTGACTGTAATTCCGGCAATATTTTATGCTGAACCACATATAAATGAGTTTGTTCGGCCATAACCTTTTCGAAAACCTTTGATAAACATGGTAGAATGCTAATAAGGCGAAGATCTCTATATTCTTTTGGTTCTTTAACTTTCGGTAAAGGGGTGACATTAACACTCTTTCACGCTTCAAGAAATACACTATTAAGCAGACAAAAAATTACTATGGGTGTAATAAAAGGAATTATATATGGACAACAATACTGTAACATACTAATATTAATATCATCCGATCTTGTAGCATTTGACTTGATACCAGAGACAACTTTAATAATTTCGAAATCCTCAACGGCTTTAAAAGCAAATTTTGTGTTGAGGTTTTTATGAATATTATTACTGTAAAAATTAATTAATTCATCGTTCGAGTTAGGCATACTTGCTATAAGTGAACAAAAGATCGATTAATTTCACCAACATCCGCTAAGCTGGGGGGAATTTCGCTATAGCTTTTATTACAAACATTCATTATTTTGAATTCCCTCCATATAGCAGAATTATTAATGGAGTTTTCTCGACATTTAAATTACTACTGGCTTAAGTAATCTCCAAAATATTCAGAAAATCAAAACTTGGAATGTAAGAGGTCTTAAAGAAAATGGAAAACTGCAAATCTTGGAACAAAAACTAGGAAACTATGACATAATAGTGATCTCTAATACACATTGCAAGAGCAAGAGCAATGGTCAGTTTACGTCGCTGAATAATAACACGATCTACTTCTGTGGTCGTGAAAACTTGAGTAGGAATGGTGTAGCCATAATAGTTCTCAAATTCTTAAACTGGATTTCCACGCTGTCAATAACAGAATCATTTCTATCAAACTTAATGCAGTAGCTATCCCTCTCAAAGTTATACTATCACCTATGAATGCCTCAGATAAAATAATAGACGAATTCTATAATAATACAGCAAAAGTATTGAGAGATAAGTAGTATTTATCATAGGCGATTTTAATGCTAAAGTGTGCGCAAACCGAGTCGAAGATACAAGACAAACTATATGCCATTATGGACTGGGTGAAAGAAATGCTAAAAGGTAACGTATTTACTTTTTACACAGAAAGCAACCTTTTTATTGCTAATATAATGTCTCAACACCATCCGAGCCTAGAAAAAGGTACAGAAAACAGATTGACTATAGTCTGCTGAAGAATAGATCACTTAGCTTGATCAAGGAAGTGAAAACCTACCCTGGTGCTGACTGTGCAGCGGACCATCAATTGCTAGTGACTGAATTTCGATTAAAACTTAAATCTACGAGTACCAGCAGTAAGCAGTAAAACGAATGGCATCTGTATACCACATCCAATATTTTAAAACTCATACAGCTAAAAATCGCACGACCATCACAGAAGTAGAAACACAACAACTAAGTGGAGATGCACAGTGAGAAAAAGTAAAATATGGAGTTAGACTAATTTTAATTTCTAGTGTCACTTGTCATGGCCTATTTATTTAGCTTTAGGCCTTTTTTGTGCAAAACGGTGTCTGCCCGTACATTTTTACGGAATCAGGTGAACAATGTTATCTTATCACAGCGTGACGCCCGCCAGACCGCTGACGCTGAATCGGGGAGTTTCTTCGTGTTTTACACTCCGCGGGCAAGCAGGAAGTGCATCTGAATTTTTGAAATGTTCCGATCCGCCTTGGACAGTCATGCTTCGATTTTCAAGCAAGAGAGTTACTCGTCGGGACAGGCGCTTACGCGCTAGCGCCAGCCCTTGGCCGCGCTATGGCAAAATCATTGCATGGTGAAGATTACCGCAGCTTATAACGCCGACGTGGTCTCATGCATTGTGGTATTTTGCAAGCATATTATTACCGACGGTAGAGCAACGCGATTTGATTCTGATTTATTAAGTTGTGGCTGTGCAAATAAACATTTGAGATTTCCGTGTTTTACCATCTGACCTTTAACGTCGGCCCCCAAATATCGACACACAACTGCGAGGTCTTTTCATAGAAGTTTGCTACATTTCAACGCCGTCGGCCATTCCTATTCCATCTCCGCCCAAACATTTCCTTGCTACTTATGATCTTTCTCTCTCTGACCTGGTAATGACGCTTTCTTCTAGATTGTTCTACGTATATCGTACATCTAGTACACGAATTGCTAGGCGCTGCCTTCTCTGCTTGGCTTGCAATATCGTAACGAATTATTTATTTAGACTGTATTAAAATGTATTTGAGTAACTTTCGCATGCTGTGTAAATTTTTTTTCGTGTCGCCAATTTGCCGTTTTTTAAGTGCATGCAAGCGTAGATTTCGGATTATGTTGGAAATGTTATCATTTGAATTTGTGTATTACTGTATTTATGATTTAGTAAACCTTCAGGAAATTTGAATGCTTTCTTGGCACATAGGGAAAATAGTTAGAATTAGTCTTAAGATGACTGCATCAAAATTTCGTGTAGTTCAGTGTGCTCCTTATAGCGTTTTAAATATTAGCAGTTATGATTTTTATTTATTATTTTGTTGTAAGGCAGATATGCAGACATATTTTTATAGCAAAATTAATAAGGGAAGGCAAGGTAAGTTAACAGATGTCTATCACTATTTTTATGCGACTCATTTGTGATGTTTCTTCAAGGTTGGAGATGTCTCGAAGACCTGGAGTTTAATTAGTATTCTCGACGTACCCTTAATAAGAAGTGCATTTCAATATTTGCTACTGCTGCAATTTTAGAAAATTGAAACAGTTAATATCACATAGCTTTCCCAAAATTACAAACAAACATTCTATTTGGGTCACCAAAATTTGTCTTGAAGTGCACAAGTGAGAGTTTTATACCGAAAGTAAAATAGTTATTTACGTAACATGTACGTAAAATCGAATATTATGAACGAGCGATATTAAATCTCGAGACGTAGCAGAGAGCTTTAAGAAAGCAAGTTCATAATAGCAATCGCTTTAAGCAAAAGTCATGTACAATATTGTTTGTATGATTGAGGTTATAACATTTTAAACCA
Organism: Agriotes lineatus; assembly: GCA_940337035.1. Classification (NCBI taxonomy): domain Eukaryota; kingdom Metazoa; phylum Arthropoda; class Insecta; order Coleoptera; family Elateridae; genus Agriotes; species Agriotes lineatus. Next base: position 15,023,407 of record OW679194.1, on the reverse strand, counting down.
ACTTTATTTTAATTTTTATATTAATAACAAATTACTACTGGAAAGAATTTGTCAGAGTTTATTTTTTGTCAAATAGGTGTGGTAAATATGTTACGCATTCATTTAGATGTGGTAATACTATATTGTGATACTACTGCATAAGTAAGCTTTAAAATAACGTGCAGCGAGTTTAAGGGCACGGCGGGAAGCTGAGTGCTTTTAATGCAGCTACTGATTTAATAGCATTTATATCCGTATGTCATATGCTATTTTTTACTATCGTAACAGAAATATAAAAATTATGTACTCTCAGATTGTATTAGTTATTTTAAGTTACGTTGACGTTCCAATTTACGGCAAAGTGTGACGTAATATACTATTAAAATAACCACAAAAAGAAGTAATTCGCATGCTAAAATTGAGACTACTATAAACAGTCACTTTTCACATTATAAACTGTGTAAAAAGTTGTCATTTTGACACGACCGTAGAATAGTAATTTAGGATACAAGTGCGTAAAGCTAGTCTTTAGCCACGAGTGGGGCAGAGTTAAAACGCGAGTGAGTTAGCGTTTTAAGCCCCGCGAGCGACTATAGATGCTTTACGCATGTGTATCGTACAATATTATATCTACGATAAAATCTAGAAAAAACGGTAAACATAAAAAATATTTTTAATGTAAATTAGGATTACTAACAACCGGTCGTAATTTTGGGTGGTTAAACATTTTTAAACCGTTGCTATTGACGACGTGAACTAACGAAAACATGTTATTAAACAGTCGTTTTACAAACTTAAAACTGCCAACTTCAAAGTCAATTTTACACACTGTCGTAGATAATAGTTATTTACTGTACAAGTGGGATAAGAGCATAATTAATATACGTGTGTGTAAGTTACAAACGAGTGCATGTATTGTACAAAATTTTATCTACAACTGCCTAAAATTCAGAAAAGTGCATTAAGAGAAATGTCAGATCTGTCATTTTCAAAAATATTTTAGTAGGTAAATGTCATTATGTCATTCATTTGAAACTCTTTCAGTTAGGTAATGAAGCCATTGCACCACTCAGTTAGGTTATGAAGCCATTACATAACTGAGTGGTGTAATGAACTTCATTACCTAACGCAAATAGTGTCAAATGAGTGGCGTAATCAGTTACTTAGCCCATTGGACTAGATACAAATTATTAAAACACTTGTGCGGTAGAATTGTCATTGTGACACGAAAATGAGTACATTTTTGATGATATCACAGTACAAAATAGTACAAATAATGTATTAAGAGAGGTAAGAGATACTTTTGTACTTGCACACGTAAATTACAGCGCGAGCTGCAAGCAAGGGCTGCAAACATATAACAGTATAATAGTATATTATGATACTAATGTATAAGTACGTCTTTAAACATTGAGATTGATTCCGGTGGTTGAAATCGCATTTCAACCACTAGAGATTGAAATGTTTGGACTACCGGGATTTCAAACTGTTTGACATTCAATTGACACAGACTGACGCAAAACCTAACCTGCTAACCTCGAATTTGACATAGACTTACAGTGCCACCAACATATTATCCTGTGGTATAATATCACATTTTACTGACGTTTGAATGGTTTATTAACGTTTATTTTAAAAATTCGTAGAAAAAATAGTATATGCAACTCATGGCTGATGAAATTTCAAGGTATCGAGTTACTTTTTTCAATTCGCTTTGCTCGTTGAAAAACCACTCTCAACGTTGAAATTTTATTTAAACCACTTGTCCCATAATATACGAGTACTATGTTCTACTCCGGTGCAGAAAGTACTGACTTTGTGCACTCTAATAAGCATACTATGATTGACGAAGACTGAAAAATGTAATTGTTTTGCAAAATTTCAAATTGAAAAACCAAATTTTTTGCAGAATGGGATACCTTGGTAAGGAAAATAGTATGCAACGCGCGTGTGGAAATGGTCTTTACGAAACTCATCCTCTATACTAATTTTGCAATAAAGCCTTTTCCTATTGCACTACTTATTAATTTTTAAAATCCCAACCGCCATCTAATTGTTGCTGGCCAAAGCGTTTTGCAGGTACGGATGGGATCGCACCATGAATAAACTTTTTGACCACTCATGATTAGGCTATAGCAATTAAACGCACATAATACTTGAGCAGGTATGAAAGTTTGTCTGAATGGGTACGCTTTAGAAACACATCATCGTGTAACCACTAAAAATAAAACTGGAGGCAGAGTTTTGACCCGCCGATAATAGCCTTTTAACGTTTTCGCAAATGCATTTACCCGTCTGTCTCAACCTCTTCCCCATAATTTATACCTTGGCAAACCTTGGAGTTAAACTGCGAATTAAGGAGTTTGGCTTTGTGAAGTTGGGGAACAACGGGTTCAGCGACACGCTTCGCACCGGTAGTTTCTTTTTGTTTTTTTATCGAGTCAGCGGAGCAGGTGCTCAACCCTACTAACAGTCAAATGTAACCAATAACACTGCAGCCAATTAGTTCCTTTAAAATGTTTAAATGTTGGAGCAGATACTTCATACGATACATCAATTGTCAAAGGAAAGAGATGCATATAATATATAAATTGACGCAAACGTTTATATCAATACTTTTAGATAGTTTTATTTGAGTTAGAACTCTTGGGTTACACCTTTTGTAAGATTGTCCATTTTTTAAATAACAGAAGACCTTCAATATAAATTGCAAAAAATGGTCACGATGAAATAACAGCCAATTATATTTTTCTACGAATAATCAAACCGTATTAGATACTACCTTATACTGGGAAGTGTTTCTCAACTGAACAGTTTCTGATTGAATTGCCTCACAGAAGGATCAAGCTCTCGGAAAGATAAGAAATATTAACAAATAATAGTAATTTGTATACCAAAGCATTTAAGTTTAGCTTTTTATCAATAATGTGGATGTAGTTGTCGAGGCACGTAGGGCCAAGGCAAATAAACCACAATAGTATTTTTAAAATCGAAATAAAAACGAAGTAGAATAGGCTTCTCCTCTGCTTTGCGCTTCTCAGTACGTAGAGTGCCATAAATATCAACAAGGAAAACCCAGAGCGTTAATACATTGCGTAGGTGATATTTTGGGCGTTACACCCTCGGAACTGCGTCAATTCGGTACACACATATATTAAATTCTAGAATCGAGATTCTCGAGGTCGAGATCGAGATTCGACGTTTAATAATTTTCGAGTTCGAGATCGAAATGGGTAAAATCTCATCTAGCTTCGTCTTGTGGCAACACTAACGACAACAAAATAGAATAATAATGAGTTTAATACGGAGCAACCCAATTTGTACTGTTACTGTTTACTAGATATTGGAATAACGATTCGAAGAAATTAACTGAAAGTAACTTCATTCCACCTTGGAGAAATGAAATAAAAATAACATTACGAGTTATATAGACACTTTTTACTAGCTTTAAAGACAATACTTTCCTAAAACAGGAATTCAAAATTTACACTGATTTCCAATAACTAGGTAGCGCAGTAATAAATAAAGACGAGAATTATTCCTTTAAATAATACATACAAAATTAAGAATAAAAAATAAGCCATCACGTTCTAATTTTTCTTTCCCAATTCAACGTTTCTTGACGGAAAGACTCACTTTCGCTATTTCATTCCGTTCATTGTCATTTCTCTGAATTCTTCAACTTTTCCCTTTTTTCTACCCTATAATTATTCTTTCAATAAATATCTTTATATTAATTTTGTCCATAGTCTTATTTTCAATAGCCTCGTAAACAATATCTTCCCCCTCCAACAGCATATACTCACATTAGCTCATTAATGTCATAGAGCTACACTCATTAAAAGTTAAATTTCGAATTTTACTTTGATTATGTATGTTATATCTTACTTATAGTTCTTTATGTCTCATTTCCATCATAATTTTACTTTACTCACAGTTCTTCATCGTCATACAATTTTCTCCTCTTACGCAGAATGTTTTATTTCCTCCCTTATTTCCTGTGGCAATTTGTACAATCCCTTATTTTCTATGTATGAGGCTTTTATTTCTCCCATTTCTTTGCGAAATAGCGCATGTCCCATATCATTTAATATTTGACCTTTATCGGGTATCCTGTTTCCTGCGTTCTTCGTTACTTGTTAGTTCCCTCGTCTAAAAGACGAAGGAAGTATTGTAATCGCGAAATGTTACTTTCCGAGATTTTTTCAGACCTTCACATTTCAGGGTCTCTAGATGACAAAGAACAGATCATTAATTTATTTTTTCCTCGTAGCACCATCTGCCGTGACAAATTTTATTTTCAATTGTTTGGGCGAGTCGGCCTCTGTGCAGTGCTTCAGTCGCAATTGTGAACGTGTTTTAGCTTGCAGCTGGACGGCGCCTGCCAGACCGCTGACGATGCATTGGGGATTTTCTTTGTCTTTTACACTGCAGGGCTTTTTATCTCCAGGCTTGAGGCGGAGTAAAGGTGAAGTAAATTCAAACACTGGCCAATTCGGCCTGCTTGTGCTGACGTTCGGCCAAAGAGGTGAGGTCTTATTTTTCAGCCGGTATTGGCAAAGTGGATCTGAATTTTTGACATGTTATGACCCCCCCCCCCCCAAGCAGTTAAGTCTTGGTTGCAAAGCAAGAGCGTCGCTTTAGAGCAACCGTTTTACGTGCTAGGCGCGGCGTCCTAGTCGGGCTATAACCAAAGTGCTCCTTCGTATCGATATTTAGGGAGAAGTAATCGTATCGATTACAGTGCGCGATGCGGGAAATTAGTTTATCGAAAGCCTAATAGCGCCAAACTATGTTCGCAGGTTTCAAGTTGGATCCTCCAATCCTCCATCTCTGACGGCAAACGACTCCAGCAGCAACTCACTGATTCTGCAAGTAATTTTTCTCTTGGGTTTGTGACAACCGTCTCCAAGGGCAATCCCTTTCATCAGCACATCACGCACTTCCAGCTGCTTAAGGTAACTGAAATTGCACTATATGTTGTAGTGAGTGAGTGTTTGCGAAAGTGTGATTACAAGTGTTTCGGTCATACTGAACGCTGAATTATTAGCGTTGAGTTAAACTTTCACTTCGAGTTGCCTTTTCTACATTTAGGAATTTGTTAGCCCCTCCCCCCCTCTCCCGGCACTTGTGCATAAAAGTATTATAGCTCTTAAGGAAATTACTACTATTATTTGGTCTCATTGTATATGTAACTGTAATTCTATAGATGTTCTTCTTATCTCTCGTATTTTTCCAGGTTCTGTTAAGCCTTGTACGGCAATTCTAAGGCAATTCCGAGAGATAAGCGTGTTGTGTACAAACAGTACTAAAACACTTGCGTGTTGGAACAATGTTTTTCTTTTTTTGTGAGTATATGTTGTCCATTATGTTTCTCATTGTACTGACATTTCTGTTGCTCTTCTCAGCTGTTCAATTCCAGTTTTCAAAGGTTCTGATCGTATATTCTCTGTCTACTTTTTATTGATCGTATTGTTTAATTTGCCATATCTGTCTTTATTTCATAGTTTTTATCATTTATTACTTTATTTTCTGTGTCTTCACTCTTCTGATTGTTTGATACAGTATATACTGTATTGTAACGTTTTTCTTTTCTACGCGTCTAATAGGATTTATTCTTATTTCTTTATTACTTAGTTTTCCTACTTTTTATATCAAATTTCATGGTTCTCGTACTCGTTTTCCCCGGACATACATATTTCTTACTTTTCTATGCATGGCGTAGAAAGCAGAATTAACGAACATGCCTACACCTCTTCTTTGTTTTTTTTTAATTCGTTTCACTTCATTTGAAGATTTAGTTTTTGCTAAATACTATGCTTTTGGTTTTTACCCTTCCACAGAAAGTCATCATATTTCTTTATGCTCTTTTATTACTGAACGTTTATTAACCTATTCTATAAAACAAAATAAAATCGAAGCTTTTCTAGTTTTGTGGGCCTAATTAAAAATTTGAGGAAAATTTCCAAAAGTTGCTAATCAAAAATTTAATAAATTTAATTGTACTGTTTATGCAGCGCTTCTGTAAGCATGGCGTGGTTTCTTAAACCTTCTTTGACTCAGGAAAGGCACCTTCTTCGTATGACCTGGCTCTCACTAATATTAATACAAAGACGTCCTGTTTTATGCGCCGCCTACGTCCACTTCTCACCGCAGCAACTATAACACATAAAATTGCACTTTTTGTCTGCTGGCCTGGGGCGGTGGATGGGACACCTCGGTGCGAATTTGGAGCACTTGCCAGTTCGCTGTTAGATGCCTCCGGGCAGCTCATATGCCAGAAGTAGGCTCTAATAAGTGCACGTAATTTAAATTTATTGCTCGAGTTAGAAACTACCGCTTTGGGAACGCTGTAGGGTCTTCCATAAAGTCGCGGATTTACACTGAAATGCTCGGTACTAAAAGCTGTCTTGATCGTACAGGTCCTGCTGCAACTCGTGTAACCCATACGAGAATAATAATAATATCGGACGCTAACATCTTACTAGCAAGTAATGCAACTCTGCTTTGCATAAGTGCGCAGACAAGCAGTGGTGATTAAAATTGAAACTTTTACAGCAGGCGAAGTCATTAGATGAGATTATCGAGATCATTAAGAAGCTAATGATACGCGCGCCCCATTTATATTGACAGGTATTGCAATACATAATGCATGAAAATCCAATCTATTAAAACACATATCCACTTCTCCTATTTATCTCTCAATTACGAATTATTGATATGAATATTAAGATAATTACCGTTTTGATATACACATTTTTTTCCACATCGCTTTTGCTAGATCTTATCAGAGGGAACGCTTAGTTTAAAAACATTGACAAATACTAAGTTATTATGCAAAGGTAAATTCTAATCAAATATGCAAAGAGGAAAAATGTGAAAGCGAAATCGCTAATTCGAATGCAATTTCAAAGTCGTTTCGGTAGGTCAATATCAAAATCTGCTTTCTATCTCGATTTCTCTGTTGATGAATTAATAGACAATTTTAATTTTTTGATTAACATTCGAGCTTATTTACAAGTACTTTTCGCCGGATTTCAAAGGTGGAAAATTAGATGAAATCATTGATACCATACAGTTTATTTTGGAGATTTGTTCTGGTGTCGAAGTAAATTTAAATCTAAAGTGTGCCGAACTAAATTTCTTGATGTGTTCCTTCCGTTGTCTTCTTCATTTGTCGTTTCTCCAACAACGTCATTTTTCCGACATTCTGTATTAGGTGTTTTATTTCTTATTGTCCTGTTCGTTATTGTTCTTAAAGTCTTTATTTGTGCTCAAATTTGTTTTTCATTTGCTTGGTCTCTATTCCAGCTCCGATAATGCATACCATCACTAGCTTTGGTAGAGCTTAATCTAACTTTATATCTCTACTGTTCGGTTGTCTAATGAGATTCTTCCATCGTCAAAATTGCCTCGGCGTAATGATACGTTTTCTCTATGTTATAAAAATGTTTGCATTAACTTAAAAACGAAAAATGTTGATATCTATTAGGTACTACCAGTTCTTACGTACGATCCTCAAGGGATCATAGGGCGCCCTAAGACGTTTCAAGTTTATTAATTAGCATGAGGTCAGTCTTATACTAATATACACTTTCACTTGTATTTTAAACGGTTGAGTTGTTCTCCCTCTACTTTCGTACATATGTTTTTGTTTTACTTGGTTCCATGTTATATTCTTATCCTTACATTCATTCAGTATATTTCTTCTCTTGGTCAAATTTGGTCGGTCCCGTTTCTTTTTACCTCTGATGTTATATTCAAGAGATTGTTTTTTATGGTTCTGTAAATTGATTCTTATTCCATAGCCCATAGAACTATATTGGACATGACACTAGGCCAATATATTTTCATTATTTTTCTTACGAACTTGTAAAAAAATGTTTGAATTTCCTTAGTCTATTGTTTGTTTAGGGCCCACGACTCAGATCCATACAGACGTACGCTAATAACATTTGATTTAAAAATTTAGATCTTCGTAATAGTTGAGAGCTCATTTTATACCCAAATTCTATGTAGCATTTTGTAATAGTTTTGCGCCTTATATACCCTTATCTTTATGTCGCCTTGACATCCTCCCTGTTCTTTTAGTATGCTACCGAGGTATGTGAAACTTTCAGCATTATGCAGTTTTTTCTCTTCGAATTCTACTTCTATCATTTCTGCATGGTCTGTCTTTAACGAACTTTTTTTTTTGTATTGTTTCAAGCCCAACAGTAAGCGCATTTATCTTTAATTTGTTTAGCATGCTCTGTAAATGATTTCTATTTTCAGTTATTGGGCAGACATCGTCAGCATATTCTAGGTCCTCCAGTTTCCTATCCCATCTCCATGCTAATCCTCTCCAGTTGCCCGTAGATTTCTTCATTACCCAGCCCTGCCTAACCCCGGTTTCTATCATAAAGTTGTCTGACCTCACCCCATTATGCATTATGCAAGCGCTATAATTCTCAAATAATAATTTTATAATACTGATATATTTTGCAAAAAGTATATATTCTTTTAGTATTTTCCAAATTTTCAATCTGTCTATTTTGTCAAAAGTTTTCTTGAAGTCAACAAATCCCATGTATACGTCTTTTTGCCATTAATTGCATTCATCTAAAATTATTCGTATGTAACAAAGCGATCAATACAGGCTCTTCTCGGTTTAAATCCATCCCGGTTTTCTGTCAGAGTGGCCAATGGTGCATCTTTTAATCTCTCAAATACTATTTTTGATAGGATTTGACTTGATGTATTTAGAATAGTTATAGCCTTCCTATTTTCGTATTCAGTGCTGTAACCTTTTTTGGGTATATTAATAATCATTCCTACTGACTATTCTTTGGGGATTTTTTCTTCTGTCTATATTTTATTCAGTAAATGATGTAGCATATGAATATTGATCTCTGCGCCTGATTTATTAATACTTCTGGTATGTCGTCAAGGCCAGCTGCTTTATTAGGTTTTAAAAGCTTCATAGCTTGTTCTATCTCTTTATTTGAATAATCACGCTGTTAGCTTCACTTTTTGAGTAAATTTCGTTAAAAAATTCAATCTATTCGTAATGTCTTCTTGTGATTTAAGCATCACTCCATTCATATCGTTTTTTCTAGCTGCCTCTTCTGCTTTCATTAATATTTCTTTCTGTTGTTTCCTCCTATCGTTTCTTGCACTCTTTCTTATTTGCTTGTCTGTGCTCGAATATGTCTGCTCTAACGCTTCTTTTCTGTCTTGTGTTTTAGCGGCTAATATCTTTTGTTTTATTTTATTTCTTTCTGGTATAGATTTTTTTGTATTCACAGTTAACCATGGTTTGTCACTCCTCTTTTTAATTCCAATTATGCCTTCTGATGTGCTCTTCAATATACTTTTATATTTTTCTCACGTTTCCTCTATATTCAAGTTGTCGAACCCTGTCTCTTGCTTGTGCTTTTCTTCCACCCGTCTATTATAGTCACCTTGTATCTCGTCATTTTTGATAAAGAGGGTGATATCTTACCTTCTTCTACGGTGTGTTATATTCAGCCTTAATTTTAATTTTTATTTTTACCCTTACTAAGAAGTGGTCAGAGTCTATGTCTGCTCCTCGCATAGCTCTAACATCTAAAAGGCAACTTCTGTGTCTCATTTCTATAGCTATGTGATCGATTTGGATTTGTCGCCTTCCTCCAGGTTCGATCCATGCGACTGTGTATTAGCTTATGTGGGAAGATACTACCACCTACTAATAGGTCATTTATAGTGCAAAAGTCCAAAAACATTTTCCCGTTTACTTTTAGCTTGCCTATACTTTCCCTACCCATTATTTCTTCCCTGCCTTCATTTTCGTTATCAATTTTTGCGTTCATGCCACCCATTAGAATAATAATATCTCGCTTATAACTGTTTCGTTGTTTATCATACACTGATAGCAATTCTTCGTACTATTCTTCTTTTTTACATATAATTCATTTTCTGTAGGAACGTATGTGTTTATTATCGTAATATTGAAAAATTAGGCCCTGAATCTAGCTACAATTATTCTCTCGGAAATCGTTTCCCAATCCAAAAGCGCGTTTTTAGATTCTTTGTTTAGCATAAACGCAACGGCATATTTGCGTGTGGCGTTATCTCCACATTTACCAGAATACCGCACTGTATACTTGCTCTGTTATTACTTCACCGATGCCGAGCCATTTTACTTCGCTTAGCCCTAAAACGTCAATTCTATACTTAATCATTTGATTCACTATTTTTTTTTTCCACTTGCATGATTCGTTCTTACGTTCCAACAACCAAATTTTTAATATATTTTCTATTAATTAATTCGTGTTTGTAGTCTCTAAATCATTAGCACTTGTCTCATAGCGTTCGTCATCTTTCTTCCCATCCTATAACTTTTGTTTTAGCAGTTTTTTGAAAGATTAGTGGCATGAATGTCAGAGGTCACCTTCTTTCCACTCAGCTCCATTTCTTTGGTATTATAACGATCGTTGACTTACAGTTCTTCCCTTTTTTTTGTTTCCTTATCTTCTAGCTGGTCCAATGCCCAGCTCTCTTCATTAACTACCAATTTATCATAGAATGTTCTATTCCCACTTTCTCTAGCTAGTTTTAAATGTAGCAAAAGTTCTTGAATTGAATAAGAACTTTTAGGTTTTTTAGTCATAGTATGTCATGTATGTGTAGAATACACTCTCGAAGTTTGGTATTTTCCTCCCAACTCACCGTGTATATTAATTTGTACACACTTCTATCCACGTTATCTTCGTCGATTATTGAATTATCTCATCATTATTTTAGAAACATGTATTTATACAGTTAATACATAGAGTCGCACTTGATTAACTGTAGATATAGCTTTCTGTGGTGTTTTCTTAACGAGCTGCAGTTTCCTGTATTATACCTAACTGCAGTTCTGCTACTAATTTACAAGTTGTGGGAATGTTACGGTTCGATATACGAAAATAATAATAACTAAGACTGAATGAATTAAAATAAACCATTAAAAAATAATGCAAGAATGATAAGAACAAATATATTAAAAATTTGCACCCCTAAACATATGCTGACAATAATAACATCAAAGGCAAAAGGCCAAATCTTTCAAGAGGATGACAAAAGAATGTATTCCTCCCTATTTGGGCTATATGAAATGAGGTCAGCAAAATAGTAATAGACATAAAGGGTATGCTGGACATATGGAAAAGATATTCCAAGGGTCTCTTTGGAGAAAATTGTACGACGGTAATCATTAAAATCGAGTTACGCTTAGAGCTCGGAATACGCCCTAAAAAGATTCAAAGTAAACAAATTCCCAGTAAGGTGCTACACAGCAGAAGTTATTAAGGTTATATGTAAAAAAACAAGATGTATCACACTAATTACCTAAAGATTTGGGAACCCTGCTAATTAAATGCACTTATACGTAATAAATGACAGACTAAAAGCAAATTTATTTATGGCAAGCTGGTACAACATCATGCAGATCAAATAAAAGGCCAAAGATTTTTGTATAACTTATGACTGTATGACTTTTGCTAGTCTTAAATAGAAGAATTTTTGGCAAATTATAAAGGATATGGGAGTATCAAAACACTTGTTTTTTTTACTGTATAGCTTTTAGCATCGACAAACTACAATAAAAATAAAATGTAAATCGTATCAAACTCTTTAAAACACGTCAGAGTAATAAATCGTAAACAGAACTCTATAGCTCGTTTCACTCTGACTATGCAGTGTACAGGGATAGGGCTACAGTATTGCCATATTTCCCCAGCAAGTCGCTTAAAACTGAACACGAAGACGTCAATCATAATAAATCCGGCTTTTGTATTGCAATCGGCTTATTTGTCAATACCTTGTTGAAGTAAACCCTTTTTGTCGCTTCTACGGCAATTTGAAAAGAGCAGCATATAATTCAAAATAATTGAGTTTAGACATTTAAAATAAAAACAATTTTAATTAAATCATACAATTTGTTGTAACATACTTAAAAATAAATATAAACATGGTTTTTAATAGAATTTGATACAGAAGAATACTATATAATGTATTTCTTTTTTGGTTTTGATTACTCACTATAATTATTGTCCTCTTCGCTATTATAATCAGAATCCTCATAATTTATATCCTTTATCTAATAGACTTGTCTGTCCGGGACGCTGTTTCAGCAGCCAAACCGTAAGAGATCAAAGATATATTGACTCCCTTCCAATGTAGTGTGGGGAAAGAACTTTCTGGATCCCATGGACAGCTCACAGATATAGAACAAGACAGGGGTGCGTTGAAAGTTCACTGATATTGTTAGATTATATCTAATTTATAACGCCACTTGTTGTGGACCCATTTAGTTGTCAATCAAAGTAAGTTCCAGTGGCGGACGCTGTTGAATACATCGACCCAGGAAACAAGCCAGAATCGAAATTACAGAATCCGTGGTACCAAAGAAACTCAATTTTTAAGCCTTTTCTAGCCCCAACGTATTGTTCAAAAAACCCATCCCTATATCTCGAATGACTTTTAGCCGGGTAACTTTACGCAGGGCTAAATATCTATATGTTGGAACACTGTAACCTTTTCAAAGTAGTCATACATCAGATTTTACACCACCTTAAAGCGCTTCCTATTCAAGTAAAGTCCAGTAACGGCCTAACTCCCACCTGAGGGCCTGTTTTGTGTAGTAAATAACGTTTAATCTTGTAATAAGATTGAAACTGACAGATAATGCAGTATACCAAGCAGTTCAGAAAGCCAGGAACGGAGAAAGATGGAAGGACGTTTGTTGTGGGTTCACTGATATCGGACCATCTATTCTGTTTTTTATGTGAAAAAATTGTGTTGCTGATTAGTGACCATTGACCATTTCACCGTTTATATTGAATATTTATTTGTTAAGTTATTGCTCCCTATATAAGAATGTATCTTATTCGTGCGTTTATATCTCTCACTATAGTAATAGTGTCATTGGTGGCTTGTATCTAGTACAGCTTCGAGTCAGTTGTACCAAAACTGCATATGCAGGAATTGCATGCACTTGATAATGAACTTTGATTTAGTATCGTATGCTACATACCGCTATTGTTTGAATATTTAAAACTGTATATGTCCTCGGACTGATATTTTGCTTGTATTTTCGCTTTATATTAGCATGTTTTAAATGGTAAAAATTGTATTTCATAAACAGACATTCAAAAGAAACACAGTTTAGTCTGGATGTCTACAGAAAATAAATACCCAATTATTTTCATAGTTTTTATACAAGAAGACACTATCAATCATATTTTATAATTTCAAAATAACATCTTCTAATTATATTTAAATTCAACAGTTACGAGAATCGATAATAATTATTCAAATCTTAAGTGGGCTATTATTTTCCGAATACCAACTACTGACGCATCCATTTTGCTATTATTGGTGTTAATCACAATTGCCCAGTCTACACCTGTCAAGCATAAATCTTTTCATATTTATAGCGATAAAAACTTGTTTGCACACAATACTGCGTATTACCTTAATCCCATTGCTACTAGTTAACTAGATCAAATTAATGCTGCGTATTACAAAACACATTAAAACCGGTTCATTTTACAAACCATGAAGACCCAGGGCACATGCAAAAGTCCCATGCAAAATATCAAAGCTTAAGTTATTAATCATCTTAATAAGGTACTTACGCCTGTAATGCTTATAACTTAAATAAATCAAACCGCACAAGCAGATTCTGTGCTCAAACACAAATTAATGTGGCTACCTTTAATGAGGAGTTTAGCGGCTGTAAACAAACTTCATGATGCAGTTTCATTATTAAGATTTCTAAATATGGATTACAGAATCCTCCTTAAAATACCGTAAATCTTTCATGTGCTGAACGGAGGCTTCTCTATATTCGTCGCATCCTAGCCACGGGACAAACTAATCCGGAATTTAATGGTGTCTTCTTGTGGGTCGCATTAATCTAACATGACTTAAATGTTGCAGATCCCTGAGCTTTAAGCCGTTGACCCAATTGGTGGGAATTGAGCATCGCACTACCATTTTCTTAAATTTATAGCATACCTTAATGTCATGTAATTTTGCGTGTCAGTATGTCTTCGACAATAATGTTGCAAATTATTGATAGCTGCAAATTGATAACTGTGGTTATAGGATACTAAAACTGCAGAATAACACTTTATTTACTATGGAAACTTTAGCTTTCATTGTAAGGTGGTAAATAAGTATGATTTTCTAGGGTGCAATGATCTTCAGCAGTAAGGTAGTATGTAGTATTTAATTTAGCAACATTTTATTTTGTATTTGTAAATATTGCAGCCCTCATTTATTAGTGTTTTCATGATTAGAAACCTTCGAATCACTCAACAGCTTAAGTATATTACGTTGTAAATATTTCTATTGAACCGAAAAGTAAGTTATTTTATCTTCATCGGTGTTGTTATAGACTCTTAGCCAAATTAATTTTAGTATCGTTAAGAACTTAATTACCGCACTCAGTGCGGTAATGAATATTACCGCACTCTTTTTATATAAAAAAATGTTTGGAACCAGTGTTTATTGATGAAGATAAAATATTGAACAATACACATTTGCTTATGGCACATAGCGAAACTCGTATGATTGCCGCAAAACTCGGCTCACCGCCTCGTTTTGGCAATCAAACTCGTTTGGTTAAGATGCTCATAATCAAACTTGTATCGTTAATATCTATTAACAGATATATGGCTGTTTTTAAAATCCTCGGAGTTAGGTGGTTGCCGATTGACAATGTGCATGTGTGGATGTGATATTTTATAACACAGAGGGTTATTTTTGAGTTGACTTGTGGTAATTACATGGATTAATCAAAATTATGAAATAATCAGGTCTGCAGTAGATAGTATTGCTTGAGTAGCTTTGCAATGGACGTTGTATGTAGTTTGATGATGCAGGTGAGTCGGACACTGTTTCATTGTTGTTATTGGTACACTGATTGCGGAGAGCGTTGTTATTTGAGTGGTTGCTCATATTTTATTCTTGGGTTAGTGCCCAATCAGCACCGTGTTAGTGCTACCCTTAACCTGATAAGTACCTCATTTATCAATAATCCAGAAAGCGCACATGGATAGCCATGGTATGCTCATTTCCTGCAAATGCCTTTAACTTCGGCCTTCAGCGTGGGCGGCAACGGTATATGCAAATCACAGACATGAGTTGAAGCTCGTTGGTATAGCTAACATTCAGCGAAATGAGTGCTAGGACGTCGGTGGTGCACGAGAAGATTATTCGTGATCGAGATATTCTACTAGATGCTAGTGGGAGCGCCGCAGGGGGGGACTTCCTGTAAGTACTATCATTCCGAACATCTAATACTAAATGTCTCAATGTTTGTTTATTTTTATTTGCATGTCTGGGTGTGGGCTTTTTGCTTACGAACAAGTGTGGCCACTAATCGCCTTGACCCCTCTGGTGTCTTGTTTCTGATCTACAACCTTTAAACCAAAGGGGCGTTACGGATTTTTTGGGTAAATCGACAGTTTGTAAATTTATACATGAAGGCAGATCTAAATCTAGGAAAAATAAATTAGCCCCGAACCCGAATCTATGTATCTACAAGTAATGTAATTCATATCAAATTGACCGATTTAATTACAGTAGGTTAATATCTGAAATTTACAAGTTATCACAATCCATACATTATGAAAATTTATATTCTTACGTAGGGCTGCAACGGACATTCAATCGATATTTACCTTGATGATTGGATATATGTATATGTATAAGAATTAAGTAGTACTAACGGTTGTTCACCATTTATTAAGCGAATTATAATTTGCATTAAAAATTTTGAAAATATTTTTAACGCCACCTTAAAAAATTACAGTTAGTAGGCAACGATCCGAATTTAAGATGGATATGAGTTGTGTGAACATTAAGACTTTTATAACTATAATCTTTACTTGTTTGGAACACAACACTTTCATTAACTTCGTTCATTGCCGCAATTAATTACCAGGTTAATGCGAAATGAGCTACATAAATGGTTGATAAGAGGATTTTAATCTACAATAACTCTGTATTGACTTCCTTTATTGATATTGCTGATTAATTTGGCTCTTTGTTGAAACAGTTTCGATACGCCAAAGGTTATTGCAATAAAATCAGATCTATCGAGTAGCTGTGTAGGTGCTGTCCGGATAGCCCGAATAATTACTTTTAATGTTTAAGATAAAAAGTGGGATCAAGGTAGGTTAGCTATAAATTTAATAGCAAAGCAATCGGGTTTCTGATTGAGTATAGTCGAAGCCTTAAAATCTATGTCAAATTTTAAAAGCGTTTTCTGGTCAACTACAAGTTACTGAACAGCTGAGCACTAAACAACTAAAGTTCTCACCCAATCTTGAATCTGAACGATGGTTAAACTTTAATTTTCGATAAAGTGACTAAACAGTATTGTGAAAGTAAGTAGAAAACTAGAATTTTAAACTTCTCCACTAAATATTTAAATGTAATTTGCGCATTAATATGGACTAGTTAAGATTATATTTTGCTCCTAATTCATCCTAGCGCAGCATACTCAAACTGTCAACAAGCTAATCTTAAACCAAATACCTCCAACAAAAGAATTGCTGTTTGTTTTATGCACTGCGTGTTCACTTTCGGCTGAACAATTTCAACAGTCTCTGTGTCAAAATCGCATTATGACCGTAATGCACTTTTAATAGCGCCTTTCGTTTTTTTGCACAAAATTTAGTACGATTGTTGAAAGTAGATTCCGTCTTAATATATAAAAACATGCGTAGTATCATGATAACTATAAAGATCATTGTAATTTGGCATGATACAATTTATAACCGGTTTTTTATTTACTTCGTGATGAGTAGTGCACATAATTAAACAAAATGCTGTTGAACAGCAAACATGAAACATTGCTGCTTACAATAATAATAATAAAAATTAACAAAATTTGCTTGAAATTCTTTCATTGATCTGATATTTACCTAAAAATCAAGCACATTTCAGTAAATTTGTTAAAACGTATTCAAATATTCTACTGTATTTATGCAAATTCTAATACTTTAATTTTTCAGCTAACTTTTTTAGCTGATGTTCGTTGTAGATGCGACATGGAGACACCAAATTATTTAATTTAGCAATATATTTGCTGCTTTGTGTATACTTTAGAAATGAGCGAATACGGGACATAGAAATTTCCAGGTTTCCACGACTAAGGGAGATTCCTCCAACAGGAAATCGGGCAAGTCAAGAAGACTAGAGATGACAGCCTCGTCACTGGAATTAGCTACAGATTGAGAAACTGCTCTGACGAAACTTCAAAATACTCGACATTTTTACAAAGCAAAGCCGGATGGATCTACACGCTGACCAACATGGCGCTGCACAGGCTAAATATTTAACATAAACCATCGAATTAAAATAGCCACGTAAGGGAATTAAAAACTAAAGAAGCAGAACTTAGTAAAACATTGAATTAGCGAATGATATATATTGCTCTCGCTTCCCGGTTATTCAAGATTGAGCCCGAAGTATCGAATTAAACTGGTTGTACGTGAAGTACGGGGAGTACTCGTTACTTGCTCGTTTAATGGGAGTTAGCCCTTCAATATCGACTAGTGTCGGATTAATAATGGAGCTCCCTATTTAATTATTACGCATAACGAAGATTGCAGATCGTGGCCAGGTGCCGTTTTGTCGAGTATTTTTCAATTACATTGGATTACAATGGATTTAGCACCGGCGTACTGGGATAACTGGTCCCAATTTTTGGCTGTTCAATCTCACGACTTGAGTGGATACCGTCTTTAAGGGCAAACCTTATTTTCCGCCCCCTTTTGATATCTACACCTTGCCATTGCCATAAGGGTGACATTCTGCCATAGACAAGGACGTTTCGCAATCAGCCCATGTATAATTGTTTGTAATTGCATGGTTTATGTTGTAAGTACAACTCTTTTTATTGCCAATTTGTGCACCATTTTATTGTGAGAATCGTTAGCCCCATTAAGGCGTTGTTATTTCCTGTCGTTTAATAATATTTACTACTCTGGCATTGGCTGGATACAAGTACAGTTAGATAGTTTGTCACTGCAGTGGCGTCTTCTAGGATTCAGAGCTAAATCTCACCTATATATGTCACTTGGTTTGTGCATTATTCAATTGATAACTTGCAAAGTTACATTCTTTTATTTCTGTGCACTTGGTACAGTGGCTGATAACAGACGCATTGAGAATCAACGAAGGTAAACTACCATTTGCGAGGTCTCGTTACCCATCACCTCCAAAGGAGAGTTGTGATTTTTCCCTATCCTCTTTCAAGTTCTCAGCTGGTTAATGTAGATTGAGTTAAGAACTTGTAGCACTTTGGGCAAATAAGAAATAACATATTGTATTAAGTTAGCTACCCCTAGCGTACCGACTCACCCCTCTGTTTCAACTATAATCTAGCCGTGCTGTCTTTTTTACATAACACTAGGGCCGCGAAGTTTTTCTAGTCATCAAAATATCCAATTAGATCAGTGATTCCCAAAGTGGGCGATACCGCCCCTTGGGGGGAGCTGGAACGATCCAGTTGGGCGATAGTAGCTTCGGGTGCATTTGGGGAGCGGTGAATAAAAATAAGGGGGCGGTTAAAGCTTAAACAAGGAAGAGAAGATAAGAAGATTTAGAAAAACCGTTCGTACATATTTCATCTGTTGTGCAACATAGTGACTGTTTACCATTATTGAATGTTTTTATTCTACTTCATACCATTTGTTACTTTATTTATTCAGTCTGTTTATTAAATTTCGTTTATTTTCCGTTTCTTTAATTTTACTCTATCACATCCTTTAATACACCATCCAGAAGGTAAATACCATTATATTAAAGGGTGTTTATTATTCAAATTTGCTTTTACTCAAAATACAGGTT
The DNA here is from genome assembly GCA_940337035.1 of Agriotes lineatus. Taxonomy (NCBI): domain Eukaryota; kingdom Metazoa; phylum Arthropoda; class Insecta; order Coleoptera; family Elateridae; genus Agriotes; species Agriotes lineatus. The sequence goes on along the minus strand of OW679194.1, from coordinate 15,004,555 downwards.
ACAAATACAGGCAAAAAATTGGTTATTTTAAAAATATCATGTTCCCTAGCAATAATAATAATTTATACCAAATTTCTATATGATATATTTTATTATAACATTTCATAACCTACTTTTTCAGATAATTATTTGAGTTTGGCTTTCACTTTAGTTATTCCGGTTGTCAGTTAATACAAATTAAAATCTAAGCTCTGATGTTACCAAACAACTATGCCAACTAAATCAACTTATATGCTCCAACCTTTTTAATAAACTATTCACAATTTAACGGTAACTGTATCTAATCTATCATTCATTAAACAATTCTCAAATAGTTATGTTGTACTTTTAATGTATAAATCCCCCCTTGTACTTTTTAATTGCTAATTAATTTATTCTTTTAAAATAATTTCCTATCTAGAAGTACTCTTATAGATAATTATCAGTCTCAAGAATCTACCACTACAATATCTTTCTGTTTCTTCGCTTAAAGAATGTAGGGGAGCGGTAAGCCAAATAAGTTTGGGAACCACTGAATTAGATACTCCCTTTGATTTAGCCTTTCTATTTCAGTCAAGCTACGCCCTAACTTCCCTGGCAGCTTGCTTTAGTCGTACATACAGTTTAATTATGTAACTAATGGGAAATGAAAAAAACATTTAGGAAAGCCCTCATATGAAATCCAATAGGTGTAGGCCGGCCAAGAAAACGGCCGTGGTCATAACATAAAACAGAATCGCATAATCTCTGTAGCTATGAAAAAGAAGAAAAAAAATCGTCTTATGTTGTCTAAAAGAAATTGGGAAAAAATTAAATCTAATATTTTGAATAGAAAACTGAATTTTTTATTATTTAATTCTACAGCATCAACTTTCTATTGCGCGTTTTCATGCGTACCTGACGATGCAGAAATATTTATATTACATGTTAAATGGTGTTATATGTCCGCTTAATTAAAATAATCCCTAAAGGCGACCAACTAAGTTTGAATAAAGTGCAATTGCGCAACTAAAGAGTGTTACAAATTTACAAATATTGTTCTACCAAATAAAAAACAACGTACGATAATAACTTTTATAAAAAAAATCGACACAGAAGTCGTAAACAAAGATTATTCTAATTGTTTGTATATATGTTAGTGCTGTAATGTGTAATTATTTAAAAAATCCAATTAAAAAATTATGAAAAAACTGGAAGTAAAGGAGAAAAGAAAAAACTATAGTTATTGTGCTTATACGATTCATTATGCCTTCTAAAACTTTTTAAGAACTTCAAAACTTTCAAATGCCATTTGCTCTTTAAAGTAGCAAGAGTCTTCTTCTCCTTTTTCTTCTTCTTCCATATAAGCAGCATTCTGGATCTTGTTTCTTCAGTCGGCCTCTAAAGCATGAGTCTACAACAGCTTATCTTTCCATCGTCTTCTTGAACGTACCACCGATTGACGTCCCATGGAGGAATGGTATCTCGCTATTTTGACTACTCTGTGCTTATCCATTCTATTATGGTGGTTGTTCTATTCTGTTCTCTTTTTTCTTACATCTTCATTGATGTTTTCGACTTTGCACTATCTGGCCTTGCTCTGTAGTGTTCGCCGTAATTTTTCTTATGGAAGTTTTTATTCCTGCATACTTTATCGTTCAAGCATGCTTCTATTCGATTTGCTTTTGTAAGTTGTTATTTCGTCTCTGGCTAGATTGTATGATGCCTAGATCTACGTTTTTAATGTTTAATCTTGTGCATTATCAGATTGAACAGTAGAAATCTCAGTAAGTCTCATACTTGTACCAACTTTCGGCGGTCTGTTAATTGTCGTACTGTTCTGGTTTCCATTGTGTTGTCGTGATAAACGTCGTCGACCGTCATATCTAATGGAACATTTTTATTATACAACAAGTGGATGAAGTTATTTTTTAGTCGTACTCTGTCAAAGGCATTTCTTATATATTCTACCGATTTCTCTTTTAACTGTCTTATTATAAAAGTGGCATCACTACATGTTCTGCCACTCCTGGATCCTTGTTCTTCCTCTGCTAGTGTTATGTTAGAGTTGATCATATTAGTAATAATTTTTTTTTAGTTTTGTTTAGTAAGTTTCTACCACAATAACTTCTTTCATCGATTTTTTCTTGATTATGTACTCCTTCGTATCACTTTCATTCCTCTTAGAACTTCAGCTGCTACTTCTTATTAGATTTTCTTTTTAGCCATTTCCTCTCTATTGTCTTTCTCTAATATTTGAAGAATCACCACTATAGCGATACCGAGCTGTAGGACATAACATTTTTATCTTATGGGGTCCCGAGTGGTGTAGCTTGAACAAGCGTCCACGTTCGATCAGCAGAGTTAAGCAACGCTGTCTCTGGTCAGAACTTGGATGGGAGTTCCACGGCTGCATCTCTCGGCGCCTCGTGGTACGGCTATCACGGAAAAAAGTTGGTCCCGGCGGTCATACAACATCATGGCAGTCGTTAGTGGGGTTGGAAGTCCTCATAACTGCACAGCGACGCCTGTAATTGGCCTAACGGCTGTTGGCTGAGTGCAAATTAAATTAAAATTAAAATTATGTTTGTTTTCCGGTCTACAATTTTCTTTGCTATATTTACATTCCTATTCTGTACATGTTATATTTAAATTTTATCTTTACCGTGACTATTCTCTCGGGCGCACATTGGTATTCTGAAGTTTGATTTTTATACTGTTTAGCTATTCTCAGTATATTTTGAGATTTATCCTTATTCTTCATCATTATCATCAGCTGGTTATCCACTCTATTCCGTGGCTGGTTGTCTCTTCTGAGAACCATAATTAGTTTACGGTGAGTAGACTCCTGAGCCGATCTACTAACCCTTCTCCTTTATCCGGTAACTACTTTAACAGACCCTATCCACCTATCAGATTGCCGGAGTGCCAATTTTCGTAACTGTGTTGAGTTAAAATAATAAATCTCATAAAGTGTGCATTGCCTCAGAAAAATAATAATACACTTCCTAAGCATTAATCATTCATCTGGCTGCAGAGGCACTTCTGCATTTTTAAATGGGAATTTAGTTCTGTAGGCTATTTCGATTCATTGCGATCACATAAAAATTATTTATGTATTTTTTGCAACGGCAGCATCGCAGTAGGCGATTTTCGGAAGCATTCGAACTTCTTCACTTATACATAAATTATCTTGTTCTTTTCCTGCGCATTAAATTGAATGTGTGGGCAACAGCACGAGCTCGTTTAGAACGTACCTCGTGATTTATTATCAAGGTGCATGACGAATTAGTTCCTTGCATTCATTCCAAAATGCATATGGCAATTACTGACTCAGATACAAAGCGTGAATGTAGTGTCATCTCTCAATTGCTTCTTCTTTTTATGTAGGCACGGACGTCGACAATATAATTTTGTAATGGAATGAAGGAGTTTTGCCAATTTATAGCAGCCACATTTCAAGTCTCAAATCGAGCGTTCGTATGTGCAGCCAGTTTGCGTGCTGCAGAATTTTTACCGTTTATGGCATTTATGCCATGATGGCATGTACGCATGAAGAGCAAAAAGTGGAAAGTTTGGGTTCCGAAAGAAAGCAAAACGGCGCATTTTCGTTAAAACCCCCGCATTATCGAAAAATAACGTGTAATTACTAGCAATAACCATAATCACTAAATTTGAAGCCCGTCGTCCCGCGTCACGGTCCTGCTCCGAACATATTGACAGAACCGTTAAGGCTCTTTTTAATTTGTTTTGACACGATCACTCTTTAATCTGCTGCAAACAATTATGATGAGAGGATTTCTCACGTCGCTTTAATTATGGGTTTCAATTAACGAACTTTTACCGATTCCAATATACGTTTAGGAGGCGAAGAGCGCTCGAAACGGCATTATTAATTTTTGAGTACTCGGAAAATGTGCTGCACTGTTAGTTTTTTATATCCTGTTTTGGTTATAACTATATTTTTCTTCAAAAATGTAACTAATTAATATTTTTTTCATGCACATAATGACATTGTATTTTTCAGTTCAGTCATTAATCGGATCGCTAAACAACTAAAATGGTAATGGTGAGATGTTCAAATGCAAAGGAGAGACTTTTTTGAACCTAAAAATTTAAATTGAACTTCTCGAGATTGAAATAGAGTGGTTTGATCTGATGGTTGCAATACTGAAGTAACAACCAATCCGTCCAGTTTCTTTATTCAAATTTTGTAAATACACTGCACTTTTTTTTATCTATTAATAGCAGATCTTTGGTTAATCTGAAACAGCGTTCATGCAGTAACGAATAAAAGAAGTTTTTAAAAAATGCATGTAGTAGTATAGTAATGGTTTAAAGCTGTATAGCTGTTTATGGGCAAATAAATAATTAACAATATTACCTTTATCACCGCATTGATTTAAATATTACAGCCACCTAATGCACCAATCTTTAATGAGGAGCCTCAAAACTATTATCTTCAATACGACAATGCACCTCGTTATGCTTTTCAACCGTAAGCCATCATATGCAGGCGTTGGTTTTAAAAAATCATTGAAGAAATAATAAATACCGAATAAGAAAAACTGAAATATGCTAAATTGGAACAAGTACTAAGTGGCACTGAATTAATTTTTATGTTCCGCAACCGTCTTAGAAAGCATTACTTTTAATACCCAAATATGTCATTGAAGTTGACGTTTCTCTTACTGACACGAAAAGTGTATGCTGCTACACTTTTAGTTCCTATGATTAAAAGTACTTTTACTTCCTAAGAACTAAAAGTAAGTTCTAACTGCTCGCCTTTGGATGCAGTTGCCATAATGATTTTTAAATGAGAAACGTTAAAAGTAATCAATCGTCTAAAATTTTGATAATTTTGTACTTTTCTAGGTTGTAGAAAAAATAGTATGTACTATTAGGATTAAAAGTTACTCTGTTTGACTTGCAAGCATAATTACTGGTCAAACAAAGTGCCACTTTTAATCCTAATAAAACAATACCTATACTATTAATAACAAATACATGCCTCTTCGTTAAACTTAACTAAACCCCTTAATATAGTTTGCCACAGTAAAGGATTAAATCATAACCAATCATTATATTAAAATACAGCCATCAACATTATCCAAAAACATCTTACCGCATTGATTCCCACCAAACCACCTACTCTCAATTAAAAAGTGCTGTCAATTAGCAATCATCGCTTCTAACCCACCATTAAAATCATCCAGCTTCCGCAGCGCAAAACCGCCGCAAATCGCGTTCTCCTCTGAGTAAATGTGCCATTTTTGTGTGCCACCGTATTACGGGCTTCGTCTCAAATTTATCTCGATCGTTAAACTAGGCGATCGCCAGCAATTAGTTTCAGGTTTCTAGCAACCTCCACTGGCTACAGAAAATTAATTGTAATCGCTTCGCAAATTAGTGTGAGATATTTTTATGTGCACAGCCACGCTTTCGCAGACAAAAATCGTGAGATACTTAATATTTAAAGCAGAACCGGTTTAGGCGTTTTTCAGCATCCTCGAGACTATCGCAGTTTGGATATCAGCGCCAGAACGGTGCAAAAACTTTGCAACCTTGCCGATCTTTCACATTCTGTACAGTCGAACGATTTCCGTTAATTAAATTTCTGTTCTTGCAAAATATATATAAAACAGAAAAGTTGGGAGAAAATGGTATTAACAAAAAGGATCTGATAATTATCATCTGCTACATTTTCATAGTTAATTTTCCAAGTTATGTTTTTCTACACTTTCAGTCTTTATTTTAAAAATAACTACTGCATACCTTACCTTAATAATAAATACCATATCAAGTGTTTATTGAACAACCTATACATTTTCAAAAATACTTTACTGTTATTCACAGCTAACTGAGGATTCAAAGCTTCCACGAATTATGGAAATGTTTAACCCAGTCTATGCAGATCACTCATAAGTTATAATAACTGTTTAAAACGTAAGAACATTATTTTTATAAAATTGCGGGTTAGTAACGCACGACTAGTTGATAAACAATATAGTAAATAATTAGGTTTCGTTCCTTAGGTGAGGAATTCAAAATAAAACTAGTTTATCTAAACCACTATTTCGGAAAGCCTCATTTCTTTCACAAAGCAAACTACAAAAATTTAAAGTTGTTGTCAATTATACAGCAAAACATGTGTTATTTACGAAAGTGAGGTTAGTACGTCATAATTGGCAACAAAGAACATACGCAGGCATATCTTGTTTCGTACATTACGTTAAAGGTTAGAAAACAATAGTTCAAGTAGCTCGATTGTATCATAGATTATATCACTAATTCATTGATGGTAAACAAACAGCTCAAAAATCATCAGATAGTAACGAGTGAACATTTTGAATATTGTCAGTATACAAAACAACTTCAAAGAAAAGTTATACAACAAGTATTAACCGAGAATTCGAAATTTTACTACCGTACTCTAATGTTGATCTTACCAAAGAGTTGTACAGAATTTTTATAGAAATAATGTTTTGGAATATGAAAGTCTTACCCATTACGAAGCCTAAACTTTTTAGTGCTGAATTCAATTACCAACGATATTTATGTACTCATCCTATTTTAAATTATTTGTAAATTGTAATACAATTAATATTTTGTGATTTTTGATTATCCATAAAATAGTTTGCTTCAGTATATACCTCCTTCATTGTAGACGTCATGCTTTTACATTTATTTATGTTAAAATGCAATTTATTTTCATTGCTCCAAGTCACAACACAGTCAACATCTGTTTGAAGTGATATAGTCATGACATTTTGAATTTCCTTAAATAGCTTTAATTCATCGACAAACAATAAGCTATTCGAGTATTTAATAACCAGTGGGAGGTCATTGATAAACAACAGAAATAGCAGCGTGTCCCGGTTGTTTTCTTGGGGCACTCCCGATAAAGTAAGAAAAAATTGCGACAGGTTTGCATGCATACACAGAAACTGAAACTGTTTTGTAAGTAAGATATAAAGAAAACAATTAAATTTAAAAAAAATCCGTACTAATGCAACTTTTTTAGTAGAATTTCGTGATTAACTTTATCAAATGCTTTGGAAAAGTCAGTGTATATCACATCTACTCTCGACTGGCGTTATTTAATGCATTTGTTATCGAATTTAGAAGTGTTATTAAATTTGTTTCGGTTGAAAGCCACATTGGTATATGATTTTTTCAAATATTTTACCTAGTACTGATAATATTGATGTTGGTCGATAATTTTCAATTTATACTTTATTTCCGGATTTATGAATTGGATTTACTTTCGATGATTTTCATCCATCAGGAAATGTATACTGTTTGGAGCTTTCGGGGTTACTCGAATTTTTCTTGTTAACATAGAACTTCGGCTTAGACCGCGTGGTTTTTGTGGATAAACACCCAGCATGGCTTAATGTGCCTTGCACCTTGTGAACTCGAGCAAAGATCTACGCGATCGTCATGCTCTTTGGTGGCCCGTGTTACTTGAGGACCTTGAGAACGAGGATACTTAGGCAGATTTGGCTTTGTTGATGTTTGTGCACCCATATTGACTAACGTTTTGCAAGACCTTGTAGCTTGTACCAACAGAGTGAAAGTCGCACTAATAACTGAAGGTCTGTGTGGAGCTATTTATAGTTCTCTGTGCCAGCCGCTCCGAGCTACGTAACGCTAATTGGTCATTCAGTTGCAGAGTACTTGCCGGAATACCTCACTACTTCTCACGAGTGATATTTTTAATATTTGAAGCTTAAATGCGTATATTTAATTACGATTAATATTTAAAGCTACAATTTGTATGTGTAGTTAAACCTTTGTGAAATGAGCATTCACGTTTTTTTTGCTTTCAATGCCTGAACAGACAGGTTTTTTAAATGACAGCGGTATGCATATCACTCGATTTACCTTGTGGTTACAATTAATTTAATAACCCAAAAGGGGTTCTTGATCTTGGTGCGTGTTGCAACCTTCAATTAATTTGCACATTTTTATTATTATTACATTATTTATGATCAAATTATTCTAATTATTTAATATTGAGTTACCATTATAGATTACAAGATCATTTAGTAGCTGTGTAATAAATAAATGCTAGTCACTTGTAGTTAATTATATTATTCGAAATCATCTGATTTCTGCAGCCCATATATTTTTTGAAGACTTTTCAGGGTACACAGCTGGTGGTTTGAACCCACGACCATATCGTCGAATTTGAGTTAGCTCGGCCATCGCGGTAAGTGAAAATTTTTAGAGCTTCCGTGTAGTACTTACTTTAAAGAGGGTAATCTGCGATTTTTACTACCCTTGATTATTTTATCTAATTAATCGCAGGTCAGCTTCTTTATCGGGACAATTTAAAAATTACAAAAAATGCGAAAAACAGAAATAAAACGTAAGAGTAAAGTATCACTTTCGGTTGGCCTATTTTAGCCAAAATTCACAGAAATTTTCAAATGTATACTGCAAACGAAGATATGCGGTTTTAGGCCGATCTATTAAATCGTCTGTGCTGTAGAGACGAAACAGACAGACAGGATTACAGACTCACAGACTGACAGACAGACAAACTGATAAACAGACAAATGACATCACTTTGGAAACCAGTTTTTCTGAATTAGAAGATACGAAAACTGCTATTTACGTAAAAAGCTCTAGTTTTTATGATTACTATACGTCCTTTTACCTCATAAAAGAAAGTAAAAAGTTGCCTTACTTATATACAAACTTTACATCTCTATATAATTTTGCAATGCATCCCTTCATTCATGTAATTAATAGATGATAATACAATTTACAAACAAAAACATCCTAATAATATATTTTGGGATATACGTCAAAAAATCGCAGCAAAAGGTCGCGCGACAAAAGATGTCGGTCAAAATATCGCATGATAAATGGTCGCATGCGACAAAAAATCGCATTCGAAAATAACTACATTAGAATTACAGAAAAGAATAAAATTTATATATTGAAATTAATGATCGCGCGACAAATACTGAAGTAAGCTTCTCTTCACACTTTTTCCAGGCTTAGGACTGGCAGTAAAAATACTGGCGTGTTTAAAAGTGTTTTTTTCTCATTTTTGTTTGTTTTTTTTTTATTTTATCCAATTAAAAGTTTTACAGTGTTAGTGAGTATAGCGATCACATTTGTTGTCATAAATATTTGTGTTATAAAATGTTTGTTTTTTATTTTTTTACATTTTCTCGTTTTTATTTGTTTGACACTTGAATAGGCTGTATAGACAGAAGAAATCGACGAAGACCACCAATGTTTGAAATAAATATATGGAATTGCTATTCATCAGAAAGGTCTACCTCGCACAAATAATGCCGTAGAAGGATGGTACAACAGCTTTGAATCGATTTTAAACGCTGCAAATCCTAGTCTTTGGAAAGTGATGACTACCTTGAAGAGAGAAAACGATTTGAATAAAGTAAAAGTAAACCAATATAACGTAGGAAATGAACCTCCCAGAAAGAAAATTTATAAAGATACAGCCAAACGTATACAGCGCGTTTTTTTACCGGTGGCCATAGGGATTTACATAGTAAAACTTATACCTCCTGTTAACTTTTGTTTCTCTAAGAATTTAGAGCAAATTTTGATTTTGAGTAATTAATAACAATATTTTTTTACAAAATAGACATTACTAGAATAACATGTGCATAAAAATTCAATTATTATTAGTTTTAAAACGGAAAATTAGTAAGAGGCAAAAATGGTTCTAGTAGGCAATATTCAACATGTCGTGAGGTTGCGAAGATAAAAATTTACTCCTTGACCGGGACCCAAAGGTATCCTTATTTCGCTTCGCAATTCACCGCCAGTTTTGATACACGTCGTGCGCCTTCAACGTTTTGAACATAATTGTAGGTAATCTTAAGTAAATATTTTTTTATTATTTTGATATTTTTGAGTGTTGCTGTTTAAATACAAAAACTTAGTTAAATGTTTTTATAAATTATTTAAATAATTGACACAAATTAGGTAATACAATAAAAGTTAACAAAACCCAAACAATTTTACAAGTAAATCCCTATGGCCACCTATAAGAAAAACGCACTGTACATTCAATAATGCTCGAATATGGAAATCAACCGATTTTTGAAAATTTGAGAGCAATAGCCCACAATTTCCAACTGCAAGTTTAAATTGGATAAAGAAATAGAAAACAACCATTTCATAACATAAATATTTATGACAACAAAAGTGATCGCTATACTCACTAACACTTTTAAACTTTTAATTGGATAAAAAATTTAAAACAAAACAAAAAACCAACAAAAACAAGAAAAAACACTTTTAAACACGCTAGTATTTTTACTGCCCGTCCTAAGCCTGGACAAAGTGTGAAGGGAAGTTTACTTCAGTATTGGTCGTGCGATCATTAATTTCAATATAGAATTTTCTTTCTGTAATTGTAATGTAGTTATTTTCGTATGTGATCTTTTGTGGCATGCGATCATTTATCGTGCGACATTTTGACCGCGATCTTTTGTCGCGCGACATTTTAGCTGCGATCTTTTGACGTGATGCCTATATTTTGATATGAAATATGTTTATTAACTAAATATATTAAAACCATAAAAAATCAATTCATTTCAATCAAACTTTGCAAGACATTTCATAAGCACTGAAAGTAGTTTTCGAAGTACTGGCCTAAACTATTAAATTTTATATAAGTTTACAATACTCCATATTGCGATTAGAAAAGTTCTGCTGTTTAAAGGTTATTTCAAACGAACATTCTAAATGTATATTATAAGCTTCTACATTTGATTATTTTGTATATATGTTACAGCGAACTATGTTGAACAGAATAATATCATTAAAATTCGGGTAACGCGACGATATTTCCCATCCGCAAAGATCGCTTAATTCTAATGTGATATCTTTTGCTTCAATGTCTGACACCAAGCTCTACTACAATGACTTTTGAGTCTTACGTGTGACACCAAATTGTAACGCGACGTCTTCTACCCCTCCGTTTGGTCACCAAACTGTAACGTGGCGACCTTTGTCCCTACGCTCAGGCATAAAATTCTAATGCGACGTCCTTTTCTCCGATCTTTTCCGATACATTGTAACAAAATACAAAGCAAATTGGCTTACATACAAATGAACAAGAGATCATTTTGACATCAGTACATATTTGTAACTAAATATTTTATACATTAGTAAAATATTCATATTCAAGGTTTGCACAGAATAGGAAATGGAGTGAATAGAGTACACCGATAGGGCCAAAATTATATACAGCAATGAGATAACATGAACAACAAAATCGAATGTTTGAGTAAGAAAGAGATGACCATACAAAAAAAATCATTTAGTAGTCATGTTTAGTTGACAAATGTCATAATTAAAATGAGTTCAAGCTTGCTCAAATATTTGTTTTTATGCTTATCTCTCTCTTACTCAAGCAATGCATTCTATGTTCTTGTTCATGTTATCTCATTGCTGTTATATATAATTTTGGGCTCATCTGTATAATGTACAGAACAATGAAGCGGATACCTCTTTCTTGCACATCTGTATGCAGTCTATTGCGCAGTTTTGTTTAAAATCCACACGGAACAATAAAACTCAGCGAGCACACGCTAGCATAAATTATCCACCTTAAGCGATGATCGTTGAATTACAGTTGTGTAATAATCTGGATCTGTTCATCGCAGGTATTCGCGGCGATGTTTTTACTATGTTATTACTTGATAACGTAAACTCTTTCTTTGTCGCTTTACTGAACCTATGAGTAACCAAACCACAATGTCGATAGGACGTATGTACTCTCCATGGGATTAATACGATACGATACTTCCTTGTTCTATGAACTACAGGATTACACCCTAAAAGCTAAGAGCGCTCGGCGTGCACCTACGTGTACCTATGACAGTTCACAGCACTCTGACTACCCGCAGACTATTCGCATTTATTCGCAGTATATCGCAGTATGCGGTAACACATCAACGCGTACTTGAGCTACCACTACCGTCCGCTCCACTTTTACAGACGTTGCTAAACCTAATCATTAGAATCTACTAACAAACAGTACAGAAAATACATGTACAAACCAGCCCAGGTTAAGCTCCCGTTGAAATTATGTTAATCCCTATTGCGATGCATATTGACGTTATTGTCCAGAAAATATCATAAAAACCCTCGCGTAATAGCTAATGATGATATAAACTAGTGGTTCTAAACGCGACCACGGGGATGTGTGGAGGGTCATAGGGAACATTTTTAGAAAATGGAGGTTCACAGCAGCTCTAAATAGGGACTCAGGGTAAACTTCAAATTAAAATAAAAATATATTCTGTATGTAACTGACTCCGAAAACAGATTTCTCATAGAAGCACTTGAATCATGAAACGCAGTTCGCCCTAAAATAAGATTCCGTTTTTCAGAAGAAATGTATAGGAGTAGAGCCTAGACATATATCTTGAATTCACGTGCTGGCGCAGAGGAATAGACATAATAATGAGTAATACTTGGAAGGAGAAGGGCACACTGAGGTGGTAGACTCTCAGGAAAGCCACGAGAAAAAAAAGTTGAGAATCATTGATATAAACAACATATACAGCTGACGGTGTCAAGCTTGTTTTTGATAGATCTGCAACGAGTTTGTGTTCTGTGGAGTTAGTGGCAAATGTGAAAATTAAGAATAAGCTTGCGGATCAGCTAGAAATGTATGTAAATCGAAATGTTATGGAGGCTTATCGTGCAACAATAAAGCCGATAATAACTAACCCAATATGTTGATTTCTAGATTTCAAATTTGTCAAAGGAAAATGCTAATCTATACATATATAAAGGAAAGTTACTACCCCGACTAATCAACGCAGAGCTGAAACCACTGGTACTACGAACTTGAAATTTGGGTGGAAGTTCAATTTGTTACGGAAGTTACTGCTAAGAAGGGATTTTTTGAAATTCTACTCCTAAGGAGGTGAAAAAGGGAAAATGTGTTTTCACGAATTCCTCAATATCTCTTACACCCGATGAGATATCGACTTTGTGTTTACTTGTCAAGATTTTCAATGAAAATGCCTAGAAACGTATTTCAGCATTTTGCCCTAATCAACCCTTAAAGGTGCAAATATGCATTCGGGGTGAATTAAATAACCCTTCGTATCTCCTACGTTTATTAAGTTACGACATTATTTTTTGGCATATAGATGTATTTTAAGGGATTTTAAAAAATTTACCGCTGAGGGGTTGAACAGGGGTAAACTGTGTTTTCACGAATTCGTCAATATCTCTTAGACCCGATAAGATATCGACTTGGTGTTTGCTGGCATAGGTATCCAAGGCAAATTTCTAAAAACACATTTTAGGATTTTGCTCTAATTAACCCTTTCAGGTGCGAATCTGCATTTGGGGTGAATTATTGAAGCCGTTGTATCTCCTGTGTTTGTTGAGTTAGAGCATTCTTTTTTGTCATATAGATGTGTTTTTCAAGTCTTTAGAAAGGCGTTTTAGGGTTTTTTAAAATTTCATCGCTAATGCCACAAAAAGGGAAAATTGAAAAGGGGTTCATTTCAGGATAAAACGGGCTGCAAGAATTTTTATAAATTTTACTCCTAAGGGGTGAAAAGGGATAAACTGTGTTTTCACGAATTTCTCAATATCTTTTAGAATAAAATAGAAGAATTTCTAAAATTCCATCCCCAAGTGGTGGAAATGGGTATCCTGCTATAATTTATGAATACAACATTTAATAAGTACATATATTTTTTATTTTATCTCATTGTTATACTAAAACTATAGTTCTATCAATCTATGCAAGGGTAACGACAATTACATACACATTTCCAGGGTGTACGTGAAGAATATAAGAGTCAAGGAGAACTTTATTCGGAAGAATATATTGTTGCTTTTCTACCTACAATATTGTTTTGCAGAATTTGTTAGTTTAACGTATTGAGTGAGGGGGAGGGGGGGGGACTCCAGAATTCATTTAAGATTTAGACGAAACAAACATTTGTAGTCCGTATGAAGAACGGGCATCTTGCTAGTAATTGTGTATTATAATTTCACGTACGTAAAATGCTATAATTAACAACATTGTCCATTGTAATTGAGAATTGACGATAATGGCCGAATATTAACCTCAATAGCCACCAGTATATCTCAATGATAATGTTGCCCGATCATAATGTGAATGGCGTATTAAAGTATTTTGCCCCCACATATATATCTAACTGCTGTACCTGCCTGCGTGCGTGTGTGTCAGTGTTTCGCCTTTTGGAAAATTCGAAAACTATTTTAAATAGAATGACGTTATCTATGTTGTAGGCTAGTGTTTTAAGTATCTTGACGTAGATGTATCTTCACATTCTCTTTCATAAATATGTGAACAAATTGTGAAAGTGAGCACAGTTTTGTCTATTTTCTCGTATTTTTGAAGATCTACTGTGTTGCAGTACAAATGATTGAAACAATTATATTTTCGTGGGTATTCAGACTCCTTTATTGTTTTGTCCTGCGTGAAAATTTTGGAGAACAACAATTATACACGTTTTCTGTTCCTGTCCGGCGCTCGTTATTCGCTGGAGCTGATATCGCAGTAAGTTCGAATTCCACCGCCTGAAATGTTTCTTTTTGTTTGCAAAGTCATGTAATTTCCATTACCAAGTGCTTCTTTTTACTGCTTCAGTATTATTAGGAATGTTAGTATATTTTCACTGTATGTGCTGTGCTCTAGCGAAGGCAGTTCTGCGTTAACTTCTGTATAAAATTATAATCTGTAGATATTTATTATACGTTTTAATTTTACCCAAGCAATGATGGTAATTTATAATTTATTAATTACTGTTTACAGCATGTTGTACTTTACATACGTAGACATGCACATTCCAGCTTCATTAATTATTCTGCTAGAATGCTGCCAATTCAAAGACCAGTAGATAAAGCTGTCAATTTAACTCGTTAACATTTTCAGTGGTAACTGTACATTATAAAAATAGATCTGCCCCCTTTTTTTCTCGCGAAACTGTAGAACTACAATCGCGCCGAGAAGTGCGACTTAGCATCAGATCTACTCAAGTGCCAGCAGTAAGTTTGTCGTAGTGGGTCATATCGAGCTGGAGCACTTTATTATCCGGCTGTATGATGAGGTTATCTGCCATCACAATTTTCTGCACACGCTGTCGATCGCTCGCCGTTGGCGAAATTTATCGCTCGTTTCAGGAATGCATTTTCTCTCGTCTCTCGGGAAAACGCACGGTCTACCACGGCACGGCGACGTTATCAATAGACAAGACCGAGAATGCGACCTGTCGCATCGGATCTTGTAAACCACATATCACCTGTTGCAGTTTCTCCCGGCGAGAATCAGGCCGACCTCGCCCATTACAGGTGACACAAATTGTGTACACGATATTGCCTAGAGCGGAGGAAATAAAACAGTAAAACTTCATTAAATCGAAAAATGGGCACAAAAACCCTATTAGTGCGATGGTCGGACAGCGATGATTCGAGCCTGTAGCTTGCAGAATTCGCGCACTAATTTAGTAGACTGCTCGGCAAACGCCTTGCGGAAGTCCAGAGAATTTGATGGGAGACCTTTTGCAAATGAACCTGATTAACTTACTTTTAGACGCCCATAAATTACAATCAAATTTTGTACTAACGAATTTAGTTTGTAACAACTACTAGTACTAAATTCTATTAGCGGTAGATAGTGACCCGTTTAGAGACGCTAATTATTACAGAAAACTATTACAATAAACATATTTTCTGTGCCGCAAGCTATTATTCTAATAAGCGGACAAGCTAAGACTTCGTAAATCTTTTCAAAGGTTATAAATACTAATATACCGCTTTTTATTGCTCATGAGTTCAGTATATTTTATTGTGTATTTTACGTATTGACTATTATTTTGTTTCTACTTCACTGGTTTTTTTCTTATGATCGTAATATGGATTTTCATTCTGCGCCTTTTTTTGTTTTTTTTAAGCTGAGTGTGCACTTCTTGCATATGAGCGTATCGCATCACCGTTACTTATCATTCAGTGGTACGATACAATGCAGCAGTGTTTGAAGTTTCACCGTATTATTACTACTTATCCCTATCAAAACACTCAGCTGAAAGCTGTTTGCGACTTCAAAATACTTACATTGTACAAGTCGCCTTAACGCGAAATAATTGGAAGTGGCCTAGAAAAGCCTAGCAGCCAATAATTGCTGCATCAAGTGAAAAGTGTAGCAAACAAGCGTTTATTACGAGTCCAGTGAACGCAATTTACATAGTGTACATGTAAGTACACCAATTGTACTATATTCAAAGGCGCAATCAAAGCGTTAATTCTAGAAGGCACCTTGGAAAGCCTGAACGCCATCGGAAATTCCTAGTGTCACCTGTTGTACCAACCAAGTTCAATGCGGGCTCAATTCAAGGGCGCCTAGCAAATACGAGGACCAATTTAAAGTAAAATAAGTGCAGTGAACGTTACTACGGATTGCTTTCAACTGCGAGAAATTTTTGCTAGTGTGCAAGAATGTGCTTAGGTGTGCAACTCGCGCCTGATTTACATACATGCAAACGTGATCAAAGTCGGCGTTAAGCTAGGGCCGTATTAAGATTCTTTGAATATTTGCATTTTTTTAAAAGAGAGTTATTTTGTTATTGCTATTATTTGGTAAGGTTTTATTGATGGTTCATATATGTGTTTGAACGTACATACGAGTGGATTCACCTATCTCACTCATAATTTATACTAGAAGCTCATGCCAGTTTTCTTAGATTTTTTATTGCATTTGTTGTTTGAATCGATTGATGTAAAGAAATTGGCTTTTCTTGTGTAGTGTTTGAAGTCAGTTTTAGTTCGACAACACTACAAGGGAAATCAGATTTCTGTTTTTGCAAAAAGAGTGTTTCATGTACATAGAATGAGCTAGCAAGGTAAACACCGAGGACACATAATTATTTAAATATTAATTAGTACGATGCGTCTTCTTCAAATTTAAAGTACCACGTGGAGACTAAACCTCACGCACTGTTACAATATGGTGCCCAACTGAGAGGCTGAACGGAAGTACTATACAAGCCTTACATTTGCGGTAATAATCTACGTTACCACAGTAGCACTACCAGTGTTTTTATAATTCCAAAATTAGTTTCTACAATTCCCGTTTCCCTTGTATACATTTCTCTCTATTATTGTATATCCTATTTATCTTCTTTTCTGCTCATTCAGCAGTTTTCTACGTTACCTATGTAAGTCTCTACATTTCTATTTCTCTCGATCCTGTGCTACTGGATACCAATTCAAACCAGCTGTTGTTTCCAACCATTCTTGTGCTCGTCTTACACTTCTCTGTTCTCTCCACCTTCTCCATCTGGTATTTCTTCCACTTCAATGGTATATGTGTCTGGCTTATATGCATTTTATAGAACGTATTCGTTTAACTATGTTATACATTTTTGCTTGTTCTCTGATTCACCTATTGGTTTCTCAATCTTTTAGAAATATATCTAACATTTTTTCTTTCTATAACTATTTCATGTATCTGTAGCGTCTGTCTGCTCTGAACTAATGTTTTTGCTCCGTACTTTTTGCAGGAGGTATACATTCGTTGTTTATCTGAGTCTCAAATTTTAGTGGAATTTTCACGTTAAGTAGGTATATATTTACTCAGCCTATTCGAAACTTCTTTTCATATTAGTTTTCAGCTCTTGATTATAGCTGTTTAGAGTTAATGCCTTCTTCTACATTTCTTTCAGATATAGGTAGTTTGTGTTGTCCTATACACCTTTTGGAAGGGTCACTACCCAAACTTACTTAAATCATCGGCGATTATATCGTCGTAAGAATTACAAAAAATTGATTTTATAGCTACCAAGAAAACAACATGAGCGCCAGTTGCTGTTAGTGACAACAAGAAATTCCACTTACCATTTACGGCTTCTAGATTATATGAAAAAAATATATCAGGAAATGTAAGTACCAAGGCTTTGGTGAACTTACACTGCATATGTTCAGCGAAATGGATTAAATAAATGTTAAAGGTCGTCGTTAACGTTAAGATAATACACAAATGATGATGGGTTTGATAAATGCAAAACAATACAGAGAGTTAATGTTAAATGAATACAGAAGCATATCAATGTCGTAAAACAAGAAAATGTAAAAATGTAAATCTATGAATTAGTACTAATAAAAAGGGTTGTCAATACAAAACCGTCACGTAAAATAGCTTGCTGGTTAAATAAGCAAATACAAAAGTAAAATTAGTACTTCGCCTGTATCCGAAGATAAATCTAATTAAAGGAGTTTCCCTAGGAACTCCAGGAAGCTAAGTGCTTAACCGGAATTCACGAATACGAACATGTCACTAAGGCCTTTGGACAACGAAGCGCATTGTAGCACTAAAATGAACGCTTTATAAAAAAATTGCTGGCTCCTTCTCGACATTTTTAGCACCTGGTGGTTTGTGTGATCCAAGATACAAGTGAGACAGTGGCACCGTAGCCGCACATACATCTCAAATCAGGCGATTTCTAGAGTCCCATAAGACAAATGTGAAATACTAAGGAGGTTACTCGAAATAACGGTTTTATCACTGAAGAAAATACAAAGCCGGGAGCACTGAAAAAAACCTGCAGGTAGGATTCGCCCTTTGGTTAATGTAAATAGGCCATAACAGTTACTCCCAAAAAAAGAATGGCGGTGGCTTAAGGAATAACTGCTATTTAAGCAGCTCCAGTAGCAATCCGCTTTCTAAGAAGGCAGGAAGATCCGTATCCAATTCCAGGAAAACACCTGAAGAAGCGCTGCTCCATCATGAAAGAGGTACCAAATTGACATTTGTGAAATTTTATATATTTTTGGATCAGGTCGATGTACCTCTGCTCATTTCTTGCATTTCGCATTGCAAGTATAAATCTGTCCTACAATGTGTACGTCTTCTATCGTGCTCTATTTTTTTCTGGAGCCCATTCTTTTGATTGGTATGAATCAAATTAGTGTTTTAGTCTAGTTGTTATTTATCGTCATAACAACTTATAAATTTAAGAGGGTAGACTCATTATTTGATGATGTTTGAGATCTGAGGGGTCCTTTTTTCTATACATTTTTGTCATTGCTGTATTTTCTCACCCTTCAATAGATTGACTTTTGTTGATCGTCTATTAAATCATTTTCTAATCACTCTTTTGCATTTTCTCCCCATTCTTTCAAAATCTGAGGGAGCATTTGATCTCCCCCTGCCGCCCTATTATTTTTAAATTGTTTTACTGCTGGTTCGACTTCTTCAAGCACAATTTCAGATTATCTTCGGAATTATATTCCTGCTATTTCTAGTTTGACAACCTTTGTTTCAACTTCTTTTTTCTGTTATTCTTGGATAACTTGTTTTGACATTTTCCCATCTGTCTTATTTGTTTCTGAAAAGTCTAACGTATTTATCATCTTTCTTTTTTCAGTGTTTTTATTTTGCTGCGTTCTTTGAGATTTGTGCTATCTCCACAATCGACCGTTTTCATCCATTGTATATATTCGTTCTACATTCTACATGTTTGTCTACTCTCTCTAGCTTATCCTGGATTTTACATACATCTTTGATTGATTTATTGAAAGTAGTGTCGTTATCTTTGTCTTATCAGCTCTCGTTTCTTTTATATGTGTTATAAGTTTTGACGTTTTTGTATAACGACCATTCATTTAGTCTCATATTTGTTTCACGCCACACGAAATTAATGCTGCCTTTCTGACCTGCTTTCGAATCCCTCTTTGATAATTTTAACACCGAGGCAATTGAATTTTCTTTCTTATTCTACTGGCTTGTCATTAACTCTGAGTTTATATCTGATTAACTCCCTCGATCCTACCAAACTGTTGACTATCTGTGTTGGTGAGCACATTATACTTTTCAGCTGTTAGTTGGAATTAGCATCATAAACGTTTAAGATCGTTTTTGTTTTCTAATAGTATTGCCGCAGTATCACTATAACAAACTTTCTTGGTTTTGTTATTGCCCATTATACAACCTCTACTTGCATTTTAACGTCTTGTATTACCTTGTTCATTGTTAACTTGGACGAGGGTTTAAGCTATGCCCTTGCCTTACGTCGTTTATTATTTTTATATCTGATTTTTAGCTGCTTTATCATTTGCGCGATCTTTTTCCTCGTCATTTTTGGTACTTTTTAAACTACAATATCATCTGAAAATGTAAAAGTGTTCAAGTTTTTAAATTAGTTCACTATTTCAAACAATCCACTGCTTGGAATTGACTAAAAAACTAATTAAATATTTTCACGACTTACTACACTTTCGTTTTTGCACTCTAATAATAATTGATAAATAATTAATTGCTGAACTCAAATTGACGTGCTCGTTTTATCTTCGCATACATGCGGAGATCTGAGTTTCATACAATCTTTTTACGTTGACGTTCGTACTACTTTTACACTGAACGATAATACATCTCTGTAGCTGTCAGAAGTGTTGAAGGCATTTTAATATTACGAGCTAAAAGCATTAACAGATGAACAGATCATTGTAACACGCACGTTTACAAGCTATGAAAATCTGTGCTGCTAAAGTTGATTAACTCTAAAACGCTCCAAATTTTCCCGATTCGAATGAACATCAGCGTTAATTATATTCTCTTAATTCGCAGAACCCGTCAAACATAATTGGCCTATAGGCCATAAAGATTGCACTAGACTAATTTCAGCAACCTCGTCCGTTAATTAAGCAATTAAATAAGTAGTGTGAGAATTTTCCACTTTATTTTTCAGTGCAGCTCGCACTGTTAACATTTCCGCCCATTTTCATAGAAGAGAGCCTGAAAATAAACGTCCTCGACTCACTTTTACTAGCTCCACTTTAGCTTTCATAAAAAAGCTAGAAAGAGAAATTAAAAATCGCCGCTCATGCGTCGAATGTCCAAAGTCCTTCTATTAATTATTTCCGATACACTTCATGCATTAGCATAAGTAATTGCCAAACCAGGACCACTTCTTGCTCATGAAATTGGAGATTGTTTGGGTCAGTTTTAAGTGTTTGGGAAGATTTTCCCACAGATAACTTCAGTTTTTTTTAATGTAATGCTTTCTGAAACACTAATGGTGCTGCTGTATTTCGTTGTTGCTACATATGAATGCATCCTGATATATAAAAAGTGCATTTCAAGTTAGTAATTAGCATACAGATGGAATTTTGTTGAAAAATAAATATAAAGGCGTACAAAAATTACTGTCAGATTTAGAAATGAAGCCTTTTCCTAAAAATGTGTGTAGATTGGTCGGTTAATTGAAAGATCAATCAGTCACATCGCCACCAATTTCGAAGTATATAATTATTCTACTACGAACGGCCAATAATTTTAGACTCAAGCCCCAAACTAAAATTTCTCAACGTTTCTAGTCAACTTTGAATCGTACCAAACAAACGTTTAGCCTACGTAGAGATATCGGAGGGACGACTATCTACAGTAGAGCCAGCGTGCGCTTCTTTTTCCATAAATAGCAAAGGGTATTCAAAATTATCAGGAGGCGCCTAATAGTCTTTTGAACAACCGAAAAGTCCGTCGCCTTACGACAACTCTTAAATTCACTAAGGTACTATGCTTAGCCAATTTGTTACGACGTGAAACCGACTTCAAAAGGAATCGATACCTCAATAGCTTGCATTAGTCATACACAAACTTATAGTAAACATACATAAGGTTTATATTAAATTAGGAAAATTCCTACATGTAATACAGACGGTTACACCAATTTAATTTCAGTACTCACATAAAGCATAAAACACAGAGGAGCGACCTCATAGCATGGATCGAAAGTTACAAGCGCGATGCACACTATTGTGGCAATTGATTATTACTAGAGTTTGTTTTTTTAAATAATACCAATTTACAATTATGTTGCAGGCCAGCAAAACAAAGTATGGAGGGCAACAATAATAGTATGAAACCACGTACGTAGAAATTTAGAATGTTCTATAAATGCGCCAGTAATTACTGACAAACTCGGAGGGGATTCAACGCTGCCGGCGATTTTAATCTTAAACTTCAATCCGCAATCAAATGCGATGGGTAATTAAAACCCAAATATCTTCGTTCAGTGAACCATACCAATTCGGAGTAGCTCAAGTGAGCTAGCCTATAAACAAACCCTAAATTAAGGCAAAAATTAATACAAAGAAAACGCTTGCGATCAAGTCGAAAACGCTTTCAGAAAAGAACGAGAAACAAAAACATCGGCGCAGGTACGCGGATACAATTGAATGATACTTGGCATAGTTACGCATGACAACGGATCTATAATCCATCTCGCGCGACTGAAGGCCGTTCAAAACGAGTTCGACGACCTCCATTAATGTAATACGCCATGCGTTTAGACAGCATGTTGGTAAAATACTTCAAGCAGTTTAATTCTTAACAAACAATGTTTTCCTAATCAAAACGTATTTTATGCCTTTTTCCCGATTGCCGCTTTTACTGCCCTTCTTGTTACCCTATTATCTTTCATCTTTATAATGACCTAACCATTTAAGCTATTTTCTTTTGTAGTAGTTCATCTACCGCTTTTACCTTCAACTTTTCCTTGTGTTTTCTCTTCTTTATTATACTTCTGGAGTCTTTCCTGCTATTTCACTAAGAAGATCGTCATGCTTAATAGTCCGCTTTCATAGTCCTTCGTTGTTACCCACGATCTGCAATCGTATATAAGTGTTAAAGTTACCACGTTCTTCTAAACGAACTCTTAACTTCGCAGGTGAGTCTTCGAAAATTCTTTTCGCTACCCTACACCTTTTATTAATTTGATTATCGATTCTTCCATTACTATTTATACAGACACTAAAGTAATTTCCTGTTTATACTGTAAAGTATTGCTTCCGCCAAAATTGCCATTGATTTAGATTTTTCTGTATTAATTTTCATATTTATTTTATTAATTCTTTGTGTGAACAGGCGAGCCCACATATACGACTCATCAAAAGAAGAAGGTCGTTAGGAAGACCTCTGAAGCCATGAAAAGATTCCCTGAAATAAACAATTCTTCTCTATCGTAGCAGATAAGATACTTGCTCGCTTTTCCAAGTTCTTTAACCATATCTTTTTCCTCTCTATTTTTCTGACGTTGTCACTAAATTGCTGCGACGTAAATATGTATTCTTTCCTTGTGGAAACTACACTGTCTTCGATTGTTATTCACACTTATTTTCGCTTTCTTGTCGCATATCTATGATGCTTTGATGTTCTGATTTACCACCTTCCAGTATTTTTTAACAGCCCTCTCCTTACTTCTAATATTTTCAAATATTAACTCTTTCTTTTGTCGCGATTGTTCGAGAACTTCTATTGCCAAATGTCTGAGTTAAAAACGTTCAATAATTTAGATCAGAAGCATATCTTAAAATATTTTATGATATTTTCGTGAATGGTTGCCGATATTGCTAGTTATTGTATTATAAGACCCGGTGAAGGTAAAAGGGGTCATGTAAAAACTCAAAAAATTCTAGTGCTGAATACATGTGATTTACACCTTAGACAGTGGAAACAGTTCGAAGAACATATCATAATAGACCACTGCCAAAAAATGACATTCAGAGAACAACATGTAATCACGCGCCTCTATTTTGCTAAAGAAGCTTATAATTAATTTGTAACTGCAAAATTAAAAGAGAAATTGCTCACGGTCGACTGTAGCGAAATTAGTAACACATCAAGTATGATAGCTGGTGCTCTTTCATGGCAATTATGAACTGGTATTCGATTGACTTTGATTAATTGTAGACTTTTATGCGGTTTCTTCGCCAATTACGGCTGCTTAATAATTAGGTAGCGTTTTTCTTCGGTTTCACCGGAGAACTGGATGTAGGAGCATCGACCAGTTGTCAATCGCGCCAAGAGAAACCCTGTCCTTGAGAGAAAACTCAAAGAAAACTGATTTCTAATGGTTCAGGTTCTACACTCGTATATTGTGTATAGTAGAAGAAAATTGCGCACTTTAATATAAGTCGTGTATTTGCAGGCATTGTCTCGAACACAAAGAAATAATCTAATAAATTACATGTTGGCGAGCAGATGATCCAATTACCTACATGCTTGACAACATTCAGGGCTCATGCTGAGCTGCTGTCTAATTTCGTAATTGCAAACGGATCTGAACGAACTAATTCCAAAACGCATTAATATTAACCGCGGTCAATAAATGGCTTGACCCGACTGCAAATAAATACGTCAAGACGTCTCCTTTGGTTTTTATAGGAATCTGAAGTAAGAGAACGGGTTCCGTATTCGCAATTTTACTACAACCTCCTTTGAAATTCTTTTTGCTCTTCACGAGCGTTGTTGGAAATAACAGTGAAAGTAGAATATGTTGCCATGCATGCAGTAACAATGTAATAATATCTATTAAAATGTTGTTGCTATATAAATTGTATGCATTATTGTTTTAAATTATAAAAGTGTAACGGCTCGGTGTGTCCTGATACGATTTCGTAACCGGGCTCGGGATAGCGTTGACAATATGTGAAAACATCCCATTGTTCTAACGATATCTGTTTATTCGTTTCAACATGCACAATACCCGCTATTGTTACGTATCACATTCAGCCGTTTTTATTCGCGAATTTCTACACAACTTTCATCAGAATTGACGTGCATACGTAACACTCCTACTAAAATAAAACCTAAATTGAGGTAACTGGTTCGATTAAGTTGATTTATATTGAAAAAGGAAAAAAATTAGTTAATGTAAAATAAATGTCAATCAACAAATCAATTAATTAATTACCAGCTGCCATTCTACAACAATCAAACCCGCGATAAACTAGGATGAAGTATGTTTCATCACGATAGCATTTAGTACTTTCTATTACGAAGTAGCAAAAAGTATAGTAATTTTCTAAGTACTGTCTATCTGTCAGTCTATGACTCTGCCATTCTGTGAGTTTGTCGATCTGTGAGTTTGTCTGTGTCCTCTCTTTTTAAATAGACCTGAGTATGTATTTCCAGATTTTCAGTATAAATTTGGAAATATCAGCGAACTTTGACTAAAATCGGCCAACCGAAAGTGGCACTTTACTCTTACGTTTTTCCGGGATTTTTTAATAATTCTTTGATTAATATAAAATTCTATAAAACAGGATACCGGGTGGTTGATCATACCTCTGAACATAGGCAATTTACATGGTTTATCACTGTTATGCGTATTCCTATTCACCCTTTTTATGGAAAAAAATAGTAGTGGTACTAAATTAAAGAGGATAAGTTTCCGCGTATTGGATAATGTTAATTGTGCATAAAAATATTAATTTTAAAATTTAGATATCCACAAATATAAGTGAGGGAAATATTTTAATTTTAAACTTAATCTTTTTATGTACACTTAACATTATCCAATAAGTTTTTAATACTGAACGACGCGGAAAATTATTCTCTTTAATTTAGTACCACTTCCGTTTTTTCCATAAAAATGGTGAGCAGAAATATGCATAACCGTGATAAGCCATGTAAATTGTCTATGTTCAGAGGTATGACCAACCACCCGGTATATGCAATCATCTACAACTTTTATTTAACAAGTTTTTTGTCAGAAGTATAGTTTCCAAAAACTGAATAATTACTAAATTCTTAGTTATTATGTTAGAAAACGAGATTATATATATGATCTAATTATATACAAATTTTGCTAGAAAATTTTTTGTATGGGAAGTGTAGTTTTTGGAAAAATCGGAAAATTAAATTTTTATAAGTACTAAAGAAAGTCGTGTGGTAACCACATCTCTTGTTTTTCATAATCATGACGTGGATATAAATGTACAGAAATAGGTAAATGATTATGTAAAACAAAACTAAACAATTTTATACCAACATATCCTTTAATATCTCTAAGAAGTATAATTGGCAGGTATGCATCAAAAAACAAGTTTCCTCCTCATGAAGAAATGCAGCTAAACTTTATTGTGTACTTTAAAGGTAACCACAAATAATTTTCACATTTACGTATGTTTCGCTAATTTATTTCTTAGCCTATTCAGAAATACATTTTTATAATTATTAATTTATATTTGAAAAGTTTCCTTTTTAATTTTGAGGTTGATTTTTAAAGTCTAAACAATAAATAGTTATATTACAATTTTAAAAGTTGTAGATTTATGAATACCTAAACTTTTCTAGACTATAAGTTACTTGCCTCGTGCTTTTTCGAGGTTATGTAGAGATTACTTCAAACAAATGATGAATATTCCACCTTTAACTAAATATATTGGTTATGATCCATCTGTATTGTTTGATTTGTTCAACTTTCGAAAACTAAACTCTTTTTAGGCAATAATTATAGAACCCTTATGCGAGTTGTCAATTGACAGCATGGTTTACCAAACAATTAAAACTGGAAAAAAAAATTATATATGAATAACCCAATGGTTGAAACTATTTCCCAAGTTTTAAATTTTGTTCCTGAATTTTTAATATATTTAATTAGTCTAGGACTAATAAGACCAGTTGTGATGTATGCAGCCGAAACACTATGTGTAACAAAAAGAGAGGAAGAACATCTAGGAATATGGGAGAGAAGAATACTCAGAACAATATTAGGACCAAGGAAAGTCAGTAATACCGAATACCGCTCGAAGATGAACCACGAAATATTAGAAGAAATAAATGGAAAGGACATTGTGAGAGCAACTAACGCACAGAGATTAAGATGGCTAGGACACATATGGAGATCAAACGATGACAGAATGATAAAAATAATAACACTATGAAAACCAATACTAGTAAGACGGAAAGGCAGACCAAGGATGAGATGGATGGATGAAGTTGAAGAAGATATAAAAAGAATGGAAATCACAAGATGGAAAGAAAAGACTACAGATAGAAAACAATGGCGAAACATTGTTGAAATAGCTACAGCACACAGCCAGTTGTAAAATATAGTAGAGGAAGATAAAGTATTTTCGGTGATTCAAATGTAAATTTATGTAACTTTTTTACTGCGTGATCGGATAATGCTGTGTTTGGTTAATTGGGTGTTCGAATTTTTGCCTTGACTGATTGATGTTTTTTACTTCTTTTTACAATAAGGAAGTACTGGATTCACCTCAAAATTCTAAATTGAGTTTTCAACAGATCTTCAGGTTTTATAGTTCCCTGAACCCAAAAAACATGTTTTTGTTCATTGGTCTGTCTGCCAGTCTGTGTGTGAACAGAATATCTCAAAAATGGAAAGAGATATGACGTCGAAACTTTATTATATGTTTTTTGCGACAGCAACTTTTTGAACAAAATCGGATAACCGGAAGTATGGTGTTTATTCTTGTGATTTTTCAACTTTTTCCGATTTTCTCAAAAACGGCTCTAACAATTTTTTTTCAAATTTTACACTCTTATTACATTTTTAATGTGTATTGATGTGAGCTAGGTAATTTTCCAGTGGAATACCTCTAAAAGAATTCTTTTTTTATTTACTCTTATTTTAGAGGGCATTATCGAGAACTAATAAAAATAAATATATTAAACTTTCGCCATGAATTTTATGTATAAGATCGACTACAACTACGACATTTTTACGGTATATAAATTTTGTTATTTTATATAGAACATCCGATATACTATTAAATTTTTTAATTATGCTTAAAATTTTAGAGAGAATTTGCCTTTTCTATTTATTTTGTACAGTTTATAAACTATATTAGATATCTATTTTTGCAGTTTTATCTTTAAAGTTTCTATAAAAATCTAATTGACTCAGCACCTTCACTTTTAATTTGTTAATTTTCTAATCTTTTATTTATACTTTTAGTAATAAAATGTTTAAAGTGGTCATTTTCTACAAGTATTTTTATTGTGAAATGAATTTTAAATGTTTTTGTGGAATTGCTTGTTTGACAAAATAATAGATGTGTCTACTAAATTCGTATATACGTTTTCTCATATCTTATAGTTTGAATTAAAGTTTAAATATCTGTTTCTTTTAATATATTTGCTATATCAGTTGTTATTGACGTTTCCATTATTTCTTTTTTTTTTAATATAGAAAACTTATTGATTGAGAATTGTTTTCGGTTTTTAAGATAAACTTTAATCTAGGATGTACATTATTAAACTGATTAATTGCAATTTTATTCACGCTTATTATAACATCATCGACGTATCATTGATAAGCTGTAATTTTTGGTGGTTTTTTATAATTATTTGTTATTCAGGGGTACATAATATGCCCTGGTACACATAATTAGTGATTCTATTAATATATAAACTCTTTTAGGTATTTCGTTATATTTATCTATTTTTAATATTCTTTCAATTGATTCTAAAGCTAATTTTACTAGTATGTTTGTGTACAAACACACAACATCTAAAGAAAATAATACATTATATGTTTGTAATTTAACATTATCTATAATTTTTATAAGACTACGAGTCATTAGCGTTGTATATATTTTTGTTTGTAATGTTGGTTTAAGTGTTCGATAAATATTTTGATAATTTATAAGTAGGGCTATTATATGATGCAATGATATGTCCTAACGGTATATATTTTTTGTAACTTTGAAAGTCCATAAATGTACGGTACCGTTCCATTATGACATATAAGATTTTTATATTCTTGACTCTTTATTATTTATTTTATTATATAGTTCTCCAATTAATTTGATTTTTTTTTTGAGTTAGTTATGGGCGATCCTTCTTTTTCTTGTTGTGCATACATATTCTCATCTTTTACTATTTTATTTTTATATCTGGCTAAGTTAACCTTACTGTTGTTTTTTAAGTTTATCTGCATGTTATAAGGTTCGGACTATTTTTTAGGGAAGTGCTTGTTTCGTATATTTTGTTCGAAAAATTTTATTTGCTTTTTGGTGAGAAAGTGGGGTTTTGTTTGTTCAGTTTTTCTATTTGTATTTAGTTAAAATAGTACTTACTTTAACACTTGTTGTATTTTGATATTCCGTATTTTATTTCATTTCAATGCTATTTTCGATATTTATTATAAATCGTTGTACTGGCATATTGTTAAAATTAAACAATTAAAATTCGGTCGGTATGCAAAAATTGCAACTGCATTTTTATGGATTTAAAGATCAGTTAAGTTTTCTACCCATTTATATTCAATATTATTTTTATCTACGACAGTGTGTAAAATTGACTTTTAGTCGGCAGTTTTAAGTTTATAATTTTTCCATTAGTTCGCGTCATTAGTAGCAACGTGTTTAAAATTATTTCATTAGTCACGTCGTCAGTAGCAACGTGTTTTAAAATGTTTAACCACGGAACATTACGACCGCTTGCTAGTAATCCTAATTTACATTAAAACTATTTTTTATATTTACCGTGTTTTCTAGATTCTGTCGTAGATAAAATATTGTACGATCAACATGCGTAAAGCATCTGTAGTCACTCGCGGAGTTTAAAACGCTCGCTCACTCGCGTTTTAACTCTGCCCTACTCATGACTTGTATCGTAAATTACTATTACACGTGTTTCGACATTTGACTTATTCGTTGTTATTAATAAATTGTCTCATTTTTGTTTTTAGATGTTAGTTTTTGTACATTGATTTGTAGCTATGTTTAGCTTTAGTTTTCGAAAATACCCTGTTTTTTCCTTAAAAACAAACCTAAAAAATAAAACTGAAAGAAATTTAACATGTAATACAGTATATAAAATTAATTGTAATTGATGTAATGCAAATTATAACGGTCAATCAAATCAATACTTAAAAAAACAACACCAGAAATCAATTAAAACAACATTTCTAACAGACAATAAACCAAATACAGCATTATTCTATCACACAGTAAACAAGCTACATAATGTTAATTTTGCAGTACCGAAAATACTACATAAAAAATCTGGTGTGATACACGCACACAACTTCCTTTTACAGTGATCTTATAATTAGCCAAAAATGTGATTTTAAATTTTTAAGCATTTGTCAAAAATTACAAATTTTTCAAAAACGGTACAAAATAGAGTGTTAGTTCAAGAGACAAATTTTCTCTAGAATTTTAAGCTGAATTCAAAAGTGTAATAATATACCGGGTGTTCTATTTAAAATTATATATGAAGTTTCAACGCCATACCTCTTTCCGTTTTTGAGATATTCTGTTCACAGACAGACAGACAGACAGACACACAGACAGACAGACCAATGAAAAAAAAATGTTTTTTTTGGGATCAGGGGACTCTAAAACGTGAAGATCTGTTGAAAACTCAATTTCGAATTTTTGGGGTGAATCCAATACTTCCTTTATTGTAAAAGGAAGTAAAAATGAAACCTAAATAAAGTGTTCCACTACAAAGTATGGAAATAAACAATCACCTATCAATAAATAACAAAACTGATATTACAAATTAGATCATACTTATTACAAAATCAAATATAATGTTTTATTAAATTAAATAAATTCGAAATTTGAAGTTTGAAAAAATTTTTAAATTCGGGAAATAGTTTGAACAATTGAGATATTGAAATACTGAAATTTAACGTTTGCGCGCGCGGCAATTGTTTTGTAAGCAGTACCGGGAATTAACAATTCGCATAAAAGATTATAATTATTACCTAAAAATAGTTTCGTTATCAAAAAGTTAAACAAATCAAATAATAAAAATGGATCGTAACCATTATAGTTACTTAAAGATGGAATTTTCATCAAAATGTATTTTAAGTAATGTTTGAAAAAATTCAAAGTCTTCAAATAATCTCGAAGCAGGACAAGATTACGTAAACCTATACTCGAAAAAAATTATATATTCATAAATGCTCCACTTTCAAAATTGTAATAGAATTATTTATTTTTCACGCTTTAAACACCAACCATACAATGAAAAATCAAGTCTTGCAAACATAAATTGATTATTATAAAAATGTTTTTCTGTAGAAGCTAAGAAATGAGTTAGCGAAACGTACGTAAACATGTAAAAATTATTTGTGTTTATTTTTAAAATACGTAATAAATTTTGGCTGCATTTCTTCACGAGGAAGAAAGTCGTTTTTCTTTCCCTAATAAAAATAAAAATAATTAACAGCCGTAAATAAAACTAGTGATATAATAAAAAAGAATTAATGTTATTCACAAATATTCTGAACAGACCGCGTTGGAAAAAGAATTCACAAGAGTAACGTAAATATACAGTTATGTAGATAGGCTTAATGCATAGCTTCAAACTGAAATCGCAGCCTTGACCTGACAAAAATTAAATCAACTACTTCCACGCGCACTTTACCCTCTAGAAAAGTCACATGCGAACGTTCTTTCCGTCCATCGTGCTCAATGAACACAATAATGGGAAAACGCAACAGCTAATTTTCTTGTCTCCAATAATTCCGTTAATTATATAACGTTTCGAGAATTAATTTTAATTGCTGTTTTGAGATAGAAGAGCGAAATTACTATTTTCTAGGTTAAACACCATCGGTTATCTTGATAAACGATGGAAAGTACAAAATACACAACTACTAACGGATCGCCTACCTGCAGTGCCACCATAATCCCGACAATTAATACTTGAAGGTAAAATGCTTACGATAATCTAATAAATTATTGCCTGTACTAGCTTTATTAAAGAGGCAGTGATTTCAAAGGAAAGTTGCATTATGCTTTTCTAAAGTAATTGAAGTATGAATGCTCTATACAGGGTATGCCATAACACGTGAAGCCCATTACAACTTAAAACACGTTGCTTCAGTTTTATTGCATCAGTATAGAAGATTTAGTAACAACAACTCTGTCCAGTGTCTTTTAGATAAATATCGAGTATTCGTGTCTCCATGATATATGTGCGTCTAAAGAATTAAGGGGCTGCAAATTTTGTGATCCACCCTGTATATGTATAAAAAAACGTTTACGTTCATATATCACTTTGTGCCATATGTTCGCTCACATCCGTATCAAAGCATACGATTTTAATGCAAAATTTCAACAAAAAAATAAAGGAAGTGCTATATAATTCGACCCTACTAAAAACACTAAATCATAATTAGTGTATTCTCTTTCCTGAATGCGATTAGTATCAAAATGATTCGCTATTTGCGAACGCGTGAGTGTCAGTCTGAATGTCATACTGACATATTTTATAGCACTAAGTACTATACTAAATAATTAAATCATTGTAGCCCTCAGTACTGTAAGGGAAAATCCTTGCAGACGCCTTTTGTATTGAACTGAAATCCTAATTAAAAAATGTTATTGTACATTGATGCTGAACAAAATCAATACAAATTTTCTAGAAAATGCCATAGTAGTATATGTAAAGATATCTTTTTTATAGAAATATTCACTGCATATCAATACATGTTGTCATGCACTCGTTTAATATTTCTCACGAAATATAATAATATAACTGTACATATGTCGCCAAATTATAAACTAAGCTTTAAACTATTCAACTAATTTCTTCCTAAGTTTTTTATTACCCTATAGGATAAAAGATGCGATCGATATCGAAAAAAAATTCAGACAAAACTGAAACAAATCATATTTCAATCTTTCAATTTTAGTATATTTTGAGTCTATGTCAGAAATGTAGTAAAGTTGTTTTGTATTTTACAGCTAACATTAAGTGTTCTAGCATTTAAAGATTTACATCAATAACTTTCATAGGTATCTAAAAGTTTATTTATATTGCTTTATCAAATTGCTCATTTGTAACTAGTATCAGTAAGAAAACTAAATAATAATAACAACAATAACATTTTATTCGCAATCACATTATAATGTGTCAATTTCATGATATGACAACAGCTGGGAACTAGATGATTACTTGAAACTAGCCAGGAAATTATTACATACCCCGAAAAATATTACATACCTGAAGAGTGGAGTGTTTCCATGGTAACAAAACATTGAGTGGGTTGTTTTCATGGTAACAAAAATATTAGCTACATCAAGATATCTATTATTCAGAATTCAATTGTAGTTATTTTTTAAATTAGATGATTGCAAATAAAATAGTATACATACCACGGTGAAAAGTTTCATTCCTGTCTCGAGATAAAGTTAACCTCGACGCTACGCGTCTCGGTAAACTACCTAATCTCTCGACAGTAATGAAACACTTCCCACCTTGGTATGTAATATACTATTAATCTAGTCACCACCGCGTTATAAAATCAATTTTTCAAGTATGTAACGGTTTTTACCTGATACTATGTAAGTACATTCCATTATTTTTCTTCGAATTCATTTGCATTGATTGGAATCTTGGATGCCACCTTTCGGTTTCACCGGCTAAAAAAGAATCTTACATTTACAACCACTTGAGATGTGATTAACTACGTTATTTCTAATTGGGTAATTGCTTTTTCACCCTTTTAAGCCTATATTTATTCCCTCTTTTAAATTTATCGCCAACAATTGCGACTTGGCTTTTCGTTTGCTGCCCTTTCCTTATTGACCATGAATTCGTCATCGAGAGTCTAATATCGGGTGCTTGTGGCTCCTATTTTTGAGTTGGAACTGTGAGTTGTGGTTGGTGACGGAGCGGACTAATCTAGCCGTTCATACTATGTTGTAGCCATTGTGGTCATAAAGTTAGGTACCGTTGTATATGTTTGGTTCCTGCTACATTGCATTATAACTCCATCCTGCAACCATAGTTTGAATTGGTCTCAATCTCCTCAGAAAGTAATTTGTGAAATATGAAACTTTACAGTGGTGAAAAGCTGCATGTACCACCGTTTTGATAAACGCTGAGTCGTACAGTACATAACACCTGCCAACTGTAATACTTTATTTGCAGCATATCTACAAAACTCTTGTTGACGAAACACATTAGGAAAGATCGCCAACAAGAGAGACAACATACATTTCTGTTTAATGACATGATTTTGTGCACTTCATGTGTTAAGATTATAATCATTCATTTTTTGGGTGCTAAAAATTGAAGGCTAGTAGTTTAGATTCTTTATCGATCAAAATATAGTTTAGGCAGAAGCAAAATAATGAATTCTATAAAAAGTATATAACCGGAGAACAAATATATTAGAATGACGACCATGAGATAACAAAAGACATATTTTACAGCGAAATAGAACAATATTTTTATTTTGAATTAATACCACCTTTGAATCTCATAAATTCAAAAAATATGCCACCGAACCTACACTTCAATACTCCAACGATTTAAAGCATGCATTATGAATTACGGCGAACTTATTCACTTAGTTAAGTGCATATTTGACTACAATAACATAGAAAGAGCAGATTGTTACACTAAAGCGACCTCTAGATGATTAGTAATATTGTTCAATACCACTGACCGTTTAGGGGCTGCATAACTATACTTGGTTTCCATTATCAGATAAAAGAGTTGTTTCTAGTACAATCGCAGCCCCGAAACGCTTCAATATGCAATAATACTCGAATACATCAATGACAATAACCTTTCACTTTAGTAGAAGCAGGATAGCGAGAATTGATTACCCTGCAATAAGCGTTCAACGGGTCGCTCAAACTACGAGCCGGAGTAAGGAATGGGTTAACACTAAACTGATTAAAATCGAATATGGGCGCCATCAACTTAATTATTCGACTACTTGCAAATTTAAGTTGAATGATTTCCCGGTGATGTACTCACAACTTATATTGACCGTTTCTCATATCGTTCTAAAATATTAAAATTTATGACATTACTATATATAATGATCACGTGACGTTCACAACGTAAGATTTTCGAATACATGTACAATACACCTTGTTACGATTTGCGTTCTTTAATTAAATGAACTATGTAGAAATGTACTGTACTTGAGTTAGCTGTAAGCCATCTGTATAATAAATATTTTACGGCAGAATTCGTAGGCAAAATGTCATATTTAAATTACAACAAGCGGATGTTTAGAAACGTGCATTTCGCTTGGGAAGCTGGAGATATTCCAATCTCAGGAATAGATTAGAGTACGTTTATGCAGGGTTTACTTCATAAACCGAAATATTGAGTGATGTATATGACCGGTACGTGATTAGAAGAAGCAACGGTTGCAACTCTATCATAGAAATTATTCGCAGCTAGGACCAAATGCTTTTAGTAGAATTGTAAATCTTTATAGCGACAATTTCCGAAGGGTCCGAGCAAACCACATTTCACCGTGGGAAAGCCTCAAACTTTTAAAATTCATAGAACTATTATGAACTATCACGTCCGTATGGACGTGCCAAAATTCCAAAATTTAGACCAGCTCTGATAGGTTATTGGGAACTTTGTAAACGCCCACCGAGCTTTCTTGGTCAGAATGGACTTAGAATTAAGTTAGTTAATAAGAAGATGTAAATACGTAAAGTTAAGAAACAACGCTATTAAACTTAAGTGTTCTGTAAACGGCAGAAAAATAAATGCAAGTGTTTGTACTTAAGTGTTCTTATTAATCTCGCAACAGTAGCTTTGGTCTTCGTGTCCGAGTGTGTTTTAACTAAAAGGATTGCCAGTCACCCCGACTTTAGGCGTCTCGCAATAACCTAATCACCTATACATAATAAATGCAAATAATCAGGCATCAGCATGTCCAGCATAAGCAAGAGAATTTCAATAGCACGCGTTCTCAACTAAGCAGTATCAATGTATTCTAAACAGCAGTTGCGTTCTTACTTAACAGGAAACACGATTTTGGTTTATCTGTAGAATTCAGCGTCCTACGAATAAAGTTCAAAGAGCCAATATCTCAACTAGAAACTTCCATCTAGCCGTCACTGTTCGACATACAAATCTAGGCCTAAAGCATTAGCCCCAACTATCAAATCATCTACAAGAAGTACTAAAGATTCATATTTTGTTGAGCAGCCTTTTATTTATACAGTGCTTTTTATTATTATTAATTAATATTATTTGTGATGTAATTAAATAAATAAAAATTTGAGCACACACTAAATTACAACATAGCTTATTTTCAATTTTATGGCCTCTCTGTGGCTAATTAAAAATGTGATTATTTAATTATGTTTTACTATAGTAACGCTATGTTAGTTTTTCTATATTTTATTCATTTGCAACTTATTAAAACTTATGCGTCTCATGAGACTTATGAGACTCATATCTGCTTCCTGGCGGTATTTCAGCTGCTGCTTCCTGCCTCTGGATCACGAACCAAGTTTCCTCTAGCTCATGCACCTTACTATCCGCTTCTTGCAGCTTCCAATCTTGTTGATTCTCAGCTTCGAAAACGATCAGGCACAGACTAAGCTCCAGGTTCAATTTACTCTGAAACTGCCAATTTAACTACAGCTGGTCTCCGTACACAGATAAATAACTAAAGCGCAAACTGGGCACAAAAGATTTACTTTCATCAATAAAATTTATCAAAATCGGGAATTCACAACGATACATACGCTTTCAGCTTGGCTTCCCCACTAAACATTAACAATCGACTCTCTTGGTCACTATAACAACATGATTTACAATTGTTTACCTGTAAGTGTATATTGTTTGATCTTAATTTTTAATTGGTTTTGTAAATGTCATTCAGAACACTCTAGCACCTTCTTGTAATCTTCAGTAATTCTCAGGTTGCTTCTTATATGCTCTTTGCATGTCTGTGCTTTCTTGCACTGCTTTTTAATCCCTTTAGCTGCATCATCGATTGTTGGCATTCCGATATGAATTCAAACGCTGCATTAAACCTCTGTAATGCTTCGAAATACCTTTGTACTAAAGCGACTTTATTATCGTGTCTTGACGTTACACAATTAATTTATCAGTCAACCTAAGCTTATCTACATTTGCCATATTAAGCACAAATTTGAATAGAAGCTGATCGCAACCCTAACACAATTACTAACCTCTGTTAATTAATTACAGTTATTGCTAATCATGTTGTATGGAATTATCAACATATTAGTAACTCTTACTGGTGCAATAAATACAATACGAATTCTGGGTTTATTTGAATCTTTCATTAATATTCGTAAGTTAGCAATGCAACCAGAATTGCTGTAAGCCTCATACCATTACAATATATGAAGACAAAATAATCGAAGAAAAAAATAAAAGCCCAAAAATTCAAACCATATAGAAAGCCCTATAACATTAAAATGAAATTACCTTCCGGGTCTGGAGTGTGTCCAGATCACTTACTTTAGTTATATATCAGCTTAACGTTTTAATCTCCAGAGAAGGTTCTGATATATCGAAAACCGTCTAGAATGGGGCTCAAAGGCGTAAAATTAAGGTTTTATAACATGTCTTCATAGCTGGACTTACCCAAGAAGCTACAGTTTCCATCTAAATCCACCCGCTCGGTGCTGCTCCCATATTTCACCACTAACCAACGGTATTTGGAAAAGACTAAATGAGAATTGCAACCCTCATATTTTCCTAATCCCCTTTTCAAAGCAGAAAATTCCTTCAATTATACAAAAATGGTTTACTTTCAGCTAATCCCCGGTTCACGGGGAAAGTAAAACCAAAAATTAAGGGGTATAGCGAACATCTCTAAACAACCGTGCCCACACTCACAGTAACCAAAAGCACAACTTCGCGGAGCAAAGTAAACGATACGTCAAAACTTAAGCGGGAACGTCGAATTAGTCTTAACAATCCGATATATTACACGTAGATTGACGTAGATGAGCCAAATACTGTATTTACAGGCACAAACTGTCAAGTAGTATCACTTGATTCCCCTTTGACAGGAGCCAACGCCTAAACCACTAAACATTATATTCCTAACCTTGAAACGTCAAAAATCGGAACAAAAAAATTGATGAGTATCCCAACTACCAGAGCTAGATAATCTATAAATCACTTTCCTAGGGTTAATCACAACCAAGAGACCCCACCATAACTTCAGGGAAAGATGCTATGAGAAACCAGACCAATCGTATATCTGTCCCAAATTCAACTTCCACATTTTTTTTTATTGAAGGCTCTTATTGGTATAATATTGTATATTTTACATAGTACAATTAAAAATATCTACATATTCATATTATGCAATACACCTATTATACATTAGAACTAGCAACCAGTGAGATAAATGTCTCATTTAATAACTTTTTTCTCTATCTGTTACGGTTTGGCTGCTGAAACAGCGTCCCGGACGGACCAGCGTCCCGGACGGACGGAAATCACGTGATTTCTCGAAAACCGGAAGTGTCACGTGACTGAAATTCGGTTCTTGACCTGACATGACCATTCCAAACATATAACTTTCATAACTTTTTTCTCTATCTCTTACGGTTTGGCTGCTGAAACAGCGTCCCGGACAGACAAAACAGCGTCCCGGACAGACAAGTCTATTAGATAAAGGATATTACATGTTAATTATCTATTCACCTCAATACTTAACCTCAGTCTTAAAAAGATCTGCTTACACCTGAAAGGAAAAGCGATTCTTATATTGCCCATTGCTAAATTTTTGACAACATGTAAACTTAAATTCCTCTAAAACGCGGAATGTTCGAAAACCGTCTGCATGCACGCAAGCAGGCCAATTTAAAATACATGTTTAGTCCCAAAGCGCGTACAGTTAGCGGACAGCTTAGTGCGAACAATTAAAACGGTTCGCCCTAAAGTTCGGCCAGATTTCGTTGACAATGATATCACCACGCTCTGTAAGTCAAGTAATGCTGCTGCTAATTAGACCACGCGACTTCGTGTAAGCCTGCGACTATGTATGAGCCGGTAAGTGAGCCATATAAACAATTAGGGTAAATCGAGATACATATTTAATTACACGTGCACTCGCCTACAGAGCAATTAATACTTATTTAATTGTCAGTTTACACTGCTAACTGACGTATTTATACAGAACGGTAATAACACGAGTGGGAGTAAGGGCCGTAATTACCCATAAAACCGTGCTATCATTCCGCGATTGCTGGTCAAAAGGCAATTTACAGCCGCAGCACCGCTCGGCTTATTAGACTGCGGCAAATTTTATCTTTATTATCGAGATTAGCGCTGAATAACAGGGCCATGTGTCAAATGACTCCTGCCATTAAATAGCTGCTCCGCGAGCTAACCTTCCGGAGACTTCAATGCCCGGTCAGACGTGAAACCCCCGTTGTAATTGCACAACCACATAATCACATTAGTGGCATAGCTAAAAATTAGACCTCCACTCCTCGCGGAAAAATTACAATGGAAGCTCTAATAATTGGAAGTTTCACATTTTAAACAGCTCTATACAGGGTGTTATGGAAATGCAAGTATTGAGATCTCATCAAACTGAACAACTTTTCCATTTATCATTTATTTGAAAACAGCCCCAAAACTAATTCAAATTTAAAAATAGTTTTACATATACGGAAAAATATTTTAATTTAATGGCACAAAACACAAAAAACATTTCTTTGAAATGCAAACCAATCGAAATAGCAACCTACTGATAAAGCATTTGCTCATTAACGTACTTTATTTATTGAGTTAAGTTACTGATCCCATGTTCTTGTCTCAAATGATAATCGTCTTTCAACACGTTTTGTGAACACAAAAACTGTAATGTTTGCATAATTATGTTGGCGGTATAGCTCAAAAACTATTTCTCGGTAGCACACGTTATATTATATGTCTACCAGGATTAAAAACCGAAAGAACTTCAGTCAAATATGTACAAGGTAAACACATTTAAAAATATAATTCTGCCTAATTTTGCTTTGTCTCAGAAACTGTTAGTTAAAATAAATATTTTGCACATACCTCAAGTTTTTACCCTTCACGAAACAGGGTATATTTTGTACCCAACATATACAGTGCGAACACCTTCAAAATTAAATAGTTTCTTGTTGATATTTTCAAAATGGTTAGTTTCAAAACTTCCGCTTCCGGAGGAAGTGCCGTATAAAGCCCTTTACAGGTTTTATTACATTTCTTTCACGTATTATGGTCATGGTGGATTACATATCCCACACTTTTGCTAAATTTGAGGTTTCAGACTCCAAACTTCAGTAACCACATTCAGGTAGTTAAATATCCTAGCATTAGCACCTGAAATATTTCCAGTTTGTAAATGTATTTGAAAGTAGATTGGCTTTATAAGAGTTTTTTAGTAACTTCTAAACAACGAAATTCAGTTTGTGTACAACACAGTGCAATTTGTGGTAATTTTGTCTACTAGAATTATATAAGCACAAAATCTAAACATATTTTTTGCGCTACCAACCTATTGTTACTTGTCTTCGGGTTCGTTATCTGTGACGATAAGGGCAACTTCCCATATCCTAGTTAGTTGGTATGACAACAACAAAATAACAAGCCCGTTCTGAATATAGCGGTCCTAGGAAT
Source organism: Agriotes lineatus (assembly GCA_940337035.1). NCBI lineage: Eukaryota > Metazoa > Arthropoda > Insecta > Coleoptera > Elateridae > Agriotes > Agriotes lineatus. Next base: position 14,964,429 of record OW679194.1, on the reverse strand, counting down.
GTTATAGAATATTGTTTTGTATTTAGTTACTATAGAAGCAACAACCACTCACATTATTTAGGCAAACAATATTTGTCATATTCAACGTCAAAAGATGTTGTACAAGACTCGATCGTTAAGTGCCTTACTGGAACAGACTTAAAAAAATAACAAAACCCGGCCCTTCGGTCCTCGTTCTTCTAACTGTTTTGCGGTCTGTTCTAAGTCAGTTACCGATCTTGTAACATAATTTACTATAATGAGCTAGACATTCTATCAACTTAACCTTAGTAGTAAACAATTTTTTAACTAAAAATCAGTGACACACCAAAAGTTTTAAAATTACAGAAAACGTGTATCTTTTATAAAGGAAATGTAAATAAGCACAAAAATAATGGATTTTTAATTTGTCATAAGTGCTATCAGTAGAAAGCAGTAAACTACAATAACTTGTTACTAAAGCATTCAAGTCTAAAAACTTAAAGAAGCCATACGAAAAGTAAATACCTATAGATTTTAAAAATTAGGTACGTATCTATATTAGAGCTTATCGAACAACGACAACGCTACTCTATTAATATTAGAGCTAATTATGATATTATTTAACACTATATAAAACTTTTAGCGAAGGGGTTACGGGGGGGGGGGGTGTCTAACACCTCCTGGGAAAATTTAAGCAACACCTGAAAATGTTTCAACACCTTTTTACAAAATTAATAGCAGACGATTGTAAGTTTATTAATTCTATGGTTTTTTCTGCATCTGTGTATATTTTAATTGAAAGTAAAATAGATTTAGTTTTCGTTCTATGTTTCTGATAAATGTAAGACTTAACATAAATACGTCAAATTATTTTGGATATATAAACAAGCGTCCAAATTTTTTCGTTCGCGATCAAGGTTTTTATTATAATTTTCTGAAGAAATCATATTTTCCTTATGTCTCCCTTATTAGTGCAGCTATTTAAACCAAATTTGATAGACAGTACACTCGAGTAGGACACCTTAAAATGCGATATTACTAAGCTCTCTAATTAACCAATAACGGAAATATGGGTAATCAGTGCCATAAACATAAAAAATAGTACCACCTTGCAAAAAACTTAAAGCGATCGCATCATTTTAAGGTATGGTATTTCATTTTAGACAGAAAGCGTCTTTTTCGATATTTTTGCTATCTCTTATAGTTTTTGTGGTATTTCACCGTTTTTTGCAAGAATTTCAACTAATATATTTTGCTCAGACATATCTTCCATTGTCGGCAGTTTATTGTCTTGTTTTCAAACAAATTCAAGAGTTCTTGAGATGTCTAGATATTTTTGTCAAATAGTTTTTTATAAATTAAAGTTAATTGCGTTATCTTCAAAGCCGCTAACAATTTCTTGTCTGGTTTTCAATACAATACCATGAAAATTGTAAGAAAATTGCCATCCTCAAAAGCTCTAAAGTTAGTTGCAGTCGCCTACTCCATCTCGTGTGAGACTAGCAAACTAATTACAGTTTTTTGTAACTAACGACAGTATTCTACAAATAAATTCTTTGTTACAGCGCTATAAATTAATGAGGAATGTATAATTTAATAACAGGCCCCGTTGCGTTATAACTTAAACTCAGTAAGTGAAATGCAAAGATTATAGTCCCCGCCTCCCACAAACACAGCAAAACTTTTGTCGCTTTTATATAATCGAAGAACAATGTTGACAAAATTGATCTTACAATGAGATCTGTTTTAACTTTATATGAGGTTTTACTGTCTTTTATTGTTACACTTGCATTGCATTGATTGCCCACATCTCCGTCGCTGATTAATATTACAGAGCTTGATAATATCATATTTAATAGGTCTTATCAAACTTGTTTAAGTAACTGCACTAATAAAGAAATTATAAGAAATATATTTTAGAAAACCTTCAATACTCTACTGTATATCGCAAACGTAGAATTTTTGAAAACTTGCTTATATAAACTTTTTTCGTAAAATTGGCTGATAATCACCACCCTGAATTATTATAACGTACTTAAGTTACACTCTGTAACGGCTATATTTACATACTCAATGGAAAAAATATTTGGCTCCCCTGAGATCCCATCAGCACACCATAAAATCAGTTTCTTGCTATAGGCCTGCATCATAGAGTTTAGATTTGAAAAAATATATTTACTCATAATCGGTTAATAATAGGTACGTTTCTAACCTTCAAAACAGTAGGAAAGCGAGTCATTGTTTACTTTACTTTCCCAGCTAGCCGGGAAAGATCTTCTCGTCACTTGCAATGAACTTGTCATGTTACCTAGCAACAGCGTAGCAGTTTCCGTTGTTAGTGTGACTTATTAAACTGCGATAACAATACGTATTATTTGAAACTTACCTAATTAAATAAATAATGACAAAAACCGATTGTGAGTAAAAAAGTATACATACCACGGTGTAAAGTTTCATTCCTGTCTCGAGATAAAGTTAACCTCGACGCTACGCTTCTCGATAAACCACTTAATCTCTCGACAGTAATGAAACACTTCCCACCTTGGTGTGTAATATACTATTATTACCTATCACCTTAAACCGCCTTTGTGATCAGTACAGTATCTGATGGTTTTATCGGTTTTGTAAAACGGGAAATATTTCCCATTATGTAAAATCATTGAGCTCTTCAGTTTCTTAAGTCTCTTTTAGAAAATGTTTTATAAAAATTAAGCAACAACAGATATAAAACTTTAACAATTCAGTTTTGAATTACCTTACAAATATCTGGTTTTAAATAGTATACAATTGTACATTGTTTAATTGACTGCCTACACAATTTGCCAGCCTCCTTGAATAACAAGAGGAGGTAATTTGTTAGATTTTGTACTGTTAATTTCAGTGGGCGCAAATATTTACGGATAAAAGAACATTAGCTCAATTAAGGACTCGAAAGCAAACGAACGCATTAATTTAATGCTCGACGTGATTCTGCTGTGCTATTTATTTTATTATACATTTTTAAGTTACTGTAAACTTCGTACAAATGGGCTTTTACTTTAAAAATTGTCTAATGCGTTTATTTTATTGCAAATCTTTAAATATGTAAGTATTCTCGTCGCGTCTTCAACAGCCAATAAACAAATAACTAACTTTTGGAGCTTGCAAGAATAGGTTGTGTTTAGTGGTGAGAAGTCACGTAGATTTGCTAAATAAAAAAAATACAATTGAAATTTACTGCATAGAAATGCCATGTCAAGACTTAATTTAAAAAAGTATGCATGCTCATCTGTACCAAATTTAATCGCCGGCGTAACACTCCCAGAAAACCGTATTATTAGCAATGGCACCATTGAGAAAAACTGAATTACAATACACCCGTACACGTCTAAGTTAACTGGGAAAATTACAGCTATTTTCCCATTTTTTGCATCGCACGTCATATTTTAGTCACCGTTTGACCCAAATATTTCCCGTGCTTTCTTTTTGTGCGAGCGAATTACCTCTCATGAGTGCATGAAACGATCAAAACGGCATTCCCGCTGATTCAAATGCAAATTCAGGTACAAACACAAATTCTCTGACCGATCAAAATAATTTTTCACGGAGGTTATTTATAGGCTGTCACGGCTAGTAACTCAAAGCTCCTTAACATTTTTAAAGCAAATTACTTACCCATTCAATCCGGGGTTATCAAGACTGGAGAATAATTCCTTTATATTCCATTCGACTCACGTTGATTACGCCTCTCGCAATGCATAAATTTCCATTGAGGCAATAAATGTCAAAGCAATAGAAAATTATATAAATATATGCCACATTAACACTAATGCGCGTCTCGGTGAACACTATTAATTTATTTGCAGATAAAACTGTTTATTATAATGGAGTCTATTGTGGCTTTTCGCACTGCTGTAAAGTTGAGCCCGCGTCCAGTCTCAGTACGTATTAATTAACACGCACAAAAGCGAACAGATTCTGCTAATTTGAATGCTTCTCGATGACCCATAACCTTTTACTTGCATTTCTCCTTTCGTTTGAGCTTCAGGTGGAATGCCGGGAACCTCTGCAGAGAAATGTAGATCATACCAGCAATAACCACTTAATTTGCTTTAATTATAGCCTGCATTGTTCGAATGAATAAAAATGACCCAATTTTCAAATCGCTATTAACAGCGAAAGAAAATTATAGCAATTTGTTGATTGTAATGTGCGTGGGTATTTTATGTCCGTAAACTTTGAACAGTCGTTAGCTAAATTTCAATGGAAACTTCTTTGACCAACATACTTTTGAGAATAATAATTGCTTATTACTTTTTTCCAGGTTGTTACTTACCAGTACTCCCCTTAACGTTTAGAATTAATAGTAATCACTTTAGCAATGACAAATTAATAAAAGTATTTTCAGCATTTACTTTCACAATAACCTGCAGCATTTCACTCCACTCTCATTTACCAAAAACAAGAAAGGTGTTGGATAAGAATTACGTCGTAAAATTATGATAGATTCAAGAATCACTCGTTAGAGCTTCAATATCTGCAGCTTCAATCCCAGCTTTCTTATATTAAACTTGCTAGAAATCATAGTACGATAGATCAAACAATGAAAAGGTCGTTCCCTTGGTTACACTTGCATCGCTAATGGTGATATTTTACAACACGTCAATTAGAAGGACTTTCTAGGAAATTAAACCATGAATGGTGCAAATTAGCGAGATATCGTGCCTTACGTATTTAGCGTTATAATCGCTAATAAACGTGGCTGTATTATGTTTTTCCTATTCATACGAAGTTAACGAGCTTTCGAAGCTGCACGTGCTCAGTACTGAAAAAATAATTGCCTTTATGTACCACTGCTGGCGACAACTTTCATGAGTTTATTCGAGTGCAGGCACGACTGTGCTTTCCATGTTATCTTAAGAAAACAACTCACTTATAAACCCAACATAACCTCTAGCTTCTAGTCCGAACATTATTTCTGTTGATAGAGAATTTCTACAAAGTCACATCTAATTACTTTTACATTCGCTTCTTATTCAAAAGAGTAATAAATTACAAAGTGTCTAATCTTATTTCTTGTGGTAGAAGCTAATTTCTAAGTAAATAAGTATTAAACTTTATACGATGGTATATGGAAATATACAGCTCTTAAACGGGTTATGCAACTAATTCTGTGATGTTCCAAGCCATTTTCATAATGAATATTTATAGTTAAATGAATAGTAAAATTCCTGAATATTTTAATTTCCACACATTCATTAGTATTACAAATTAATGGTTTGTTCCAGTTTCCATTTAAGTATTCAAGTTAGGCTATTTTTAGTTTTGTACCTTTATACCTTTAAAACTGATTAAAATTTGAAGCCGTTAAAATTAAACTTCATTTAAACTTTTTTTCTAATTAATTGGGTAATTAGTAGAAAAGTAGCTGTAGTTCTGTTATACATAAACACTAACCTTAATTAATGCAAATGCAAGATATAACGCTGGAACAAATTGATTAATTACTTCAGTCTTTTAAATAGTATAATGTGATCAAGTGGACAATGTAGTAACACTAGGATTATAATCAAATAATGATTTTCCCTTAAAATGATTGATTTTAATGGATATTTGATGTTTATTGTAGCTTTTCATGTTTTTCTACATGTTTACACTGCCACATGAAGTAACATAATTCTAGCAATACTAGAAATTATTACCAAATAGATCTACATTTTCATGCAGAGGGAACAACATAACGCTATATATTTTTTATTTGAACGCCCTGTATTTCAATTATTCTTTGTTATCCATTCAGGGATTACTTATGTTAACGTTTTTGCTACGTTGAAATAGATGCAGACTGATCATCCAGTAATAAGTAGTATCTTTACTCTTATTCAAATTCCATTACTATTATCAGAGTTATAGGGTTGACACTCTCGCCCAGTGATTTATAAGAAAACTTATGATACGAGGGTGATTCAGTAATTAAATAGACAATACCGTTAGAGTGCAAACAATTGCATCAGGTGACTACCAAGCATCGTTCGGTTTTCTAAGTTGCACGCGTAACTGTTAGGCAGTTTGTTTCCATGGATGTCTGAATGCAAAATTACATCAGTGTCGTGATTTTTTCGTTAGTTGAGGATACTGTACACACCTTGTTTACTTTCATACGGTTACTCAAAAATTATGCAAATATTCAGATCAACCCTGTTGAACTACAAAACTAAAAGCGTGAATGTCGCAAAGATGCACAAAAACTCAAAAAATGAGCACCCTAGGTTTTAAAAATTACACCAGATGTAGAGAAATGCTTTCTAACCCTTTTTTAATTTTCCGCCCACCTATAATCTCATGCTTTTTATACGTATATCACGTTAAGCGTACATTTTTCGAAAAAGTTCACCCTCTCTCACCTCATCATCTAATAAGGACCAAATACTATTAGCAAACTGTTTCATTGCGGTACAATTTTGCAGTTGAGTATTCATGTACAAATAAACTACTAGCTGCAACTGATGCTGCTTCCAGATGGGACGACCTACAGTTGTTTGCTTTTTCTTGGTATCTGTTTATTTAATTTATGGACCATTCTCGTAATAATAAATTTCAACTATGTTTTTGAGTCTACTCCGGTTTCCATTTAAAAAATCTAATCTGTTGTTAATCTCCAAAATTGAAAAACGAAACCTAATATTTAACTTCGGACTTGCTCAAGTTGCAGCTTCCTGCATTTTATACAGTTGACGACACTGATCAAATTTGAATTTTATACTGAGTATCAACTTTAAAAACGTTTTTAATAATCCCAATGGTGATTCTTGATATTAAAAAGCGTGTAGAGAGAAAAGCTCTAGCTAGAGTAATATCTTCCTTGATTAAGTTTTCCTCAAGTGGTTTTCTCACTTTTCAGCACTTTGAAAACTTTTAAAAGAGACGTTCAGGGTGCAAAAATACATAGTCGACTTACACTTCTCATAAACTAAGGTATTCCTTTAGTGGCACTGGGCCCACACCGGTCGGTGCTAAAAAGCAAGCTAACCACGTGTTATTAGTTTATCCATATCGCGCGCGGAACCAGTAAATAATTGTCAATGGCGAAGAGCACGGTCACGTTCATGAGCGGCGAGCACGAGGAGATCGCACGCCGAGGTGTCCGTTCCAACCAGCACGACGACAACCAGCTACCGACTGGCTGCAGCAGCCGCGGATGGCATACATCTTTCAGACAAGTGGGTCACTAGTAACTCTCTCCCAGACACCCCTCGAACGTGCTGTATGCTTCACTCAGCATGACTTACACCTACCTTCCTGATAACAAATCCACGTTCCCGCCGCGTCATTATCGACGGCATTGTTGTCTCCTGATGACTGATCGGTGACGGCTCTGGCAGGTGATGCGCTGTGGCAAATTGATTTTTTCGGGCACAATGCAGGCCTTAATGAGAGTGTCACGTTATCGATTCCTCCTGTTTAGGTCCGTTAGATCAGATGCATCACGACATATGTCAAGTGCTTTCAATTAAATGATCGATTTAACACTTTCCACGTTCCACACGTCTGTTCCCGATTCCTCGACTTCGCACATCATTGGATTTCTAAAAGTTACAATCAGATCATAGATCATCTTCCTAGTAAACAGTCTCATTTGTTTGTTTAAACCTTTTAATTAGCCATTTCTTACAATTCTCTCAACTTCTTCTGTCATTGTGTTTCTTATAGGTTGCAATCAGACCAAGACCATTCTATTCCTCAGAGAACAGACTAATTTGCTTAGATTTTATAATTGAACGTTTGTTTCAACGTTCCATATTACTGAATGTCTTCAAAACTGCAGCCACACCAGGGTATAAATAAAGATCTAACTATCCATAGTAACCAGTCCTTGATTGTTTCCGTTTATCAACTTTCCTTCTTCGAATTTCTACAGGATAACCAGCTTACTTTCTTTGAATCTTTTGTTTCCATTTTCCCAACCGTCCATATTATTGAGTGTCTTTAGGTTACAATCGTGGTCTAGATGAAATTCTGATTCTTCCTAATAAACAGTCTCGTTTGTTTGAAGCTTTCAATTAACCATATCTTTTTTCGTTTACCCAACTTCCTTTATCATTGAGTTTCCTAAAGGTTACAATCAGACCAAGACCTGAATCTTTCTTACGTTACCTACAGACTAGTTAGGTATTGTAATTCGACGTTTACCTCAACTGTTTATACCAATGGATGTTTTCAAGATTACAGTCACACCAAGGTATAAGTGAAAACCTGAATATTTCTAGTAATCAGGTTTTGTTTGTTCCCGTTTATCAACTCTATCATTTTTTCTAAAAGGTTGCAATCAGACCAACACTTAAATCTGCTAACCATAGAGAACATTTTCTTAAATGATTTGTTCCCGTTTATCAATTTTACCTTTATCGAATTTCGAAAAGATTGGATTCAGATCAGGGTTTAAATGGAAACCTGTATCTTCACAACAACCAGCTTAATTCTCTTAAACCATTTAATTACTGTTTAGTTCCCATTTTCCTAACTTCTCATGTAATTGGATTTCTAAAGGTTGCAATGAGACCATGCTCTAAATCAAGACTCGAATCTTCTTAATAAACAGACTAATTTGTTTGAACCTTTCAATTAGCCATTTCCTCCCGTTTCTTCAACCTCCCATAAACTCGAAACTCCCCCCCCCGTCCTCTGCGTAAGAAGAAGCAGGAGGCACCAACAACAGTCGAGATACATGTATTTCACACTTATTACTGTTTTGCGCCTAAAAGTATACCTAAAAACCAGGGCCTCTATCAATAAAGTTCCGCCACTGAAAAGCCTAATTTTTTCAAATCTTTATTATCCATCTCTTTCTATTTCCCCCATTTCTCATAATGTTTTTTAACGAGTACAGTCAGACCAAAGCCTGATTCTTCCTAAAAATAGAAACAGGTCGAGGTATACATGAAGACGTGACTATTCCTAATAAACATTCGTTGTTTATTCCCGTTTAGCAACTTCCCCATCATTGGATTTCTCAAAGATTGCAATCAAAACAAAGTGTAACTCGGGACTTGATTCTTACCAACAATCAGCTTAATTTGTTTGTCTTTTAATTAGAAGTTTATTCTTTTTCAACGTCAATAAACAACTAAATTTGTCTAGATCTTTTAATTAGCCATTTCGTACCATTTTTCAGTTTCCCTTATCATTACATTTATAAGAAGTTACAGTCAGACTAACACCTGGATCTTCTTACAATACAGAAAAATGTATTTAGATCTTATAATTAAAGGCTTGTGCCCGTTGTTTCAGCTTCACACCATTACATTTTTATAATGTTGCAATCCACACTATTACTAAATTAAGACTTACCTCTTTTTAAGAATCAGCCAAACTTGTTTTCATACCTTTTAATTTTCTTAACCTTCCGTTGTATTGAATGCAATTAGACCAAGACATAAATGAAAGCTTCAATACTCTTAGTAAACCGTATGATTGCTTTGATCATTTTAATTGGACGTTTACTCCCGTTTGTCAACTTACTTATCATTGAAAAAGTCTACAATGAAGCCAAGGTCTAAGTTCAGAGCTGAACCTTTCAAGAAAACAGATTAACTTCTTATCATCTTTTAATAGCTCTTTTTTCGCTCTTGCATTAGTTCCTATTTTGTAAAATTTCTAAAGCATACAAAGGTCGAGATGCGATTCTTGTTAACACACAGTCTAATTTGTTTGGGCATTTTGATTAGATATTTTCTCGATTTCCTGTCATTGAATAGCATTCTTAAAGGCACAATTATACGTATGAAAGTGTAAATCAAGATCTAAATCTTGCTATCAAGCAGTTATTTTTGCTTCGTTGTTGTAATTAAATGATTATCGCTGTTTTTTAACTTCCCACACGATTCCAGTCTAAATCTTTCCAACATCTCTTTTCCCAAAATATAATCGTATTAACAACACTAGTATAAAATTAGTTGAATTCCCCTAAATATTACTTCTGGACACTTTCAATCATATTTATATTAGCATCTTCAAAAAGTCTAGTTTAAAAAGGAGTAATATAAGTTGCGTGCGCCAGCGTGGCTCTGATGGTTAGAGCATCGGACTGCGGCGCGGAAGTCTGGAGTTCAAATCCCAGATCGATGCCTGGCGGGCGGCCTACCCAGTCGCTTTAAATAATTGGGAACCTGCGTTCGAAAGAACAAGGGGTAATAATGCGGTTGTCTAATGCGTGGTGCTCACCACATCACCACGTGTCATGAATTTGACACGCGACAGCCGGGTGTGAGAGCGAGGATACGGAAGCTCTAACCTTCCGCCTTGCAGGCCAAGCTCCTTCATGGGGTGTTAGTGCCTCACCATTATTATAATATAAGTTGCTAAATGACGTATTTTTAAAAACACTTGTAGTACAACAATAAAACCTACAATAAGTACTACACAGACTGGATATTTACGTACAATAAGAAATATATTTCATTTAATTTTTTATAATGTAATGGTCTAAGAGGATTTTTTCGGTTTTGCAATGTTTTTCCAATATCTTTACAAATTGCTATTTTTAGAAGATTTCCAAGCTCCTATTCTTCCAAATATACATGTGACGTGCCTTTGGGACTAAGTCACTTTAGGCGCCTGTTCGTGGAACATGTTGTCTATACTCATTCTTATATTTGTTGGTATACTTTGGAAACTCTAAATTAGCACTCCTTTTTTACTAATCTTGCGCATATAACTTCAGAACACGGCTATTTTTTCATTGTTTCTTTTGGAAAATAACAAGTTTTACAATACCCTTTTGTAAATGAAGACTAAGGCTGGGGCTTGCAGAAGAAAATCATCGCAAAATGCTTTGGTAATCCAATGTCGTGTTGAAAGGCATCTGATTGTATAATACCTCTCTTTGATTATATGCATCGACTGTTATTTCGCCAGCAATAGTTGTCAGTTCGAGGGCGATTGAAACCTAAAGCCTCTTTCCAAGCTCGTAAAGTCTGTGTTTTTGGGCGATAAAAGAGGAACTGCTCACGCTGCTTTGCGTACATCGAAGAAACCTTACCCCAAGTCTTTTATCTGGAGCCGCTTGTTGCACGCGAGAGGGGCCACCGCAGTTGGAAATTCAATTGTGTCCCGGCTTGATTGGAGTTTCTACGATCTCTTGACGCTGGTGATGTACAGTGGAAGGTCAAGTATTTTATTCCACCTACAGAATTCCCGACATCGCAGTTGCAATCCCGATGCAATCACTTATAGCACCGGATCGCTCTTTGGTTACTTATTATAAATTGTAAATTTATTTTAATTATATAACTAGTAGCCAACCTTTCTGGTGACCAATTCGTTAGTTTGATAATAATTTGCTATCTAGTAGGCCGCCTTCAAATGTTTCCTGGTTTCATTTGTTTAGTGCATTTTTCGGATTTATTAAGTGAGTGAGTAGTTGTCAAAATAGTAGACGGGTTAAGGTCTATGATAGCGCGTCACCTGGTGGTAAGCGAAGAGTTCTTTAACGTTAACTTTCCGTTTTTTAATTGTAAATACGTCAAGTCCTGATATGCCTTTCGACAATACCAATCCGTCTCCGGCTTGTGTAAGCAAACTGCTATTTGGAGTGCTTGATAAAACTCCTCAGTTCGCCGTATCGGTTTTTGAGTCATGTTTACGCATTTCTTTATTTTATTTGTATAATCCCGTATACTATTTATCTCATCAACTTGTAGAAACTTATATCTTAATAAATTTTAAAATTCGGACCGGGCCGCCCGACAGTTTTTGCCTTATGTGCGATTCAATCGAACCAAACAGGGTACGGGCTGAGCTGTCTGACCCAAATTCCCAACTCTGCTGTGAACCTATCCCGAGAGTTGTATAGGACGGCACCTTTCACCAAAAGCGTTTTTATTAGTAAAGATGCGAATTAAACAAAATCTTCTTTATTTTAAATACGAATATACAGAATAATATATAGGAACGTTAAATATAGTCTGCTAGTAATTCACACTGGGTTATAACATTTGTTATTTAAATACAGTACCCTATATATCTTACATATGTATCTCAAAACAACATTAAAATGGTGCATAGTATTGAATGTGCTCAACTACTTGTTTAAAGTAATAGGATGTGTGATATACACCTATACTCGTATCAAATCCCAAGTTTTATTGTGTATTAACTTATTTACAAAATATACTAAACTAGCTATATCTGCTTTTCATACGGTTATTTCTTTTAGCAACAAGTATAAGGAAGTTGAATCATAAACTTTTCGGAACTAAGATCATACAAAGGTATCAGTTTTTGTTCGATCGTTGAAAAAGTAATACATAACATTTTCAAACAGCGCATATTCGTTAACATTCTTCTCCTATTTTTTGTGTTTTATTAAATACTTAATATGGGTAAAGCATATCTTTAGAAAATAGTATAAAATGTTGTTTTCTTTATCAATGAATCTATTCTGAATTATATTCCTGGTAAACTGTTTCTCATAGATAGTTCTATCTAATATTTGCTTTTGTTCATTTAAGAAAAACAGCTAAAGATTATCGTTAGAAAAAACAGTGAAACCTGTAATAGTTTTGTCAAATTAGATTACAACTTTTTCTCTATGGGCTTGCGTCAACAAATGATTAGATACTATTATTATAATCGCCTAACTCACAACTTTTTACGTTATACACAAGTGATTTTGCAGCGATAATTTAGCTTGAAATGTATAATTGGTTCCATACGTTTCAATCAATTACAGTCTGTAAATTCTCTCACCATAACAACGCCAATAGAAGAAATAAAATTAAGCAATCTCTTAGTTTCTCATACCTTCACCACACATTTTTAAGCTTTTATTTATTTGTATTTTAACAAATATGTCTAATATTGTCATATATAATGCAACTAGTGGGTTCTTGATTATCAAATAATCATTTCTGTTTACACGAGATATATAGTTTGACAATCGCGCGAGTCCGAAGGACGAGCGTGATTGCGAAACTTCTACCAATTAGTCCAAAAATGTAAATTGTGCCGAACTCCACCTGTTGCTTCCCGTTGTTGCCGTCCTGTAACGCACACTCTCGACAGCTCGCTTTATTTATTAAGACGGGCCGGAGAAAAGTAACTGCACTTGAATTGCATACCTTACAATTTAAAACTTACTTTCCATGCCATGATTCGATAATATCGCAAGTGTAGGTGTATGTAAATAAAAACTTAACGATGCACTTGTTAAGTACGTGTGCTTGCACACGGGTCGTTTACTCTTACGCGGCGGTGCAGGATGATGACCAGAGGTCCCAGTTATGGTCTTTATTGTGCTTTAAACGTACTTAATAATCGCCACTGAAAGCCCATTACCGATCGCGGAGTATTGCCCTGCAAAAACCGCTGATACGTAATGACTAACCGCCTAAGAAGCTGGAAACCAATTTAGAAAATTACACTTTCAAGCTTGAATTCGTCCGTATCGCTAACACAGGAGCTAAAAGCAAAACACTTTAAGGCCAAGCTAAGTAGGTAGTTATTCTTAAATGAATGCGTATCAGTTTTTAAAATCCTATATTAGCAAGTAAAAGTAAGAAGGGACCATCTAGAGCATAAAATTCTCATAAAAATCGGTTTGGACGGTGGTTAATTTGAGTTCGACTTTCTAAACTTTAAAATTAACGATCTCTGAAATATCCGAAAACCATTTCGTGTCATTTTTAGCATTCTCATGGAAACAAGGAATTGTCCTCGAAAATAACTGAAAAGGAGAAGTAAAGTTAGCAGCGTCAATTAAAACGAGCATTCATATGTGATTGAATTGTGTGGTTTGAAAAAATTTACTTAAAGGAATATTATAATTCTTCAGTTCTGTAAAAGAAAACAATTAAAAACAGATTAATATTACACTAACATGCATAACGCCAACCAGAAATATAACTTCATAAAACTATCATTTACATACCACGAGGAATGAATGAGGAATGAGGAATAGAGGATGCCCTGAGAGCTTATTAGTGCAACCTTTGTGATATTGTATTAGAAAATATATAATTTATAAGCTCTACATTTTAATTTTAAAACTCCCATAAAGTTTTATATCTTCACCTTGGCCTTGTTCTTGCAAGCACGTGCAACGCTAAGGTTTAAATTTACCCAAATTTATTCATTGGGGCATTTGATAGTATGTATATTTAAAGTTTAACTGAGTATTTGTTGTCTTCGAAGAAAAATGCAGTTCTTCGGAATTCAAAAGTTAGCAGTTAGTTAATTCTTGATTTCTGAAGAACTACATGTTTCTTCGTTGCTGTTGCTTGGTCCAGCATATGCATTACAAGTTGTCTGGGGCCTCACTTAGCTCTTGGTAGACATCATCCAATATTCGAAGAAAACAATAGGCTTGATTTACATATGTAAGTATATTTATAATCAATAGTACTTTACAGACGAATAAGCGAATTCAAACTTAAAAATGGTTGAGAAATTTTTCATTTTTTTACTAATCACGCATTGCGCTTTGGTTTTTCAACACTTAAATACCTAAACTTTTACTTGATATATAATAACACGGTAGAAATTCCAGTCTACTATTTTTTAAAAATTAAATTATACCTACGGTGCACGATTATACGTGGTATTCAAATATACCACATCAGACAAGGACAGAGTTATAATACTCAACAAATTTTAAAGAGGGCAATGTCCTTCTGTTACTATCCTAACTAATCATTATACGTTTCTCACTTAAACATCTTGTGTGATATAATTCACTAATTTTTATTTTTCTGTTAAAAGCTATAATATGTGATTCTCTTTTGATTTTTGTAATTTTCACACATGAGCGCCAGTTGCCGTACAGCGAAGATACCATACATAAGTGGTTTAACTGAATAAGTACAAAATTACAAGTAATATGTAAAAAACATCAAATTCATTGCATCTAAACATCAGGTTCGCTAGATTGAAGACGAACTCATTATTCAAACTATTATTATATACATTATTACAAAAGAAATAGTACCTATGCAGAGATTATGCAAATATAATAGGATTTTACTAAATACGCATCACCTAGCATTCAAAAAAACTATTGAGTGAAATGATGCTCGGATTCTGTTGTACGACGAGGCCTGAATGAACAGACGTAATTGTAGATATGGTACTCTTTACGCAACAAAACAAGCTCTTAGCACAATCGCCGGGTAGCGCTCATATATCACCGAAACCACCCATCTACTATTCTCGACAAATATCAAGCGCAGCATTAATGCGGAAAATCCACAAAGTTAATAATGGTGGCAAGCAACTTATGGTTTATCACTATAATAAATTTAAAATCTACACTAAGCAACCTATATAACAAACGTGCTTTGACGGTGTTACTCGCTGCTGGAAGCACAAGGGTAATGGCTGCGTGGCCAAAGATAACAAAGGTGGAAAAACGTTGACCTGAACTGCTACCAGTTACATCGAAAAACAAGAGGAGTCCGGCAGAATGAACCTGTGCTACCAGGTTTGATTGTTTCTTCTAGTGTATGTAATATTGGCAAGTCACTCGCAAAAAGAAGGAGGCCTAAAAATAAATCCGAAGCGTCAGATTATGTGAAAATATGTGGTTTTCCTTTCAGAATATCATGTAAATCCTGAATCACGTAGATACAACAATTTACTAATTACAATACCAAAATTTTACCAGATTAATGACTGTTTACATTCAGTAAAAATCACTAAAAGGCGCCCCAAAAGCATCTTACATCATCGGAAGGACGGTTAAGACTTACAAATTTCCAAAAATTGGACCCGAAATAACTGTACTCTGAAGTACTCTACCGAAAGTTTTCAAAGAAATGAATGCCAACTGCAAATTCAAAAATTACCACAAACTACATATATTGTAATAGCGCCTGCTTCTTTTAATAATAAATAAAAACAGGTTTTTAAATATAATAATTAATTTCAAGAGAGAAACTACACTTTTTGATTATCAAGTTTTAATTGAAATTCACCTGTCATACTCAGGGCAAACTAAAAGAGTGTAACAAACAAGTACGACAATTAACTGGTTTAATGCCCTTTTCTTATTCTATCTATCCGCAATAAATTTGTGACTAGCTCCGTAGACATGAGACAATCTTGTTTCAGGTTCGTAGGTTTATAAATTTAAGAAAAACTTGGTATAACAAATAACTTGTTGTATGACAAATACTCTCAAATATTTCGGGCAAATGCACAATTTCATTTGACATTTAGCTAACCTCTAAATTTAACTTAGCAACAAAATGATATGTGGTCACAAGATACAGCGTAAATTGACTTTAAAAAACACCAAAGTGGCAAAGACGCGTCAAGTAAATATTAATACTGTGACGTACCAACTTCTAAGCTAATTTTGTTTTTAGTCTGACGTCATAACAGACACCCGATAGCTTTTTGTTTCATATCCTCCCAAAACTAAAAAATGCCGCGTCATTTCGCATTTTCAAAGGACGCTACTTAAATTTCTGGAAACTGAACGGCTCTGAACCACTAGAATATGGTTCTCTACCTCGTAAGCACTCTGAACTTGCTGAAATAAAAAAATAATGGACCTACGGCAACGCTTTCCCTGTGAAATTCTACCTTAATCAGTAGATATCGCTCCTCAAATGACGCCACGAGAATAATGCACTTTTGAATGGCTTGCTAGTCGAAATTTCTGCACTTACTTGACTCTGGAAGTCCTCTCTACACGTAACAGGGGCTATTCATGCTAGGCTAAGCTGCTTGGACGAATTTCTCTGCTGGCTTATCTGCTTCACCTGGACCTCTTAACACCTGGCAAATAACACCCACAGATGCCCTGGACACTCGTGAATAACTTTACACGCAATTGGTATAACTAAGAACTTTTTTATTTACAATTTTACATGATAATTGAGGAGCGCAATGTGGCCCCAACACACAATTTTCAAGCTTCTTTAGTTATTCATAGTAAATGACAGTCAGGTCTCTTAGCAACTAGATATTCAAATGTTTATAAAGGAAATTAAGATTTATAACGTGTTTAACCTTATGGACTACAGTTTTGATGTAATGTCTTTGCCTAACCACTAATATCGTCTTATTCTTGGATTAATTGTTACTACACTTGCTCTGCTTTTAAATAACTTTTGTTTATAATGCACTGATACACTTGGAGTTTATTTAACGTCTCACTAATTGTCTTTCGATCGGTTGCCTTCCATTTTCATTGCTCTTTGCAATTATTATATTGCTAGCACGGTTTCGTTTACCTTTCAGCTAATCTGCCTTTTGCTCATATTCTTTCTGTATTTAACAAATCATGTTGTATTATTATGTTTACATTATGTCTGACATTAATAAGCTCAATTCTGTCAGTTACAAATTAAATTGCATTAGCCCTTCAGAACATTTATCATATCTGAAACTCTGAATGTAACCCTTCTAAACCTGCCTTATTTAATGCTAACTTTTATTCCTCAAATTATTAGTTATTGCTGCTCACATCAAGTGCACTTATTAATGTAAAGTATTGATTCTCTTGCACTAGACAAAATATTTAATTCTGTGCTCATGTTGACCTTATTCATTTAGTTAATTAGGCAAGCTGATACACACTATGCTGATTCTTATTTGAGACATGCCTCTAACATACAAAATTAAACTGTAACTATTCGCTTCCCTAATTATTTTAGAGAAAAATAGGGAAGAGATAATTTGCTCGACTCTAAAACTGCATGTAATGCAAAGTTTTCTATTTCAAATATGACAATCATTTTCAAAATGTAAATGATTTTGAATAATATAATTACCCAAAAAACGACATCATTTGAAGAAATATTAAAACTTCCTGAATAATTGTGCGCTTAAATAAGAAGTTCGATGTTTAGAGCAATAATCAATTTTATGAAAATATAAATTCTCTCGGAAGATGCAATAATGTAAGAATACAATACAATATTCCAATACATATTAGCAAATGTGAGAGAGGAATTCTACGACAGATGAGGATATTACCCTGCTGCAAATGGTGACTTGTCTGAACATATTATTTAAGTGTAAAATTATTTATTAACAAAATCTTAGTATTTCTATGTGGTAATATTGCGACAAGAATTTTGAGCTTAATTATGGGAGTCAATATTTAAAACAGTTTAATTTTGCATGTTTAAGGCCTATGTTCCAAATCTGAATGAACACCGTGTACACAACGACGTAGAAAGTTACCGGACAATTATCTAACAAGTATCTGATAGTAAAATACGAAAATGACTTTGGAGGATGTAAGAACCAAACAAGAGAAGTTCGAGATAACTCTAAAAACCACCACTCCAAAAACCAAAATTAATATAACCCTTATAAAGCACCTCCGAGTTGCTTCACATCTTCTTTATATTTTTGAACACTAAAGTAATTCCAGTAAATTAATCTATAACTAATTTAAATATGGACGGCCTACTACTATTTTTTATTTAAACAGCATGCGTAATATACTTCTGTCCCAACCGTTTTACTTTAAAATTTAATGTATTTTTTCTTCCTGATGTCTTTTGACAAATACTAGAGATTATTTGTCAACTTTGTTTATTATCCATTGCCGACCTCCAAGTGTTTTTTATTTAAACACTTAAGATTCAATACAAAATAAATTTGTTTTTGCTATAAAGATTAAAACATGTTTTCTGTCAATGTGCTTTGCATTCTGAACATTTGCGGATCTTCAATTTGTTAACTTATAACTCATGGTTTATTGATATTCAGAAACAGCAGAACTGGAGCACAACTTGAACCCAGCGCAAAACGAACGAAAATAAAAGAGAGTAGAGACGTAAAAAAAACGTTAAAACTCTGTAAAGCAAATTTAAGAACTTGGAAGAATTCAAAAACTGTTTTATTTCAATAAAATTGTTAAAAAATTCAAACGATAAATGACAATAAATAAACACAAACAGTAACCCAGATGTAATTATTAACTTCAATTTTTACAGATCTCCGTCAGTTGAGCTGCGCACAACTGGATTACCAATAGCAAGATGCTATTTCAACTCATCGCTCACTTCTAGAAGGAACGTTTTTTATTAAACTTAGTGGTGTTTTAGAATTGAAAAAGAGATCATCGACAGCTACATCTTACAGATATCTCGAATGCAACGTAAATAAAAATCTGGTTTGATACACGCACACAACTTCCTTTTACAGTGATCTTATAATTAGACAAAAAATTGATTTTAAATTTTTAAGCATTTGTCAAAAATTTTCAAAAACGGTACAAAATAGAGTGTTAGTTCAAGAGACAAGTTGTCTTTAGAATTTTAAGCCGAATTCAAAAATGTAATAATATACCTGGTGTTTTATTTAAAATAGGAGTTAATAAAAAAATAGAAAAAAAAACAAAAGAAACCCATTTTAGAAGTATTCAACTGGAAAATCACCTATCTCACATCAATACACATTAAAAATGTAAGGAAATGTAAATTTTAAAAAAAATCGTTACAGCCGTTTTTGAAAAAATCGAAAAAAACTGAAAAATCACAAGAGTAAACACCTACTTCCGGCTATGCGATTTTCTTCAAAAGCTTGCTGTCGCATCTACATAGTACACAAAACTTATATATGAAGTTTCAATGCCATACCTCTTTCCGTTTTTGAGATATTCTGTTCACAGCAGACACACAGACAGACCAATGAAAAAAACCATGTTTTTTGGGTTCAGGGGACTCTAAAACGTGAAGATCTGTTGAAAACTCAATTTCGAATTTTTGGGGTGAATCTAATACTTCCTTTATCGTAAAAGGAAGTAAAAATCGAAAAAAACTGTAAAATCACAAGAGTAAACTCCTACTTCCGGTATTGGATTCACCCCAAAAATTCGAAATTGAGTTTTCAACAGATCTTCACGTTTTAGACCCCAAAAAACATATTTGTTTTCATTTGTCTGTCTTTTTTCAAAAACGGCTCTAACGATTTTTTTTTAAACTTTACATTTTTATTACATTTTTAATGTGTATTGATGTGAGATAGGTGATTTTCCAGTTGAATACTTCTAAAGTGGGTTTCTTTTGTTTTTTTTTTCTATTTTTTTTATTAACTCCTATTTTAAATAAAACACCCGGTATATTATTACATTTTTGAATTCACCTTAAAATTCTAGAGAAAATTTGTCTCTTCAACTAACACTCGATTTTGTACCGTTTTTGTAGAATTTGTAATTTTTGAAAATTTTTAACAAATGCTTAAAAATTAAAAATGAAATTTTTGACTAATTATAAGATAACTGTAAAAGGAAGTTGTGTGAGTGTATCACACCAGATTTTTTTATTTTTAAATGAATCATTGACGAAGCAGTTTATTTTTAAATTATGCTATTAGTAATTAATATTTAACAGTGTGGAAAATAATTTGTTCTGCGAATTGTCAAATATGAAATCCCGTTGGTTCAAATAATTCTCAGCAACTCGATTTCATTTATTACTAATAGCATAATTTTAAAATAAACTGTTTCGTCAACGATTTATTTAATTTTTTATTATACCTGCATCAGAATCGCCGTTTAAAGCACGCCTGAGCGTGCGAAAGCAGGCGATTAAAGCTCGCCGAGCTTTAAAGGTTGTCAAGGAAACAACTGAATGCAACAACGGACATGGACGCGACAAAAACGTAAATAATCCTCGTAACTATAGTAGCAATATTACTATGCCCTCTGGATTTATCACGACAAAAATTATTTCTAAGTTTTTAGTGCGTAATTTATTTCCAGTATAGAAGGTATAGTAAAAAATAGCGTAAAGTATTCGTGGATAACTGGTCTTTAAAACACCTGCTCTATTTCGAGCACTCCGGCTAATGCCGTCGTGCTTGAAAACTCGCGCGTGTTTTAAAGACCTTGTCAGGTCATTTTGGTATTTTAAGTAGCCACCTAGGCTTTAGGGCAGCGTGCCCGTATGCTAAACCCTTTTAGTTACTTATTTGGCTTCATCGCCTAATTCCATAATAATGATTTTGCACATATTTGGCCCCAAACGCAGTATTTCTCGTCAGTTGGAGCACCCCTTTGCTGGTACTTTGGCAGCCGGGTGTTATCGCTCGCAAGAATTCCGAACCTTCTAGAAATCACGCCGTTGAGGCGTGCTGTCTTCGTCACCGGCACTTATTTGTTTCATCTTATCGCCTCACGATTGGCTGCCGAGATATAGTCACGTGGGGACGCGACCGTTGTGTCATGTTGCAGCGCTTCCCTCTGGGCAGTTGATCGCAGCCCGTTGCAGAAAGCGTTCGTTTGGTGGTTGTGTTACCCAGGCGGCGTCCTACGGCCCCTTAGGTGCCCGAGGACGCCTGCCGCTGTCCTTTTAGTATTGTTGCTGTGGAGGCCCTCTTTTCCGTTGCCCGTCTCGAGCTGTGGCAGCGAGCGCTGCGAGAATGGTTTAACCTTCGAGAGGCGTTGTGTTTGTGCGTGCTCCGAATTATTTCGGCGTAGCATGAGTGCATCTTGAGCCCAGTTCCTGCTCCCGTAAGTAAGGGGTCGTCCCCTTCATCTCGACATTCGAGGATCTGTCCCGCAGAACGTAAGTGGCCCATTTTTCGTCGTCAAGTTGTACGCGTCCTGACGCGTCGCCCGTCGCCAGTATAGCGGATGCCCACTCATCACTATAACCGTCGAATATCGAATGTACCTGCCACCTAAGACTGCAGCCTGTCGCAACTCAACTGTACCAGGCTTCCCGACCGCCCACGTATTAAGGTATGTGTCTTTGAACTGATTACCGTTGTGAACGCGAGTGTTCCTGTCCCGCGGGGAGCGTTAAATCCCGTGTGCGAGTTGTTTTGGAACGCCGCGAGCGAGCCCGTCACGTCTCTTGTGCCTACAGGCACTGTCGTCATATTTGCCCGCATTTCCAAATTACAGACTGTCTATTTTACAAGGGCTTGCATTACTGTATGTTGCATAAGGCTTCGCGCCCGCATGCTGTGCGTTCATTCCAAATTACAGACTGTCTATGTTACAAGTGCTACTTTGCGTTACTGTACGTCGCATAAGGCTTCGCGCCCACATGCTGCGCATTCATTTCGAATTTTAGGCTGTATCTTTGCACGAGCTTGCGCCTAGTGCTACCTTGTTTATTCTGTACATCTGTCGCTAGATTTAGAGCGTGCGCCAGCTGGTGTTTTCTTAGATATAATATATATATATATAGGGCGACGCACTCCGCTGCCCCACTGTAACCTGTGATTTAATAGATGACTTGTTAATTAAGGGAACTATTGTTTTGTTTCGACTTGTGCATGTTCTGTTTCAGATAAGCGCCCCTTCAGTGTAATGATTAATGTGCGACGGGACGCGGGAGCCTTGAGCGTACAGGTGGGTGAGACAGCTGCGTAGTCGCGGTCGGATTGGCACCTAATTACAATCTTCGCATAAGGCAATCCCGAAATTGTTATTTGAACTTGCAACTCTTGAGTAATCCTATCGATGGAGTATGTTGAATGCTTCACCCCGTCTAACCGCCCAGGCCCCTGTTAGTCGGGTTAAGACAGGCTTGGTGGCGCCCTCATTATTTTACCGTTAGTTACCGACCCTCTGGCCGTTACCCTCAGATAATCTCGTTAAAGGACCCGCCCATCTCCACTGAAAGTCTAGCTCGGCCTAACTTGTTGCGGCTGGGTAGCGGCCTAGGAGAACTTTCGTCCCGATTTCGTCCCTTACGGCACGCGCCGGCCGTTTCGTTATTGTATGAGCCGGTGCGCTGTCGTAAAGTCAGTTTAAGACCGTAACAACCTTGTTATCCACTCATACTTTAATATACTATTTTCTGTTGGTTATATTTTAAGTCATCTTTTTAATATCTAAATCCTAGAATAAAAACAGCAGCTTAAAACACGTTTCCAGAACAACGTGTTTTAAATATTTGTTAAGTCATTTTGCTGTCGCAGATGCTTAATCGCATTTCACGCCTTTAGTTAGGTCATTTTGGTATTTTAAATAGCCACCCAGGCTTTAGGGCAGCGTGCCCGTATGCTAAGCCCTTTTAGTTCTTTATTTGGCTCCATCGCCTAATTTCAGAATCACGATGTCGCACATATTTAGCTCCAAAAGCAGTATTTTTCGTCGGTTGGAGCTCCCCTCTGATGGCGTTTTTTTCGAATTCCGAATCTTCTAGAAAGCACGCTGTTGTGGCGTGATACCATCGTGGCCCGCCGGGCTTGTTTCATTTTATCGCCTTGTGATTGGCTGCCAAGGTTTAGTCACGTGGGGACGCGGCCAAGGTGACCTTTGCCAACGCTTCCTCAGGGGATTCAGCCGAGAGCCGTCGAACGAACAAGAGGTCGCAGAGTGTGTGCTTTCGTGCGGCGCTTCCGCCCTTGGCGGGGGCGTCAGCCCTTTTTCCCGTCAAGTGCTGCTTCAGCAACCATGTGATATACTGTTTCGCCTTAAGTGGCAGTCGTCCGCAGCCCGTTGCAGAGCACGCTCGTGTAGTGGTTGTGAGTCGGAGTTTTCGAATTGTCTTCGGCGTAGCGTGGGTGTTTTTGAGCCCAGTTCCTGCTTCCGTAAGTAAGGGGTCGTGCCCCCTTCATCTCGACCTACGAGGATTTGTTCCGCAGAACGAAAGTGGCCCATTCTTTTCGTCATCCCGTTGCACGCGTCTTGACGCGTCTCCCGTCGCCATTAAGGCGGTTGTGCATTCACCCCTATAGCCGTTGTAACATCGAAGGTACCTGCCACCTACGACTGCAGCCTGTCGCAACTCAACTGTACCAGGCTCCCTCGCCGCCTACGCATTAAGGTATGTGACTTTAACCTGATTACCGCTGTGAACGCGAGTGCTAATTTAAGTCTTCGCTGTCCGCCGCATATTCGTACTCATTACTGCGCTAGTGCATTCATTCAGGCTTGCAGACTGTTCATGCCGCGAGTGCTAATTTAAATCTTCGCTGTCCGCCGCATAAGGCGACGCGCATATTTGTACTCATTACTACTTATTACTGTTCTTGTGCATTCATTCAGACTTGCAGACTGTTCATGCCGCGAGTGCTAATTTAAATCTTCGCTGTCCGCCGCGTAAGGCGACGCGCATATTTGTACTCATTACTACTTATTACTGCTCGTTACTGTTCAACATCTGTCGTTAAGTTTAGAGCGCGCGTGCCAGCTGGTGCCCTTAATTATAGGTTAATTATAGATATAGGGCGACACACTCTGCTGCCCCATTGTAACCCGAAGTTCAATAGATGATTGGTTAGTTAAGGGAACTATTGTTTTGTTTCGACTTGTGCATGTTCTGTTACAGATAGACGCCCCCTTCATTGTACTGTTTATTGTACGACGGAACGAGGAGGCTTTGAGCGTGCAGGTGGGTGAGACAGCTGCGTAGTCGCGGTCGGATTGACACCTATTTACAATCCTTGTATAAGGCAATCCCGAAATTGTTATTTGACCTTGCAACTCTTGAGTAATCCTATTGGCGGAGTATTTTGCATGCTTCGCTCCCGTCTAACCGTCCAGGCCCGGTTAGCCGGGTTAAGACAGGCTTGGTGGCGCCCTCATAATTTCGACATACCCTGTATATATTATGTCACCACACGCTTGCCCAGAACGTATCGTGTGACTCACGCCCGACTCCCTGAGCGTCCCAGCCGTGGCCTTTTAGCCTATTTCGAACCGATTTCAGGGCAAGTGTGCCAGTTTTTCAGGACTGATTCCGTGGTGCGATGCTCACCTTGGGTGGGTGTCGTAAAGTTCTTTTAAGACGAAACAAATATAGCAACAATAATGGTTTATTAAATGCCTTTTGGTATCTTGAGGTGTTACATTTATTTGTTTAAGGTAAGCAATTACATTCCCAAACTGCTCGATGCGCAGGTTTTCTTTCACTTTTAAGGATGACTTCAGCATCAAATAATGCGGCCAAAGTAAAGCATGTGACGTTTCTTGCTGCAAATCAAATGAAAAATATAAATGGAAATAAAAATAATCGCAGACTTACCTTCTCGTCTAAATAGGCAAGAATTACATCTTCTGTTACCGAGGAGACTTTGTTATTTTCCCACCAATGTCAGAAATTTTAATAAACCTTCTCATAAGCAGCTTTAGACTTCACGGGCAAGACATTTTCTCGCAATAGATTCCCTTTCTTTAAAATATTTTCAGGAATTTGATTTGACTTGGACATTTTCGTTTATAAAATAAACAACATATCCACAGCAACTCGTGACCAACGTGGTTGATCAACAGAAATTTAATTTAAAATGTAAAAACGTGAGTGCTAAATTCTCACCATTTAAATCAACTTATACAATGATAAGAATAAAAATATGCATTTTTTATATGTACAGTCGCGGAATTAAAAATCCGGGCACTTAAAATGATTCAGTGTATACGTTACTTTACTTTACTTATCATGTTACTTGGTGAAATTAGTCAAAGTCAAAATTAAATAGCTTGTTGATTTCACTTTGCATTGTTTAACTGTCAATTGCTAACCTAGAAACGCAAAGCTCAATTTACATTACCCAAAAATTGCAAAAATCCTCTATAAGACTCGCCCGGATTTTTAATTCCGCGACTGTACAATCTAATCTCATTCTCCTAATTAGTTCATCAAATAAATAACTGTTTAAAAACTTAATTTAAACGTCTCATGAAGTTAGCTTTTTAATGCCAACGAAACGCGCATAAAAATAAATTTGATTGAACCATTTATTAATAGTTAATTTCTAAACCAAAAATTAAAGTATGGAATATTATGTGTGTTTACGTTATTCTTTATTCACCAATAAAAATGATTATTTTGAGTTCAATATTTCTAATTGTTTTTACTTTACAATATACAGTGTGTCCGCGGGTTGGGTTCACATAACATGTAAATGACAAAACATTTTCGAGCTAATATTCTAGGAATCGTTCCTGCTTGTTCTTAAACCAAGATTTTGATAAAATCAATCAAATTAATTAATATACAGGGTGTTTTTAAAATCAATTTAAAAAAATCCAAGAGTAAACTTCCTTTATTAGAAGAGGTAACAAAAAAAAAGTATTAAGAAAAGTTTTTTAGAATTACGAGTAATGGCAGACTCAGTTTTCAGAAAAATCGGCCACTCTTCATCGGAACTCTCTGAACTACTTGTAAACATTTTTTATAAACTTATTATCGACTTGTAACCTGCACGCCTCTGAACGCCACTTGCAAATAAACTCACCGTCAAACTACCGCGCTCAGTATGAATACCTACTATAGCTCGTTTCACTCTGACTATGCAGTACAGAGAACATACGACAATGTTATTTAAAGGCAAACTTCGCCTGCTGCGTTGCCGCTTGCAGACCGCACTCAGGTATACTCAAAGAAATTTTAAATCTTCGTGTAAGCTGGGAAAGGCAGGTATAGGTAGAGGATAATACAAATTAAGGTAATCGTTATTACTTTCTGATGGTAATCTGAAATAGTTATTGAAT
This sequence comes from Agriotes lineatus, assembly GCA_940337035.1. NCBI lineage: Eukaryota > Metazoa > Arthropoda > Insecta > Coleoptera > Elateridae > Agriotes > Agriotes lineatus. Next base: position 14,938,079 of record OW679194.1, on the reverse strand, counting down.
TATAAGTGCAATATAACTTAATATATCAGTAATAATAGATAGGTAATTATGCTTGGAATGTAAATAATAAACATCCCTATAGATAAATAATTAGTATTTATTATAACTGCAATGTCCTTAATTACTAACTTAATATATGAGGAATAATAGGTAGGTAATTAGGTTAGTCAGGTCAATATAGTTGGATGATATGTATATATAAGAAATCTCCTTGTATGAAATAATCAGTATTTATCTGTTCTTCAGCATTGAAATTACGCTGATTGTTATTGTTAATTTTGATATTTATTTGTGGATGGCTGAAATTGTGAAATGGAAACGTGTAAAAGAGCTCGGCGTGTCCGAAAAGCAGATTGTGATGAATCTTATAAATTATCATTCACAGCACGAAAACCAAGAATCATTTTCAAGTGTTATAAAAAAAGTGTCTGTTATGAGCGGCTTTTCGGAAAAAGTACTTTATAAAGTGCGAGCTGAGTGGAATACACGCGTTGGGGTACAACCTACAAAGGAAATGGCTCAAAATCGTAAAACTAGTTTATGCCGAGAAATAATTTACGATGAAGGAGTTAGATGTGGGATCCGTAGAATAGTGCACCAGTTTTTTCGGGACAACACACCACCTACAGTAAACGCAATGTTAAGTACTGTAAATGGCGACGAGAATTTGCGCAATTTTTCGCGGTCCACATTGTTCCGTTTACTGCATGATATGGATTTTGCGTATGTGAGACGTGGTAGAAATTCAGTTTTGATCGAAAAAGATGAAATCATTTCGTGGTGCCATCGGTATTTACGTCAAATTCGTAACTATCGTGAATCAGGCTACAATATTGTGTATTTAGATGAATCGTGGGTGAATGTCGGACAAAGCGTCTCAAAGGAATGGATCGATACATCTATAAAATCGCATCGAGATGCATTTAATCGTGGACTCACAACGGGTTTGAAAGCACCTAGATCTCGTGGTCTATGGTTTGTCCTGTTGCACGCAGGATGTCCAAATGGATTTGTTGCGGGGGCAGAGATGACTTTTTTGGCAAAAAAAACCCAAGACTACCACGATGAAATGGATGGGCCTTTGTTTGAAGCGTGGTTTGAGAATGACTTATGTCAGAATTTGCCAGAAAGAAGTGTTGTGGTAATGGACAATGCTCCTTACCATAGCAGAAAATTAGAAAAAATCCCCAACACCTCTTCAAGGAAAGAAGAGATTCAAGAATGGCTTCGATTGAAAGATTTACTTTATGAAGAAGACTATCTAAAAAGCGAATTGCTTCAAGTAGTGAATACATTCAAAAGAAATTATAGTGGGTATAAAATTGAAGAAATTGCAAATGGGAAGAATGTTAAGGCTCCCACCCTACCACTGTGAATTAAATCCGATTGAGCTGGTTTGGAGTGAGGTCAAAACGTATATAGGTGCACATAATACGAATTTTAAGGAAAATACCGTACGCAATTTAGTCCGCAAATCTTATGAGCGAATCACACCAGAGAAATGGCAAAACTATATAAGTCATGTAATAAAAACAGAAGACAAAATGTAGGAAATCGACCGTGTGATGGACGATATAGAACCCATTATTATAAATATAAATTATGAGGATTCTGATGACCAAAAAAGAAATACATTAACTAGCATTCTTCTGTATCAAATTTTATTAAAAACCATGTTTATATTTATTTTTAAGTATATTACAACAAATTGTATGATATAATTAAAATTGTTTTTATTTTAAATGTCTAAACTCAATTATTTTGCATTATATGCTGCTCTTTTCAAATTGACGCAGAAGCGACAAAAAGGGTTTACTTCAACAAGGTATTAACAAATAAGCCGATTGCAATACAAAAGGCGGATTTATTATGATTGACGTCTTCGTGTTCAGTTTTAAGCGACTTGCTTGGGAAATATGGCAATACTGTAGCCCTATCCCTGTACACTGCATAGTCAGAGTGAAACGAGCTATAGTCTAAAAACCGCCCAGAAACCGTGCCGTTACCAAACCGCTGCCGCGCCGCTACCGCCACTCTGAATAGACCTTCATTGTAAAAGGACGTGAAAATACAGATAACAGTAGAAATTTGCTCCTTCATCGAAGCCGTCAGAAACTCTTATCAGAAGATGAAAAAATTGTGTTTACCGTATATAAAGTATGATCAAAAACTATTTTCGTCTAGTATGGGTGTGAAATAGTTCCTAATTTCTGAATGCAACTATGTTTATACTTAAATGTCAAACTTGAGATTTGATTTTTAAGTGACTTATTGTTGCATTTATAAATTAGGAACTATTGCATAGTTACACTGTATGAAAATAATTTTTGATCGTAGCTCAGTATTTTTAATTGAAAATGCAGATAATATAAAGAATCTAAGTTTTCTTAGTAGTATTAAAGCTTTAAGTATATATTGATAAGGTTATAGCTCCACGTTATTTTGCCTATAAGTTTTTGTCTATAATTAAATATTAATCGATTAAATTGCCCTATTTATTTATTTTGAATATTTAAAATTATTTCTGCTAGCTTCTGTAGATGGACTTGACTAGTGGATTTCTTTTATCTAGATTGCTTATTCTGAATTTTGATATAACAATTCTAAACTTTTGTCAAATATTACGTCAAAAATAGATTTTGAAAATTCATTCAGAAATACTTTATCGTTACATTGGTTATATGACAATCTCAAATAGTAAGCGCCCCCTTAATTAAATTAATTTACTTTAATCTTTATTTTATTTCAGTCATTATATAATTCCTTAATTTATTTACCTTTTATTTAACTTAGCACTCTCCTTTGATGAAACCAATTCGTCCGACTCTGCAACCGATCACAACGCCGCTACTCCACTCAAAATCACGGTGACTGCCTCAACTGATAACCAAACTGCCAAAAACGTCCAGAATCAGGATCTGAATTAACCCAGGAAACTAGTTTGTTCCAAGAATCAGCCTACACAGCCCTATTACAACACAAAGCCAAACAGACCCCAGTTATAGTTGTTTTTCTTTAATCAATCCAAATTACTCCTTTGAAGTACGTTACAGCTCAGCATCAAGAATCCCGACCAAAGACAAGCTACCAGACCTCATTTGACAAGCCCCATAAACATGCTCACTCTGCCAACGACTTGCGATTCTCTTCCCTTGTAAATTGTTTGTTGTAATCCAGTTCAATCGATGCAAAACGCCAAATGTAATCCCACAATATACTTAATTCAGTATTTTTTTCTTTTTATTTGCGTTTGTAGATTAGAACTGCTTTAGTTTGGTATTCTCACCATATTCTTTATCTTCCTCCATTTTAGTCTGCTCGCTTTCTTGCTTTTAACATTTCATTTTATTTCTTGCACACCACGTTAATTTTACCATAAACTGAAACTCTTTTATACACCAAACATATTTAAACTTTTTAAAAGGGTTTATTTATCAATTTCTTATTACACAAATCGGTTACATCTTTCGTTTCAAAATTTTATTCATGATCTATAGCCTCATTTACCTTTTGGTGTCGAGGACTATTCATACCTCGCGGAAAGTGCCATATTTTATATATCAATAAAAACAACCTCCTTAACAATCTAGCTTATTTTTCAATCCAACACACTATAAAAGCTTTAATATTTCATTAACACCCACTATGTTCAATAGTTTACCTCGAAAAAGTATTTGTCATCAATTTCCAATTTCATTTTAGATATTAAATTAAATCAGAATGCTTCTGTTTCTCAAATAGTTTCATATTATTAAATTATAAATTCTATTTGCTTTATTTATTAAATGCATCTTAATAAATTTAATATCCAATACACATCTAAATTGATCTTTATAATTTTTAATTACTGCAATCTTTTAATCCTATTAATCTGATTTTTTAGATCCTTGTACCAATATCATAACAATATACTGGCACAACAAAGTTTTGGTATTACCAAAAAGACAAATTAGTACAAACAAAGCTAATACTACATAATTCTAAAACGACGTGTATGATACGTGGAACGCCATTTTGAGACAAAATAAGGCAGTACTGACAATACCTACTGATAGACGCTCAGCTGTAACACAGATCATTTATTGATTTCTGTTGTACCTGAAAATAAATGTAGCCTACTTTCAAACAACGACATACAAGAAAATAGAACGAAGGAAAGTTATAAAAAAAGAATAATACTATAAACACCCAAAAAAATTGAACTTCTGAGTACTGCGTTTAATAGTTTATTATTAACAAATAATTTTCTAGTTTCAATGAACAGTACTTTAGTAAGGCAACAACCCATGGAAATAATTTTTAATTGTGACTCGTATTTTCTATTAAAACTTTCGTAGCTTATACAATATGAGTTGCGCATCTTTATGACATTAGCCTGAGCCTAATTCCATTGTATAATTTCCGGTTGTGTGTGACACCATAATAATACAATTATATGGAATTAATGTGTAATCTCCAATCTGTAATGGCACTTTATTGTATTTTTATGGCGCTTTTACGTACTATCGTCCACGGCTATCTCGATAATTAAAGCAATCGCTGTATTGGGACGCGTGTTTCTTTTTCTTGTAAACGCACGGATTGCAGACATTTTCTGATAGCGATGCACTCGAAAACGCCCAATTAAAACGAAAGCTTGACAATGCAACTGCCCAGTCGAGTTTTTTCCGCTACGCTTAATATCGAAACGTTGCACCGAGGTATTTAGGTTTATACCTCCAATGACGATTGTTATCACGAGAGGAATTTATCATAGCATCTCATTAATAAGAGGAGAACGCTGAGTTTCACTGCAACGATCGCGGCTGCTTACACCGAAATTAAAATTCAAAATTAAAAGTCACGATGCGATTAGCAGCAAAAAATTGCAGCAACTCAACTCTCAGCGTACAAAGTTATTAATCTATTAAATGGATTCGGTGCGCGCGGTCGAGCCGTCCAGCTTTTTGTTTCGATTTTCATGCCCGCCATTGAGCTTTCAAAATTAGAAATTAAGTGCGGGTTTTAATAGCGACCACTAGGATGTAATTGCGAACGAACATTTTTCAGTGCAGCTCCCTTTTTGCTTGTTAGTGTGCATTCTGCCAGTTATGAATATCTCATTTCTACACTTTCTGTTAACTTTCCGAGCATCTTTTCATTTGCTGCGGCAGCAATTTAGGCTACACTAATGAGCTGCAATTTCTAAAACGCTTTTGATTAGCAAATACCTGTTAATGAAAGAAGCAATTGAATAATAAAATTAACTCGCATATTAAGTGATGCCAATAAATGTACTGCTTTAAAAAGCTCGCATTCCGTCGATTAGGTCTATTTCCAACCGATAATATTCTTTTGTCCTTTGTCTCTATCACTCTTTTATTAATTCATGCATTCACGATTATTCTTTTACTAAAGTTCTGACTTTCAGAAAAAAGACAGACCATATTTCCATTTTTACTTAATTTGGAACTAACAATTATACTATTAAAGCTTTACTGGCTGGTCTTAATGTAAACATTATCATATTAGCAAATAGACTAAATTCTACTTTCGGACTATTCGATTACTGAGTTATATAAACAGTTAAGAAGAACAGTGAAAGGCAGTATTCCAAGCAAAATGCCAAGACTGGCAAAATCGGTACAGATGGAAAACAATTTCGAAAAAAAACCAAAACCTGTTCTTTCAGGCAATAAAGGCAGCCAGGCAGAACAAAAGAAACCCACTAGACTAGTTACAAACTAAGAAAGGAGTGATGCTATGACAAAACAAAATGAATTGATCTATAGATGAAAATAATATTTTCAAGAACTCCTAGGAGGAATACAAAAACTAAAAAAACAAAGAAATAAACAAACGATCAGACACAGATAGATACTAAAGGCAACCGAGAAACTAAAATGGAACAGTCTACAGTTCACGATGAAATAAAGACAGAGATGTTAATGTATATAGGAAAATCAGCAGTATGATTATTACATAATGCAATCAGCGTGGCATGGCGTGGAAAACTAAAAAGACACCAGAACACTTACTCAGTGTTGGCTATCGTACAAAGTATGTGAAAGAATTTTACAACAGAGACTAAGGGTAACAATTTAACAACAAGCTGAAGATGATAAGAAAGAAAGAAATGTGATCTATGCCAGCGGTCCCCAAACTGTTTTGGTACCACATCTTCAGTTTAGGTCGCAAAAACAATCGCACGCCCAGGAATAAAAATTACAACGGTACAAAGGTTGTAACAATATTGAACGAGTACTGGCTTCTGCATTCACGTTCCCAGACGCAAAATGGAAAAGAGAGCTGTAGAGAATATGAACATTATTTTGAACCAAGGGCTTAGGACAAGAAATATAGAAATAAGCAAATAAAACGTAATGGGTATCACATAAAAGAAGAGAGACCCGATAATTACACTCGAAAGTGAATTATTAATAAAGGTGACGATCTTTAGAAGTTTGAAGACAACAGTAAGTAGTAGAGAACATATGGAGAATGAGAGAAACTATAGATTACAGTCAGCAAGGAGTAGCCAATAAGAGAGAAGTGTCAAAGGAAACAAAAATAAGAATAATGAATGTAATATGTATGCCAACATTAGCATATAGCAGCTAAACGTGGATATTAACGAGAAAACATAATGAGAGGATACAAGCGTGTGAGATGGGATTCCTAAGAAGAATATAAAGAGCAACTAAGAGTGATCGTATTAGAAATTGTCACTGCTGAACGCTCTAATATACGCAGTAGCGATAGAATAAAATAACGACAATCTTACAACACTTCGATGTAAGCTGAACAGCCGTGCACACCTAAAACAGTCCCATAATCAATAGTGTCTAACAGGCCGGCTAAGCTACTCAGGAGAAAGCAGCGAACGAACACTAAAATGATCAAAACCAAATACGGACGCCACCAACTTTATTATTCAACAGCTCGCGAATCTAAGTTGGAAAACTTCCCAGTGATTTGGTAATTGTAACATAGAATGAAGAGGTTATATCAAAAACATGCTTATTAAACGCAGAATTTTTAATAAGCTACAACCTGTTAGAGAAAGGAAAAAGACGTAAATACGGCACAATTAAAGTGATATTTATCTCCGCAGCTTATCTATTGAATCCACGACCAAGCAAGTGTATGTGGTTTCAACCTCGCCTAGCTGTTGAATAGAATAGTACCAAACCAAAAATCTAGAAAATTCTAGAGAAACTAGAATAAATAGACAAACTAGGAAAAAATCAAGCAATACTTTTCTAGAAATGCAATAACTCCTCGCATCTATGATCTACCTAAGATACATAAGGAGGGTGTGCCGTTGAGACCAATTGTCAGCGCGATCAATTCTCCCACAAATGCTTTGACAAGACATTTAACCAATATAGTACAGCCTCTCACTAGTAAAACAAACTCTTTGTCAAGGATTCAGCAGAATTTGTCCAGAAAAAAAACAACATAGAGTTAAACAAAGCTGATCTTAGTCATTTTCGACTTTTCACGAAAGTACCCGTTGTTGAGGTACTAGTAATGCTCAGAGATCTCTTGCCTATAGACCAAGTTGAACTGATTGAAATATGCTTGAAAAACACTTACTTCAGTTGGAAGAACAAAATATACGAACAAGTCCAAGGAGCGACTATAGGTTCACCGCTGCCACCTGTTATCGCTAATATTTACATAGAGACATTTGACCAAGAATCTCGAACACGCGCATTTAAACCCGACCTGCTGGTTTAGATATGTAGACTATACCTTTGCCATCTGGTCACTCGGATGCCAGACACTGAATCTGTTTTTTAAAATACCTGAATTCTGTACATCACAACATACAATTCCCAATGAAAGTGGAGAAAAATGGCAGTATTCTGTTTCTAGACGTTCTGGTAAAACGTAAAGCAGATGATAGTTTAGAACATGCTGTTATATAAAAACACACGGACAGATGTCTAAATGTTAACTTCCACCATCATCCAATGCAAAAAGCAACAGTTCTTAAGATTTTCGCAACCAAAGCCGTTCGTATCTCAGATGCAGAGAATCTAAAGAGAGAAAAGGAACATCTATTTAATTCTTCACAAAAGAACAGATACGCAACTAACACCATATAAAAACCGCTATACAAAACTATCAGAAAAAGGCTAAAGAAAAATCCACACCTCTGGAAGGCTTAGTATTTCTACCTTACGTTAATGGCTCGACTGATAAGATTAAACGTGTCCTGAAACGATGTAACATCAAAACTGTGTTCACGACCAATAAAACTTTGGGTAAAGGTTTCAGATCAGTAAAAGACAAAAATCCTAGTTTAAAAACCGCTGGCGTATATCACATTTCTTGCTCTTGCGGCTCAAGTTATATTGAACAAACAGATAGTTTCATTGATCTAAAGGTTCAAGAACATACATGCCATTACGAACACAAATATATCACACAATCAACAGTAGCTGAGATTACATTTATAAATGGGTACACCTTAGAATTTTACTACGCCAGAATAATTGCCAGAATACCTCACTGCTTCCCACGAGTGATTAGTAAAATGTAAAGTCCTGTGATACACTATCTAAAGCATTACAACCACTGTGCGTCAGACAGCCACGCCCTACGGTTTCAAACTGCGCTACACTTGAACGACCAATCAGCGTTACGTCGATCCGAATGGCTGGCACAAAGGACTATAAATAGCTCCACACCGACCTTCACTTCTTAGAGCGACTTTCACTCTGATTATGCAAGCTGTTTTGCGAAACATTAGCCATTATGGGTACACAAACAGCAACAAAGCCAAATCTCTATACGTATACTTGTTCTCAAGGTACTCAAACAACACAATCCACCAAAGAGCATAGCCATCGCGTGAATCCTTGCTTGAGTTCACAAGCTGCAAATCACGTTAAGCTAGGGAATTTAATTTGTTTGAAGCATTCCATTGTTTTTAACTTACAGAAAGAACAATGATCTTGCAACTGCACAATTATCACGCCATCAGTTGAATGTTAGTTTGTAGTAAATTCAGGAAAGGAATAGTTGCTCTAAAAACTTATTTCTTTAATAATTCAGTTATCTCAAATTCACAATACTGCTTCTTCCAAAAAATATTTATTAGCAATATTCTTACAAATCTAAATCAATAATAATAATAATATTGGTCTTCCTTTCTCAAATAGAAAAATCATATTTCTTAAGAGCTAGATTTAAATGAGGCGAAGTTCAGCCTCAGTTATGTACTGAAGCTACTTTGCCACTTAACCTCTTTAAAAAATGTAAATAGAAAGAGGTAGACTTATATATTTGTACACAATTAAAATTAATTTAAAGCTGCACATTATAGTCCAGAGAAATTAGACAAGGCCCTTCGGAAAAATTCCCAGAAATCTGGATTTTGGTATGAGCCTTGATATTGTGGTTCTAAACAAAATGTCAAAAGTCTCCATCGATGCGAGTGCCGCTAAAAATTTTAAGCGGGGTCAAAGATCGGCAAAAACGGTGTTTCGTGAATATCTCGTTAACGGTTACTTTTACCGAAAAAATATAAATTATAAAATTTGTAGCTTACGAATTTCTTGCAAAAAAAGATATCATGACTTTTATTCGTCAAAGTAACCGTTTTGGAGACAATTCGATTTACAAAGTGCTTTTTTTCATGTGGTGTCCCCAGTAGGCCTAATCCACGTTTATTAAAAAATGTTTATTTTTTTAATTATTATTATGAACTTGTTCATTAATCAATTTTGGATGCAAAACAAGAGTTATTAATCTCAATAATTAACATTCATCTTCAGACTCTATATCAATCTGTTTGCTTTCCTCTACATTTATTTCTTCTTCTTGTTGTTCTTCTTCTGTTGTCTTCTGTATTTCCATAGATTCAGTCAGAAAACGCTATGGACCTACATCTTCAGTGAAGTCGCAATTAGCGAAATCATTTATATTGGGTGTTACATTTAAGCAAGACTAACCTTGGCAATTACCACAAACTGGTGAACAATATAAACCAACGATTCTGCAGCCGCAGTTTAAGCTACAGCCCTTGGTGCAATTACAAAAAATAGTATTCAGCAGAATCTCCAGGCTCATACCAAAATCCAGCTTTTTTGCGAAATTTTGCTTTTATTTTGTCTAATTTCCCTGGACTATTAACTATTAATTTGAAAAAAAGAACATTTATTGTTTACTAAAAATGTCCAAAAACATGATTTTTCTAAGTTTAGCCACAGTCATAGTCTTATGGTCACTTTGTAGTTTATTTAGATAAGACGCTATTGTATATGAGAAGCATCATTTGTGCAGGGTTGTTCTATGAGGTGTTTTACTTAAAGTTCTCGGAAACGTACATTTAAATGGCGAACGTCTGTTCGAAAATTTCTTTTATTAAATAAGTATTCTGGACTCTTCGAAATTAAAATTTTGCAATAAAATATAACAGCATGTAGATACGTCTATTGGACATATTCAACCATCTTGCAGTTGTCAGTTTATTCGATATGGGATATACTGTCCTGAGTAGTTTCTATATTAACAGCAAACAAGCATTCTGTAACCGGTGAATTCTATAAACATCTTTCTGATCTATACACGTCCCATACACAACTTCCTCATAATTTAGATGTGATAGAACTAAGGCATCACAAATAAAAGCATTTTTTAATAGGAGTGTCTAAAAATTCTCTATTGTGATAGATAATCCGTAGATTGTCAAATGCCTTTTTATAGTATTGTTAATGTGAGATTTAAATCGTAGATGTTTATCTAGTGTTATCCCTAAGTTGTGTGCTGAGGATTTACTACGAAGTTTTTGAAGAAATCCGTGGCTTCTTTAGAAAGTCCGCACTATTGTAGTATATTATATAATAATGGTGAGGCACTCACACCCCATGAAGGAGCTTGGCCTGCAAGGCGGAAGGTTAGAGCTTCCGTATCCTCGCTCTCACACCCGGCTGTCGCGTGTCAAATTCATGACACGTGGTGATGTGGTGAGCACCACGCATTAGACAACCGCATTATTACCCCTTGTTCTTTCGAACGCAGGTTCCCAATTATTTAAAGCGACTGGGTAGGCCGCCCGCCAGGCATCGATCTGGGATTTGAACTCCAGACTTCCGCGCCGCAGTCCGATTCTCTAACCATCAGAGCCACGCTGGCTGGCTAGTATATTATATACCACATGCAATAACCCACGATTTACAGTATCAGAAACTTGAAAAATTTAGTAGGAAAGCTGAGGCTTTTGTTTTCATATGCACTAAGCAAATCGTCAGTGACCTTAATATAAGCAGTTCACATGTACAACTGTGTTCCTACCTGAACCCAGATTGTGTTTCGGCCAATACGTGTTTACTTCTAAAAAGGATCTTAGTTAAATGTAAATCAGTTTCTCTAAAATTTTAGAAAAAACTGGAAGAATAGATATGGGACGTAAATATTTGAATTCTTGTGGATTATTTACTTTAGTTAGCAGAACGGTATAAGCTTTTTTTTAAATTACAGGCTACACTGAATTTGTTATATACAAGTTGATTACATGATGGGCGATGGTTTTATTACGTTTATAAATTTTTAAAGTATGATTTCGCATTCTCAATGTACACTTATTATTAGTGTTTAGCCATGGGGCAGGCGGTTTAGATATTCTGGCTTGTCGAAAAGGTACATGTATGTCGAACAGTTCTAGTAATTTTTCAGTTAGAAACTGAACCTTCGAATCTACATCTGGTCACATATACCGAGTGACAATGCAACCAGGTCCAATCCTCTATCTCCTTTACTTTATGAATGAATTCGGATGATATTTGATGCAAGGATACTAGACATAATTTCGGATTAAGACACAACTGTAATCAAAATGGCCGACTTCCAGTTTCACCGGAAATAACATTAACTTTGAATTTTAAATGGATCACCCTATATATTACTTCCTTTTACAATAAAGGAAGTATTGGATTCACCCCAAAAATTCGAAATTGAGTTTTCAACAGATCTTTACGTTTTAGAGTCCCCTGATCCCAAAAAAATATTTTTTTCATTGGTCTGTCTGTGTGTCTGTCTGTGAACAGAATATCTCAAAAACGGAAAGAAGTATGTCGTTGAAATTTCATATAATGTAGATGCGACAGCAAGCTTTTGAAGAAAATCGCATAACCGGAAGTAGGTGTTTACTCTTGTGATTTTTCAGTTTTTTTAATTTTTTTAAAAACGGCTCTAACAATTTTTTTAAACGTTACATTTTTATTACATTTTTAATGTGTATTGATGTGAGATAGGAGATTTTCCAGTTGAATACTTCTAAAATAGGTTTCTTTTGTTTTTTTTTCTGTTTTTTTATTAACCCCTATTTTAAATAGAACACCAGGTATATTATTACATTTTTGAATTCAGCTTAAAATTCTAGAGAAAATTTGTCTCTTAAACTAACACTCTATTTTGTACCGTTTTTGTAAAATTTGTATAATTTTTGAAAATTTTTGTCAAATGCTTTAAATGAATTTTTGCCTAATTATAAGATCACTGTAAAAGAAAGTTGTGTGCGTGTATCACACCATTTTTTTTGTTTTTCGGAATCTACCACTCAAATTACATATAACAAACAGTCTTGCCAAATTTGTTTAGAATTTACACAAAAATATTTACAAAATTTATTAATTGAATAAATATTTTCAGTTTGATACAGTGCGTGCGCGAAATGAGTTCACATAAGGTGTAAATAATAAAATATATTCGACTTAGAAACTGATATTCTAGGAATCGCTCCTGCTTGTTCTCAAACCAAGATTTGGAGAAAATCAATCAAATTAATTAATATACAGGGTTTTTTCGAATCGATTTTTAAAAAATGGCTACCTTTATTAGAAGAGATAACAAAATAAAATATTAAGAAAAATTGTTTAGAATTTGGAGTAATGGTAGGCTCTCAATTTTCAGACAAATTAACTTTTTTTTGCATTTTTTATACCAAGATACCTTTTATCGTAGTTGTAGGGGGCACTCCATTACTTTTTTTAACATCTTAGTTCATGAACTAGCTAGAAAGTCAAGTTGACATTTCATTATTTTAAACTGTAGCTCTGGCTATTATAAACTTGAAATGTGATTTTAAAATTTGGTTTTAACTAATTAGGTAGGTATTGCACTAAGGACAATTTGAGTTTATCATAGCTAGAACTATAATTTGAAATGACTACGGTGTCAACCAATCAACATGAAACCTAACCTCATTGCAAAAATAATAAACGCAAACCACAAGTTTATGTACCAACACAATGCAATCTAGTAACAATGTTTGTTGTTAATGATTTCTTCTCTAGATTGCATTTCCATATGAAAAAAGTAAAGTCCGTATTTCTTTTACTGTCTGTAAAATTTTAATTTTGCCATTTTTTTAATTTTATTTTTATAATCCTTTCGAACAAAAGTTGTATATAGTTACACAATATATCATTTTGTCCTATGAAACTTATTTTTTATCGTCTTTTTCTTCTGGGGGGAATCCATATACCCGTAGGGTGTCGGATAATTATTATTATTAATTTTTATCAAACAATTATAAAATTCTCCTGGAAAACAGGAAAAATAAGTACTACTTCCGGTTACCCGATTTTAACCACAAATACTGGGATCTTCAAATTTATAATAAAAACAGAGATAGAAATTTTGAGACCGTTCAATGAAACCATCTGGGCTGTAGAGGACACAGACAGACTGACATACTAAGAAACTGTCAGGCTTACAAACTGACAGACATACATCAGTTCGAAAACCACTTTTTCTGAACGAGAAGACACGATTCCTTGATTTGAATAAAATGACATTTATTTTGTTAATAACTATTGTACATTGACAGTCTGCCATTTTACTTTACTCTATGGACTAAAGCGGCACTTTATTAAAGCTAAATAATACTGTAATAAAGTGTTTATGAAACAGTCGAACATAACGCTTGGTTATCTTAAAACCCTCAGAAAAAATTTGATCCCCCCCCCCTCCATAATTACAGCAGTTCCTACGCTGCTGCATTTTACCAATTAATATGTGTCACATCGAAATCAAATTGATTTTTAATAAGGGAGTACACAGTTGCCGTTTTATCTTCGTCTTTGGAGCCCGAAAATGCAGATACTAGTTTTTCCAGTATACTGTTCTAGGTCGCTCTTAGTCTTCTTCAGATGTTAAATTTCCACTTCCAGTGATTGTATCTTTTCGAATTACCCTTGGATTCCCAACTTCAAACTGCTGACGAGAAGATAAAATCTTTTCCATAACTTTTTGCGCCACAGCTTCTTCAGACGTGTCAGGCATCGTATAGAATTTGTTTGAAATATTATAGTTCGAGAAATAAACCGCAGAACGTACAAGAGCGTCTACACTGCTGTACTACACATGACAAAATTTACCCACCGATGTAGACCATTTAAACATTAAAAGGACCCTTTATTGTAATGTGTTAGAACGATTACTTTTACAACGCTACTGCTTCATGTGGAAATAAATTGTCATTGGCATGACTGCAATAAACAAGACTTTACATAATCATTTGGGTATAAGGAAAATCTGTTGTGGGTGTATACCACACAGTTTAACAGAAGCATAACAACAGCGTGCACAATGGTGTAAAAAAACTTAATCAATATGATGATGAAGGTAGGTAAAGCAGTTTACAGCATCATAACTGGTGACGAAAGCTGGATATATGCATTTGGACCCGAATCTAAACGGCAATCTGCACAATAGGTGTTTCCTACAGGTCCTAATCCATTGGAAGCGAAGGGGTCTCAAAGTGTTGGTAAGAAAATTATTAAAGGATAAAATGCGATTTAGAACTCCCGATGTGCCGTGGAAGGCTATAAAAACTTGTTTCTTTAGTAACTTAAAAAAATGGAATTTATGTTTTCAAAATTGGTTTTATCAAATCCGTTAATGTATAGAGTTTAAGGGCAAATATTTTGAAAAACAATAATAAAAATAATTTTGGGTTACAAAACTTTGTTTTATTAGATTTCAGAAATGTACACTGCTACCCTCGTATATGCCCGTTCTACTTAATGGTAGCTCATGTCATAAGGTCATGCAATATCATGAGAACAATTAAATATAATAACAATAGAAGAAGCCGAGTAGCGCAGATGGCTAGGCGCTTGCCTTGCACTAAGCAAGTCCTCGGTTCGAATCCCGAGAGGGCCGGAATTTTCCGCAGCCTTGGCGATTTGAACAGGGCTCGATGAGACCATTCACAATTGGGCAGCAAATTAACTCTGCTCTACTCAGAACTATAGACCTAAGAGATAGAGTAATAAGGTCAACACACACCTAAGACACAATGGTTGCTACGCAAGCACGAAAGACGCGCTCCAACTTTGTATCTCGTAACTCGGGGCAGGTTGAGCACTACACCGCCAGATGAAAGCGTACACAGCACCAGCCTCTACACCGCTAAGGTAACAAGAGATTAACGATTATGCATACATACATACATACAATAAATAGATGATTTTAAAATTAAATTCACTTTTTATTCCGTCGTCTTCCCTTCCTTTAGTTAATTGTCTTGTGCTACCTTCACCAATATGTCACCTGTCGTTCTCATTTTCTCATTCCTTCAACATTTACGCAATAATATAAGGCTTACATAAATGTCACTTAACGTAACAATAGCCAGTTTTATTAAAAGGCCGCCGAAACGACTTTTTAAAAAACGTTTATTTTTATTTTACAATGAAATATAACATTGGAAGCACACAGCTAGCCGCCGGACAATTTCTTACATCTAGCTATGATACGAACACAATGGAACTTATCGACTGACTGGAGCTTAACTTAGAAGTGCAAGCTACTAGTATATATACTATGCCTA
This sequence comes from Agriotes lineatus, assembly GCA_940337035.1. Classification (NCBI taxonomy): domain Eukaryota; kingdom Metazoa; phylum Arthropoda; class Insecta; order Coleoptera; family Elateridae; genus Agriotes; species Agriotes lineatus. The sequence goes on along the minus strand of OW679194.1, from coordinate 14,922,250 downwards.
ATCAGCTAAGATAAGCGTTATCTCTAAAAGGGAGCGTGAGACAGGAAGCCACGTGCGTTCAAGGTTGCAGACTTGCAGTTCATTATAAAGAAGCTATTATTGTTCAAGGTTGCAAGCTTGCAGTTTTACACAGGAGACCATTGTCTATTCATAATATAACACGTCCGCCGATAAAATGTTCAATAGCGGTATTCAAATATGCCTCTATTGAACTTACAAAAAAAGAAAAGAAAATTAAACTTATGCATTTACGTTATCTGGTTCAAAATCTTTATTTAGAAATCTAATAAGTTTAATCTTCATTGTGTTTTTATTATAATACAAATACAATATAAAAATTATTAACATAAGAATAGTACACAGAGTAAATATAATTGCAGACACACTTAAATTATCAGATTTAATATAATTAACAGGTTTTAACAAATTTTCATATTTATTAAGTTTAATTCGGTCCTCAACCAATTTCTGGGTGTCAAGAGGTATCAAGTCAATCTTTGAAACATTTATGTGGTTTGATTCAGGAATTATTAAGCGGTCAATGTTTGAAATTTTTAAATTAACAATTTCATTTGAGGTTCTTTTTGCGGTGAATAACATGTGTTTTTGATTTATTGAAACAAGACAGTCTGAACTGAGGTGTAAGAGGTTAGTGCCAGATATTCCTTTTCTAAAATTCTGATTTTTACATTTGACGTCCAATATTGCTTCAGATGGGGAAGATATTAACCATGTCGCAGGATTTATTTGTGATATTTTGATCTCTGTTAAATTGAATAAATAAGGGATACATGTTTTATTTTTATTAAATGACAGAAGTTGTGTTTCGCACAATTTGTCGTTGGGGATTTCAAAGTAGTTATTTTGATTACAAAAGTAGGTGTCTAAAGTTATAAGTTTACAATGACTTATTTCAATGGGAATGCTGTTTTTAACGTTAAATAATAAAGTACTATAAGTAGGTATAATCATACGAAATTGATAATTTTGGATAAAAATCGGAAATGGTATTAATTGTATCATTTGATAATCGTTAGTTTTGGAAGTAAGAGGTATTTCGAATATAAATGTAATTCTGTTTTTAACTTGATAAACTTTTGTAATGATAATTGACTCGTATAAATGTAAATACTGTAACTCTGCAGGATATGGAATAGTTAAAGCTTTTTCTGATATGCTATTGAGATACGTCGAAATTTCATTTAGATTTTCAATTAAATCATCATTATCAATTAATGACATATGCATCTGTTGATTTTGGGCAAAAGTTAATGCATTTTCTAGTTCCAAACAAGTGTTAATAAGTAGTTGTAAAAATTGAATTGCTTCTAGCAAGACTGTTTTTAAGGAGTATGTAGCGAGATTTTTGCCTAATTCCTCATTTTGTAAAATTATTTTATTTATATTTCTGTCTAATAATTCTTGACTCTTTGCTATATCATTGATTACTGAGATGGTATCATTTTAAAATTTTAGTTTGTTCTAATATAACGTCATTTTGAATTTTATCGCTTTCTTGTAGTTTAGTAATCATAGATTCATATCTGACTCCATCGTTGGCGTCGAGGTTTCCAGTTAAAAATTTGAAAGCGGATCCAAGTCCATCGAAAATTCCTCTCTTATTAATTTTGTGTTTAACATCAGGAAATAATTGACTTAAGAGTTTATCTGCTTTTTCAAGATATTGTTTTAATATTATGAGTAAATTGTTATGATTGATAATAACATCGTCAATTCTTTTAAATTTTGTATATTCAATAACGTAACTTTTATTTTCAAGTAACGGTATTATTTTCATTAAATTAATTCTAAGTGTGTCATAATTAACAAATATAGGAGTATAGTCTACATTTCTAATAAGCGTCCATTCGCTTTGTTTAAGCACTACGTTTCCTAAGTTTAAGGGATATAATCCAGGATTATCTTTTAAATTTTTAATAATAATATCGCTCTGTATAACTAATGATTGAGTCAGCAGGGTACAGGCGATGAAGAGGGTAGTAATCCTGAAAAAGAGAGAGCAATAGTTCCTTTTAGTCAGGGTGTTTTATATTTCCATATTTTTTAAAAAATTAGATTTAATTTTGAATTTCAATTTTACTTCTGAAATTAGTTTTAACAAATATTTTTTCATTTAATTGGAATGTTTGATTTTTCCGAATTGGTTTTAATTTTAAATTTTATCTTTACTTCTGAAATTTATTTTAAATAATACTTTTTCGTTTAATTGAAATGTTTGATCTTTCTGAATTGGTTTTAATTTTAAATGGTTGTAAAGGTTTTTCTTTGTTTTCCTTTAGCAATATCAATTATAAAGGTATGTTGCTGTGAACATTTTAGTTTTAACGCGAGAAATATTGTGATTATTAAAATTGTAAATACTAGATTGATACAAGCTTAGGTCTTGTTTGTTTGTTAAGTATAATTTTTATTTGAGTTTTTTCTGATTTAAATGATTTCAGTCTTAAGTTTTTTCTTAAGATATTATTTAAAAAAAAAATACTTTTGATATTTGAAGTTACTGGTTTATATATTAAAATTTATTTGCAATACTTAAAGTTTTTCAAAAATTCAGGGGTGTGTACAATCTTATTTCTTTCTTTAAACACACGGTTAAAAATTTAGTTATTTTGGCAAAATTTTTGATAAATGTTCTTTAATAGACTATTTGGTTAAAAATGATTTTATTTCGATTTTTAAGTGCTGGAAATTTTGATTGTTGAATTTTTAAATGAATCTGATTTTATTCCTTCTAAAGTAGTAGATTATATAATCTAAATATTTTACAAATTTATGTTTGAATTACTAAATATTATGAGTTGATTTTTATTGTCAGTTTCGTAACGGATGAAGGTACTTCGGGAGAGTAAAATACATCTCTGTATTGAAAACATAAATTAGTCAAAAGAGTTTATTCATCTTCGTTTAAATGGTCTAATCTCAAAAATTTTTTTTTAATTGTTATTTAAAATAATTATCTAAAATACTTTTAATGTTTGGAGTTTTTATATTAAAGTTGTAAAAAAAAATTGTTATTTAAATTAATTATCTAAAATACTTTTAATGTTTGAAGTTTTTATATTAAAGTTGTTAAGTCTGATAGACTGATTTTTGTTGAGCTCATAATTTTTATTTTTATAAGATTAAGGATTATAAATATTAATTTCTTGTATTTCATTTAAAGTATTAATTACGCTTGTTTTAAATTGATTATTGTATGGTTTCAATTGCTGAAGGCTTAGTCATGCCTTTTTCATTAAATTTTAATTTTGGAGTTATTTTAGTTTCATTTTTTTTTATGCTGATAAATTTTACGGGTTATAATAAAATGGTATCGTAGCTCTTTCTGTCTGAATATGCATCCATTTATAATCTATTCGTGCGGATAATTTTGAAAATAAGTCGGATCCAATAAGTCCTATATAGTCTGGGTTAAAATTATATAAATAACATGTATGTGTTCCGTTTTCATAAAAAAGACTGGGGATCGGTAAATCTGCAATTAAGTTATGTTGAGAAATTCCATGAGATGTAATTATCTCGAATTCTGTTTCATAAATATAATTTGGAAAATGTTGTTGTGCAAATTCTGGAGAAATTATTGTTTGTGAGCTACCTGTATCTATTAAAAGTTTATCGCCGGTGGCGGGAATTATAATATAAGGAAGGTTTGATTTTGGATTTATATTAAAAGTTAAAATATTCTTTTCCGAGGCTCTTAATGAAAATTTACAGTATCGTTTGGATCTGGATATTCGAAATAATCGTAAGTATGGTCTAAATCTTGTGATTCGTAATTTTCAGTTGTATCTTGAAAATTGTCAGGGTCAAAATATTCCTGAGGGTTTTCGTTAAAATTTTCTGGAGTTGAAAATTCTCCATTTTCAAATAAATTTTCGGCTAAGTTTTCATACTCATCCGGAGGTTTTTCTTGATGGTAATTTAAATGATTAAAATTTCTATTAACGTTTTGAGAGTTTGCTCGATATTTATTAGGGAAATTTGATTGTTGAGTAGCTGGTCTTTTTATAGTGCTAAAGTCCATAGGTTCTGGTTTATTTGTTGGTGAAAAATTTGGTTTTGGTGCAAATGCATTAAAGCTTGAATTTCGAGTTATTCTAGAATTATTAGGATTGTTAAAATTCGTTGGACTTTTAAAATAGTTGGGATTTTGATTAAAATTATTTCGATTTTGTTGGAATGGTCTTTGCATAAAATTTGGGTTATTAAATTTAGGTTTATATGAATTTCGTGTTTGAATATTGGAAGTTAAATTTGGTTTGTTTAATTTTTGACTTTGAAAATTATTTTGATTTTGAGAATATCTGATATCAATTTCTTCTTTTACTATGCTTAAGGCTTGTTCTAGTGAAGTTGGGTTTCTACTTCTTACGAAGCTTCCTAAATTTTCATTTAGTCCACTTGTAAAAGTGCGAAGTGCTAAATCTTTGTTAGCCTTTAATTTATAAGTGATAATGTCTTTTGATTCTTGACTCAGAGAAACTTTTGAATTATAAATAGCTAAATGAGTTCTAACTTTATTGAAAAATTCTATGGGAGAGTCTTTATTCTGTTTTAATTTAGTTAAATCAATTAAAAGATTCAATTCTGACCTTTGGTCGGAAAAATTTTCAATTAAGACATTTTTTAAGTCTTTCCAAGTATCATACTCGTAACCTGTGATTACTTCTAACGCTTGACCTTTTAATTTATTCCTTATCGAATTTAAAATTACTTGGTTGATATAATCGTTTAAATTTTCTGTACAAAATTTAGTTGCAATGATTTCTGCGGATTTGATAAATTCCGAAAGAGTGGCTTGATTACCATCATATGTGGGAATTTCATTTAATAAAGCTACATTAAAATGTGAGGGGAACAATGATGCGTTTTGTTCAACCATATTTGGGTTGCTAATGTTGTTACAATTATTTAAAAATAAAATTCTAGGGATAGAATTCCTTGGTGAGCGTGATCTATCTCGTGACATAAAATTTTTACAATTGTTTCAAAATATAATTATAAGTGTTTTACGTAATGATTCAAGATTTCCTTTAACATAAAAATTTTGTTGACAAAAATTAATTTTACTTTATTTATTTCACTTGATTTTTAATTTTGTTTTATGTTAGTAAACAATTTACTGACTAGGGGGTTTTTCTAATAGGGGGGTAGGTGCCCTACGCGCAAGAACGCAAGCACAAATGCAAATTAAGCACACCTAGTATGTGCAGCAATTGGTCTGGCTTACTACGTTTTGCCTGAACTTATAAATAAATATTTAAAACTATGTTACTATAATTTTTAAAACTTTATATTAGTTAACTTTGTTGTTTTAGGCGAACGCTTTAATAATTATCACTTTCGAAAATTATATTACGTTACTTTGTTGCCTTTGAAATTAATTATTTTGCTTTTTCTTTAAAACTTAAAAATTATTACTTAGGCGAACGCTTTAATAGTCGTTACTTTGTTGCCTTTAAAATATACCTTTGCTTTTTCTCTAAAGCTTGAAAATTATTATTTTTAAAAATATACCTTTGCTTTTTCTCTAAAGCTTGAAAATTATTATTTTTAAAAATATACCTTTGCTTTTTCTCTAAAGCTTGAAAATTATTATAAAAATATGCCTTTGCTTTTTCTCTAAAGCTTGAAAATTATTATAAAAATATGCACTTACATTGTGCGTTAAAATTGACGAACGGCGTGCGATCAAGCTACGTCCTGTTGTCTTCAAAAAGGATGCGTCGATCCTATTGATGTCGGCTGGCCTGCACAGAGGTCCTGAAGTCCGACTTGGATAGTCCAGCTTTGCGCTAGAGCGTTATCCAAAAGTTGTCCTGGGGTCGTCGTTGTTGACGTTGCCAATACCAGAGACTGATCCCAATGATCAAGAGTGGTCCCAATGACCAGATGGTTCCAATAACCACGGAGGAGCAGGAGCTGGGTCGACGGGCGCTTCTCACGATCGGGCGATGTTTGTCCCTGTTGGAGATGTCCGAAGATCCGCTGGGTGGTAGGTTTCGATTTGTGGCAAAGAGCTGAACCTCAAGGAAAGTTGCTGGTCGACTCGATGTTTGTAGTTTTCCAGGTTTTCCTCCACAAATCCTACCGACTGCGCCAGTTTTATTAAAAGGCCGCCGAAACGACTTTTTAAAAACGTTTATTTTTATTTTACAATGAACTATAACATTGGAAGCACACAGCTAGCCGCCGGACAATTTCTTACATCTAGCTATGATACGAACACAATGGAACTTATCGACTGACTGGAGCTTAACTTAGAAGTGCAAGCTACTAGTATATATACTATGCCTAATCAGCTAAGATAAGCGTTATCTCTAAAAGGGAGCGTGAGACAGGAAGCCACGTGCGTTCAAGGTTGCAGACTTGCAGTTCATTATAAAGAAGCTATTATTGTTCAAGGTTGCAAGCTTGCAGTTTTACACAGGAGACCATTGTCTATTCATAATATAACAAGCCTGATTACTTTTTTTTAAATTGTCTAAGCACTATTTTACAGTAAGCAAACAGCTCATTAACAACTGTGACAATCGGACATCCAATATGCGAGCGGAGTTTTTTTTTATATTATCTACCTAGCTATGAAAACAATGAGTTAGAGAACAAACACAATTTTATTTTTTAAAGTAAGAACCATTAACACTACCGCCCGTATTCTAAGGTTGTTCTAATACCGCTATGCCTTCGAAAAAAGTATTATTTTTGTAATTCTGTAAAATAATAATAATAATAATAATAATAAGTGGTCTTTATTGCATTCAGAAAATTACAAAAAAAGCAAATAAAATTAACAGTATATGCAAATGGCGAAGTTCAGATGCCATTTCGTAGTAATGGCTCTGTTCTTCCACTTAACCGTAATTGATATAATTAGCAAAAAAATATATATGTATCTATTAATAACGTTGATGTGCTCGATGTTTATTATAAAACAATTACATAAAAAAATGCAGTAACACGAGAAACACGAGAAAGGAACTAGTAAAATAAAGAAAAATAAAAAGAAGAAAATGAACGAAAATAGTAAATAGTACATAGTACATAGTAGATCAATAAACACACCTCCAGGAATTAGAATTTGATGACTGCTTTACTGATTTTCAAGTAGATAATCATGATAAAGACGTTTGAAATTAAGAACACTAAGTGTCTGAGAAAATAAAGAAAGGGAGTTATAAATTTTGACAATGTTATATGAAAAAGAGCGTTCGTATACACTTGATTTGTGAGCAGGCAAAGTTAAAAGCCCTTTACTCCTTATATTGATATTGTGAACGTCAGTTCTGTATCGTAGTTTATTGTAGAGATAATCAGGATGTTTTGAAGTTATCAGCCTATAGGATAAGCAGGCAAAATGTAGTGACCTACGATTTTTCATGTTCAACCATTTAATTAGAGAGAGTTTGTCGGATACATGATCGAACTTTCTTAAGCCAAAAATAAATCGTAAACATGAGTTTTGCACTCTTTGCACTCGTTTGACATCAATACTGTCTAAACAAGGACCATATATTGTATCAGCGTAAGTAAAATGTGACAGAACCAAAGCATCAGATAAACAGATTTTTGCGGTTTGAGACAAGGAATGCCTACAGAGATATAGGTTCTTTAGATTCATATAGGCTTTTTGAATGCATTTATTTATGTGCTCTTTGAATCTAAAGTTAAGGTCCATAATTAGGCCCAAATTTTTACAGGAGCTTTTAATAGATAGCTGAGTATTTTCTATGCAGATATTTACCAAAGGCAAGGCTCGCTCTCGTATGGAAGATTTACCAAAAAGCATAACATTTGACTTTTGCGAGTTAATGATAAGACAGTGTTTTCTCGAGATATCTATCAGATTATATAAGTCACTGTTGATTGCTTGGATAGCAGTATGTATGTTAGAGATGTCAAAGGAAAGATAGAGCTGCGTATCATCAGCATAAAAATGACAGCGACATGATTTAACAGAGGTTATAAAATCCGATGTATAAATGATATACAAAAGGGGTCCCAGTATGGAGCCTTGCGGAACACCCGCTGTCACTGCTCTTAGATTAGATATTTTATCATGAAGTTTAACTTGCTGATATCTACCCCTGAGAAAGCTACCCAATAAATCAACGGCGTCCTTATTAAAACCGAAATAGTGTAGTTTAGCTAAAAGCAAATCATGATCAATCATGTCAAAGGCTTTGGAATAATCTAAAAGTGTTAAAATTGTTAGCATACTATTGTCAGTGGCTGTGAGAATATCATCAGTAATACATGTAAGAGCAGTGAGGCAACTGTACCCTGGTGTGAAACCAGATTGAGTAGGAGGTAAAATGTTTTGTGTGTGTAGGTACTGGCGGATTTGTTTTGTCATAATTTTCTCCAATAGTTTTGAAAGAGCTGGTAGAATACTGATAGGACGTAGGTCCTTACAACTAGAAGGTGAATTAACCTTGGGGAGAGGTAAAACTTCCGCTATTTTCCACGCACTAGGAAAGTACCCATTTAATAAACAGGAATTAATAATGTGAAGCAAATAGGGAATCAGAAAAGGACAACATAGTTTTATCATGGCTATACCTATATTGTCTACTCCAACAGAGTTAGATTTTATTGTGGTTAAAACATTCACTACGTCATTTTCGGAAGCAAGAGTAAAGCTGAACGTATTCGTTAGATTTGCTACCAAGTTAGAATTGTAATAATTGAGAAGTGTATCATCTGGCATTGCTTTATTTTTGGTAACTGCGTCTAAAAAATAGTCATTAATATTGTCAACACTACCAATATGTTCAGGAATATCAGAATTTTTAGATTTACTGTAGATATCGAGAGTTTTCAACGCCTTCCAAAAATGTTTACTGTTAGTTACCCCTGCAATAGATTCAAAGTAAGCACGTTTTTCCCGTCTAACAGCATTAGTTGTGAAGTTTCTTAAATCTTTATAATAATTCCAATGCGCTTGAACTTTAGTTTTTTTGAACTTGGATAATGCTTTATCACGCAGATTAATCATAAATTTAATATTTTCTGTTAACCACGGTGCCTTAGGTTTAGTAAATCTGGCTGTTCTAACAGGAGCACATAAATCAAATAAAAAAATTATATTATCATTAAGAAACTTCACTTTATGGTCAATATCTGATAACCGGTAGATCTGATACCATGGTAGCGCAACTAAATTTGGAAGAAAGCGATCATAATCAAAATTTTTAAAATCTCTATACGTTTTTAAGAGCTGTTGATTAGCAGTTGGTTTGAAGTTCAAATGACAATAAATCAATGAATGATCAGAAACGGCATGCATACTTACCACACCACTTTGGGTTACCAAATCTTTGTTAGAAGTGATTATTAAATCAATAAGAGTGGATGAAAATCTGGTTACCCTTGTAGGCTCGGTAATAATTTGCTTCAGACCAAATGTTTCCAACGCATTTATAAATCTTAAAGTCGTGTTATTATTTACATTTAAAAGATCAATGTTGAAATCTCCGATACAGAAAAAATCATTCACGTTAGGAGCAATATTAGAGATCGAATCTTCAAAATTATTTAAAAATTCATAAAAGTCTTTTCTACCTGCACGGTAGACTACCCCAAAAGCAATTTGTTTGTTTCCAATTTTAATAGATAACCACAGTTGTTCCAAATCAGTGTTGTTCATATTAATTAGAGAGTAAGAGATTTTGTTTTTAATATAGAACGCAACGCCGCCGCCATGAGTTTGGCGATCTTTTCTTATAAAAAATAACCTTTGATATTAAAAATGTGTTCGGAATCATTCGTAGTTAGCCACGTTTCCGATAATGCAACATGTCGTAATCACATCCCAGGATATGTGTTTTAAATTCATGAAAACCTGTGTTTATTGATCTAATATTTAAGTGAGCAATTTTAAAACTCATATAATTATATTTTCTTAAAAACCTAAATAACTTAGCAAATAACTTTGATTAAATTAAATGACAAATGACAAAAATAAATCAAATACCCAAAATTTACAAATAGTTGTGACAATACGCGTAAACGCCTCCACATTTTAATTACCCATTTTATTGCACATATTATCTAGTTCTCGCATGGTATTTATGTAGAATTTTTTATTGTCTTTGTTTATTACTATTGTCCCATCGCGAGTCCATACGTTTCTGAGAGTGAATCGTTCCGTCGCGTTGTTAAATAAATTAACCCGGGCCTTCGTCAAATCTTCCCGGATCATTATTTTGCTGCCTTTTAATTTCCTTTTTGCGGCAAATACTGACGACCGATACCGATGGCTCACAAATTTCACAATGATTGGCCTTGGAGATCCGACTTTCTTAACTGGCCCGACCCTGTGACACCGGTCTATGTTATCTGGAGTGATAGAAACATCCAGTTGATTGATTGAATACGACTCCATAGCGTTTTTCAAGTCGTCATTGGATTCAAAGCGGCGACCTCTCAAATGTGTTTTGAGTATTGGAAAGAGATCATAGTCATTGGGGCGAGATTGAACAATTTGTGCTTTATGCACTCTGCAATTGTCGTGCAGAAGCAGACTTTTCTGAGCATGATTGTGGGTTCGTTTTCGTGTTTCAAGTTTTTAATTGTGTCTTTGCAGACATTCCCCGTTATTGTAGTCCCTTTTGGCATATACTCAATTAAGAGAATCTCCTCCGCGTCTCAGAAAACTGTGGCCATCACTTTTCCCGCAGAAAATTGCGTCTTTGTCTTCTTGAGTGAATAGGAACCCTTATGAATCCATTGCATGGACTCTTGTTTCGTGAGAGGGTCCGAATGGTGTACCCTGGTCTCATCCCCAGTTACAATTCTATAGACATTTTCATCTTGGGATAAAGCAGTCAAATTCTCGCAAATTTGTCGTCTGCAAAGTTTCTGTTCAGGACTGACCAGCTTGGAAATCAATCGTGCTGACATTTTGATCATTCCCAAATCTTCGTGTAGAATTTTAAAAATACTCGTTTCTGAAATTAGCAATAACTTAAACTTTTACTCGGCGGTCAGTTAACACCAAATTTTCAACTTTGTTGATGAATTTTTCAGTTCGTGCTTCCAAACGTCTTCCACACTTACGGATTTCTTGCCTCATTTGAACTGCTTGCATCATTATTTGACTTGGAAATAGGACGGGCTATTTTCTCCATGCACTGCCACCATTCTCTCATGAATCTTCTTCGGGCCACCGTCTTCTTTCTGTGTGCAAGTTTCAAATCACTCATGTTCACTTCTTTAAATTGACATAAAAATGGCAAATGGTAAGCGATTGGAGCCAAACTTCAAGATGACACTATAAAATGACACAGAAACTTGCCTTAACAAAGATGTCCCTATAGCATATTGTTTTCAGAGCTAGGTAGATAACATAAAAACTCCCCTCGTAGGAAATAATTTATAGCGACAGAATATATCAGCGATAAGTTCTTCCATATACTGCAGGCCAATCCAATTTGATTATTTTTAATCACGTGAGTCAGTTTGACAAATCAGATCACACTTGAAGTGAAAACGACGCTAGGGTGATTTTCAATCACCATGGAAACTACCTAATTAAAATTCAGTAGTATCCTATGACAAGTTGGTGTCACTGTAAATCTAAGTCAAATTCGAGGTTAGCAGGTTAGGTTTTGCTGCAGTCTGTGTCAAAACTGAAGCAAAACCTGATAACCTCGAATTTGACATAGACTTACAGTGCCACCAACATATTATTATTATTATAATGAAGTGTCAAATCCAGTTGTCAGAAAAGTGGCTTCTCGCTTCGGTAAAAATTATTAATTTATTTAAGAACTTATCTTCGCGAATTTAACAAGGGCAGTGATAATTACTCCCAATAATTTTGACAAATAATATCCCTCAAGTGCGTTACCTTTAAAAATAACCCTCGGACTCGCCTCGGATTATTTCGGGTTGTTATTTGTCAAAATTATTGCGGGTGATTATCACTGCCCTTGGTAAAATATAGCTGATAACAGAACTGCCAATAACTAATTTTTCCTTTTTCAAAAAGTTGTGTCATTTTCGACATGCATTTGTTGTATACTTTGTACCTACACAATTGACTGATATATACGTTAGTTTTCTTAATCAAGATTTTTTTGCTATAATATTTATACCAGCATTATACTACATTCATTAAAGCACAGGATTAACAAGATCTTTAGAAATAAAATATTTTATAGATTGTGAAAAGCATTGATTTTTAAACTTAGTATCAGGATAAATAATATTATATATTGAATAATTTATTTTATGCCAGTTACTGTCGCTTAATATATCTATGAAGCTAACTGGTTTTGCTAATTTATAGTTAGTAATATCAAACAATATAACTGCAAATAATGTCAATAAAAACTCCATTAAGCCATAATTTTGAATGATCTGTCATAATAAATTCTATCAAATGTAGATACTAAAACTTTAAGTCGTTTATAAAGGCATTAAACTCTGATGCCTGATAATAAAGCAGTAAAATATTTGAATTTAAACATCAACAAGGTATACAGTTTTTAACTGCAACCAGGCAACAAACTTTCTCATGTAAAGTATAATTTCGCTGTACAAACATCACTCTCATAAACTTAATTTGACTTTAATGCCCTACAAGAATGGAAAAGTTCGCACTCATATAAGCAATACGAAATTACGTATCAGTCTGTTTTTATCATACATGGTGGAAAAATATTCAGCATGGTATAAGGTAATATAACCTAAGTTTTTTAAATGCAAATATAGTATTTGTATTATTATACTATATCAGTCTGTCCTGCCGCCTCATTAAATTACTGATAAAAACACTCACCGAACAGGAAAAAGTATTCCTCCTATTAAATCACTTATCTACACATTAATGTTCTTGTTCAGTCTTACAAAAAATTTTCGAAATCCTCTTCTTCATTTGCGACACCAGCGCGAGATCGTCTCTGCTAGTGCTTACAATACAGGACCAAAATCTTAATACCGGTATTCGGTATTCAAAATTTTTAATACCGGGATACCGGTATTAAAACCGGTATTACTAAAAATTTACTTATTAGATTTATACCTAGTTATTACGACATTTAAAAATAATATCCAAAAAACAAATAAAAGTTTATTGTTAAAATTAACGTTGCTTACAAAAGGAGTTATAGTTATAGTTTCTTTAAAAATCTTGCTATATCCTAGCACCATATTACCTACTGTTAGTGAGATTTTGGTATATATTTAAACCCCCTTGCACTCAAACCTTCTCTTATGTCATAAGAATTAATGAAAATATAAAGACAGGCCATCGTGAGCGGTCATGCGTGCAACCACTTCTGGAAGTTTATTTTTTTTATTGTTTTTAAAATAACTCGTTATTAATAGTTTCGTATATTTCGAAGCGCCTTGTCCGCCACTGTTAGAGCGTTCACACTTTTTTTAAGATTTAATACATAAATTGTTTTTAAATGGGTATGAAGACCACTAGTAGATCCTCCACCGCATTTTATGTCTTTAGAAAACTTCTTAGACTACATTTAGCCAATTACCCGCTTTTTTCTGTTAGGAAATGGTTCCAAACGGAAGATTCATCGTTTCCTTTTCTGTGCCCAGCAAAGTTTTTTGTATCCATGATTAAAATATATTTAAATTAATTATGCTATAATTTGTTTAACTAAAAATGCTTTGAATAAATATTTTGATTTATAGGTCACATTATGAGACATTTCATTTTTAACTGTAATAAATATTTTTATAAATGTAATTTTTATAGTAATACGTTAATACCGAAATACCGGTATTTTTGACATCAATACCGGTTTTCAATACCGTACAAAAATTGTCCGGGATCCCGGTATTCGGGATCCCGGGATCCCGGTATTGTAAGCTCTAGTCTCTGCATTGAAGATCTAACATTTGCAAATAAGAATGGTTGCTGCCGAATTTTTTGTGCCACATTTCCACCCTTTCTTCCAAATTTTGAATTGAGATTACAGAGGCTGCTTAAATAAGGTGTTTTCATGTGCCTCGATAAAAAACAAATGGATTTAAATCACTAACTTCACCATGCACTTAAATCATGTCAACTCTATCAGAGTTCGTAATTAGTTAAACACGTACGGGCCAATAACATCACGAGACTGATTGATAAATACACTTTTAAAATAGTGCATTTAATCACACAACACCTGCGGCATTTCTTTTCTTGCGATCAAAAACTCGGCTTTGGGCGGGTTCAGCCTTGAAAGTTGCATAATTTTAATTCTCTACTTATTTATGTGTAACTATCTGCAAAAAACTTTAGTAAATAATAATTATTTCAAAACTTACCCACCACTTTTTAAAATAATTTAGGAATATCATTATTTCAGTATAACTTATGCCAGTTTGAAACAATAAAAATCCAGTATTTGATATAATTATCGCGATGACGATCACATATGAGGATTATCTATAACACTCCTGGAGATTCTCAACTGCCATTTCAAATTGATACAGGTAAATTTATGTTGAATTCCCATACCGAATGTTATTAACAGTATTTCCTACTAATAATGATTATAATTGCAGAATTCATACCTCTGCGGTCAAAATTGTCGATAAAATTATGACCTTGCGTTATTGTAAATAGGTATATTTTTTTATTTACTTCTTTATGTCATTGTCAATTAACTAAATGTACCATTTGACTAGAAATATGTAAATAAGTAAACGTTGTTTTGCTTTTCAGGCCGTCATATAAACAAGAGAAAAATTAATATAATTAACTTAAATACTAAAAATTGGCAAATCTAATCAATTCTACTTTGTATGTGTTGTGTGCCATTCTTAAGAAACCGTTATGACAAAAAGACTTTTAAACAAGTTTCATTAAATAAAAAAAAAATGTAATCATCATCATCGTCATCAGTGGATTTGCCGTATATATTTACATGTGATCATTATTAAGGAAAATAACAAGCAGACGTATACGGACATTTTGAGGGCTGGCAACTATTGTTTGGCTCATGGCACGTGGGTCACACCCATGACACGTGGACCACACCAATGGCACGTGGGTCACATGTGAGAACTTAGAATAGGTTAACGTTCATTTTTGAATTGATGGCGGTATATCAAGACTTTGATTTTTATTTATATGTCGGTTTTAATGTTGTATGAAAAAGGTCATAAAGTTCCATATCTTTGGATTTTTGCCTTCGACCATATTTCAAAAGTTGAATTCATTTTCGGACGACCTATCGTATGAAAAAGATCCAAGACTTCAGGAAGGCTCCTGGTGACCGGAATCGAACATACGAACATACGTACAACGCACAGCACGTTTAGGCACCCCCAATACGAGAGAAGGATCTAGTGGGCTGGGGTCTTCACCGAAAGATTCGCACAGCCGAGATGGAGATTTGGTGTAGTGGGTTCATTAGTCGCTTGACACGAAATTTTAGAGATATTTGATTCAGAGTGGTTTTTGATATGAGGGAACTTCAATACTTCGTGTCGAAGTACGTACAAGTCCAAGTCGTTCGTGGTTCCTGGCACCAATAAATAGGTAAGCAAGATCCCCTTTAATATGTTTCAGTATGATTTGGCAACCACAATGAAACACTAACTTGGACTTCCATGTTAATTAAGTACATTTTTTTCGAAAGTTGTAACATTATTTTAATTTGCTAATTTGAAAAAAACAGTTCATCTTTACTGCAAAAATTAAACTAGCGTAAATTAAAATAAACCGCAAATTCGAACAGAATAAAGTAGCATATTTGTATCTGTTCCTAAAAGTTATTACGCGAAATGTATCTGCTTTTAAAGCTATAATTGTATGATAATAAATTATTTCGATATTAGAAGTTATAGTTAATGGGAGAACCGTATATGCTAATTGTCATTCTTTTATTTATTCATATTTGTCGACTACATGAAACAAGTAAAAGGGGGTCTTAAAATTATTAACACTCATTTATGAGTTAGTTAGATAAGCTAACTTTAGTGGCACTAATTGCTTCAGTTCAAAGCAAATTATGTAAATAATAAAAGATACACAAGGGCTTTAACAAAACCCCACATTATATTAATTCCTTGAGCTGAAGCGATAGAAACTCTTACTTGCAAAGTGTTTAGTGCAATTAACCATTCTTGGGAGTTAATTACAATTGCGATATTTTCTTTTTTATAATTAATACGTCGTTCTACTTCCTGCCGCGCATACTTACCTACATTTTTAATCTTCATCTTAAAAATCATTGGCGTGTGCATTTTTCGTTTTATTACCCATTTTTTATTCAACTTTATTATAACCAGCAGCGATTAAAGTTGAGTAATTCGAGTAGTACAAGCGTTAAAGCCCATATAAAGCGCTTACGATCGTATAAATGCCAACAGTGCTATAATTTATTCCTAAAAATGGCCGTAAGAACTTCGCAGGCCGATTGGCTAACCGATATCACCTACAATTAGAACTGGCTTTCTTGCGATCTTGATCTATTTCTAATTGTATGATCGATTTTATTTTATCAAACGATTTACTTCCGCTACATCTTTTTGTTCTTCTGCAGCTGCCTGTTCGCCTTTGTTTGTTTTCTAGACACTAATTTCAATGCTTGACGAGGGACTGAGCCTTTCCTAAGAGTGAATCAGTGAAAGTACACGTAAAATACGCTGCAGGTGAATCATTGGCATAATCGAGCAACTTGTTAGGCCAAGCGCGAGCAGTCGGAAATACAACGAAAGTCAACACAATGAGACAATACGCACATGTGTCATCAGTGAAAGTGTTTTTATAATTGCTGGGATGACTTCCGCATTTTAGCTGGGGAATTTTATTGGAAACAGCAATTTAAACAATCGTTCTATTGGAGGAGTACCGTATCTTTAAAATAAAGCGTTATTCATTGCAATCTGCTTTTCAAAAGACCGCGAATTAGATATCCAAGACCAAGAACATAAAGTCGTCAACATCTCTGGCATCCTGGAAAGAGACTATTTAACACTGAACTAAGTGTAACCTAATAACAAAGATATTTATAATACCACAGACCTACTAAATTCCGCACTCAAACTCGAACCTCCGCACCCTAAACGGAAAATGTCTCAGTGTATTAAGTGCCAACGATACGGTCACACAAAAAATACTTTTAATATAGCCCACGTTATGGTAAGTACGCCGGTGATCATGCCACCGAACAAGGCCTTCGTAAAGAACGTAACGGGTGTCCCAAAAATTACCACGTTTGGAGTTGGCGCTGATTCGGTAGAACGTTGGTAGCCATATGTCGGTTCACTAGCCACTCAACCAGCTGATCATTCCATTACTTTATTTGATGTTTTAAGGTTATAGTAAAGTTCGTTCTCTCTTCTGTGTAAGTAATTATTGTATTCGCTAAAAATTGCATTTCCAAAAATGATTCCTTTTAGGTATAAATCCGTTGGCCAGTGCACATTACGAAATGGTTTTTTTCTTTAGAACAAAAACTTTTTATAACAGAAAGTTACTTTCGTAATACAACAAAAGTTGGAGGAGTTTGTACCTATTCAGACGAAAACTGAATCGAAGAATTTCATAATAAGTATACAAATGATGTTTTTGTACATCAACAATTTGTATAAACTTTAATCAGATGTGTAGCGAGGTTTTGTGAGAGTGGTACTGTTGTAACAAAAAGTGGTGGACCACCAAAAAAATCGTACAGATGAAGCTATTGCAGAAGTAACTGAGATAATTCAGAATGAGCCCCGCACTTCTGTCCGTCACTTGTCGCAACAAATTAATCTCTCTGTGGGAACTTGTCATGGAATCTTACGCAAAGATGTCCAAGTGTACCTCTATTGTTGAAGAGTAGTTGATGAACTATTACCACATGATATACCAGACAGGCTACGTTTTTGACAATGGTTTTTTTTGCACGATAGAACTATTTTACTTAGTCACCGCGTTTATTGCCAAATCAGTAAGTTATGTTTACCGTTCTAGAACGTTAAGTAAAAATTCGAGGTTATCAGGTTAGGTTTTGCTTCAGTTTTGACACAGACTGACGCAAAACCTAACCTGTTAACCTAGAATTTGACATAGACTTACTGTGCCACCAACATATTATTCTGTGGTATAATGTCACATTTTACTGGCGTTTGAAGAAAAATACATTTCTATTGTGCAAAAAACCTCATAAGCATCACGAACGTTAAGGAATTACCGATCTCAGACAATTGTCTTCGATCGATAAAATGTCCTTACCGTTTTTAATACTTTATGTCCTACCAGTACATTAATTGAAATTCATGACTCTATTTTAAGGTATCTTAGATACAAAATAACGCTCCAGGGCAATTATTTTCTTCATAAGAACACTAGGGTTATTATGAAAAATTAACAGTATTTGTTTCCATGGATACAACTTTTATTTCAAAAATTGTGCACCACTGTCGCAATGAAAATTAATGACAGCTCATCTAATGTCACAAATCTAACTTAGATCAGCTAACTAGATCAATCATAGTAATTATATGAATTGAATATGAATATGAATTAGGTAAGAAAATTGGTAGGACATAAAACCTTGAAGGCACCACGGGCATTATGAGCTAAGAGCCCGCGATTGTTGTACACACCTCGGGCCAAAGGGCCCTCGGTTAGTACACTAACAATCTTGGGCTCTTATTTTACTCATAATGCCCCTTGGTACCTTAATAACTATAATATACTATTACGTGTGCTTAACAACAAACGGACGAAGCTTGGCTTTATAAGCAAGGATTTGTTAATTCACAAAATTATCGGACCTGGTCCGCTGAGAATCCTTATGAGTTTATTTGAGCACCTCTGCATGCTGAAAAAGTTGGTGTTTTGGCAGCTACTAGCGCAAGACGTTTAATTGGACCAATTTTTTGTAATGGGAACATTAATGCAGAAAGGTATATAGAGGAAATTTTACAGCCAATTTACGACGAACTCCACGATGACGAATTACGTGAGGGCTATTAACAGCAAGATAGAGCGAGACCACATTGTACAGCTGAAACCTTACAGTTGATTAGACAGTTTTTTGATAATAGGCTTATTAGCAGAAACACAGAAGTTCCTTGGGCTTTCATCAAAAATTCAATATTTAAAACTCCTATTGATAATTTGGAAGGGTTAAGAAGACGAATTATTGAGAAGTGTAAAGAAATAAATAATATGCCCCAATTTTTAGAAAATGGAGTGAATGAAGTCAGGAATGGAGTTTTAAATGTAGTGAATCCAGTGATGAGCATTTTAATAATCTGTTATGATGAATTGAACTGTAAGTGTAAAATATAAATAACATTTTAGTACATAACTTAAATTTACTTTGCTGGGCTTTTAATTCATGGTTAAATATTAAGAAAATACATACTGTGTTTCTTGTTTTCTCAAGCCATAGTCAACTCCAAACGTACTAGTTTTTGAACACTATTTATATCGAATGTATTAATTGTCAATTACAAGGGTTGTTCGGTTTATAAACAGATCTCAACAAAGGGTTTCTAACTCTTGTGCCCCCCTGAAACGAGGGGCAGCACAGCCCTAGCTAGCTCTAACCCTCGGCAGAATATGGCATGAATAAGCACCGGCACGGTTTTTAAGGTTACATACAAACTCAATAAAATTTATACAAATGGGCGCTAGTTATTATACACAACATAATCACAAATTTAGCTGCCAAAACAATTTACCATCTGCCTTGTATGCCTCTGCCTTCAACCTAATTCTCAAAAATAAACACAAGCAAGTTTATGAAGCGTTGTACAATAAATAACAAAGAAAATATACAAAATGAGGAGATTTTTCTTTATCCAATTTACATGTTCTAAACAAATCCCTTATTTAGACAACTGTAAAAGTGTAACGTTTCGCTCATGATTAAGCGCTACCGAATTTAATTTCATATTAAAAGCGCTTAATATTCGCATTTGCAACAATCACTTGCAACAATATGAGAATCTCAGGGCGCCGGTAGCCGCAAGTCCATCGGTCTGCGCCGATGATACGACAGTTCGTCGAGTGCGATATTTCCCCTACCGCCGTGAGACGCCCGGCGGAGCGTCTGTAACATATAGAACTGAATTCCTTCCATGGACTCAGGGAGATTATTCCTAGAAACCAGCGCGGGCCTTCCCCCGATTTCCGCGGCGCCTGCCGAGGAAGGCCCCGCTTCTTCGAGACTCCGAGACCAGAAAACATAATTGAAGAGTTCGAGCAAAATCTCAAACTAGTTTCCTTCAGGTACCCGTTAGCATTCTAATAAGCATATCTCTGGTATTCGGACTAGGTTTATTTGAATGTTTATATTCTCTTGTGAACCGAAACACTCAGCCCCGTTCAGTTCAGGTCTGGAACCATCGGAATGAACTGACCGCGCTGATTAATATTTCGGGAGGTTTGCTCTGATCGTTTGCGATAAGTAAAATTCTTGCAAAGTATTAAAGCTCAAACTAAAAGTTTAGTTAAATTTACGTGCATTTCAGTACATTATCGCTAAAGCTGTTTGGAATGTGACCTGTAGTCGAGGACAAGTTCTCATCCGGGTTATCACAGGAACACGCACGTGTTGAGATTTCCACATGAAGTATCCAACTCATAGTTACAATCAATTGCCTTTATATTTGAAATAAACCGAATTCACCCCGTTTATTTAGACCGGCAAGAGCTGTCATTAATTTGTTTTGGTGTTCCAGTCCTACCAACACTGATTCAACAACATCAAAGCCAGTGCGGAACGAAGACCTCGTCGGTACGCCCATGCGAGTCAGGTTGCCTACCTATAAGAGAACAACCCCAGAATCGACTCCAAACACGATAATATAATTTTGTGAATGATTTATTTTATTTTATACATAGTGTTGAATAAATTTATTTTTTGTTACTCGTTGTTCTTTGAATCAGTCAAAGTGTAAATAAATCGACCCTAGGCCCAAGTAAAGCTACCCTTTACAAGGGCATAAATAATTAGTGCTATAGATTAACTTACAAAATAAATATAAGCCAGAAACCATTGTAAAGTACAGGATTTTTGTAAAATTCTTTAAATCTAAAAAATTCCTAATAAATCTGAAGAAGTAATTAACATTTCATAGTATTTTTTCCAATTATAAATCTTTAAAATTTTCACATAATAGTATTTTATGTAACTAGTCCTCAAAGCAAGCCTTTAGGGGACGAGTCGTAATGTTTCCGGACGACGCGGAGCGAAGCGCAGCCGAGTCCGTAATATGAAGACGAGTCCTCTAAAGCCATTTGAGGACGTGTTGCATACAACGTTTTTTTGTATTAGCTCTCCAAACATTATAATATGAAGTTTCAATTACCATTAACGCGGCATTATATTAGGAGGCCAAGCGAAAATGTATTTTTCGCTCCCCAAACTGGTTACTTTGGAAACTGTCTAGGATCCTCAAAGTGGCCATTTAGAGGCCTTGTACTTAAAGTCGTCATGGCAACTAATGTTTGAGTCCGCTAAAATGTTGCCATGACGACTTTAAGTACAAGGCCTCTAAATGGCCATTTTGAGGATCCTAGACAGTTTCCAAAGTAACCAGTTTGGGGAGCGAATACAAAAAAAAATTGAATATTAATATTAAGTCTTGGTACCTATGTGAAATGTTGAAAAATATTTAAAAAATTGAAAAATTAATGTTTAGCTAAAGTTAAAAAATTAGGTGTTTTCTGGCGTTGCGATTGTTGAGGTAGCTAAAAATAACGCACTCTAAAGAGTCTCATTGAAATCTTACTTCATTTCCGAAAAATAGCACTTTTTGAATTTTGACTATTTCGAAAAACTCCATTTTCTAAATAAGTAAATATAATAATAATAAATCGTCTCTTATTAGCTCCATTATATTACAATAACTTAAAAATTAATGAAGACAAAAACATAGCATAGAGGAGCTATCCCAAGGCGGATTCAGCATTTTACCTTTCGGTTAGCGGTTCTTCCACTCAACCCTTGGCAATAAAGAAATTAAACCTAATATTATATGGCCATATATGCATATAGACATATCAGCACCCAATTATAATAAATAAAATAAATTTACATTACTAATACCAGTCTGGAAATATTTCAGTTCTTGTTTAATAAGAAGTATGTAATTTGAATTTGAATTTTTTTTTATTCAAATAAGTATACATATATGCAAATGTAAATACATTAAAATGATACTGACCACAAAAGATAACTTGTGTGTGGCCAGTTTCTATTCATTTTGACAAATTAATATAATAAATTTTATAAATTAAATTGAATTGAATTAATCCTCGCATTCATATTTCATTTGATTATAATTGAAATTAACTTAAAAGTCTATTCTTAAAATCTAATGAATGGTCCTACTTAGGCAAGCATAGTAATCCAAGGCTTTACTCTTAATCCATTTTTTAATTTTTAATTTAAAAATATTCAAAGAAGAAATATTTCTCAAATTTATCGGAATCTCATTGAACAATTTTGTACATAAATAACTGGCATGCATTTGTGAAACTGATTTTATCGATTTAAGATTGATAACCAGATGCTTTTGTTTACTTCGGGTTTGATAGGAATGAGCGCATAATGTAAAAAATGTATGATGTTTAAAAGCAAAAATAGCCAATGTGTATAGATATAATTGTCTAATCGAAAAAATATTTGTTTCTGAAAAAAGTAGCTCCGTGGAGTAAGTATAATCTTTATTGAATATAATTTTTATTACTAAGTTTTGAAGAATTTCTAAAGGAAACAAATAGCAGTCTGCTACACCACCCCAACCTATTATTCCATCCATACTCAATAACAGATTGAACTAAGGCATAGTAAACGTTTAATATTGTTTCCCTTTTTAATATAGTTTTAAGCAATTTAAATTTATATAAAGATTTCCTAATTTTAGTTGCCGTTTCTTCTAAGTGTTTTTTCCATCTCATGTTTCCGTCAATGTATATTCCAAGATATTTAATATAATTCACAGATGTAATGATTTGAGTACAGTTGCAATTATTTTTATTGTTATTCATACACTTGGATGAGTGAATGCAAATATTTGTAATAGGTGGAGTAATTTGTTGTGTTAAGGAAAAATATATAAACTTGGTTTTAGACAAGTTCAGCGATAGCAAATCGGTTTTTAATTTATACATTATACGTGCCATTCCATCTTCCGCCTTGCATAGTAGTTCCTCATGACCCTCTGCCGCAAAGACAATAGCTGTGTCATCAGCAAATGAAATTATGTCACCGTTTACATTCAGGTTCGTAAGATCGTCAATTGATTCAAGGGTAAGCTTTTGAATGTGCTGTTAACACTGTTGTAAATTTTAGTTATTTGATAAGAGAAACACTGTTTAAAAAATTCTGTTCTATGCAACGGTGGAGTTAGCGTACCCTTGAATCGAACATTGTGAACATCCGTGCGAAGTTGAATCTTATTATATAAGTAAGGTGGTGATCGAAAGATGTAAATATAATAGGGGCTAAATAGGGTTTTAGACAGGTGAGCGGATGGCCCCGCGAGTAAATGCTCGCCTCTCAAGCGGCCGGCCCGGGTTCGAATCCCGCGGACTCTAGAAGGATTTTAAAAATCGTACGCTCCCCGGCTACTACGCTAACACCTGTGGTAGTCATTAACCCTTAAACAAGGGAACTCTTCCCCACTTTCGACAGACTTGGCTAACCACCTACCCGGGCTAAGGGTAAAGCAGTAGTAGTAGTAGTAAGCCCATTATTTCCGCTTGGGATATAGGGTGGTAGTGAATTGTTTCCATTTATTTCTATCCCTTGCCAGCCAGCCCATTTCTGTGAATGACATTTTGGCCTCCTGCTGCGTCTTCTTGAACCACGTTTCTTTAGGGCGTCCTACAGTCCCTTTATATACAACAGTCTGGCCATATGAAATGTCACTTATGACATAAGACAGAATATGGCCGCCTTCAGTGGCGGGTCAAAAGCAGTGGCGGGGTTAGTGTTGGAAAATAGTTTAATTAAATAAATGCTTAGTATAAGTAAATATATGACTAAATAGTAAAACAA
The DNA here is from genome assembly GCA_940337035.1 of Agriotes lineatus. Taxonomy (NCBI): domain Eukaryota; kingdom Metazoa; phylum Arthropoda; class Insecta; order Coleoptera; family Elateridae; genus Agriotes; species Agriotes lineatus. Next base: position 14,898,260 of record OW679194.1, on the reverse strand, counting down.
ACAATGTCGTATCAATGAGATATTATAAATTTTATTTACAGTTTTTGCTCACATAAATAATAGCAAATCTACGGAACTTACAGTGATCCCAAAACTAATAAAACAGTGAGTATACAGTCTAATACGCTTAAAATTACTTTTCATAACTTCCCACTTAATTTATACATATAGCCTACATTGTGCATTGCCACAGAAGTACAACTGTATTTGCTTCGTTGTGTATTTTGCGTTTTCGTTTCAGCTATTCTTAAACAAACACCGATAACTTTGGAGATAATAAACATTTCTAATCGATTAAAAGTTGCAATATGTTTTACATCAACAATATGCATTTTATTTATATAAAATGCTTTTACATTTAGATTCTATTCTGACCTTTTATGTTATTCTAATATGCTCGATAAACCTGTTTGACCACAAGCCCCGCTTTTTTATATCTAGGAAAGCTTTTCATCTTAATACCATGTTCAGACCTATTTTTGCATTGAAATGCACACGACTCCATACCTAAAACTTAAACGTCGATAAAATCAGTTTTTCGAACGGAAATATTTTAAAATTTTACCAGCTGTTTATAGACATTGGTATTTTCAATGGCTGTAGGCTCCGAAGCAGACGATGAGAAAGTAAATAATGTTAGAACAGCATTATCCTTACGTCTTTATTGTCACCAACTCGTGCTTTTTCACACATACAATCTGCAAAATGCTTTTCACAAATTCTTGAATTTCCATTCGGGTATCAATTTTCTCTATTAATTTTATTGTCCATAAGTCCCGTCTGTCCCTATTCCTAAGGAAAGTTTCCGTTGCACACATTTTTCAGATTTGCTTTTGCATCCGACTGCACAGCAATACCTCTTATCTGAAGAAAATTTTTGAAATTGATAAATTTCTTTAAACCTTGTCAGCTTACCGTCAATAAATTATAGTTCTAGTTGTTTCTAAAAATTATGATCAGTTTTTAACTATGTACTCGCATTTTAAACGATTTTTCTTGATTGAATGTCAACTTATTCTATTTGAATAACTGTGACTTTGACACTTTTGCAATTTAAATCTTATTGTCAAAATGACGCAAGACATAAAATGGCGGCACCAATGAGAATCGTGACCATGTATGGCCAGACTGTTAACGTTAGTGTATATAAAGCGACTGTAGGGCGTCCTGGTCTTTTTTTCCTTCTGGGTACTATTGTAATACTTTCCTAGGGATTTCGTGTCTCTCCTTCCTCAGTGTGTGTCCCAGCCATTTAAACTTTCTTCTCTTTATCTGCGTGCCTATTTGCTCCTCTCCCGTGCGTTGCCACAGGTCTTCATTGCTTATCTTATTGGGCCACCAGATTTGCAGTGTGCTCCTTAAGCATCAATTTATAAAGACTTACAGTTTTTGTTCTATTTTTTTGGCCAATGTCCAGGTTTCAGATCCATACAGTAAGACGGGCTTTACCATCGAGTTGAATATTTTGCTTTTCGTTTGTATGGTTAGGTTATTTGAGCGCCATGTCTTGCTCAGTGCCATAAACACACTCCTAGCTGAATTTATCCTTTTGTCGACATCTTTTGGAACTCCATCATTCTCTGCTATTATACTTCCTAAGTAGTTGAATTCTTTCACTTCTTCTATTACTTGATTTTCTAGGACTATTTCTTCATTTATTTCTGTATTTAAGTATATTGCTTTGGTTTTACTTGTGTTTATTTTCAGTCACACTTTTTTGCCTTCTCTATTTAAGCCATTTAAATTTTCTTGTCTTCATCTAAAACTACTATGAATATCATTGGCGAAAGCACACACCCCTGTTTCACACCCACTTCTGTTTCGAATTCTTAAGATAGTTTCTCTTCATGTTTGGCAACACTTGTGTTAACTTAATCAAAGAAGGTTACAACTAAAACACAACTAAGGGTAAAGAGGGTTCGTAAAACCACTTTGTGGTAAAAACACGCCACTGGCCAATAGTAAGAAGAAGAAGAAGAAATTATTGGAGTGAAAAGTTTTTTTGAAAAATCAAAAAAAAATCCATATTATGCCGACTTTTTGGCGGTCACCCTATACTATTATATTCTTTATCTAATAGACTTGTCTGTCCGGGACGCTGTTTCAGCAGCCAAACCGTAAGAGATAGAGAAAAAAGTTATTAAAGTTATATGTTTGGAATGATCATGTCAGCTCAGGAACCGAATTTCAGTCACGTGATCTTAAAAAATATTATTTTTTTTATTTAATACGCGTTCTATTTGAAAAACGGTCTTTTTTGTTTTATTAAATGAGACATTTGTCTCACTGGTTGCTAGTAATTATATAATACGTTAAATTTTTCGCCAATCATCATGTCTTAAATTTAGGACGTTGGCCAATAGGACCCTCTATCATAATGACAATATATAGCGACTCACGATTTTCGATTTGGTACGAGCTTATTTGGTTTTGTTTCACGTCTCAAATGAACTAATTTAGAATTGGCATGTGATTTTTTTAGGTTAGGTCGTACTTTTTAAGCATAAAAAGCAACAAAAAGTGTGTTGAGCATTGATACTCACATAATAAAATGGCATTACGTTCTCTCTGGTACATTTTTCAATCATTATATTCTTTTCCCAAATATAATTAGTAGTACGCCTAATAAGATATAATTGCAATAATATGCAAAAAAATACAACGTGTCCTGCGGACTCGTATTTCCAGCTTTGGGATTATAACTCATAATATTCATCAAAAAAACATCGATAATAAGCGTACTACTTATGATATTACCCCTGATGATATATGATACTGGTATTAACGCTTTATAGTGTTTGTAAGAGTATCTTCAGCCCGTGTTTTACTTGATGGCAGTTAAATTTTTTATAGTTTCACCAATGCTGCATTGCATCTACTCATGTTAAAGTGTATATCATAGCAATATACAGGTTGCACCAGTCCAACACCGGCAAACTTAGGAGGGTAAGTGTATAACCTCCAGAGTTTGCCTGCAGGAAGCTGAAATATACATTTTTTGCCTATTAACTGTTTCTTTTAAATGTCTCAACCTCCTAAAGACCGCTTTACGGGCTGCAACTGCTTCCCAGTTCAGCTATATTAGAGCGTTATAGCTCAAAACTGGATGAGTATTAAACATCTACGGGACCCGTGCATAATGATACAAATTCATTCAATATTAAAGTTTGCCTTATATTCTATGGAAAATTTTGTAGCTACACACTGTTATTACATGAGAATTAAGTTAAAATTCTAACCTGGTAAGCAGCCTGCAGCTTCTTCAACTGACAGAAGTATCCGTTATCTGCTTATGGGCCTGCCTAGCACCTGAAAACGAGATATTTGCCCTTTTTGGAAGACGTCCACAACGACTGATTATACAAGAAAGACGGCCAGATCACATGATATGCCCCAAATCACCCCAGCACAATGCAGAGTCGAAAGAAAATTGGGATCGGCAAACGGTGGAACACGACTCAATATAGAATGAGAAAATAATTGGCATATCCGGCACTGGCCGTAATTGGGATAACATCAAAAATAACGACAAACTTGCCTGCATTGAAGTCTCTTATAGTTATAGTTTGGAAAAAGAACGTTTTGCTTCTGTAAGTCTGGAGGCGAGATGCGTCAATTATAATAATAGCTACTAAATTAATGCAAGTGATATTTGATAATAATGGTGTATTTTCCTTAATTTGTATTTAAAGTAAATTCAAAGTTTGTTAAACCACAATAATGACTTCTAAAAGTTAAAAATCCTTGCTACAATAACAATTTATCCAAGGAATGCGGAGCGTGGGAGCGCCCTAATTTCGTTAATCCCGGAGATAATCGTGTTAAAATCCACGGCTGCTCTTATGTGGTTTTAGGATACTGATTAAAAGTTTATATGAAGCCATAAATAAAGCTCTAATAATTATAAATGCCCATTAATTAGAGGAAGCAGTAATTAATTTATGACGTGTATTTGCATTGAAGCGAATATTAATTATTCATTAACACTCATTTTCAAAAATACGTTAAGTAGTCCTTGGATATTGACCTACTTCTTATGAGGAGCACTACTGGTGGATTTATTGTTGAAATAGAATTTTTCCACAACTTATTACATTGTTGTTCATCACGTTTCTAGTAAGAATCTTTGTCTCGTTGTTCATCGTGTTGGTGCTAATCTTATTTTCAAATTTAAATAAGTGCCAAAACTGTTAAACAGTACAATAGCATAAAATGCACGCTCTCGATTTCTATAAGTAATTTGCACAACAGTTTCGCCTTGTCGAAAACAATGGAGAAACCGACATCCTGCAGCTTAATAACACAAGTCACTTAAAGTGTCACATTAATGTAATAAATACCTCAACTAAGGTAAATTATTTCATAACACCTTTATATAATTTGTTAGCTGCAATAGAGGATTCCAGTGGAAGGTCTTGACCCCAGACATTGACTTATTGTTGGCGAGAGAAAGTTTCAGTAGTGATAGTGCTCGTCCATTGCCCACGCCTCACGCAGACCACATGGAGCCGGAATTTACGTTAGATCCGTTTGTTAAAACATTCCTCGTTTTATCTTCAAGATTTGTTGTCAACCACAACGGATTCAATGTTCAACAAGGCCATTTTTGTGTAGGCTGCTTTTTACACTTAAATTTAGAAATTCCCTTTGCTGGGACAATAGAAACAGGGGACAGCATGTTGATTTTAATATTAACCAATGTGTCAAAGTGTACAAATCAATTCTCTAGTTTCAAACAGCTACAGTGGTTTTATGAGACAATAAATTCGAAAGCTTGGAAGACCAGATTTGTTGAATGCTCCACTCAATCACATTCTTCTTCATAATATGCCGTATCCAATATTGGCCATTGGCGTTAGGGCTAGGGCGACATTAACTAAAAGGCATATAATCAACATTTAAGCATCATATTCTGTTTTGTTTTTAAAAATTCCGCAAAAAGTTCTATCACAATTTTGATGTAGCTATAACAATGAGCACCCAGCTCTCGCCAAAAACAGTGCACTGCACTTCGCTCTATCAGAAAAACTGCCAATGCATATTCTAGGTGTGGATAACAATAAACACTGTCTGATCAGTGACCACGTATCGAACAACCCTTAGAAACATTTTTGCATGTATATAAATTAGTTGAATTAACGGACTGTTACAAAACAAAATTATATCCTAAATTGTGATAGATGTACAAATTTCAAATTCTGTACTTTACTTGTCCAAGATTACAATTTTATTAGTAAAAAAATACAGTGTCGTGGCGTTTAAAAAATAAACTTATCACAGAAGAGATGCATTTAGTGTTACATATTAAAAATATTGCCAGCAATTTATCAGTCTTTATGGGTCACTTTCCTTGGGATTTAATTGATAGGGATGTTGAAGGTGAACGGTTTTCTTTGTAAGATTAACATCTGTTCATATTTCTTTGGGATTGATTAGACTCTTGTCTTCTCTCCTTTAGCTTCCTGAGGTTTTACTTCGACACGAAGTGTACGAAGTATTGAAATTCCCTCATATCGAAAACCACTCTGAGTCAAATATCTCTAAAATTCGTGCCAACCGGCTAATGAACCCACTATACCAAATCTCCGTCTCGGCTGTTTGGATCTTTTGGTAAAGACCCCAGCCCACTAGATCCCCCCCTTGTATTGGGGGGGGGGGGGGGGGGGGTGCTTAAACGTGCTGTGCGGGGTATGTATGTTCGTATGTGTACACGATTCCGGTCGCCAGGAACCTTACTGAAATCTTGGATCGTTGTCATACGACAGGTCCTCCGAAAATGAAGGCAACATCAACTTTTGAGGTATGGTCGTCGGCAAATGAATTTTTTTTTTTATTTTTTTTTAAATAGCAGGTTCATAACATTTTATTGTATTAGCGAAACGGAGTGATGCTGAGTGTCGAAGTATTCTTGGAAAGCACGAAAGGGCGCTTTTCTTGGGTGGGGTACCGTATATTCTTATTTTTAGAATGGGATTTGTCTGTCTTTTTGTGAATTAGATTTTACTGCATATATTGTATGATCCTGGGTTGTTGCAAAAGTACTGTTATAATCACGTTACCATGTTTCACATAACATACGAACACCGTATCCCAAGCCTATGTAGCCACTTAATTTTTTCTTTCGGCTTGTTGCAGGAAAAAGCGGTACTTAAACATAAAAGACAAGATAACCAAAGCCCTACAGATGGGTGTCAGTTTTTTTGGAGGATTAAACGGTAACTAAAACACAAAACATCCCTGTTGGGAAGCAACAGGTCGCTACTTGACTTTACTTGAATAATAAGTCCCTTCAAAGGGTCTCAAACCTGTTGTACGATTACTTTTAATGATTACATTTTCCCCATCACATTTATGATTACTCCGGTTAGTTGGTCAGTAGAGTCTTAAATCTGGTAATACGATAAGAATTGTTACACAATTTACTTGAAAGCATTAACGTTCCTCAAATTACATTACTCAATCTCCAGTATACGTCTCCCAAAAATATGAAATAACAATCAATACAATCCCCAAACAAGTAATTAGATCGATATTGCAATGAACACTTTTAAAGCCTCTAAAATTATGATAGAAATTAATACAGGGTCCGGCAGAATGACGTATCCATTTTCAAAGTTAATTCATTTCATAATATAATCCGATATAAATTCAAATCAAGTCGCCATGCTTTCGCGATAAATTGAAATTTAAGAAAGTTGTCAAAGTGTTTGCGCGAAATGTCAGTTTAGCTGTGAATATAGAGCGTTGGTCAAATATTCAACGTTCGTTAGCAATTGAAGCTTATTTTAAAAATAACAATTCTGTTGTAACCACCCTGTGTTTATTTCGTCGTTACTTTCATTTAAATCCACGAGATGCAGTTCCTAGTCGAATAACAATTAAAAAGTGGGTACACAAGTTTCGCACTACTGCCTCATGTGCCAAAGAAAAAGCAAAAGGAGCAAACTCGTTCTGTGCGCATACTTGAAAATGCTAAAAGGGTAAGAGCAGCTTCAAGAGTGCCAGCAGCGAGAAGGAGGTCACTTGACTGATGTAATGTTTAAAAACTAAAATTTCCGTGTTTCCTGAAGAACCTTTTGTTTGATTTTTGAATAAAAATTTAGCCGTTAACAAAAACAACTCAAGTTAAAATGGATTGTTCATTCTGCCGGACCTTGTATAACATTTCAAGCATATCAAATATTATTTTATAAAATATTTTATAAATGTGCTAGTTTAATTTTAGCAAACTGTCTGAATAGTATTGACTTTGAGTTAATAATTTTTAAAAAACGATATTAAAAATAGTGTTAGCCTTGATTGAAACATAAAATATGATCAGAACAGGCTGAGAAATAATGAATAACAATGTAAGATGAATGTAAAGCAAAAGAAGGTGAAAGCGAAGCCAAGCTGTGAGGTGCCTTATTTTGGCTTCCCCACAAATAATCCATTCAAACTCGAATAAATACCCACTTTTCATAATTCAATGTTTTATAATTAATGCAGTGTTTTTTGGATAGACTATAGAAGGTTGCTTTAATTTGTTGCACCCCTACGGGAGATTTAAAACATGTTGAATAGTACGTCAAGTGGTAGCTGGTGTTCCTGTGCCCAGATTTGGCGCAATTTCAAGGTTAGAATAGTCCTGGAGCGCGTGAGAGGCAGCGACATTCGTACTGAGCAGTGCGGAGCACAGGGAACTGGGGTAAAGACAGAGTTGTAAGCAGTTTTGGAGTAGTGTACGCTGCGGGCGGCGTTCTAAAAGGTATCGGGCTTGTTACAGCTGGCCAACGGAGAAAAATAGGAGCCCCTGTCCTTCGTGGGACTTGCTGTGCGGATGCCTGGTGTCCCATGTTACATCATGGAAGACAAAGGTCAGAAAGTTATCCTAAAAATAGAAATTGGTAAAAGCGTATTGTGAGTGTTTAATTGTGGCGTTAATTTTTTTAAGTTTGTTAAATCACTATCCTGAGACTCACCTACTGGCCCACTCAACTGAAGTTTGCTCAAATAATTATGATTTTAAAACCAGGCAAACCCCCCAATGAGGTAAACTCATATAGACCAATTAGCCTACTTCCGATAATTTACAAAGTATTGGAGAAATTAATATTACTCAGAATTCAAGAAGACTCACAGCTCGAAAAACATATCCCACCAATTCGGTTTCCGGCATGCCCATTCGACCATACAACAGTGCAATCGTTTGGTAGATATTATAAACAAAGCCTTTGAGAACAAACAATTCTGCTCTGCTCTCTTCCTTGACGTCCAACAAGCGTTCCATAAGGTCTGGCATAAAGGCATCCTGTATAAAATTAAAACAATCTTACCTAGCTGACCGTCACTTTCAAGTTAAAACTGGTAACGAAGTGTCATCTTATCATTTGATAAGCGTATGAGTCCCCCAAGGCAGTGTTTTGGGACAAACCCTATATACACTTTAAACTGCTGACCTGCCAACTAACGATGAAACTGTAACCAGCACCTATGCGGACGATACAGCCATTCTTGCATGCGATAACTCTCCTGGAACAGCCACACTCACCTTAACGTCATCTCCCAATGGTTGAAGAAATGGAAAATAATGGTGAATGAAGCCAAATCCACCCACATTACGATTACCTTAAGGAGACAACAGTGTCCACCAGTTATCATGAACAACACTCCAGTTGTTCGATATCTAGGAATGCACCTCGATCGTAAACTAACCTGGAAGACCCATATTACAAAGAAAATAAAAGAACTATACATCCGATGTAAGAAAATGTACTGGCTGTTAGGAAAACATTCATGTCTATCCTTAAATAACAAATTACTTGTGTACAAAACCATTCTAAAGCCCGTCTGGACCTATGGTATCGAATTATGGAGATGCTCCAGCACTTCCAATATAGAAATTATCCAACGCTACCAATCTAAGACTCTCCGTTCAATAGTAGATGCACCTTGGTTTATTTCCAACAGAACTTTACACGATGATCTGAAGATGCAATACGTCAGAGAAGTTATAAGCCAACACACACAAAAACACAAAGCTCGACTACAATCCTACCCAAATGATCTCGTTCAACCATTACTACATGAACCGCCAGACAGAAGATTGAAACGAAAGTGGCCACAAGATATAATTTGATAAATAATTTTGTACTCTAAATGATATCATTGACATTGAACTCTGTTTCTATAGAATAATACCACTGGGTATGATTCCCTTCCTATCATAGTTATAATCACACAATTAGCTTATAGAAAATTAAGTAATAAGTTGTTTTCTGATTGCTAATAAAGAGATGTTAAACAAAAACTTAGGCAACGCACTCTTACGTAGTCACCGATGTAATTATTAATGCGAAGCCAAGTTGTTTTGAAAAATTGTGAGGTTGGAGCGCCATGTTTGTAAAGTTATTCCCATCAGTTGAAATATCTAATTTTGTAGCTGTCCCATTGGATAAACAAGCGGCAACTAAAACGATTACTTTTAAAAACACACACAAACCACTATAATTATCTTAATAGCAAATTCATTCTCTATAATTATACGTTCAATCGTATTTGCTAGGATGTAGAAACCCAACTCTTTAAGATGATAGAGTCGTTTATTTAAATAATAATAATGTCAATATCAAATAAACTCAAGAAAGCACAATAATATTTAAGATAATTTATTTTAATATAAAAAAAATCTGCTTTAATTTTTATTGTTAAAAATATGTACTCGAATGTATAATTGTACATTGCGTAGCTATTTTCCTTAACACAACTCGATATTCATAATTGGTAACTTTCAACTTTATCATGTTACCTAAACTTCTTAGAGATATTTTTTAATTTTATGTAATACCAGTACATTAATTGACAATAATTATTTTATTTTAAGGTATGTTATATACAAAATAACGCTACAGAAAATTTATTTTTTCTAATGTCCCTAGGGACATTATAAAAAATAGACACTATTTGTTTCCATGGATACAACTTCTATTTCAAAAACTACAAATGAAATAACTAGAAAAATGTAATTCAAAATCACTTTGATATGTTATAACTGGTAGGACATAAAACGTTGAAAGCATCATGGGCATTGTGAACTTACCGCCCGCGATTGTACACACCTCGGACCAGAGTCATCGGTTTGTATAATAACAATCTTGGGCGCTTATTTTGCTCAGAATGCTCTTGATATCTTGATAAATATTATTTCCTTACATCCACGTTGAATAACATTCCTAATAAATAATTGCTTATTTAAACATATTTTAAAAATTGATAACAATTTCATAATGTGCATTATTAAATTAAAACACTGTTTTTGCTTGTGTTGTGCACACTAGTTTAATATTGGAGCATTTATTTTACTTCGGCACCATCTGCCGAACGCCGAAGTATTACTTTCTGGTCTGACCATTTTTACTAATTTGCAATGTTTTCTGCAACCGCTCAATCAATCGCGAGAAAACCAAAATGATATGAAGAGTCTCATGGAAACTGCATACCTTTTGACAGAATAACAGGAACCGTTTTGGCGTTATAGGAAAGTCGGAAAATGCAGTGCACTATAGGTGTTCCGCCGATTATATGTAAAGATGTTATGTCGAGAACATCATAATCTATTAAGATGATTTCTGTACCAGTTTGTGTGAAATATTAATGCAAAGAACTGAAAAGCTTTTGAGAGAGGTTGTTCGTTTCTTTTTGTATGTGTTTTTTAATTTGTATTCATAATACAAATAATAGCCGTTAAGCGAACGAGTAACTACAAAGCGCGATTGTATATAATGTGACATAATAATTTGGGTGTTGTTACTCAGATGCAAAACTAAGAATTCGTATAAAACGTCTTCAATGTTATGGAAAATATGGGCAAGTGAACCATAGACGAAAATATAAATTCTTCTGAAACGTGGGCGTTGAAACAACAACAAACGAAAGATATTCATACATTCATAAATATAATCCATTCTGGAAGCTCCCGTGACGTAAAAGTCACTATCAGTTGGTTTATACGAAAATCGCTGGTAGGGTGTTAGATATGTTTGCACTTCATGTTAGCGCCATTTTCAAGTTTTTGATTTTTACTTTCACTTTGACATTTGAATTATTGAAGTACATTTTGATTAATTTGGTTGCAAAATTACTTAATAAAGTTATTAATACATTATGCTTTTACTTTGTTTCACTAAAACTACCATTAATATTTAAGTTTAGCAAAATAGCAAATAATTTGTCACAACCTTACTTACAAGTTTGACGCTACTGACCGTTAAATACAATCAGCTGAAATAGTAGGTACTTAGTACTTATCAAGAACACTTAAAAATTTGCATTTGACACTGTAAATGTCACGGGAGTTTCTTAAATGGATTATACATCGCTTAGAGAAGTTATGAAAATTTATAGGCCGAATCAAATTTGAAATACTGAATTATGGACAATTATATCACAAGAACCGGTATCAGTTAGTATTAAAAAGCCGTTGGTAATGCATTGGACACACATTAAGAAAACCAACTGAAGATATAACTAGCTAGACACGCTCTGGATTACAACATGAAAGATAAAAGAAAACAGGGAAGACCAGCCTTAACGTAGATAAGAGAGATTATAACTGCATCCAATGCTCAAAATATAACTTGGAATCAAGTAGACTTGGGCAAGAATACAATAAACTGATTTTATTCGATCCGATTCGATTCGGCAGTAGAATCGAAACTGATTAATCGAATCGAATTTAATAAAATCAAATCGAATTGAATCGAAAGAATCGAATCAAAACGAAATATGGAATCATAAAAATCGAATCGAATTTCATAAATCCAATCATAAAAATGTCAAAATTCTGTGTTTGAATTTGAGAATGGGTACCCGGAATACATATACCTAAACATCAATCTAGATAAAGGACAGTAATCGATGTAAGATGGAAATTTTTGTTGGTCAATTAAGTAAAAGCAATAAACAACTTTTCAGCGAGCTTTAATTAAAGTGATACCTGAATCGCTATACATTTTCAACATTAAACTGCATGTTGCACGGAACACTTTATTTAGAAATGGTCTCAGTAGTGTTTAGATTGGACCTACCGCTATTATACGTATAATTAAAGTTGGAGTTTTAGATTAAAGGTGCATTGAAAAACATAAAAAATACCTATAGAAACTTCTGTTTGTGGGATATTCGGACTAGATATGGATTTGGATAGTCAAAGTAAAGACGTTTAATATAAATCAAAAATAAATGCCAAAAAGCGATTTAAGAATTTCTAACGTTAACATTTTTACTACATAGGTACTCCTTGAGCATCTGTAAAAAAATATAAATGTAAAGTAGGAAAATGCGTGCCAAAACATATAGGGTTTCGAAGGTAGGTCCTATGACTCCTATGTTCATAAGTGTATAGTTGTTTAGGGTCTAGGACAACTCGGCGCCGCCATCTCGGTGCGGGGCCAGCTCGGCGCGGGGACAACTCGGTGCGGAGCCATCTCGGCGCCAGCCAAGTCGGCGCGAGGCCATCTCGGCACCGAATTTAAATTCGCAAACTACAGTGTGCACTACGTAAGAAAATTATTATAAACAAAAATAATAAATAAAGTGATCGCCAAAAAGCTGGCGTCAAATGAAAAAATTTAGAAATTATTTAAAATTTTTTGGAAAATCAAACACTAACGACCAGAGGTAATTGCAAAGTGATTACAAATGGCCCAAACAAAAGTTGTCACATGACTTCCGTTATCAGTAAAATTTTACATTTTTTTAAAATAATTACGAAACATCCACTGAAATTTATTATGAAATAAAAAACTTTGTTAAAAATATTTGTTTTTTCATAGCAGTTTTTGTTAAAAGTAAAATTCTTTGATATGGGACCTAAACATAAAAGAAAATGTGAGAGGTCAAAGTTGGCAGAGGATTTTGAAATTTTGGTATAGGAGCCTAGATGTTGATTCTAAACAATTTTTCTTAATAACTTTTTGTCGTATTTTCTACATAAAAGGCACGCTACTCTACAGTAAAATAGGTTTTTTGAAAACTTCAAAGGCATACTTGATTTTTAAAAACTGAAATGCTGTTCGAAATTCGCCTTTAACCAAGCAGGGCTGAACCCCAAAAAATGAAAATTTAAATCGACAATTTTTTACCTTTTACAAGAGTCGTTTCACCTATCCGGGGACACACTGGATACAGGGTGTCCAGAAGATACGTGTACAACGAAAGACCACAAGTTCCTTGGCCCAAAGTATGATGATTTAACTCAACTTACCTATACAGGGTGTCAGGAAAGTCAACCGTGTCACTTATGGAGATACTAGGGGGCGCTATATGGAGTCGAAAAGTTCTAATCCATTTTTGGCTTAGAAGCATAGTTTTCGTAAAAACGAATGTTGAAAATGAAAAAGAAAAAGTTGAGAACTGCTGTACTTTGCCTTAAATTGGAGGCTTGACGCAGTGTCTTGAGATAGGCTCGGAAAACAATTGTCACATATGCCGTCTACATACATAATTTATTAGCTTTTAGAACACTTTTAAAAAAGAGTTTGATAATCTTAAATCCAACAATGAAGACAAAATATCGACGTACTCACAGATCCAACAGCACCAGAACACCATACACAAAAAACATATCAACATACTCCTGCACGATGTATATTTTTACTACAAAAGTCAAACACGCAATTATATATTACATTGACATTAATTGACAAAAAAACATCAAAAACACAAAAATGCAGTAGGTACCATACAGCGGTTCACAAAATTTTCGGTACCAATTTCAACAGTGAATTCTGAAGAAATTATGCTTCTAAGCCAAAAATGGATTAGGACTTTTCGACTCCATATAGCATCCCCTAGCATCTCCAGAAGTGCCACGGTTGACTTTCCTCACACCCTGTATACAAAGTTGCTTAGTTTATCCGCTAGAGGTCTTCAAAAATAATTAGCTTTTTAAAAAATTTTCAAGTAAGTCGAAAAATCTTTGATAGATTTTATTCATGTTTTGGCCTTGCGTTTGTACCAGTAAACTACAGCATTTTGTGGAAAAAACCTTAATTTCGAAAATTACAGGGTGTTTAAAAACGTCATAATAAATTATTCATCCATATTTTTTTAACCACTTGTATAATCACTACCAACGTTTTTTTGTGAATAGCTACTTTAATTTAGAAGCTATTTCCGCTCTTACAAAATTTTAGTTGGGTAAACGGTTTAGCCAAAAAAAATAGTTTCTAAATTTCTACAAGCCTGAATCAGTAACTGTTACTTAACACTAGGCTTTTAGGAATTTAGAAAATATTTTTTGTGGCTAAACCATTCACCCAACTAAAATATTGTAAGAGAGGAAATAGCATTTAAATTAAAGTAACTATTTAGAAAAAAAATTGTAGTGACTATTCAACACTATAACATATACGCCAATCACATTGCAGACATTTGCTTTTTTCAACCAATAACAGCAGTATATCACTGAATATTGGGCACCATGCAAAATATCCACAAAACAATGTACGTACTCAAAAAATAAATAGCCTTGTTGCGAAGTATCGCTTAGAAACGATGTTCTGTCCTTAGTGATATCGCTAGGTTACATAACACTAAACCCCAACAAACTGTTTGGCTTGTTTTGAAAATTTTAAAATGCTGTGTTTTGGAAGTATTCCGCTGAATTTAATTGAGAATGAATAATTATATTAATTGTTGGATTATTTTTCAATAAAGTTAATCGTTATGTATTAATATTGTTAAATAGTCGTCCCAAATACCACTCGAAGTGGATATATATTTTTTAAATATTTTGCCATTTCCATAGAAATTATTGCAAATTTCACTCAACAAAATCACATTTAAATGTCACTCGCCTTCGGCTCGTGACATTTTTGATATGATTTTGTATCGTGAAATTTAAACGCAATAATTTACATGGAAACGACAAAATATTTGTCAAAAATATATCCACTGCTTGTGGTATTACCCTTGACTATTCAACTCACTTGTCATCTATCAAAAACTGACCAATAAAAATACAAGATTTGACATTATTGAGCCAATAAAAATGAACTATATTGACAATTTTCACTAGTGAAAATAATCGACAATTTTCACTAGTGGTATAGTGAATATTTTTTGACAATTTTCACTAGTGAAAATAGTCGACAATTTTCACTAGTGGTATAGTGAATATTTTAAACAAATGTGATTTTTATTAGAAAAAGTCAATATTAGTCTTCTGTTACTATAGAAATTGCGTAGTTTCGTGCTAGATTTACTGAAAACTAATTTGAAAAAGTAGTTTGGTTCATTGAATAGTCTCTCGAATACCATTTTTAGTCAAAGTTAAGTAGAATATTTTTGCGATGGTATCACTACTCATGTCCATTGCGCTTAGGATTAGTATTCGTGCTAGCGCACTCGTCCTAATCGATACTAAGCGCAATGGACATTCGTGATACCACGGCAAAAATATTCGACATAACTTTGACTACTCATGGTATTATAAGTGATTATTCAGGGGTTGAAGCATTTAAAAAATGTAATAATTTTTAAAGCCCTCTAGCGACTAAACTAAGCAACTTTGTATATATGTAAGTTGAGTTAAATTATCATATTTTGGGCAAAGGAACTTGTGGTCTTCCGTTGTACACGTATTTTCTGGAGACCCTGTATACAGGGTAATTTTTAAGTTGATTCTTTCCTTTTACCAGGATAAAGCTATAAAGTAAGCTTTTTTTTTCATTTACCACTTTTCAGAAATATCAAAACTAACGGAGGTACAGGGTGTTAAAAGTTTCAAATTAAAAACTAAACTTTGGCGCAAAGGCGGCTGGACAATTTTATTTTTGTTTATCATTGTTGTCAAGCAATTATCTGTCAACTAGTTTTCCATTGTAATTTTCTTAATGTTATTGCTGCAATAATGGCTCATGTTTATGAAAATAATGAATGAGTGAATATGCTTATTACTAGAACGCGTTGCCAGCTTACGTCTGGCCCTGCCAGCGTAAAGAAACGGTTAACAATAAAAATGCTTGCTTAGGCTGGTGGCCAGCCGACGTCCGGCCTTGCCAGAGTTAACAATACAAATGCGGTCCCGCCATTTGCGCCCGCGTGCCACTTACTAGTATGCAGGCCGTTCATGCTGCGTGTGCGCGCGCCTGCTTACGTCTGGACGGCCGGCGGCCGGCGGCATCGGCTCTTATAATATAAGATTTACTGGGAGTGTCGTCAAAATGCCGCTGCCGCATCGCTCTTATACGCAGAATGCGTGTGTAGAAGCGCATGCTGATAATTTTGATCATTTAAGTTAGATTAAGTTTAGTTTAATTTTCGTTAAGTAATTTTAGTTCATACTTTCAAACTTTAACACCTTGTACCTCCGTTAGTTTTGATATTTTGCAAAAGTGGTAAATGGCTTACTTTTTTTAGCTTTATATCCCGACAAAAGAAAAGAATCAACTTAAAAATCACCCTGTATATACAGTGTGTCCCTGGATAGGTGAAACGACTCTTGTAAAAGGTAAACAATTTTTGATTTAGATTTTCATTTTTTTGGGGTTCAGCCCTGCTTGGTTAAAGGCGAATTTCTAACAGTATTTCAGTTTTGAAAAATCAAGTATGCCTTGAAAGTTTTCAAAAATATTTATTTTCCGGTCATTTCTGATACGCTGAAAGTTACTTTTCCCGCACTGCGGTGTTTTTTACTTTTCAATAAAAACTAGGGAAATTGTGTTTTTTGTAAATTTTTATAATAAACGGGGCTGCGCGCGCTATTGCGCGGTCTATTCTATTCAATTTACCACCATTTTTAGGCCTATTACGTTGGCCCATCTCCAAGGGGGCCCTTGGGGTTCCGCCCATCTCCAAAGGGGCCTCTGGGGCTCCGTCCCTCCTCAAGGGGGACCTCGCGGCTCCGCCCATCTCCAAATCGGCCCTTGGGGCTTCACCCCTCTCCAAGCGGTCCTCGGGGCTCAGCCCCTCTCCAAGGGAGCCCTCCGGGATCCGCTCATTTCCAAGCGGGCCCTCGGGGCTCCGCCCCTCTCCAAGGGGTTCTTCAGGGCTCTGCTCTTCTCCAAGGGAGCCCTCGGGGATCCGCCCCTCTTCTAGGGGACCCTAGGGGCTTCGTCCCTCTCCAAAGCGGCCCTCGGGGCTCCGCCCATCTCTAAGGAAACCTTCGGGGCTCCGCCCCTCTCCAAGGGGGCCCTCGGGGCTCCGCCTATTTCCAAGCGGGCCGTTGGGGCTCCGCCTCTCTCCAAGGGGTCCTTCAGGGCCCCGATCCTCTCCAAGGGGGCCCTCGGGACTCCTCTCCTCTCCAAGAGGGCCCTAGGGGCTTCGCCCCTCTCCAAGGCGGCCCTCGGGGCTCCGCCCATCTCTAAGGGGGCCCTCGGGGTTCTGCCCCTCTGCAAGGGGGCCCTCGGGACACACGTCTGGATCGTTCTCCTTTATTATATGGAGGATTGTCCCTCGTTGGTTTAATTGCGTCTGCAAACACCAAAGGCGCTGTAAACGTCGACAAAAACTAACATGTGCGTAAGGTATGTATAAAAGTTTAGTGATTTGTGCTGTCAACTCAGTAAATTAGTAAAACACTAAATAATAATTTTTTAATTTTTTAAAATATTTTCAGTTATTCGTTACAAAAAACATCGTACCTAACTCCTTCGAGAAGAATTTTCCCGAATTCGCACTACATGCAGCACTCCCTTCGGTCGTGCTGCAAACAAAGTGTTCATTCGGGAAAATTACGAACTTGTTAGGTAAATAACTATTACTGTAGAGTAGCGTGTCTTTTATGTAGCCAATACGACAAAAAGTTATTAAGAGAGGTTGTTTAGAATCAACATTTAGGTTCCTGTACCAAATTTCAAAATCCTCTGCCAACTTTGATCTCTCACATTATCTTTTATGTTTAGGTCCCATATCAAAGAATTTTACTTTTAACAAAGACGGCTATGAAAAAACAAACATTCTCCAAAAAGTTTTTTATTTCATAATAAAAAAAAATTGTTAAAAATAAAATTCTTTGATTTGGAAAATAAACATTAAATAAATATTTGTCATATAAAAAGCACTTTACTTAGAAAATGGCGTTTTTCAAAATTGTGTAAATCCAAAAAGTACTATTTTTCGGAATTTAAGCAAGATTTCAATGAGATTTTTTTATTGTGTGGTAGTTTTAGCTGACTGAACAATCTCAAGGCCAGAAAACTTTTTTTCGTAAAATGTGTCTATCTTGACTAGTGAATGCATGCTTCGTAATTATTTTAAAAAAACGTAAAATTTTACTGATAACGGAAGTCATGTGACAACTTTCGCTTGGCTCATTTGTAGTCACTTTGCAACCACCTCTGGTCGTCAGTGTTTGATTTTCCTAGAAATTCTCAATATTTTTTTTTCATTTGATAACAGCTTTTTGGCGATCATTTTATTTATTATTTTTTTATAATAATTTTCTTACGTAGTACACAATGTAGTTTGCAAATTTGAATTCGGCGCCGAGATGGCCTCGCGCCGAGTTGGCTAGCGCCGAGATGGCTCCGCGCCTAGTTGTCCCGGCGCCGAGCTGGCCACGCTCCGAGATGGCGGCGCCGAAGTGGGGGCGCCGAGATGGCGGCGCCGAGTTGTCCGGCTTCGGTATTGTCGGTAACCTCATTTTACCTTGCGGTGTAGAGGCTGGTGCTTTATACGCTTGCGTCTGGCGGTACAATACTCAACTTGCCCCTGCTTCGGATAATAAAGTTGGAGCGCGCCTTTCGTGCTTGCGCGCTGTAGAATCTGTAATTTTTGAAAAATTTTGACAAATGCTTAAAAATAGAAATTAAAATTTTTGGATAATTATAAGATCACTGTAAAAGGAAGTTGTGTGCGTATATCACACCAGATGTTTTACTTTCTTTTACTACGTAAAACAAAGTATAGCAATCATGACTTTTTCGAACCCGGGATTATGCGGGAATGTCTGTTTCTGTGCCTTCTGATTCCAAAATAGCTGTTTTTGAAGTGATGTCTGTCTGTGAGCCTGTCAATCTGTGAGGTCTGTGTAGCTATGAGCCTGTGTTCTCTCTACACCCCAAACGGTTTAATCAATCGGCCTCAAAATCTATATCTTCATTTTTAATGTAAATTTGGTTATCCCAGTGATTATTCTTGTTAACATAGAATTTCGGCTTAGACCGCGTAGTCTTTGTGGATAAACACCCAGCATTCTCTGGCTTAATGTGCCTTACACCTTGTGAACTCTAGCAATAATCCATGCGATGGCTATGCTCTTTGGTGGCTCGTGTTGCTTGAGTACCTTGAGAACGAGGATACTTAGGCAGATTTGGACTTGTTGTTTGTGTACCCATATTGACTAAAGTTTCGCAAGACGTTGCAGCTTGGATTATTAAAGTAAAAGTGGCACTAAAAAGTGTATAAAATTTATAGTCCTCTGTGCCAGCCGCTCGGAGCGAGGTAACGCTGATTGGTCGTTCAAGTGCAACGTAATCCTTGGGGCGTGGTAGTATGACGCATAGTGGTTCTAATACTTTAGATTGTGTATCACAGGAGTCCACGTTTTACTAAGCTTAAAACCATCTTCTCTGTTTATATTAGTTGGATGTTTTTTTATTTCCGTGGCTTCACGTATCACTCGTGGAAGGTAGTGAGGTATGCTGGCAGGTACTCTGGCCTGCTCAAATTCTAAGGTGTGCTCATTTGTAAATCGATGCTCAGCTACGGCTAAGTTTGTGATAAGTTTGTGTTTGAAATCGCCTTTATGTTATTGAAGGCTTAGATCTATGGAACGACCAATCTGTCCAATGTAAATCGAGCCGCAAGAAGAAGGAATGTGATATACGCCAGCGGTTTTTAATTTGAAATTTTGTCTTTTACTGATCTGAAGCTGTTACCTAAAGTTTCCTTGGTCGTGAACACAGTTTTGATGTTGCATTGTTTCAGGACACGTCCTGTCTTATAAGTCGAACTTTTAATGTAAGATAGAAATGTTAAATCTTCCAGAGTTGGGGATTATTTTTTTGTGTTTTTTTGTCATTGTCTAAACGGATACACAACTACCACCATACGAAAAAAGCTAGACAAGATTAACTATGAATTATATAAATATGAAATTAATTTAGTTTTGAGCTTTGATGTTTTCCAGTGTTACTTTAGGTGTATTGTTTTATTTGTTATTCATATCACAATACAATTTTCATCATAGCTTACCTATCTCAGATGATTTTGTGAAGTTTATGACTTCATTTATTGAGACTGATGCCACAAGTATTTGTTGCTGATAACAACTAAGTAAAACTTTTACTGTCTATTGATCTACCACTACTCGCGTCTTCCTGTTTTGAGTTGACTCGACTATTAGTTTACCTACTATGAAGGTAATCTCAGATATAGGCCGGTTTTCTTTTAACCTATTATTCCACTGTGTAAAAATGTATTTGCTGAAAATGTGTAGTAAAAGCGCTACTGAAACCTTGAAAGTTAGTTAGAAATGCATGCGTTATGCGAATCGTCCATAATGATAATTTTAGAAGAAAGAAAATTTCATCTTTAATAAAATAATCAAGAGTTATCGTACGTTAATAGTAGCTCCAGAAAATGTAGTCGTTTTCTTTCAAATCAATTAAAAGGATACCGTGAAAGTTGAATGCGATGTCGGTGATGTTTCTGTTCTGGAATAATAAGAAATATTAGTGTCATTGGCAAAAATTTTGTTACATGAATATGCCCCTGCAGATACAGTTTACGTCAGTCATATGCATATGTCTTTGACATCGAATCATTTGTCGGTGTTACATGTTTATTGCCAAGAAACTTATTACCTATACCTTTTGTGCAATAGAAACATGAACAAATTCTTCATACATATTGAAAATGACCAAAGTGAGAATCGTAAAAAATATTCAACATACGTGCACTAACTACTCGAAAACAGATAGAGACACAGTGTTGTTCTATATTAATTTGAATAGTAAAGGTAAACTTCAATGAGCTAAACTAACCACAGCGCTGTGTCATTTGGGTTGCATACTCTATACAAACTAAAATACTAATTACTTCCATGTTGTCATTAAATTAGCACAGGATTATCTCTAACACTGACTGCTGAACAAAGGGTAGTGGGTTCAATGTCAAGTGCCTATTTTCTTTATTGTTACAAATGTCAAATGTCTAGAAACAAACTATACGTTGCCGTACAACAATTCTGCATTTCCTTTTTTTTGCGCGAAGCGAACTTGATGTAAACATATTTTGGCCAATATAAATACTTAATTATTAATCCGCGCCTTAGTATTCACATTCAACTTACTCTCCACATACTTTCTTAACTGTTTCGAACGACATGCTAAATTTAAAGGTATATTCACTTCTAACCCAAAATAGATACATCGTTTTAATGACACAAAACTGCTGAGCAAAAGTGTCAGAAACTGCAGCATGCCGCTGCCCTATGTAAATTAACGCCACATAAATCGATAGGTTATTGTGATGTACGGGCTGATAATTATGTTAAGTGTGTTTAATATTGTTCTAGCGGAAAACAGTTACTCGCGCATTAATGTTCCAATAGGTAAGACCAACTTATATGTATACAATCACCGTTAATTTAACAGTTTTTTAGTATTTGTATGCCACTGCTAGCTGAAATCATAATTATTTTATTATAATGTGATTGATTGCTGAACTAGATCACGTTACCTGAAAATATGAGATTATGTACAGTCGTGTGCAAATAAATCTGGGACAGTGTTTTTTTCACATGCACGTTAAGTTAAGAATTGAAGAATATCTCCATGGATTTCCTCTTATTAGAAAGAGTTACAGATTTCATTATCTGTTAAAGTTTAATGTAATCCTTTCTGATAGCAGAAAATCCATGGAGCTATTCTTCAATTCTTAACTAAACCTACGTATGAAAAAAACATTGTCCCAGATTTATTTGAACACGACTGTACTTTGTGCAACTAGCTGTGACATATCAGTAGTTGTAATCAAATGTAATTGAATTTAACTTGGATTGATCAATGTTTGTATATTTTGTAGATCTGCTTTTTCATGCAGTTTAATAAACACGTTGATTAGTTTTCAATGCTTAATTCGTTATGACTATTTCATACTCGTAGTTTAAGTACAGCAACACTTTAATTATTGTATCGCCCATATAGCACTATTTTTGAAGTAGGCTGCATATGTTGATATTGGTAGACGAACTACTCTAAAATTTGAAGTTTATACTTTTGCATTTTTTAAATTGAATTGTAAATAAAAAATTGCAGAAGAAAATGTTTGAATGTCTTTAATGTCGAAAGAGTGTTCTAAATTATGTACAAAATCAGTACAAATTCTTAATATTGCTAATAATACTAAAGCAGCAAAAAGAAACACTTGGCAGGAATTACATTAATTGCAGTCGGTGGGATTCGAACTGCAGAACCCGATTGTGTCCATTCAAATATGAAGGTTTTCAATCAACCCTGTCGTGTGACTACTTACAACTTACTGATTTTAACCTCAAGAATTAATCGTTAAGGAACTGATAACTAAATAATTTATTACATTTAACAGGGGGAGTCTTTGAAGGGGTAAATGAAGACGACGAACTTGCATTCACCGTTGCAATAGAACAAGCAAACGCACGGAAGTACACGTCTCATCGCCTTTTCGAACCCTTAGCTGTCCATGTCGAACCAGAGAATATTGTTGATACACTTTCAGGGAGAATTGTTGACGAGAACTGGGACAGGCCCTTTACAGCTGTCGAATCAGCATGCACTCTTTTAAGTACAGGGGTAGTAAGCATTTTTACACCTCTTTGGGACAACAGCGCCAGCGCAGTCGAATCTGTGTGTGATACCAAAGAAATTCCTGTAATTCGAACGACTCCAGACATGACTCACCAACGCGAATGCTGCTCTGTAAATTTGTTTCCGCACGTTCCTAATTTATCCAGGGCTTTTGCAGATTTAATTAAGGAACAGGACTGGAATAGTTTCACCATTTTGTACGAATCGGATGATACCTTTATCAACATCGCGGAGATTTTTAAAGTTTATAATGCCACAGGCCATGATATACTTCTTCAGCAGTTATATTCTACGGAGAATGGGGAGTACAGGTAAGAATATTTGTAATAGAAATATAATAAGTGTTTAGAACATTTTCGAAAATATTTGGAAAAATGTTCCGCCGTTATTTTTTTCAATAAAAGCATGAGTGCATGCCAACTGAAAAAATCCTGACTCCGAAGGAGGAGGTATTTCTTTTTTTAGGCATGCGCGAATGCTTTTGTTAAAAACATTTTTTATACGCGTTATATTTTAATAAAGAATATCGCGAATAAAAAACAAACACCAAAGAAAACGTTTTTATTAAAAATACCAAAACTAATATCTAAATACTAAAATTTTACGGTATTTTGTGATAGCAGTAACATAAGTGGAAATTATCCTGCAATTTTTCAAAAATTTCCGATTATCACCGTTTCTATGGAAAATTTCAAACTAAATATACTTAAGGGGTATTCTCACTAGAAAGTTTGTTATGATTTTTTCTGATTACAGAGACGCACTGAAAGTTGTTAGAAGATCTAAGCAAACCAAATTTGTATTGCATTGTTATACCGAGAATTTGTTCAAAATTCTGAAGCAAGCACAGCAAGTTGGACTCATGATGAAAAAATTTAGTTATGTTATTGTAGATCTAGATTTGGAGACCATAGACTTAACACAGTTCCAACACAGCGGAGCTAATATCACTAGCGTAAGCTGGTCCACCAGTTATTTCAAAGTCAAAAATGTAAAATTACAGATGCGACTCGTCGATTCATCAAACCCCAAAGTAAGAAAAATCGCTAAAGCCATACAGGCCAAACGCAGAGAGCTGCAGCTAGAAACGGTTGAAGCTGGAAGACCGGGGTGGAATTTATATACCTCTACAGCGCTCATGGTCGATGCTGTTATGCTTTTCGACAAAACTCTCAAAGATATTGGAAATATCACGGCCAAATCCCTTTTTTGCGATTCTGCCGATAGCTGGGAATATGGAAGTACCATCTTTAATTTTATCAAAATGGTAAGTTTCTAATGTAACCATCGAGTGCGCCTATACTACGTCTAAATTTAACAGCAATCGCTAAACGGCTTAACCGGTCTAGTCCAATTTGATCATCACGGAATCCGCACTGATTTTACTTTAGATATGATTGAATTAACCGAACAAGGCATCATTAAAAAAGGTATATGGGACTCGAACAATAAACTGCAGATGTTTCCAATGCATTTCACGACAACAAATGAAGACCCGTCAAGCCTACGAAATAAGCATCTCACAGTTCTGATTATTTGGGTAAAATTATCCTAAAACTCAATCAAAGTAGCTTATGATATTTATTTTAGGCTGAACCTTACGCCTTTTACAAAAACAGCAGTACCCGGTTAGAGGGCAACAACCAATTTGGCGGTTTCGTTATTGATTTGATACATGAAATATCTCTTTTAGAAGGCTTCAATTATACCCTGATTCGGAATGAAGAGGACAGAAATGGAGATTACAACACGACTACTCAATCATGGAATGGTATGATAGGAGACATATTGAATGGGGTACTGGATTCTGGATTCTGCTAATTAGTTCAAAAGCTTACAATTTATGATCGTAGGTGGGCGATATCGCTATTGGAGATATTGCAATCACGAAAGAAAGGGAAGAAGTCGTAGATTTTACAATCCCATTTATGTCTTTAGGTACTATCACACCGAATCTAGAAGTTTAAGATGACATAGTATTTCTAGGTATACAGATATTATATTTGAAGCCCACAAAGCCCGAGCCTGACTTTCTATCCTTTGCCAACCCATTTGCTCCACGAGTGTGGTTTCTTATTGGAGTTTCTTACTTCGTGGTATCCGTAGCGTTGTTTCTAATATCACGAGTTTGTCAGCAGGAGTGGGACAACTGGGACCCTTGCGATGAAAACCCAAAATATCTTGTCAATCAGTTTAATATTAGAAATTCCCTCTGGTTTGTCATCGGATGTTTTATGCAGCAAGGGGCTGAAATCGCACCAAGGTAAACGTATCGGACACGCGTAACAAAAGTACAATAGATATATTTTAGGGGTGCGTCTACTAGAGTACTCTCGAGCTTTTTTGCATTTTTTATTTTGGTAGTTGTGTCGCTCTACAAAGCCCAGTTAGCAGCTTTCCTTACGACAGAAACCTTAGAATTGCCTTTCAATAACGTTGAAGAACTGGTTAAAAGAGCTGAAAAACTCAACATTGCTTACGGGGCGGTAGCAAATGAAGCCACGCATAGATTTTTTAAGGTATTGGTAAGCAAACTCGCAGATTATCATGTAACAACCTCCATATTTTAATAGCTATCACAAGATGAAGTATTTAAGCAAATCGGAAAATTTATGGACGCCCATCCAGAGCACATGGTAAAATACAACGATGACGGCATCTACAAGGTAGAAGAAGGCAATTACGCTTTCTTTATGGAATCAGTGACAATCAAATTTGCTGTCAATATACTCTGTCATTTAACAAGCGTCGGGGAGCGGTTAGATGAAAGATTTTATGGAATAGCGCTACATAAAAGTTAGTCAGATACTAAACTATTCCATTCATAGAGTTAAATACATATTTTATATTAGATTCTCCGTATCGAAACACGTTAAGTGCGGCAATTTTGAAGCTACAAGAAACGGGAAAGATTGATCAGTTGGAAAGAAAATGGTGGAGGGATTTTTGGGGATCTCTTGTTTGTTTGGTAATTTACATAGATATTCAACCTGTTTGACTAGTTTTACACATCCATTTGTTTCAGGAACCCCAACCAGACCCAGTAGCTCCACCTCTAAATCTATTTCACGTAGCCGGTATATTTTGGATCACAATGGTTGGCGTTTTTTTGGCTTTTGGGTTGGTTTTTGTAGAACTAGCGGTACATATTTATCGTAAATGTGGACGAAACAAGGAAGCCTTTATAAGGGAATATAAAAAAGAGTTACGGTACGCCTTTACCTTTAGCAAGACCACTAAGCACATGAAAAATGGAAAAATGGCTTCGTTCCGCAAAGAAAATAACAACGATTGTAATTTATAAAATCGTTATCAATGCTCGACATTAAGCTAATTTGTTTTATATAAAATTTTATATCGGTAGTTTTGCATTATTTGTTATACACTAAATCATTCATAAATACATTAGACAATTTTATTAACATAAAACAGCATTTCTATATATTCGTAACTATTGTAGTGAATGAACTATACTTTATATTTGTTATTAAAATTTTATTAAAATTTTACACTACTCAAAGTTAATAAAAAACTATTCCCTTTTTAATTTATCGATCTTGTTAATATTATTTACTAGATCTGGTATAACACTCCAACTCTTATCTCAGACGAGTTCAATATGTTTTTACTTGTCTGATACTTAGATTCAAATTTGCATATTTAAAATACTTCTGTCATTACGTTTTCAAATTAATAGTCAAACTGACAATTAAGCGAATATGACAGCCTTACATTCCAACAGCATCAATCCCTATAATCTGGGTAAGAACTTTTATTTTTTATAATGTCTCTTTCTTAATATTAATTAATCACTTTTTATTTATACAGATACCTTCAACTTAACCACTTACTCTGCACTGACACTTCCAAACTTCAACAAAATGCCATACATTTTGCGGCCCTATAGACTGCTCCCATTTTCAACAAAGGACAGCATCTCCAGCACGACGAGGTATTTATTGTATCTCCACCATCTAACAATGTATCCAACTCAAATTCACAAGTTGTAGCCTCCACCTGTGATCCTGTGTGCAGCCCTCTCTCTAATGGCACCTTCTCTGCAATGTATTGGACCTCTGCTACACACCCAATTGGTTCTACATTCTTCAATCTCAGTTTAAATTATATTTGATACTAACATACCCCTATACGTTTTATTAAAATTCTTTAGTATTCTACTGGGTTTTATTACGTATTCACACAATTACAAAATTTTATATCCATTTTATTTCAAATTTTTCGTTGTTGATTCCGTAATTTATTCTTACTATAGTTACATTATATGTTTTTCCAATTTTTTTTATCTGTTACATTCTAGATGTTAAAATTAAACCTTAATTTATTTTACTACCGTTAATGATTTTTTTAGATATCATATTAGCTTGACTTCTCAGTTGGTATCCTCTTACTTTGTACTTAACCTCTTATTCCAAAATATTCTTAATAAATTTAATCTTCCAAGTAAAACCAAATAACTCTTTGTATTTTCTCATATTTAAAATTAATACATCTGCTCATAACTAAAACTTCCCTTTTAATAAAGTAAAATGTTAAACCAAATCAAATTACTGTATCTTATATATAAATTGTTCATAAATTTTATTTCCAAAGTATAATGAATTTTCACAAATAGTTCATTAACACCACAGTCAAAACCCCTATTTTATATTATTCAAAATGAACTCAATGTACTATTATTATTCAAAATGTGCATGCATCTCACTATATACTGTTTGAGGTTTTCGCGGTTACCCGAATTATTCTTCTTAGCATAGAAACTCAGCTTAGACCGCGCAGTATTTGTAGATGACCATCGCGCGGGTGTTTGCTCGAGCTTGCAAGGTGCGGGGCACATTAGACCAGAGAGTGCTGGGTGTTCATCTACAAATACTGCGCGGTCTAAGCCGAAATTCTATGTTAAGAAGAATAATTGTAACTAATTACTAATGACAACATATAAACTGTTTTCTCTACGACTATTAAATAATACGCTCATTCTTGTTGCATATTAAATTGAATAATGGCATACATTCTTCACATCGTCATTTCTTACAAAGAAATCACTCTAGATTAGCCAATGACATCCTTTTATTTTTAACAATTCAAGCTAATATGAAAAAATCACATTGCTTTGAAAATAACTAACCGAGCGTATCGTAGCAATCTGCTAATAAGTCGCCATTTGAAACGTCAAATACACCAATTATTTATTGCTGTTGTCTCGCATAATTTTTATTAATATAAAATACCATGAGATCAAAAAAAATTATTCTGGGCAGGCCTTGATATATGTTATACGTTTGGCAGTACTGAAGTGTATTGTCAGTCTATGTCAAATTCGAGATTAAAAGGTTAGGTTTTGTTTGTTGTTTGACACAGACTGGCGTAAAACTTAACCTGCAAATCTCGAATTTGACATAGACTGACAATACACTTCAGTACTGCCAAACGTATAACACATATCAAGGCCTGCTCAGAATCATTTTATTTTATCTCATGGTATTTACATTTACGCCTCCCGAAATCAAAAAGGCAGTATACTCAAATTTATACAACATGTATGGAATGGAGACAATCCAATAATGTAAATTCCTTTTCGGAAAACGTACTCCTAGCATATTTCACAAAACTTTCCAAAAAATACAAATCGTCATCTTTTTGTAAAATATACTCCATGTTAAGAACTACAGTCGTGTTCAAAAATGTGTTGTACAACGACAGTTGCACGTTTATTGGTGCTTGTGTTATTACTCAATAAAGGCTCACACTGTATCATTAACTTGGTTGACCCAGATGTATACTTTCAAAATATTTGTATATACAACACTTTTTTCATCTTTGTGTAATTCATTTATATTCACAAAGTACAACTGTTGTACAACACTTTAATGAACACGACTGTACATTAAATGTTAACAATGAAATTGACATTGAAAATTATCCAAAATTGCGGGCTTTTCTTAAACGAAACGGAGAAAAATTTCAGGCGAAAGAAATCGAAAATATTTAGCGCAGAAGATATAAATAAATTCATTACAGAAAGTTTTAAAGTTTGTATTTTTTAAGGTTGCATTATTAATCGTAGGAATAATGGGAGCTTGCCGTAATAATGAAATGCACTCAATGAAGATGGAAGACATTCAAGACCTTAATTCAGCTCTTTTAATAACCATACCTAACACTGAAACAAATATTGTTAGACAATTTACTGTGACAAGTAAATTGTATAAAATATGCAAAAAGTATATTGAGCTACGACCAGCTAATGTAACAACTCCTTAATTTTTCTTAAACTACCAACACGGTAAATGCGCTGTTCGGAAAATTGGAATCAATAAATTTGCATCAATGGGAAGACAAATATCAACCTACTTAAATTTACCGAATGCAAATCTGTACTAGCACTTTAAATGAGGCGAGTTTTGATCAAGATTCAACACCGACTGTATTAAATATCAGTAATTGTAGTAACTTCACTATAACTTTTGCCAAAAAGTAAAATTAAATTACTTATTACATACTTAGCAGGTACAGTATGAAATTTTTAACTTCTAAAGGGCTGAGGAATTATTTTGTTAAAAAATTATGTTGGCAGGCGTCGAGTAAAAGTCACTTTGGCATTTTATATCTGTCAGTTTAAGGTTATAGCAGTAATGTCACTTTAACAAATACAAATATTTTTGTTGAATATACTCTATTCACTATAGTCCCGGATTGTCAAAAATTATGTTTTATGGTAGCACTGCTGAATTTCTATTAGTTTTTTGTTACTACTAGGTTGGACAACACAAAAGCGTAATTTTTAAAATTTGCGTTTTGTTACCTGACAACTGTTATTTTTTTTTTGCTTAAGTCAGTTCCAAATAAAAAATATTTTGATTTAACCATAACCTATAATTGATAGTTTTGTCATTAGTAAGTTATTTAATTGTTTCTAGTTACCCAAAGCTTGACTTAAAAGTATTAACCATGACACAAAGGATTGCTTTTAATTGGATTTTGACATTGACAATCCAGTGAATGGAGTATACGTATAAATTTTAAAAACAAAAACAACTACAGCTGTTCAAAGTGATTTCCTCCATTTACCATACACAGCACCACTTTGTGTTCAGTATTAAACATTCCATCAAAGGTAAGTGATTCTGTCAAAATTGAATATAAGCCGTTCAATAGTTATTTTCCCGGTAGGTAGACATGAAATTTTGTTTTTATGTTTAATAAAATTAAAACTCCCTAGAATCTCTTTCTGACACTTTGTCAGAATCAGCTGTTATGTACAGGAGGCTCACGACAGTGTCTAATTTGACATGTTGAGGTTAAACGTGCAATGTTGCCAGTGCTTTCACACTTTTTTGCCACTAGGTATAATATTTATAGACATCGGCGTCATGGATACCTTTAAAGTACCTCTATAATACGAGCATGCTTGTCAGCCATATTGAATCACATCACAAAGCGACAAATTCAAAAAATTAGTTACTTTTCAGAAAATGAAAATATGCTAATGTCTATGCGTTTAATAGTACTAATTTGAGGTTGAACAACCGGTCACGCTCGAAGATTTTGAAATCTGGAAAACAGAAAAGACCGTAAATAGTTCATTAAAAAATGAATCAATGTTTTAGGCTTGAAATAGACTGATTTTTTAATAAAGAATATGAGAGGCAACGCATAAAAGGCAAAAAGACACAAGAAAACGAACACAGTTGTCAACTCAAACACAAGGTTAGAAGCTAGAACAGCGAGCATAGATAATATAACCCACAACCCGTGAACTCTTTGACGTTGTAGGGTTATGTTTTGGTTGCATCATGGCCACCAACATGTAAACGCGAAAGTACTATGAATGAAGATTTTATGCAACTTGTGCGACATGCGTCTGCTTGTATTATAAACAGCTGTAGATACCTTATCCAGATGTGCGGGAGCGTTAAATGTCCTCAAAATAAATGTCGCGAAATGCAAAACTACGACTTATAAAACTGTAATTCGACCTACAACTTCGTATGCATGTGAAACATGGATGATGAATGCGGCAGATCAAGACATGATAAGTAGGTGGGAGAGAAAAATGCTGCGAAAAATATTTGGAGGGACTCAGACGGAGGATGGTTGGAGAAGACTTACAAACGAAGAGGTACAAGAGAAGTATGGGCAGCCAAGTATAGTAGACTTCATTAAAGCTCAAAGGTTAAGATAGTTTGGGCATATATGGAGATAGTATTGGAACTCAGAGAGCAAGAAACTAGAAGAAGAGGGAGGCCAAGGAATAGGTGGAAGGATGCAGTAATGGAAGACATGGCAAGGAAAGGAATAGAAAACTGGAGAAAAAAAAAATCATGAATAAGGAACAATGGAGACAGATTGTTATGCAATGGGCCTAAAGTGGCTTGTAAAAGCTTTATTTATTTACACTGAAAAAAACATATAAATTGTAATATTTAAATATTTTTGTATGCAATTTATAATTACAATAAAAACACGACTTTCATTATACCATTATACCTACTCAAAAAAGTATGAAAGGTATTCAGAATGAGCAAGTTGTCTTTCATGAAATTTATCTTAACCAATAATAAAAGTGGAACAAAGTCCAAAACCAAATCTGGCTACCACGTTTTGTACATTAACATAAAATTATCATTTTGTATAAAATGGTCATCGGGACTGACAGCATATTTACAGGGTGAAATTCATCACCCTAACATGGCCTCCTATCGGGAAAATAACTATTGAACGGTTTGTTGTTGTTTGTTTGTTAATGGACAAGGTCTAGGCATGCAAAGTACCAGGTACCTTAGACACCGACTGCTTTGGTCATATGATCAAAGTCCTACTTAGAATTTTGCCGAGACTAAGGAGTTCCAACCCGAACGGTTTATAGGTTATATTATTAAGTACCTTTATTCATCACTGCCAACGTAAATTAAATTTTAAAAAATTCTACAGCTCTCTAGAGGATAAAAGTTTCCGATCATACGGTACATATGTTATTTTAGATTTTCTGTAACATGTTATAATTGCAAAGTTTAATATTTTAAGTGTTAATTAAAGATTTGTGGTAAAAACTATGATTAAGGTATATAATTTCTTGCATAAGTCCCGCAGTAGTAGAGAAAGTGTAATCTGCTACTTGCGTAGATGGGTTATTATTCACTTAGATGATTCCAACACTCGCTCGCTGCGCTCGCTCGTGTCGGAAACTTCATCCACGTGAATAATAACCGCCATTCTACGCTCGTTGGAGAATGTACTATTTTGCGACAAAAGAAAAAAGAAAGCTTCAAAATGTCTGTAACATATTTATTCCACTAGTATGTGTTACTTATCGTTGCAGTACATGTTTGGCAACTTTTCAGTAAATTTTATATAAACAGGATGGGCTTAGGTGACTAGAAAGCTTTAAAAGCGCTACAATTAAGAAAAACCATCAAACTGAGAAAGCAAATATGTTATACTTGGACTTACTGTTGGCAAACTAACTGTTGACTAAACTACAAATAAATCTGAAATAAACAATTGGGTGCAAAACAGGAAGGAATCGATTGCACTTGCATCCAAGTTGTTACGTCTTCTTCGGACGGAAACGATCAGCAAGGAGTCTTAGTGTAGGAAGCGATCACAAATATATTCGCAAAAACGGTAATGTAAAGAAAAATAGACGGGATTTAGAGCCGGTAGAAAAGGTAAAGTACGCCTATTCGTTACCAGTTCTGTATACAAAAGCCTAGACACCGACAAAGAAACTATTCCCATATCTTTAGACTT
Source organism: Agriotes lineatus (assembly GCA_940337035.1). NCBI lineage: Eukaryota > Metazoa > Arthropoda > Insecta > Coleoptera > Elateridae > Agriotes > Agriotes lineatus. The sequence goes on along the minus strand of OW679194.1, from coordinate 14,865,717 downwards.
GGGTAAAGCCTTTGACACTATTTCCCATTCGAAATTATTACAAAATCTTGAAAATGTTGGTGGTAGAGTTTTGGCTTTATGAATATTTTAATCATATTTAGATAACGTAAAGCAAGAAGTTACAATAAATGGAAAAAGTAGCAAACCCGAAAGTATATCATACGGTGTGCCGCAGGATACAATTTTAGGTCCTATTCTATTTTCTGTATACAGCAATGATCTATTAAAACTAAATATAAATGGTAATACGGTTTGTTACATTGACAACATTGTTATATTATGTTACGGCCAGTTTGACATTTGTATTAATTTTTGGCTGTATTTACTAACCTTAGCCCTAGCGATCTAACTCACCTTAGTTTTCTCCAAACTCTGCTTAAGTGCAGACTCCCTTCTCGAGTTATGTGGTATCTTCTGGTTTTGTTAGCTACTCTGAAAGTGTATGTTGATTAATTATATTTGACAGCTCAATGGTTACCTGCCAAATGAACTGCTTATTTTGACGTTTTGGGAGTTAATACCATTAGTGACTGTTTGTGCAGCAGATTGCAATAAGCAATGTCTCTTGACTCTCAGGAGTGAAACTTGACAATTTATTCTCGCTAATACATTATTTAGCGTATCCAGTCTAATTTGCGTCTAACAGGAATTGTCTTAGCTGATCAGACGTGTTTTGTTGGGTTGTCGGCGTATTTCCTAGGCGGTCGCTTAGGAACGTTCTCCTATGGTCAGATTTTCTAACGTTATTTCCCCAATTTCGACTTATTGATTGTATTTTGTTTGCTTCGGCAGAATTAAAACGACTCATCGAAATATTCGAAACTCCGCACTTATCCCTTTAAAGGGAAAATTTGTGATTCAGTGGCCAGTGTGACTTCGTTATTTTTCCAAATTCTTATCGTTAAATTAAGGCAGTGATTCTCAACCACGACATTTTTAATACACTACCAGAAATGCCAATGATAAAATTACTGCATTCAAAGCAAAAAATACAATATAGGTGGAAAGAGCTAAAGCAAAGGAAGCGATAGTTTCGACAAATTGAGTTATTACTATTTAGAAATTATCAACCCCATTTGACAAATATTGTCCTAACGATACAGACATAGAATATTATATGTGAATAGCTAACCCTTTTTCTGTATGATTGATATTTCTTGTGATGTGACATACAATTCTGAATATGATTTCTTTGTACTTTTCTGTTTATGTACGAGTATTGTTAGAATGTTTGTGATTTATTGTTATTTGTGTAAAATAATCTGACAATCGTTAATGGAAATTCTATATTTTGCAAAAAAAAGCTTAAACTTATAAAACAATAATCTAAAGGAGTGCTTGATAAACAGCTATCTTGCTAGGTAGTACTTTAAGAAAAAAATGTTGAGAACCACTAAATTAACTAATTGGAATCTGGGAAACACCATGTAGGTGAATTTATATGGAGACGTCAGCAGTTTGTGGTGAGTCGTGCCGTTGGCTATTTGACTTTACACATTTTAATTCCATTCTAGATATGGTTTTTGATAAATCAGCACCTCCTCTGAAGATTGAAACTCTGAGCCGTTACGGACCTGAAGTGAGTAGTTTTTTCCAACGCCTTTGTATGCTAATGGCGTTTTTTAGGTTACCTGCATTTTTTAGTTCTTTTAGACGAAATTTTCTATATTTTCGCATTTTTGTAAGGAGATCTTTTCTTTTATTTTCGGATGAATTTTCGATCTTATAATGGCACAGTGTATCTAGATTTTCCAGATTTTAGAATTAGTGGTAGTAGTCTACATGAGTATCATTCTATCCAGCTAGGCTAGGCGTGGATAAAACCACATTAGTTTCTTTGATCGACACTGGATACAACAGATAAGCTACGACCTTATAATACAGAGCGTCTAAAAAAGAATTACATCTAGTTACCTGTGAAATTTGTTTACATGTAAATTTTTATGTACCACTAGATTGTTATTGGTATTGCATTATCCAGAGCTATCATTAATTAATTGTCAAAAAAAAGTAAATATTCACTTCAAATAGTTTTAATTATAAAATATTTGTTAATACAATACAAAATGTACACAGTGCAAGAAAAGATTTTTTTGCCCTACTAGTCTCAGAACGCACCGTTATTGGCTCGTGAAGTTGATTTTCTCCACCAAGGGAGAGAAAGTAAAATAAACAATTTTCACCCTGGTAACTAATAAATTGCTAGGTTACCAAATATGACTATTTTAATTTTGACGTTGTAAAGAGCTGTATTGTCAGGTTGACAGTTAAAATATTTTCAAAATTTGTTGGGAATTTAGGTGTTAAGCCGTTTGGTAGTGCAAAAAATAGTATATACACCACGGTAGCGAATCCTCTTATAACCTTCGCGCTTTAGATACTTCGCGCTGCGCGCTCAGTATCTAATATGCGCTCAGGTTATAATACTGCGCTTCGCTACCTTGATGTATAATATACTATTATTATTGAGGCATATCTTCGATCAGTACAGTTAATAAATGGGGAATGGCAATATTCCTATGAGACTTGTAAGCAGCAGTTTCAACTGCAGTTTCCTAACAGAATTGTCGAAGAAACTGTTTTGCTGCACCACATTCGTTGCTTTGTTGAAAAATTTGGGGCGACAGGAAGTGTAGAAAAAGGCAAGTCGACCGGAAGGCCAGCCACTGAACTAAACATTATTGAAAATGTCGAAGCTCTTGTCGTAGAAAACCCAAAAATATCAATGCGTCGTATTTCAGCTCAGACAGATGTCCCTAGAAGTACTGTTCACAACATTTTGAAGAAGCGACTGCACATGCAGCCATATAAAGTGTCTGTTGTACATGAAATTCGACAGAGGGACCATGCTAATCGAATACATTACTGCAACTTTTTCCAAGAAAATTTAAACAACAACGATGTTCTTGATTTAAGTTTTTTTAGTGACGAGGCGTGGTTCCATTTAAGTGGATTTGTAAATAAACAGAACTACAGAATGTGGAATCCACATAACTATGTTAAAGCTCCTTTACATCCTGTTAAAGTTGGAATATGGTTAGCTGTGTCACGTCGTAGGATCATAGGACCAATATTTTTCATAACACCATAAATGGTCAACGTTATCGAGAACAGCTATTAGTGCCCTTTTTGGATCAACTGCACTCCGATGAATTTAATGGTGGTTACTTTCAGCAGGACGGGGCCACTGCGCATACGACAAGGGAAAATTTAGAATTTCTCGAGCAGTTTTTTCCGAATCGAGTAGTTAGTCGAGGGGTTTGGGCAGCAAATTCACCTGACCTTACTCCATTGAGGTCTACAAAGAAAGGATTAATAACTTGGAAGAGCTGATGGAGTGCATTTGAATTAAATGCAACGATATAACACCTGCAATGTTGCACCACATTTTTGACAACATGAAACGTCGAGTAGCATTGTGTATTCAGCAAAATGGTGGACACTTCGAGCACTTGTTGTAGTCAATAATTAACCCTTTACTAAGAACTACCTTTAGTTTATTAAGTTATATTCCTTCCATTACTTTTAAGTTCTGTATTTGAGAAAGATTTTTTATTTTCTGGAAAACAATGAGGATTAATCATTTTTAATAAGGGTTGTTTTACTTCTTACGATATTCATGCTGTTGAATAATGCGTTAAAATGCGCACATATTTTAATTTAAAAGTAAACGAAAACCACAAGTAAGTTTTGTCAACAAAGACTGTTGTTGAGGTTATGTTATTCTTCCGTCTACTAGGTCTACTACTAGCTAACAGTAGCGCGCGAGAGCGGCACATTTTACGTTTGTATGGGAAATTCAAAGCACACTAGATGTAGTTCTTTTTTAAACACACTGTATAACTAAATATTTTTGGCAGCACTTCAAAAATGTTGTATGAATTGGCGTACGTAATGTATTTTCCTTTCTATCACAACTATAAGTTTATCAAAGAGTCTGCGTCTGATAAATGAAATTTTGAGATATCTCTGTTCAGTGTAACTTATAATTGCCATATCACCAAATCTTCCAACTTGGGTTGTTGAACTATGAAATTGATGAAGCGGATATTTGCTTTTGATTATTTTACTGTTAATATACTGCGGCCTCCGGAGCAGCTCAGCTGACCTGTTGAACGCTATTGGTTACAGGACTGTTTTGGGCATTAACAGCTCACTATCCGCCCTATATTGAAGTGTAACAAGATTATTGTTAGTTTATTGTGTGCTATTGCGTACTAGAGCGTTGAGCAGTCACAATTACTTGAAAGAGAAACATGGGAGAATTAACGAATTTTGCTGAAAACGGTCTAGCAACAAAATGTATTCTCTATTCTAGAAATGAGTCAGACGCTAAACATCTGAAAATACATCATTAATACTGCAGCAAAAAGAGCTATTCAAAATGGAATGATTATATAAAACCCATGTGTACTAAATTAAGGGAAAAAATTTAAAAATTTCTAGGTAACATTGTATCTCTCGAATGTCGCAAAAGAATTTATTTTGCCCTAATTTATTCAATACGGTACTATTGGTTGGGATAGATTGTATAATAATCATTTTATGAAGTGGGTTTCCTCACTCCCAGAAAGATACATGAGATATCCAACAAGTTGCTATGTTTTACTTTAAAACCCCCAATTTGATCACACTTTTTAATCATCAATATAATATGCCCGATAAAGATAACTATGCTATAGTACCTAAGGTTTTGAAAACAGTTGTTGAAAGAGCTGCTGGTTGTATGTTTTCAATGATATTTAGGAATTTACTGATAAATATAAAAACAGTGATAATGTGATAATTTTAAAAAAAGTTTTAAAACATGTATATTGGATAATTGGTCTATATATTTCTGTGAAATTTTGAAAAAAACTGACAAAAAATAAGCTAAAAGAGTAACTAATGTTACTGCATGCTTTCAGTGTTTGACTATTTGTTTGTATTTCATACTTTTTTACGTCGCGTTGATTTCTACCGCATTTATAGGTTCAATCTAAAACGTTCCCCGTTAAAGCGCTTACAAAACCAAAAAAAAACACGTGTAGCTTCAAATAACGTATAACTAATATTCCGGCTCCAGTGTACTAACCGCGCGTCGACATGCTATCTCTTGTTGGTTTAAATTCACGGAATCGTACGAGAGCCCGGAATCAAAACACAAAAAACCACTGCGTGAGCTTCAAGACGCTAAATCAAGCTATTTTAAAGTTTCCATGCTATAAGAACGACCGAGTGTTGTGAGAATAAAAAGAGATAGCTATAAGCGAAGCCATGGACAAATGTAGAGAAGAGGGTAGACGAACGTGGAATTGAAAAAGCAGGAATTCACTTGTGCGCTGTAATTGCAAAAAACCGACGTAAAACATTTTCGGTAGTGCAAACTGACAGTTTCTATGGGCCGCCGCTTGGAAGCTATAGTGCGAGGAATTTTTCGATGTATTGTCGATTAGTGTTTTTATTGCATTCGGGAAACTGAGATATATATTCAAGTCCAACATTCCTATACGGTTCAAGCTTAAAGTTTTTTTTATCACTGTGTATAACCGGCTGACATACGGTGCAGCAACTCTAGCTCTGACCAAACAAATGACCAACAAACTTTGTGTCCCTCAAAGCGGTGAAAATAATTACATATTTAAAATGAAACTGGACTGGGCACGTGGCTAGACAAACCGATGGACAAGAGCGCTGGATTCAAAAGTTGTGTTCAACTATTGATTGGACAGTCGTTAAGAAAGATGAACTCGAACAGTTAAAACAATTAGGTAGTATCCTTTGTATCAGAGATCACTGCTTCGACCGTGGATGAAGTAGATCTATACAGCTACGGATTAAATTTTATGGTGACGCCTTGACATTCATCGTAATTTTTACTGTTGTAAGAGAGAACCAGACTTCACGAGTAACTATAATTTTTGGTGGGATATTTTCACTGTTAATGGTTGTCATCGTTCTCCATAAGTGACTTATGTCAACTTGATATATAAAGAATATAGGAAATAAAGATTTTAACATCAATAAACACGAGTAACTACAAAACTAAAACACTACCGTTAACTGTTTATTTTGTTTAGGTGATACATTTCACATAAATTAAATGTGAAATGTAAAAAAATTTCTTGAATATAAAGGAAATAGTTTCCCTCACTCACGTAGATTCACTTTCTTTGCTTTTACATCTAAGAAATAACTACTTTCCCCACCAGTTCAGAAAAATTTTTGATATAAAAGAATATGTATTTTAAAATACTAATACATGCAAAGCAGCTTGGTAGAAAACTTAGAATATGTTTCACTAAAATGCCAATAAATTGAATTTTACATTACTACTACTTAAAAATATTAAAACGCGTTGTTCTATTTAGACAGAATACGAAATCGAACAATAAAATTAGACCTGATGCCAATTTGCAAAGCCAATCTGTAAAATAATGTGTAACTCATTACAGCTTGAAGGTATATGAAATGCTTTGACTCCAGATGTTGCTCTTCAATGTAGGTTGCTCACAAGATTTTATAAAATTCTAAACATAAGCTGCTATTTTTACGTTGTGTTCAACTTGTTAAAGGTTTTGCCAGAAATATGATTTATGGTCTTTCACATATTTCTACAGGTAGTAGACATAAATAGCATTTATATTTATATAGTATTGTAGTAATTATAATTATTATCTCTAAGTACATCTGTAAGCGATTATATTTTAAATATTTGGATTTACAAATCTTGTGTTTTCCACACATTTTGATATACATGCCTAAAATATTTCTTGTTTAAGCTAATATTGAAAGTTTTCCAAGCTCCGAATGTCAGAATATTTTCTAAGGTAAATAATAAGAATAAATTAATAACTGAAATTAGATTATTAAATTGCTTCCATAACTTGAATATTGTTTCAGCAATTTTTTTGAGTAACGCTAAGATGTTCAACAGTATGGCAACCTGCAGTAAACCATTTTTTAACGAAACCACATGGACGTTCGAAAATAACTACGTTCGGGTGCAGGAAGTCTTTAATTTGTCTCTCGAACAGCGACTTGTTTTTATTTGCCGCACTTTCGCTATGCAATGAATACCGGGAGAGGAATTAAAAAGATATGCGCAATTGCTTCAATCTTTTTTTTGTATATTGTTGGTGACAAAGTGTTGTGCGCGTCCGATGTCTACGTAGGTAAGAACGATTATTATTCTTGTTGTACTCTCGCCGTATGCGACGAAAATAGGTTAATATAAATATCTCGAATGGGGAATGCAATACCGGCAATACGGTTCTATTTTATAGACTAGAATTCGACAAAAATAACTTCTAAGAAGCCGATGAGAACCTTTGAAGTTGTGGTTTAAATGAATAGGGTTTAATATGGTGTAAATTTATATTTAATCTTACAATATTCAGGTGGCATTTTTGAGGGTCCAAACGAAGATGCCGAACTCGCGTTTGAGGTAGCGATTGACATGATCAATTTTCATCGCACTTTGCCTCACAATACACTGAAGCCGCTGTCTTTTGGCATCGAACCTGACGACATTAGCGAACCGAAGCGAGGAACCTTCATAGATGTCACATGGGACAAACCAGAGGCAGCCTTGCACATCGCTTGCTCCGTCTTGAAAACAGGAGTTGCAGGAATCTTTACGTCTCTGTCGGAAAGCAACTCGAATGCTGTGCAGTCAGTCTGTGATAACAAAGAAGTTCCTTTCATACAAACCTTGCTGGATACTGAACATGAACGAGAATGTTGTTCAATAAACTTATACCCTCACCCAGCTGTACTGTCTCTGGCCTTCGCCGACCTCGTGAATGAAAAAAAGTGGCAGAGCTTTGTAGTTATCTATGAAAAAGAAGAAAGCTTGCAGAAAATTGCAAAAATTACTTCGGGCCGCAACGTCATCATTCGACAACTTCAAAATAAAAACGGGAATTATACGTGAGAATTGTAAATATGATTGCTGTTGTTTATAATAATCGTATTGACTTTCAGAAATTCTCTGAAAGATATTCGTAGAACTGGTCAAACGAATTTTGTTCTAGACTGCTCCATTGGGAACTTGAATAAAATTCTAGAACAAGCCCAACAAGTAGGTTTAATAATGAGGGATTATAGCTATATAATATTAAATTTAGACATGCACACTATCGATCTCAGCCCTTATCAACATGGAGAAACCAATATTACTGCCGTAAGGAGTTGTAGTTACTATTTTCTATTGTTCTTCACCCATTTAACTATTGCAGTTCCGTCTAGTGGATCCTTCCAATACCGCCGTTATTGAAGCAGCCGAAGCTTTGCAAATGAAACGAAAGGAGCTTGGTTTCGAGGCGGAAGATTTCGGTCATCTTGCAGCATGGAAGATGCAAACAAGCACCAGTTTATTAGTTGACGCAGTTGTGCTATTCGCGGAGGTATTGAGAGATTATGGAAAGATTAAGACTAAACCGCTTCCTTGCAACTCAAATAATAATTGGGAACATGGGTTTACTATGTTTAATCTTATGAAAACAGTAATAGCAGTTACATTTCCTCCAATATCCCATCTGGCGTGTTTATTTATTTTTTAGAAAACTATTGAGGGCTTAACGGGGAAGATAGAATTTGACCACCAAGGATTCCGAACACAGTTTGCCCTACAGGCGGTCGAACTAACTGAAGGTGGGCTAATTGAAATTGGAACTTGGAATTCGAGACAAGGCTTAAAAATGGCCAGGTTTAATCCATTATCAGATGATGATAATTTGAGAAACGAATCTTTTACGGTTGTAATTTGCTGGGTAAACAGCGCTAATTTCACTTGAACTAGACTTAACTTGTATTTTTAAGGCCGAACCCTACGCCATGCTGAAAGACACACCCTCTAAGTTAACAGGAAACGACCAGTTCGAAGGCTTCGCCATTGACCTGATACGAGAACTAGCCAACTTGGAAGGCTTTAACTACACATTCGTCCAAAACGAAATCAATAAAAATGGAGATTACAATAAAACCACCGGGAAATGGACGGGAATGCTTGGGGACATTTTAGAGCGGGTAACTGTAACACATACGAGGTGGATAACCAAATCATTTCAGTAATAATGTTAGAGGGCGGACCTTGCAATAGCAGACCTGACAATTACGAGACAGCGCCAGGAGTTTGTGGATTTTACGGAACCATTTATGTCGCTAGGTTGTCTTAGAAAAGATTCTTTTCTGTTAACTAAATCTTTGAGTTTTAGGTGTACAAATACTCTACAAAAAACCTACGAAATCTTCTCCCAGTTTCTTCTCATTCGCTGCTCCTTTCGCTCCAGACGTGTGGATGTTATTTGCTATCACATTTTTTGGAATGTCGTTCATGTTTTACATCATTGCTCGTATTTGCCCTGACGAATGGTTCAATCCGTATCCATGCATTGAAGAACCGCAATACCTTATAAATCAGTACGACATGAACAACTGCATGTTTCTCATTATTGCTAATCTTATGCAAGAGGGGGCGGACTTTGCACCAAGGTAAGTAGACATTGTACCGTAACATTCCACACTGTTTAAAATTCTAGAGGTGCCTCCACCAGAGTTCTGACTAGTTTTTGGTCATTTTTTGTTCTGATAATGGTTTCAACATACACTGCCAATATGGCTGCCTTCTTGACTGCCGAAAAAGATGAATGGCCTTTCACTAACGTTAGAGAACTCGTTAAACGGGCTGATAAACTTGGACTTAAATATGGTGCGGCTCAAAATGGCGCCACACATAAGCTTTTTCAGGTAAACTGTAGCACCACTAGTTAAATAAGGTTTAATTTATTTCATTTCATTAAAGGAAGCTCAAGACGAAATATACAAGCAAGTTGGTGAGTACATGGATAGTCATCCCGAGGATATGGTGAAATTGTTTGAAGAAGGTGTTGACAGGGTAGCAGATGCAGATAACAACTACGCTTTCTTTATGGAATCTTCAAGTATTAAATATAAGACGGAACGAAACTGCAACTTAACCAGTGTTGGTAGTTTCTTGGACGAAAAGTATTACGGGATAGCAATGAGAAAAAGTTAGATATTTGTTAAAAAACAAACACATTTCCAACATTTGCCATTCCAGATTCAAGCTATAGAAGCAGATTAAGTGCCGGAGTATTGAAATTAAAAGAATCCGGAGTAATAGACGATTTAGAAAGAAAGTGGTGGGAGAAAGAGCGCGGGGGCGGACTATGTCTGGTAAATATTTATTTATCTCTAAGTACATAATATAATTTTAATGCGGCAAATAATTGCTAAAATATATATTTTAGAAAACCAAAGAACATACTAGTGCACCCCCTTTAAACTACAAACACGTAGCGGGTATCATCTGGATTACTATTGGTGGCACTCTATTAGCATGCGTAATAGTTTTTATAGAGCTAATGGTATACATCGTCAAGAAAAATGGAAAGAACCGAAAAAAGGTTGCCCAGCTTAAAGACGAACTAAAATTTTACTGCAAATTTGAAGAAACTACTAAACCCGTTAAGCAAACCAAACAAAATATACAAGTAAAGCAAGAAGGACTTAATGAAGAGGAGCAATCCGATACTGAACGTGAATCACAAGTCTAGTCAATTAAAACTTTAGATTTGGATCGATAGTTATGAAATCAGTTTTAATTACATAAAAATGGTAAATAAGCATATTGATGGGAATTACTTCTAAACTCATAAATTAATCAACAGATGTAAATGTTCGATATAAGTATGAACAATTGACTATGAAACTGTTTGAAAATGCTTTATTTTTATAATTAGTTCGTATCAATTAGAGTGCAATACTGTATCTTTTCAATAAATATTTTTATTTCATTTTGGACCCATAATCTTGTTTATTGGCCCTCGATAGCAAGCGTACCCACTTGCTTAATCACGATTATAGGTCTTGGAAAATTTAAAGCCCTCCTCTTCGCGTTGCGCCTTAAACATGCTATAATCTATTGATTATTTCTTTAATACATAAATAATATTAAATGTATACCTCAAGTAAGCATATCTGATTTCCATTATACTGGTATAATAATACAATAAAGGTGATCGATTTTACTGGCTGCAGAACATTATTAACACTTCGAAGATAAGTAGTTTGGCATGATTAAAATTTCATTCCAGTGTGGGTATCTGCAACTTCGTATATACTTTTGTTAAAAAAAACTGGAACTGAAATTCCCAAATGCTAATTAATTAATAGACTGCAAAATGCTAACAACAAAAATATATAGCAACCAAAAATACCTTCTACCGTTTTATTCAAAAGGAGTGTACACACTATGCTGTCGATAAAAAATATTTCTTAAATGTGTCATTAGCATTACATCCTGTAACATATAACTCTACAGAAAGATATATTATTGGGAAAATTGATAATATAGATTATTCATTTTGCAATAGTACCATTCTATTTATTTAAGGGCGAGTTGTTCAGTCATGGATTAACTGTAATCCCAGGTTAGTTACTATGGGTACAATTGTCTCAATAATTGTATCCATAGGAGTTGACCCGGATTAAAAGTTAATCCATGACTGAACAACTCGCCCTAAGATAAATATATTAAAATATACAATCATGCGTTATCAAAACCTATATAAAATGCTAAATATTATTTTATGTTTAAAATTTCAAGTCTGTATATTTCTTTCTATCTAAGTAGATCATGGCAGCCCAATATCTTCTCGTCTACATGTGATCTTAAACTATCTTTTATTTAATTAATTTTGTATCTAAATTTACACTTAACCGTCTCCTTTGTCTGTTTCTTATACTTATTTACTTTCAGTGCTGTTGTTAATCAGTACTTTCAATTCTTATCGACTCTTTAAATGTGTTTCCTTAAACTAAGCTCTTCGAAGTCTCCACCACATCTTCTGTGCATAATCCTAGCTGTTGCTATCTTCGTCGTACATCTATTCCCAACTTTTGTCGATTCCGTGTATTTTCTTCGACATCGGATTGTAATTCTTTCTTTGACTCGTATTTAACTCCTTTTAATTTCATTCTTTGTTTCTTCTTTATAATTACTCAGTTTTTTATTTATTTTATTTATTTCCAATAGTAATTCTTGTTTATTTTCCATTTGAATTTTGTTAAATTCTTGTTTCAAATTTAAGTCAAACTTTCTATGTGCGTTTGTAGCTGTTGATGATTTTGTTATACCTTTAAATGTCATTCTTGCAGCTCTCCTTTCAACCAATCTTTTAATTCGTGCAATTCTTTGTATTTTCTTCTGCGTTTGTGTTAAATTCTTAAATTCTTCTAGCCTCTTGCATATTTGTTTGTTTTTCTCATTAGACCTTTGTACACCTCGTATGTACCTGTCTTGGGTACAATAATTTTGTATTTATGTGTTCTTAAATTATTGGTAGATTTTCCTGTTCCATTTTTAGTTGTGCTACATTTGCAATAAACAATATTTCTTATTTATTTCATATAAATGTGCCACTTCTTAATTTGACTACCATTTAAGATTGTTTCGTTTCCAGTAATTATTTTTCACTTTCATTTCCATCTCACTCAGTGATCTACTTCCTTAATTCTGACTTTCCTTTTTCCAAGATATTAACTCGCAGTATTCTCACCAATGTAGCACTCAACCACTTCCTCTCGTTCCTAATTCGTCAGCAAACAGCTCCTTCTTGTTATTCCAATATGTTAACTCCCAGTATCCTTATCAAGCCATTTCCAAAGAGCCCCTTGTTATTATCAACGACATCTTACCAAACAAATTCCTTTTCCTCTAATTATATCCGCAAACAGCTCCCACTGGTACCTCAAAATTTCCTCTGCTTCTCAATATTTTCTTTCAGTTAATAACATTTGGTTTCTTACATATCTTCATCTTTTCACTAGGGTAACGGGTTAATTCGAAGAAAACGCGTGCGAGCAGGTCGAGAGTCGTTGGTCAATAGGAGCGAGAAACCAAACATAACGCCCAAGGTGTGCGAAAACATATACAACCTTGGCCTAATGACGGATCGATAATCCAATTCGTGCGACTAAAGGTCGTCAGAGTGAATTCAGTGACCTCAAAAAATTGTAAAACGCCGTGACCTTTGGACAAAGTTTTCCAAAAGGCATAAAAACAAGCAGTACAATATGGCTATTAAACGTAATGCTTTCCGCTCGTAACAATGATAACGAAGATGTACTTCAACGCGTTCTGCTAAATTTCAGAAGCAATGCATAGAAACAAATGATGGGCATCTTACGGATATTGTATTTCTGCATTTTATGTTTTTTAATAAGTTTCTCAAACCATTTTTAGTTTTATCGAAAACACCAAGTGTTTAGTATTAAGAAGGGTACAAACTGCGTCGCTATTTTTGCCGGCTACTTGTTTATCGACATCTGGACATTTTTATGACTAGCAGCCCTTAAATCGAAAAAAGCAGACTCGAACCGACGTTAGCCCTGATCGGTAGCATAGAATTATAGGTTTAACGTTCTGTGTACCAAAAATTTTCGTTCGTGTATTTATAGTTAAATAAAGTAGGTATATTTTAAAACGTTTGCTACCGAAATCAATTATTGTTTAGCATACAGACCACTAGTGAACTCTTTCAGGATCGTACACCAAGCTATCACAAATAGTTCAATCCTTGTAGAAGTGAAACGTTCATATCGAGAGCATCAGATCAGTGGGGCGTATGAACCCTTACTTAAGGTTAGATGCCCCTCTAATCTGATACTAATGATATGAGGATGAAAGATTACTTTTTGTGTCCTCGTATGCTTTTTCGCTGACACGAATAATACTAATCATTTGGCCATTCCCGCCCACTCTAACCATATTGTACCTATATCGGGACATGTTTAGTGTCTTTGTTTTTTTTTAATCCATAAGAATTAATAACTGTGAACAAATTTACATTGATGTCCAGTAGTAATTTATTTTTCTATTGATTTATTTAGATAATGATTGCCCAACAGCAATAGCTAATAATAGGACAAAAACAGAAATGATGAGTTCTGTATTTAGTTAAATGCTAAAAATAATTAATAATTCTAAATTAAAAAATAAAGATCATATAATGTTAATTATAACTATGGTTACTTCGCTCAGAAACTGATCTTAAAATATAAGATAATGTGCTATAGTTTAAGTCAGTGCAGTTACATACAGTGTTATAATTACTACACATGACATAAATGGGAGATCTTAAAGTTAAATTTGTATGCGCTGGGGGAAGATAAAACGGGATGTGGAAAGTTCGTCCCCACATTTCGTTCCCGGGATATGTCGTCTCCCCACATCTCGTACCCGGAAATTTCGTTCCCGAGCGAGCTCAATTTGTCTCCTAGATTACAGGTTGTTGAAAAACGAGTGCAGCGATCGGATTGCAGTTAGATAAATGAATGATTTTAATTAATTTATTTATTATAATAAACTTATAAAAACAAAATAAATTGTATTTATTAAAAATTACAGTTTAATCTAAGTATCTTCCTTATATCTTGTATACGGCCATAATTTCTCATTCTGAATACCTTTCCTTAGTAATATTTTGCCGTATTATGAACAATAAGGGTAGTTTACCTTAAAATAATATAGTTTTTGATTTACCGTCAAGGCCGACTTGTTTTTGAAAAACTGAAAATTTTGTTATGCAATACATCGTATAAACTATTAACACTGATATTAACCCTGCGACTTCCGCTCGACTCAAATTAAAGTGTATTTAATAAAATGTTATGGCCAAGGCCTTGCGGCGGATAAACATGATATCTTTTGAACCACAGAAATTTTAACAATCTTCTTTGAACATTTTCAATTGCGTTTTTGTGGCTTCATAGTATGGTTACCAAACAAGACAACAATATTCCATCTTAGATCTAACAAAAGCAAACTATAGCACCTTGAGAGCATAAATATTAGTGAAATCTTCGCAATTACGCAATATGAAACTCAAAGCCTTATAAGCAGACGCAAGTGTTTCATTAATATGAGTAACAAATGAAAAATCTGATTTAAATATTACTCCGAGATCCTTCGTAGAAGTGCATCGTAATAATATTTCAGAGGAAATCAAATAATCAAAAACAACTGGAGAGCATGTAAAGTTCAATATTTTACATTTGTTAATACGTATTAACCGTTAGTTTATTTGATTTGCACCATTTAAATGGCAATAACATCCTTTTTTTCTGAGGTTCGTACCTCAGTGGTTAAGCATCCTCACTACTGATCGAACGGTCGTAAGTTCGCACCCGGAACCGATGAGATTTTTGAAAATAAAAACGCAGATAAAAACCCCTACAGAATATCATCTTTAGAGAGCTTTAGAACCGTGTATTCCGTGTTATTACGATGTGTAGCAAATGAAAGATCCCTTCCTAAGGTTGAAACTTCTTCGTTTCGACAAAATTCTAGTAGGACCATACACCATCAGTCGGTGTCTAAGGTAAAGTACGTTTTTTTCCTATAAAAATTTTGAAGATCAAGATAAAATTGGCAAAACTGCTTTTTTTAAATTATTAGAAAATTTATTTTCGTCAGGTATGACATTTCAAATTAAATTGTCAGCTTTTCTTTTTTGAAAATGAATATGCGTAAAAACGAAATCTTTTAAAATTAAATTTAAAAAAAGCAATTCTGAAGTGTGCAGAGGAACTGTTGGATCTGAAGCCTAACATGCCAGAAGAAGAACTTTACGAAAAATTACCTAAAAACAAAACTCCTTTAATGTCAGTTTTTAAATTTCCCACAATTTTTAGTTTTAAAAAGTTACTAAAACAAATTCTACCAACATATATTTTTTAAAGGAATCCAAGTAATGCCAACATAAACCCTAAATTCTTTGACCTTCAAAATTTTTATAGGAACAAAACGTACTTTACTTGGTACTCCGCATGCTCTTGTACATAACAAACAACAACGACAGCATTCCTTGGAATCTTCCATTTGCATACCTATATGTTGTTCTTTCGTCTTCATACATGCTCACCTTTTATAGCTCCTCAAATACGACGGTAGGTAGCAGGATTTCTGGGTTAATTTGCTAGCAGGGTCTCTGTCGAATGTTACGCTGTTATAATAGTTTGTTACAGTATCAAACTGTTTTAACGACACTCGCGAGTGAGGGGCTTAATCAAGTCCGGGAGACGTCAACACTTACCCTGGAAATCTCACCAAACAGGCTTAAACGCCAAGGCTTGATATGCTCAGGGAAATAGGCGTGGTCCTAGAGACGGTACACCACAGGTCAAGCGTAACTGTATACATATAAGGTGTTGCAAAAGAAATAGGCGCCACAAGGTTTAATCGGGGAAACCCACGCTTAATCGAACCTTGAAGGCCAAACGGGGCGGGATACAAGTGCACGACCTCACGACACTGCAGCGGCAAGCATTCCCAACTAACCTGCAACGCTTAAACACTCAGGCTTTGCCGTACATTTATCTTTACAGAGTACCCTGAAAGTAGGCATGCACAGACTCGTCGGAAATCATAAGACCTTGTTTGATATACCGTTCTATTGGTCTCACACATGTAAATCAATTATACACAAAAATAAACAAAGTAATACCTACATGGACTAACTATATAGCCCAGCTGGGGGACCCCTTAATTCAAATAGACTATACTACCTAGCTAACAAGCTGCTAACTTACTTAGTTTTTAATAAGCGGCCTCGGCAAACGGCAATGTAACAATAAATGATCGCATAAGTTATGCGTGTACAGTTGAATGAATTAGTTTAATAAGCAGCCTTCGCAAAGCGACATTGTAACAATAAATGAACGCATAAGTTATGCCGGTACAGTTGAATGAATTAGTTAAATAAGCGGTCTTCGCAAAAAATCAGTAAATGAAGCACATAAAGGTTAGTTAGTTATTAATATTCATACACTACCTGACTGGGTCAGCGGAGCGATTACGTCACGGAGCTGGTGAGATAGTCTCTACAACGAATGTGCCGTCGGCAAAGCTTGGGTGTCGTGCGTCCCTCGAGAAGATTTCCCCCAATATGGCGGGGTCTGGTTTAATTCCCTTTTTGGGAAATCGGAACGAAAGCTGGTGAGACGGAGAGATAATCAGCTTTGCAGTTTGGATCCCCGAGCTAACGGGGAAACGACCCTCACTGCCCAACGGAATTTTGCAAAGCTGGCGGTCATACGAACAAACCAAGGGCACACAAAACCACACACACCTTAACAGTCCCTGAGAACCCTCGCAACAATAAAGCACAACAACACTGCCTCCCACCCGGGCACGAAGCGCAGGGAGCGACAAAGTAACCCTATAACGACTGTCTGCTGTAACGGCCGAAAACTGACTAAGGCCACAAAAACGCCACGCCGAGTTTCGCGCTAGACGTGCATTCTCGCCCCAAAAGTTGTAGCCAATCGAATCGCAGTTTGCCTCGCGTGACAACGGCGAGGCAAGCCGCGAACGAGAAAGAGCGACTGAAGCTTAAATTATTCAAGGAAGATATCTCGCTTGCTCCCATTGACTATATTTTGAAATTGATGTAAACGGGACGAAACAAAGGGCAGCTGCGACGAAAACTACTAGAGCCCAGAGGTGTGCAGAGTTGCGTGCGTGTCAACTTTAGAATTTTAAATGCAAATCGCTGAAGTACTATATGATACGAATAGCTGATGTATTATATGAGAAAATATGACTGAAAAGGAACCTATATATAGAAAAACTTGTAATTTTTGTACCAAAACTACTCCAACAGGTGGCACATCGGTAAAATATAAAAACGGCCTGAAAAGTTGTCCCTTTATCTAGAAAACTTTTCAATAATCGTAAATAATCCAGTCAACCTGTGGCTTTTTAGAAAAATAATATTATTATTATATTTTTTAAGTCCCCAACCCTATCCCTCTTGTATTCAAGTAAAGTACTGTGATAAAAGATTAAGGATCGGCCTTACCTGGTGGCGAAAGTTATACTTGGTATTTTGCCGGCTGGTAAATATCGGCCTAATTTGGCCAACTCGTCGAGAAGGGTCGGGGTTTCAGCTAAGCTGAAAAAAACTAGGAGAGAGGGAGCGAGGTCCTCGACGTCGACAAATCCTTGGGTCGGGCCTCTCCAAGGTATGAGAAAAATTCAGCAAATCAAAGAACGACAAAACCAATAACTCGTAACAATATTTATTCAAACAATTGGTTCTATAGTGCAAACATTAAGGTACACAAATGGACAGGCAAATCAACACACAAAGGCGATAATAAATACACATATGGTAACATAAAAACTTTTTACAGCTCGTGTGGTTACAGAATAGTTTACGATGTTGACTGGGAAAAGGATGAAAATCCAACCCTCAGTACTGGTCACAATATTTAGAGCTTTTGGTTATAGGATATTAAAACCACATTGTATCTTGATCAGACAGTTTCAGAATTCTGTTATTCCGTTTTCAATGACCTAGAGAAGGATTAACAATAGTAACAGAAGTGCTATAACAAGCAGTTTGTGATCTTGCCGAAAAATACTAGCGCATAACCTTATATATATATATATATAGTATATGCAAACAAACCAATAACTAGCCTAACCTAAACACATTAAAAAGCAATGGGCACCGCATAAGCCAATCTAAATGGGCGAGCTGCATAAATATGATTAATTACTGGAAAGCTTAACAAAAATAGCAAATTAAGTTAGAACCCACATTTTAAAATTTGTCACTAGAGGATGAAATTAATTAAAGGGAAACCCCGTGAAGCGGAGGTTCGCCCAAGGCCGACAGCGTCGAAACAATTCCGGCGAACGAATAACTATTAAAACTCCTGTACAAAGTAGGCATAAAAATTAGCACGCAACCTGTGAAGCAAAGTATAAAATCCATACACCAAGCTGTCAAATCAACGTGCTATATCTCCAGTATAAAAAATGTATGAAAAGAAGAAGACAAAATGGGCTATCACTCCCCAGCAATCACAGAATTCCTACCCAAGGCAGCGAGAAGAACATCGAAGGTGCAGAGGGTTCGATTAAGCTACCAAACCCAAACCTAAAATTGAAAGATTGTCTCAAGAAAAAAAGTTCTAACTAGGCGAAATAGAAAGAATACAACTTATGAAGAAGAGAAAACCCGACTATACAGGAAGGACACGGAACAAAGAAATGCACTCCGCGCAGCAATTTTAAATTCAAAGAAGAAGCCGGGCGAAAAATATGCAAGAAAGTCGATGATAATATATGAGGAGAAGGTTATAAAATAGCGAGAAAAACTACCAATTACACCTCAACTGGAACTCAACATAAACCAAAGGCTAAAAGAACCAAAATAGCTACTTCCAACCCATGAAAAAAAAATTCTTAAATTGGCGTGAAGAAAATAATTTGCATGTAGCTCAGACTTTTACCCTTGACGAAAATAAATATATTTTTAACCTAACAGATACAAGATAAAAGTCTTGTAATCTATTCTATCTATTACTTTATCTTCAATTTGTTTGAAAAAATAATCTTTTGCATATACAGTGAAATCTCCCTTACCGGACACCTCTAATAAGCGGACACCTCTCTTACACGGACATTTTGTTGGGAACCAACTTGCTTGCATTAACTTTACTAATAAAATTTTCTCTATTAAACGGACACTCTCTTAAACGGACACGGACACTATTTTTCGACAATTTTTAGACTGTGAATCTCTCTTGTACGGACACTCCAAAATGCAGGCCCAGCTAATGTCGTGAGGCGTCAAAACAATCCATAAATCCAACATTTAACGTTTATGTTGTTAAAATATAGAATTCTTTTGCAATACGGGAGGTATTAAGTCAACTCAAATCAGCGTTACGACCGCAGGAAATTCGACACTTTCATTACCCTATGCCCGATATTATTACAAAACAATCCATGTCGCTTGATTTTAGAGGCCTGCAATTCAAAACTACTTTGCCTTTTGCGTGGGCAGCCTATTATGATAAAAATAAAAATAGCAAGAATTTTTCCTACTTGCTTTTATTGAATGAAAGAATAAGAAAACTAGGCTCAGGGCCCCCGCGACCGCGGAGTCTACGGGTATCAAATTACGCCAGTGTAATCAATTCGAACCAGAGGACGATTTACCTTTATCAGTAATGGCTGAACTGTATAGGAGTATCCCAGAAATCGAAGACGTCGACCCTGACGAATTTATAAACATTAACAAGGAAATAAGCGAGGAAGATGATGTAACCGAAATTTCAGGTGAATCAGCTGCCGTTGATGTGCAGTTGGCAGAATTAGAAAACGATGGCGACTTAGAAATTTGTGAGAATGTAATCAAGACCCACACGGAAGCATTAACAGTGAAAATTTTTAAATGTTTTGCTAAAGAAAGTAATGACTTTAAAGTATTCAAACTGTCAAAATATTTAGAAATACATGCGAAAAGTATAATAAACAGTCAGAAAAACCCTTACGTCAAATGAATATTTTAGATTTTGTAACAACTATTACATAACTTTGTTTCAATTATTTTATTATTCCTATCTGTATTGTTAGCGCGTATACCTTTGCATAATACAACTTTTTTAAACATAAAAATGGATTTTTCTCTTAAGCGGACGCCTCTAATAACCGGACAAAAACGTTGGCACCGTACGTGTCCGCTTATGGGAGATTTCACTGTAGCTCAGACTCTTACCCTTGATAAAGGTAAATATATTTTTTTCTATAGCACATGTTAAAGTGTGCTTTTATCAACTGAAAACAAAAGGTCAAGTTTTACTTTAACAGCAAGGGTAGATAAAGCAGCACTTTAACATCAAGGATAGATAAAGTAATTTAATTTTCTAACTTTTGTTTAAATTAAATATGACAGCTTCGTATTATCGTAGCAATCCAATCTAGCTACTGACATTTTGAAATGTGATTAACTGTCATTATTTTCTTTTAAAATTGTTAAAGTTCTTGCTATAGAAAAAAATATTGTATTATACACGACGATAAAGTTATTTCTATCCACTCTTGAATCATTAACGTCTCGACTGCGTCTCGACGTTAAACGATTCACTCGTGGATATAATTTAACTTTATCGTCTTGTATAATAAATTACTATTTAACCCAACAGATACAGGGTAATAGTTAAAAAAAATAAGTGTCTCTATTCTTGCTTTATCTTAAACTTGTCTGAAAAAGATAATATTTTAAATATAGCTTAAACTTTATCCTTTGACGAAAATTAATATATTTTTTATTCAATAGATACAGCGTAAACAACAGATACAGAGGGCACTTCTTTCTTTTAATATTTTCGAAATTTCTAGTTACAAAACTTCCACTTCCCAGGCAATTTCTATGTAAAGCCCTTTACAGAATTTTTACATTCTCATGCGGCGTTGCCAAGTTGTCAATTATTACTGCCCTCATTTAAAAGACGAAGGAAAAATTGCAATCGTGAAAAACTCATATTCCCAGATTTCTTCAGGTCTACACTTTTTTAAAATTAGAATTGTGTTTTAAACTCTTGTTTTCTGTTTTATTTTATTTGTATTCTTTTTTGTTATTTTAACATTGAGTTGTTTATTTCTAGAAAATTGTAATTAAAATGTTAGATTTGTTTTTGAATGCATTACATTACATCATATATACGAAAAAAAATTAAGTAAAATTATTATTTCTTGTCACCTCTGTCGTTGGTGTGCTGAGGGGCGCAAAAATGTTGGCTTGCCTGCAGTGAAGTTTTTCCTAGTTACGGCCCTGTTGAAAGCTTAAGGATATAAGTGCATTGTCAAAGAGTTAAATTTACAAATGCTGCTAAAATAAAACACGTAAAAAATAAAGAAAATGTTAAAAGCCAGACGGATAAACAAGGACATGTTTTCATTTTATAATTAGCCGATTCCCTTGCGACAACTTCAAGCCAAATAATCTCAAATATGTGTGCACATTTATGTACCAAAATAACTCTGGAACTCCGTTAGCAGGAAGTCGAATAAAATGTCTGCAGAACTCCAACTGCGTTGATCTCACTCCACCTGCAATCCAATGTTATGGAAACTGAAATTATTAAACAACAATAATGCAGTGCAAAGTGCTGCTAATTCTAAGTTTTGCATTCATTATTTCTAAAAGCATTTGCTATCAAGAACATGTTGCTGTGGGTAAGTCGTACTTGTTTTACTGCTTTTGGCTTTTGTCTAAATATAATTATGTGCAACCGTTGCAACTTTCCAAATGTGGGATTAGAATTTTATTTAGGATTTTAATTAATTATTTTTAGTTCCGTTTTTAGGTGACCTAAATTGCTGCCAAAAACTAATTTTAAAATTGTGTTTACTTTTGTGAATATTGTTGTGAATGTTATTGATAAGCAAGTTGATTTTTGGAACAACATTTAATTTCTCCTCTGTTCTGTGTCCGGTAATTATTAAATGCCGCTTTTAGAATTAGACATAGTTAATGCATAAATACAGTAGGTGCATCCGTTATAGCCGCTGTTCCCGTCCTACGTGTCTATTAAAACCGAAGCGTTGAAACTTGGACGTCACTTCTGCTTCTTTAAATTACACAAGTGTTCAAGTATTTCAAATAAATCACTGTTCGTACTTTTACTCTTTTTATAACTTTTTATTTTTCATAACCGTGACGTCGATACATGACTTTTATTATGCTGTTTTCAGGCGGTATCTTTGAAGGTACAAACGAAAATGAAGAAATCGCTTTTAGGGTGGCAATAGACATGGTGAATCAGCAACGTCGTTTGCCCTATCATTTAGTCCCTATAACAAGTCGAATACAGGCGGACGATGTAGTGGATGAAAACAACATAATAGACAGAACTTGGGACAAGCCATTTGCAGCCCTCGAGGCAGGTTGCTCCATTTTAAATGCAGGCGTGGTGGGCATCTTTAATTCGTTGTCAGAAGACAACTCCAACACCATTCAGTCTCTCTGCGACGCGAAAGGCATTCCAGTCATACAAACGATGATGGATACTGAGCACGAACGAGATTGCTGCTCGATAAACGTGTTTCCACATGTCCCAATGCTGGCAAAAGCTTTCGCCGACGTTGTCAAGGCGTGGAACTGGAAAAGCTTCACCGTCATTTATGAAAACCAAGACAGTTTGCCTAAAATAACGGAAATGCTAACGATCTACAACACTACTGGGAATTCAGTGGTTCTGCGTCAAGTATACACCAGTGGAAATGGAGATTTTAGGTAATTATACACAGAGATTTAATTAATTAACTTCCCCGTTCTTCAATTAATTTCAGGAAAGCTCTCAAAGAGATTTGGCGGTCAGGTCAAACCAATTTTGTTTTGGATTGCTCAACAGATAGTTTGAAAGATATATTGATACAAGCGCAACAGGTGGGACTTATGACTCACCAATACAACTACATTATCATAAACCTGGACATGCACACTATCGAACTGGGGGCATATCAGTATGGAGAGACCAATATCACTGGAGTATGTATATTCAAGAGGGAAAATAAACGTTGATTTTAAATTTCCAGCTTCGATTAGTTGATCCTCTGAATCCTCTCGTCATGGAAGTTGCAGACGCTATACGGGATAAAAGAATTCTTTTGGGCCTGCCAGTAGAAACGGTGGATTCTTTCGTAGGTGCATGGAAGCTACAAACCCGTACGTCTTTGATGGTGGATGCAGTAATGCTATTTGCAAACGCTTTACATGACCTTGGCCATTTCAGTACTATTCCCATTCTCTGCAACTCGAGTGATACTACTTGGGTGCATGGTGAAACTACATTCAATTTTATGAAAACGGTAACCCACAATTAGTTTTAGTATAATAATAAATAATGTGAATCTTAGATATGACGATTAGTATATGTTAAACTTACCCTGCAATTTACCTAATCAAATTCGTTTAGGAAACCCGTGAAGGATTATCAGGCTTAATACAGTTTGACAACATGGGCGTTCGCAGTGATTTTAACTTAGATTTAATTGAGCTGCGAGAAGGTGGCATAACCAACATCGGATCGTGGAATACCAAAGAGGGATTAAATGTTTCAAGAATCTATCCACCAGTGGAAGATTTCGATGAAGAGAGTTTGAAAAACAAATCTTTTATTGTTGAAATTTGCCTTGTAAGAATGTGCATTTTGAATAACAATTTCACTACTTCCACTAATTACCTTTCAGACCCCACCATACGGAATATTAAAAGACACTAAAGTTAAGTTAACAGGAAATGAGCAGTACGAGGGCTTTGGGGTCGACTTAATCGACGAGTTATCGAAATTGGAGGGGTTCAACTACACATTTATCCTCAGAGAAGACAAAGCAAACGGAGATATCGATAAGAAAACTGGAAGATGGACAGGCATGATTGGAGACGTCATAGATGGGGTAGGTACACAGCAGCAAAGTAATTTAGCTTGACAGATAAGTTTATTTTAGGTTGCAGATTTGGCCATAACAGATCTGACTGTTACCCTAAAGCGACAAAAATACGTCGATTTTACGAGCCCTTTTATGGATTTAGGTTAGCCTCATCTAGAATTGTTTAGATTAGGACATAACAATGCCCAATCTTACAGGAATTCAGATTTTGTACGCACAACCAACAGCTGCTCCTCCCAGCTTTTTCACGTTTGCCTCGCCGTTTGCAACAGAAGTTTGGTTGCTCCTTACCGTGGCATATTTTGGAGTGTCGCTAGCTTTGTTCGTCATGGCAAGGCTTTGTTACTCGGAATGGACCAATCCATATCCATGTATAGACGAGCCAGAGCACTTGGTAAACCAGTTCAGTTTAAGAAATTCTCTTTGGTTTACACTAGGTGGTCTTATGCAACAAGGCTCAGATATAGCTCCTACGTAAGCAACACCTTGCTGGCATAGAATGATTCATCTATTTGAAACTTACAGAGGATTATCAACGAGGTTGCTGACAGGATTCTGGTGGTTCTTCACGCTTATCATGGTAGCATCCTACACTGCTAATCTGGCCGCCTTCCTTACTTCAGAAGTTAAAAATATGCCTTTCAAAGACGTTGAAGAGATGGTGCAACGCGCTGACAAACTTGGAATTAGCTACGGCGCCAAATCAGGTGGTGCTACGTTCGGATTTTTTAAGGTATGGTAAAAGTGTAACGGACGACTTCTGGGGTTGGACCATGTCATTATTAAGATTGAAAAACTCAAATAATAGACTTCATTAGGAAGTACTAATCAAAAAATCACGGTAACCCAACGTGTAAACTACGCCAGAGACGAAATACTTTTGCAAGGAAAGGGATGGAAGAGAACGGTAACTCAACGTGTGAACCACGCCAGAGGAAAAACTCTTCTAACGATCGGAAGGGATAAGGCGAGATTTATAACCAAGTGTCGTCGTGGTTGAGTGAAGAGGGCGATGGGAAAGGTTTGGAAATTAGCGCTTTCCACGTGAAAGGAAAGGTAAAGCCTTCGACTCGATTGAGATTATTATGTTACCTCCTGATGAAGCCCCTTATAAAAGTGGGTGACACGGTCCAATCCCGGAAGCCGTTCGTTACATAATAATAATGGCCGTAAAAGCCTCCGAAATCATAATGAACAACAATTTCTGACCGTTTTAAATACTTGAAGGGATCAGAAAATGAATTGTACAAAAAGATTGGTGAATACATGGACAAACATCCTGAAGCTATGGTTAATGACAACGATGTTGGGGCTGCCAAGGCGGCAAAGGGAAACTACGCGTTTTTCATGGAATCTACTTCTATTAGTTATGCCATAACAGGGAGCTGCAACTTAGATTCTGTTGGAAACAAATTGGACGAAAAGAGTTATGCAATAGCAATGAGACAAAGTAATAACATGCAAAAATCTAATAGTACCTTAATTACTAAACTGGCCTAAAAAAGTTAAATTCCCCAACATCATTAAGCGTTTTTTTAGATTCTCCGTACAGAGGACGACTGAGCGCAGCGGTGCTAAAGCTAAAAGAGACTGGCAAAATAGACGAGTTGCAAAGAAAATGGTGGATTGAAAAACGCAAAAAGCCCGAGTGCGTGGTAATATTCCCAAAAATAGGAACTGTACAATATCAAACCGATTATCTTTCAGGCGGCAAGCGAAGGTACTGAAGCTCCCCCGTTGAATCTTAAGCATGTAGGAGGTATTTTTTGGGTATCTGTTGGAGGCACCTTCTGTGCATTCGGTTTCGTGTTCTTGGAGTTGGTGCTGCATGTTATTAAAAAATACAGAGGAAACATGCGAGCTTGCCTCGAGGAACTGAAAGAAGAGGTTAAATTTTACTTCGCCTTTAAGGGCATGGTAAAGCCAGTGAAGAGCAGAAAATCTGAATCGCAATCTTTAGATAGCAAAGAGAAACTCGGAGCTGTAGAATCCACACCTGTGTCTTATGGATTCACTGCAGAAATTATTCCCCCCGACTAAGTTTAACTCATTCGTGATAACTTCTAACGTTAATTTTTAAGGTCAAATAGTGTATTGTAAATTGTAGGCTTTTTGTATTTCACGCAGTTTTGCAGTAGTCAGTAAATCAAGAAGTAACAATAAAAATTAACTTCTTATTCTCATTCACAACCATATCAATTTAAAGGCAAAATTAAGTTGTCTTCATTTTCCTAGTTACGCCGGAAGTTTTAAATCAGCGTCTACTTAGGCATAATTAAATTTATTTTAAAAATTGTCGCCATAAATTCTAGCAGTGTGTATAATGCCACCGGTATTTCATTGCGGTTATCTTGGCTTTTTATTTGATACTACAAAAGAAAGGTTAAAAGTTGCTAAATTACATTTATCGTGCATTTTCCTTGAAAATTCTCACATGAATGATATAGAACCCGCAATTCCTTTTAGTGTCGTATACATTATTGAAAATTGCTTATTGATGTTACATTATTAATGCATTTAATGTCAGGAAATTTCTTTAATTACTTTAGTAATTAACGTTTTTGCCTTAAATTTCAAGATAATTTGCAATTCCCAGCAGCCATTAAGAACATACATCTAATCTACTTTTTTAGTTTAAACAAATCTCGTATAACGTACTTACGTCTGGAAGAGAAAGGTAATTACCTTTAGCAAAACAATTAAAAGCACACCTATCCGGTAACATGCACTTATGAATCTTAAATTCCTATAAATTTCACGTTTAATGTAGTACTGTAAATGGAGCTTACGATCTAGTTGTTAACGGTCACATTCATACAAAGAACTGTTGAAATTAGAACAGAGCACGGAGCCGAGAAAAGAGAATTAGAAAATTTTGAGCAATTGATTTTGCTGCATACCTTTACCCATGCCCAACTAACGCATTCTAATTGCCTGCTTCGAAATGCCAAAGAAAGTGAGCTACTAACACAATTATTATTATGTTGAAATGAATTGCTCAGAACCTTTCCACGCCATTCCTGTGAATTTAACTAATAGCCAATTAGTGTGGTGTAGACAACGGTGTTGTTATTGTAAGCATAAGCAATGCGGTCTATATTGTTCCAGCCCATGACACTGGACCTATAAAGTGACATTTGGAATGGCCTACGACAATCTGTTAACACGAGTTCGCCAACTTTTAACAAAAACTTACTAGTGTTGGTCACTAAATGGTAGGGATGTCGGCGGATACCCGGGTACCCGGGTCAACCCGGGTATATTTTCAGGACCCGGGTACCCGACTACTAAATTATGTAATTTCTAGAAAGTCAGCCTTTTTCGAAGATGATAAAAACTTAAAAACAAATGGAATAAGCTCTGGAAAATAATAACCAGAATCACTCCATCACATACCACATGTTTCTTGTTTCATATAATAAATCCCCTTCACGGAAATATTCAACCAGTCAATAGTACCATTAAATCGCATCAGTATGGAAGGAAGTAACATAACATCATCTGTGTGATTTTGACGCTGCTACGAATTTCGAATACAAAGTCACGTATTTGAATTTGATAGCACTTGGAAGTGTGAAAATATTTACAAATAACAGACGACTTGCGGTTTAAATTGGGGAGTAGTACTATTTCAATTTAGTTCAGTTTGATACTCGCGGCGTAAAGAAAGAAATGGTAGCTACCTCAGATCTTCCAATTTAAGCTAACATTTTTGTTATATATTTCGGGTAGCCGGGTACTGTTTTCGGGTACCCGGGTTTGATTTTAGACCGGGTACGACATCCCTACTAAATGGACAATCTGTCAGTGCACTGTCCCTGTCATTCTGATACATGTCAGTTGAAAAAAATCTTTAAAATCATGGCTATCTACATGGCACTGCGTCACTTCACCGTAATATTCGATTTAAAAATAATTCGTAATGGGTAGGTACCTAATTCTTCATTGTAAGTAAATCGCTATTAATTTTGACTTCGTCTAAAACAGTATTTATTTGTTCCAAATAATTTGCCTGAAAGCTAGTGGTATTGCAGTCGAAACAAGGCTCTTCATCTTATCAACCTTTATATCGGCTTTTTCAAAGTGCTTTTCACATACAACACTAATCTTTCTAATCCGCCAGTCGTCTCAATTAAAAATTTAGTACCATTTTTGTGCCGCTGTTTTATTCGATGAAAGTTTGTACACGCTAGTATTATAGGGAGCAACTGATGAAGTTTAGTTAATTTGACTTGCAACGGATGTTAACTGTCTTGTCAAAATAAAGTATGATCAAAACTTATTTTCATCTAGTCTCCGTAAAGCATGAAATTTCTGAATGCTAAATATTTCTAATAGGAGTGGGTTACTGTTATTTTTCCATCACAAGCCAATATTTAATTAAAATTTACTACATAATTTTGTCGAACAGATTGAATGTTAAAGTGATAAGTGTGGGGACAAAATTTGCCAGCGAGATAAGAACTAATAATAATAATTGCAAAGCCTGGAAAATACGAACGTGACAGACAGCGCCGCTAATTTTAGATTTAAAGGTGAGAGAGTTAGAAATTTGAATTCTCACCTTTCGATATTTTTTTCTAAATCTTGCTCTGGCCAAGATTCGAACTGGCGATCTCATGCTCGACAATGCAGCGTAGTTAGGTGAGCGCTTGACGTCTATTATTGGTAACGCGAATACAATTCGACAAGTACATACCTACTAGGTAGGCCATAAGTTACGTTACCATTAAAAAATTTAAAAATTTACTTATTTTTTACTTTTTGTATTTTAAGTATATTAAAGTTGGAAGAGTTATAATACAAGAGCAATTCACAACGGAACAAGAAACTAAAATTACAGAATGTTATCCTTAAAATTAGCAATATATGGCGAACTGGTAATTTAATTAAACTCGGCAATCAATTGACCGCCACGATTACCCGACTTAATTGCACATGATTCTCTTCTTTGTTCTTATTTGAAAGAGAAGGGTGTATAACAAGCCCCAGACAATCCAGCAGCTCCAGGACCATATCTGCGCAGAATATCGAGCACTAATACCATAAATATTTAAATTTGTAATGAAAAATATTCTAAAAACAGCTCTTCCCTACAAGGGTGGAAATAGACACACTTAGATCTTTTAGTTATTCTTAACAATAAATAAGCTATTCGCTTTTTAAATGGCAACGTGGCTTATGGCCCAACCAGTACAAAGAAAAGTGCGACTTGCTTTTATAGCTACTGATTCTAATTCACTCTGTGGAACAGATTTCATATTTAAGTAATAGTTGGGGGGGGGGGGGGATTTTCCAGAACTAATAATAATAATTGCGTGACTTGACCGGAAAGTAGGAATGTAACAAGCAGCGCCAATTACAGGTTATTATTACACAAACGGAATTAAAAGTTGTAGCTATAAAGAAGAACTACAACAGGATATTTGCCATTTTCGAAGCAAATGTGGAAGGCTTTAAAAAAGATAGTATCAACGTCAGGAGTCGAAAATGATATCCGGATCAAGTTTGGTTTGCGTGTAATTATGGATAAGTCTATTGCAGTACAGAAATTTAATGAATTCTATATTGAAACCATTAACGAAATAATTAATACAATAGGGCAAGTGCAAAAATTGTATACTGTTAATAATTGCAATAGTAGTGTTAATGAATTTAAACTCATAGCACAAAAGGTTCTACAGAAATTGATTTTCTCCATAAAAACAAAATTAACCCGGATGAAATTCATATTGCTTTCATAAAAGAGAATTATGTAGAGTTGAAGGGCACACCAATTAATTTTATTAACATAGAATTTCGGCTTAGACCGCTTAGTCTTTGTGGATAAACATCCAACATTCTCTGCTTTATTGTACCTTGCACCTTGTGAACTCGAACAAGTATCCACGCGAATAGCCATCGCTGTGGCTCTCGTTGTTTGAGTACCTTGAGAACGAGGATACTTAGGCAGATTTGGCCTTGTTGTTGTTTGTGTACCCATATTGACTAACGTTTCGCAAGACCTTGCAGCTTGCATCATCAGAGTGAAAGTCGCACTAAGAACTGAAGGTCGGTGTGGAGCTATTTATGATCCTCTATGCCAGCCGCTCGGAGCAACATAACGCTGATTGGTCGTTCAAATGCAGCCTAAACCGTGGGGCGTGGCCGTATGACGCATAGTGGTTGTAATACTCAAAGAGTATAAAATTAATTAATCTGATTAGTAATAGTACCTAAAGCCTTGAAAACATCAACAATAGTACCTATAGGAAAGGTTGCTAATGCGGTGAAAGCAGAAGAATTTCGGTCTACAAACATGTTAACAGCTAAAGAGAAAATACTAGAGGGAGTAGTACTCCTTCAGTTAATTTAATGCATTCAAAATTTTAACGGAATATCAATCAGGCTTTAGGGAGGGTTTTAATTGTGAAACGGCATATCAATATATACTAAATGATTGGAAAATCGCAATAAATCAAAATTTAATAGTAATAGTTGTCTACTTAGACCAGTGGTTGCCAACCTGGGGGTAATTACCCCTTAAAGGGTAAAATGGGATTTTCTTAGAGGTAAAAGCAGGGATTGGATCAAAGCCAAGGATTGGATCATCGTTTATTTGATAATCAATTATTATTTGATTACTAAATTTTATCAAATATAAATACAAGGCTGCGACGCAGCACTGCACATATAAGGAGAAAGAGTTACACGCCAAAATAACAGATAATGTATTTTGTATTTTTAAAATATCATATTTTGCGGATTTCTTCGAAGATATAAATACGCTTAGCCTCAGCTTGCAAGGGAATATGACGAATATTTTAACAGCTCAAGATTAGGTTGCTAGTTTTCTTCGCAAATTGCAGTTTTACCAACGCAGAGCTGGAGTTGAGGACGTTTAGATGTTCCCAGAACTAACAATGGTGCTCGACACTATAAATAGAAAATGCTCATACACAGATGAAATAACTCTCCACTTGTCATTAGTAGTACATTCTACCAGCAAATATTTTATTGATTTGGAAAATCGCCAAGTAAATGCTTGGGTGCTGACCCTTTTCAGGGGATAAAAGTATATTTCCAGATACTAAAATTGAAGCTAAAGCACAATTCCTTGAATTTCGCGAAGATAAGACACTGAAAATATGTTTCGAAAACACACAACTAGCAACATTTTGGCGAAATATTAGCGGCGAGTATCCGTTATTTTCCGAAAAAGCCGTGAAAATACTGATTCGCCAAAACTTACGGGTGTAAAAGCGGATTTTCGACAATGGTGACAATGAAATCAAAAGCAAGGAACAAATTGAACTTGGAGCGCGACTTACGATGTGTATTTGTCGAAACTGCACCGAATATTAAGGGTATTGAACACGACTTAATTCGACATTTAAAGCCTCCACACGTAAATACTTTACGTCATCAATTGGAGTATTCCTTTCCTTCTATAAGTCTACGTTAGTTAGAAAGATATGAATGTGAGTAACACACTGCTTTTCGTAAAAAGTGGATTACGTTGGAACCAGTCCACTTAGAATTACATTTTGTGTTGTATTGTTAAACTTATAAAAAGTACTTTGTGGGCACCTCATTTAAAAACAAAATGGTTCAACAATTTCTTCAAAATTAGGATTATTGTAAAAAATCAATAAAAACAGTATGCATTTAAGAAATATAAGGTAGTTTTTAGGATCATCCGTTCCTTAATCAATTGTACACACAATAGTGTAAAGATAATTAGTAAATTTCTTTCGGTTTTTCTATAATTTCCTTTTTCATTTTTCTTGCATTTCATCTATACCTCACAAGCAAACGCGAATCATCATAGCGCTTGCTCACTCGTACAATGCTTCAAAAATCTAGGATCGCACAATTACCCGTTACATATAGCCCGAATAACGTCGCTGCATCGTTCAGAGAGTCGTTGGCTAATTGTACGCCTACTGCATCGTTACAGTACAACATGAACATGAACATAGTTTTCGATTCTAACCAACTTTTCTTAATAACAATTTTCGATATTGTCACAAATAAAAGTACTTTATCAATATTTTTTGACATTCCTCGTATACGGCTTTAAAAATTTTATATCTGATGATTGCATTTTAAGTTTTGGACCATGCAGAACTTTTTATAAAAAATAACTTTTTTTCGTAAAATTAATAATAAAAAAGTTTTCCATATGGTGCGAACTTAAGCAGACACACTGTATTTATTTGAAATCAATGGGTGCCGCCCCTAAGAATTAACTAAGACAAACAACGAAACAACGGCTCGATTTATAAACGAATCTCTTGGTAATTTTAGTTTTTTTTATAAAACAGGTTGATTACTAATATACCTAACTAACATTTCTTAAAGAAATATTGTGGCTACAAGGTATTCAGTATGAACGTGCTAACTGATGGAGCACCGTATATAATAAAAGCTGGAACACACCTAAAAGTATTTTATCCCAATTTAATCCATTTGACATGTCTAGCACATAGCGTCCATCTAGTTTATGAAGTTATACACAACCAGTATGAAAACGTAAATGGTGTAATATAGAATACGAAGAAAATTTTCCTGTAGACTCCTTTATGTGCGAAGATGTATAAAGAATACTTGCCAAACCTTCTTCTGCCCCCTGAGCGTGTAATTACCATATGGGCTTGGAAGCAGCTCTGTTTTACTGTGATAGTTTTGAGCAAATACAAAATGTAAACACTGGATAATTAAGTCCATAAGTACATTTTCTCATTGCATATGTTTTAGAGGTTGTGATGTTGTTTGATGCTAGCAATTCAGCTGCCATTCAAAAAATGCAAAACTATTTTATTCAAGACGAAAACCTCAAAGGAGACTTGTTCTATATTAAAGCTAATTTTAAAGTCCTAATTACTTGTATTGATTAGCTTAGTTATATTATTGCGTAAAATACCATGCCTAAACAATTATTTTAAATGGCCTATTTATATGTCCTGTTATAAAGTTTTTAACTGCCTAAAATCCTTGCTTTAGCTTATGCAGTTTCGTGAGACCTTTTATATCATTTTATAAGCGGTTGTGACAAAAATTGTAAATTTATAAAAGCGGTCGAGGTCGAAAGTAATTACCGAAGTCGTAGGTTGTGCCCAAGTAAAGTGATTTATCATGTTTACTGCATTTTACTGTGTTTTTTCGAAACTGATATTGATTTCGGAAATATCATCCTCTAGTTATTTCATTGTAGTATTAAGGGGATGAACTAAGTGACTTACAAAAAATTAAATTTATTGCCTATAGTTACGCGTTACATAAAATTGTAGAATAAAGTAGCTGTGCTGAGATCTGAGATCATCTACTGCCCAAAATATAGAACGTTTTTATAGTTTTGTGCTTTATAAAATGCCATATCATTGACTTATCAGAAAAGACCAGAAGTTTAGGCAAAATGACGAAAATGCTTATTTTAGTGGTTTATCTATACATAAATCCCATTTTTAGGCATAAACGTCTGTTTGGTTTTATTTTTAAAGCAGTATATCTCAAACCTACTGAAAGACTGCCTGAAAGTATTAATTTTAATGGGGTTTTCCTCTAAAAGCCGTTTCCGAGTAAATACCAGCAGAAATTCCTATCTTGTATTGTAAGTAGTAAAATATGAACAAGAACTAAACCCACCCTTGAAGGTCACAACGCCTGCAGGGATATAACCATTCATTACAGGAAGTAAGTAATTTACTGGGATTTTTATTAACAACTGTTAGAAAAACTCACAATTTGCATCGTGTTATTACTCCTAAAATTGTATATTAGTTTCAGTTTGGTTTTGAACTTTGCCATAGTCATGGTATCAGTCCTTGTGTACATTTAAAGATGCCGAAAGTACACATATCGGTGACGGAGAAACTACAAAAACTAATTAAATTGGTAGTGATGTGTTAACTAGTGACAGAAGAGTACTGTATTGCAAATGATGTGACAAACCCATAAATTATGAATATAAGTATTTTCAAACTCAGCACGTAGAAGAAATGAATCACAGCAAACAATAAACTCAAAAAGTGAAGCGCTTAAAACAACTCTTCTCGCTACATTTAAGGCAAAATAAATACCTTATTTTACTGCCAATTATGTATTTTTGTAGTGACTGATTTCTTGACTAAATATTTTAATAATTTTTCATGTCTGAACATCCAGTCTTTACTTATCAGGGTCTTTTGCAAATTCTGTAGGAAGCAATTTCTTGTGTCTATTTTAATAAACTTCAGCAGCTACAATGTTTTTCCTCGGTAAACGATTAATCTACATGGGTACATGCCTATTCAATATTACAATATTTAAGCTGTTATTTTACATGAAATATTTAAGTACCTACATTCATATGCACTAGGATTGTTTAATTGCAATAACACTATTAGGTGATTAAAAGCTTAGCTTTATAAATACTACAAATTGGATAAATACCCGGTTTTTAGGTATTTACCCGAGGCAGGGGTAAATACCCTACCCACTGGGTATTTGCACGACCCACATCACTAAGTAGAGACAAATGAAGACTTGAAGTTCTTTGTTTTCAAAAAGAAGTTTGAGGAAAGGATTTGCTTTTATTTGAAGATTAGTCTTTAAAATCAGCACTCCACGAATTCCATGGTTCCAGAGATTACTGACAGTGTAATGCAAGATTTTGAGAAAAAATATGTAGCTAGACAGTGATGTGCAAAATATAACAAATTTTTAGAGGTAGTTAATATACTCTGCAACGCATGAAAGTAAACTGAAATATTAATCTGACTGTTGTTTTACTTCTAAACACAAAGTAAACAATTACATTTTTAAGCAACACATTTAACTGATAATGACAATAGAAGTATTCGACTGAAATATTGGAATATTATGATAGCGTGAAAAACATTTAGATTAATTCATTATCCAACATCTAAACCTCCTATATAGATCGTGTAACCAGAGCTGGGCAGTAATTAATTACTTTGTAATTAAATTACTAATTAAATTCCTTTTTCTTTATTTGCCTTCCAATTGAATTACTTTTTAAAATGCGATAATTGTAATTAGGAATTGCCATTTTCGTTAAAAAGTAATTGACAATTACTTTTTGAAGGTAATTAATTACTACATTCAATTACTCAATTACTTTTATGTAATGAAATTACTCTAAAAATATTTAAATTACTTTACAAGTATTTGAATTACCTGTGGTAATTGAAATAACTCGCGGTATTTGAATTACTTTATGGTAATTTATTTACTAAAATACTGACCTCGACTGGGTGCTAAATCTCCAGAACGCAAAAAATACGATGAGGTCTTATTAAGTTACATATTAAGCAAATCGGAATAGGGTAGTCCCGGTTCAATATAAATTTAATTTATGATTTCTTCTGACGAGTCGAATAACAGCAACTTTAGTGCAACATTGTCATTCACAAGCAAAGAGTGCATTGTGCGAGTATGTAGATGTGATATGTAGGTTGTAATAGTGAAGCTAGTATTTATTGTGTAAGACGCTAAAACTATAGGTATTTGCGGTAAGTACATTTGTCAGAACATTTTTAAATTGTACGAACGTACGGCTATTAGAGTATTTTTCTAAATTACGACCCCACTTGTATATGGGTTTTTCATATTATTCCGCTTGTTAAGTTAAGCTTATCGAATTTCATGCAAGCAGTTAATGGCTTATAGCTGCTGCTCTCGCCGACGTAGAATCTGAAAAGCACGTATTTCGTATCTTAGCTTATATTCGTTGGCACGCTAGATTACAAATATCGATTTCGTCTGCAGAGGCATTCTAGAATATTCTGCGACATGAATTTAACAAACAACCCCCGTTAGTGCGAAAGAGTCTGCAAGCTTGCAGTCATCTTGTCCATTGTTGCACGTGTTTCGCGCGAGACAAAGACGCGCTTTCCCCCGTCTTGATTTGGCAGCGTGGCTTATTTTTGGGAGTGTGTTCTCGGACTTGAAGCGAGCCGGTCACAGGAGTGTGTGTGGCTGAGATTTGGTGCTGTGTTTATTCTCGTCGAATTTCCAAGTGCTTCTCTGTTTCGTAGAATGGGCCGTTGTGCCAATATAACCCCTATGTGTATGTGGGATAAAATTGAGAGCGTTTACCCCTGGTCAAATTTTACGTGCGAGCCTTGTCGATTATTCTGGTCGCACCGTGGCTTCTGATTAGGAAACTCTGGGACTTCACCAACGCCTACGCTTCGAGCTCATTGGAGCCCCTCGCTCCGTTTCGTAGTCTTGTGACACTCACCAAACTCCAAGCGGGGCTCCCTTCGACAGCTACCGGTGAAGTTAGGTTAAGGTATTGTACTAGACGTAAGCATTCAGCGCTAATCAAAAGTGTGCGTGTACAGTGCCATATGCAAGCGCATCACGTTTGCGTACTAATTAATGTCTGCTTACCATATTTGTGTACTAATTAACGTTGGTTTCTACACCTCTTTTTCTTTATGCAGTGCGAATAGATTCTCATTGTACAGTGCCATATGCAAGCGCATCACATTTGCGTACTAACTAATGTCTTTATCATATTTGTGTACTAACTGCCTAGTCCCAACGCTACACTTATACCCTACCCCGTTTGGCTTTCGGGTTTCTGTCAGACGTGGGCTCAAATTCCGAAGCCCGTGGCGCCCTATTATTTTGTAACACCCTGTATATGTCGTCACGCTTGTTCCTACGGCGTCCCATTCGTGGACCACGCCCATCTCCCTGGGCGTATTCAGCCGTGACTATTAATCTGTTCTCGAGAATTCTAGGACAAGTGGTGACGTTTTCCAGACGTGACAAGTTTGGTGGCACTCTCGTACCCCGAGGTGTCGTAAAGACAGCTTTATACCGTAACACATTACAGATTACAATATTTACGGTAAAAATATAATTTCAAATAGCTTCATTAAACGATATTGGTTCATAAGAATGATTTATTCATTTCAATTTGCTTGTTTTAAACGATGTACTAGCATAGGGTTATACTGCCGTGCAAGTGTAATACATAACTAAAATACTACTATATACTACCTAATTGCAAAATTCCATGCCTGATTGACTCAAAAATGCAATATGGGTTATGGTACTAATACAATTTAAAAACGCCGCATAAGTTTACCGCATTCTTGCATTGAACATTTTGTATATTATCCATTCTTGGTTGCTTTCTTGCCTTGTAATGCTCATACAGTGTAATTTTTTAAAAACTCAATTGCAGCAGGTCCTGGATAGTCTGAATCAGTTGGAAATACTGAAATGTATTGTTAGTGACACTGTAAGTCTATGTCAAATTCAAGGTTAGCAGGTTAAGTTTTGCGTCAGTCTGTGTCAAAACACTCCCTCACGCGAATATAGTTTAATTCTTCAGCGTTAGCAAGAACAGTGCCTAATCAATTGTAATCATACAAGGGAGGAAATTACATTTTAGTCCAGAGTTATACATATGACACTTTTACATTTTATGATGAGACTAGTTAATTATTATCAATCACATTGCCTCCCGTCTCTAATAGCAACGGGAGTCAATGTATTATATTTTCTCCCACTGCCATTGTAAACCGACCAGGGAATCAAACGTATATTTTGTCAAACAATTAAGAAATCCAATGCTGCACCCTGTATACTTAGGTAAGTTACATATTTTTGTCATACAGCCTCATGTTAGGCATATTTAATAGTAGGTTGTTCTACAAGTTAAAAAAAGTGAGTTTTTCAACATTTAATTTACGAACGAACGATGCAAATCGAATGGATTAATTTTACACGAACATGGAAAAATCACTTTTATAACATATTCAGCGTGCTATTTTTACTTCCTTTTACGATAAAGGAAGTATTGGATTCACCCCGAAAATTCTAAATTAAGTTTTCAACAGATCTTCACGTTCTAGAGTCCCCTGAACCCAAAAGCATGTTTTGGCATTGAACTTCGTATATAAGTTTTGTGTACCACTGTAGATGAGACAGCAAGCTTTTAAAGAAAATCGCATAACCGGAAGTAGGTGTTTACTCTTGTGATTTTTCAGTTTTTTCGATTTTTTCAAAAACTGCTCTAACGAGTTTTTTCAAACTTTACATTTTTATTACATTTTTAATGTGTATTGATGTGAGATAGGTGATTTTTCAGTTAAAAACTTCTAAAATGTGTTTCTTTTGTTTTTTTCTATTTTTATTAACTCCTATTTTAAATAGAACACCCGGTATATTCTTCCATTTTTGAATTCAGCTTAAAATTTTAGAGAAAATGTGTCTTTTCAACTAACGCTCTACAAATGCTTAAAAATTAAAAATCAAATTTTTGGCTAATTATATAAGATCACTGTAAAAGGAAGTTGTAGGAGTGTATCACAACAGATTTTTTCTAATACCATTACAAAATCTAGCCAAAATGAAATTCGAAATTTCTTCATATTCGAAAAAAGTATCCATTGTTTTACGACTTTTTGTAGGCAGCTGGGCGATAGGTAAACGTCAACCGATATCAACATAACCTACAAAATTTGGTTAAAATGTAATTTCGCAATCTCTCGATTTAAAAAAACAATGTACCCCTCCGCACTGGAAGTTCCTTTTTATCTCTCATGTGGTTTATTTGCTTTGGCCCTACGGGCCTCGGCAACTAAACCCACATTCGTGATAAAAAGCTCAACTTCAATGCTAACCTATGTGGAAATTAATATAAAAATTAAAATTAACTTCCAAGTCCCCATTCCATCTTACTGAAGGCACTTTGTACTAAGGTATATTAGGTTTAATCGGTTTATTATAACCTAAAGAATCTATGACCAATCGGTGTCCCATTCTTTTTTGAACACCTTATATAATTGTTATCCTTGACTTTATTTATTTACTTACATCTTACATCAAAACAAACTAAAAACTTTTGGTTTTGGTGAACTGCGTTTTTATTTAAAGATCCACCAACGTCGCATGTTCTTTGAAAGAAATACGTGGCAACATGGCTAGGGTATTTCCACAACGAGGACTCAAAATTGAGGTTAGGTTTTTAAATGTAAATTGTAAACTGACATTTGGCCCCGCGGAAGTTTGAGCATTTGAATTATTTAAAATTAGATTTACGGTACGGATTTACCGGATGGTGTAATGTGTAATGCAGAGGGGTGTTACAGATTCTGTGGGATATCATGTTTTCTGACGGAGGAGCCATAAAATTCCTTATTTTTTCGAGTTATGCAACTGAGACTGACTGAGAAAACACGATCGATGTACAAATGTATAAATCTTTCCACCAATTCTCACAACTGGACGAAAATAAGGTGCTTTGTTCAAAGTGAAGTGTGGCCAAATAATGAATTTATAACCAAATTCATGTTCAACACATTTTGCATTTTGCACATTTGACAGAAGAGGTGACGTCTAGTCCAAGTATACAAATTTTATGTTTGGGAAACCTTCTTTGTATCTTAAATACATTTTTAAGAATTTAATTCGTTTCGCCGTTATGTATGGCCTTTCGACAAGAATTTTTCTATTATTTTCCGTTTTATATTTATAGCCCATGGCTTTCAACATTTTATATAACAATGATCGGGATCCTTTATACTGCAAAGTGTCCCGTGCAAATGTTAACAATTTTGTTAGAGTGAAATATTCCCCACTTCGTTTATAATCATACATTTTGAGACCTAATTCTTTCCGAAAGAAATGGTCATCAAAAAATGGAGATTTTTAGGGCCACCGTAAGTTTTGGAAGTTTGTACTTCCTGGCCGGTATTAAAAGAGTGTAATATACGGCGGACAGTACATCTAGACACCTATAATAATTAGTGTTTAAAATTTTGAAGTTAATTTTACCCAAAGAAATCACAGCAAAGATATTTGAAAGTTTCTCTTCTAGCTGTCGGCTACTTAAAGAAGGGACTAGGTTTTTCAGTTCGAGGGAACATTGGAATAAGGCGGTTTTCAATTTCTTGTCGAGTAAATTCCTTCCTTGCAGAGGCATAATTCAAAAATTTGAAAATTCAACTTTATCTGAGTTGCGCTTGCGTTGTTTGACCGTTTGACGCATGAAATTAAGGTGACAGCTCACTTGCAGAATTGCCATTTGTAACTCACAAAAGTAACTATAACTAGTGATTTTTCTGTTGGCCAACATTAAGCAACAGGTGGTGGATCTTTAAAAAATAAACGACCTATATGTAGCTACAAGGTTTAATTAGCAAAAAACCTTCAAAAGTGATAACGTATGTAGGTTACTATAGTTAACAACACATATAAATTAAGCATTTTTAGATTATAGATAATTACGAATCGACACGAAACGAAAGTTCTACTAAATACGAGTACAACTATATGACAATAATTTCTATTGAAAGTAATTAGAAAATTAATTAATGTACAATTACAATTAATAAGTATTTGGTAATTGAATTACTGGATGTGAGTAATTGAAAACTCTTCTAACGAAAGAGAATTATCAATACTGAAAATCTGTTAAATCAA
The DNA here is from genome assembly GCA_940337035.1 of Agriotes lineatus. NCBI lineage: Eukaryota > Metazoa > Arthropoda > Insecta > Coleoptera > Elateridae > Agriotes > Agriotes lineatus. The sequence continues at coordinate 14,825,033 of OW679194.1, read as the reverse complement.
TAGCAAAACCTAGCAACGCTGATTGCTTTGCTGACAGCTGCTACATTTTGGCAGTGCTGACAGTGTTCCCTGGTGTTGTGTACAAACATTTCTCAAAGGACATGAAATTGTCGGAGAGTGAGACAGAGTAAGTTATTCTCATCCTAAATCTGCCGAACACTAACTGCAATTCGTATTCAAGATGGGCAAAATTCGGAAAAATAAAGGTGGTGTCCTTTGTGGGCAAAGATTTTATATGCATCGGAAGCGGATGCCACATGCTCTTCATAAACATCCAGAACAAAAAAGAGTACCTCTACCATGCAAACAACAGGGAGGTAGGCGAAGGAGTTCGCACTTTTGTGGGCCACAGAACTCTTTCCGTTTTCGCCTTGGCCGAGAAGTGCCGCAACCCCAAAATTTTCGTAAAAACTTGTCCCAGCTTTTCAACGATATGTGAATTCGGTAATTTTTTAGAATTGTAAAGAAATCCGGTAGTTAATATAATGACGTTTTTATATTCTCTATTTGCCAGCCTAAGACAATTAGATTTCAGATAAAGACTCTATTGAAGACTATCTTGTCTTGGCATTCACCGAAGCCGACTATTTAATCACTTTAAATGACACCCCAAGTTTTAAAATTTTCGTTTGGAATTGGAGAAATGGACAGCAAATTACTTCGATAGATACAGATATATTTGGAAGATACCAACTTCTTAGGTATGTTTAAAAATTGAAGAAAAATATATAGTTCTTGGCATTTTGCAGCAAGTTGTATAAAAATAATTATTTGGTTATTGTAATATAGTCGTTTTGGAACTAGACGAGACACTAGATTTTAGAATATTTTGCTTGTGTTGCCATTACTGGAAACTAGTTATAACTTAAGTTCCACTTTGAAATGTCATACAGTAATCGAAGCATTAAATAATTGTAGGTTATGTCTAATATGTCACAGATTTGTGGAAGTATAAACATTATTTTGGTAAAATTAATGTGATATTATTTTTATATAATTGTAATTAAACCTACGTAAGTGCCAGTTACATATTTTTTTATTTCAAACTTAATCGTGTTAACAGATTTATATTTCATAATAACAAAAAAGCCTTTATGGCAAATGTTTACAGAACATTGATACCTATTATGCCAGAAAGAATAAATTATTGCAAAATCTTCGACAAATTGAGAAATTACACATTTTTCAACCTTCTGTTATGCTTCCGCTGTTGGATTCTTGATTAACTTAAGTATGTTTATTACAGCTGAATTCCAAATCCGAATCTTCATTAGAATCGGACGACAAAATTACCACAGGAGAAACATCGACCACACAACGTTCTCCCATATATTTCACCCAATCACTCCTGATAAGAGATTTGCAGTGTTTAATGCAGTTTCTCCACTTATTACTTATTAGGAACCCATTTGCTCAAGACTTGCTCTCAAACCTTTCTGACTTTTTCTTTTGGATTTGGGACTGACATTATTAACTTAGTATAGTTTTTTATACCGTGAGATCATTTAAAAACGGGACAGAGAGTGCCATGGACTTTCTGTTTTAGATTCGACCTTTGGTTAACAGTCATTTGTCAATTTATTAACTTAACCTCAAACAAGACATAAACTTTATTAAACGTCAGAAATTACAGTAAATGTTCAAAGACAGCAATTCCAGCGCACTCTCTTTGAACATTTACTGTAATTTTTGACTTTTAATAAAGCTCTTGTCTTGTTTGAGGTTAAGTTAATAAATTGACAAATGGCTGTTAACCAAAGTTCGAATCTAAAACAGAAATTCCATGGCATTCAATGGGTTATAAATACAGTGACGAAGCCCTAGAACATCGATGTTGTTTTGGTTTAGAAGCTCATTAATTTTATATTGTAGCTGTATTCAATATTTATTCACAACTCGCATATTATAGAGGCATAATTACACTGATATCGGTTGTATTATGTAGGCCATAAAACCCTAGAGTTTTATATCTATAAAACCCTGGGGTTTTATTTTATTTAAGTCAAACACCTTCAGTCTATGTCAAATTCGATATTTGCAGGTTAAGTTTTAAGTCAGTCTGTGTCAAATAAACAAAACCTAATCTACTAACCTTTAGAGACCCGTATACCGGGTGCTGACTTGGGCGACGCACCATAGGAATTTGCATAGTAAATTCTTTATATTCAATTATTTGCTCGCCTAATTATTTTAGAGCTAAAGTGTAAAGAAATTTTTTGTAGAGAAAAAAATTCTGCACCCATTCATACTGTTGCTAACAATTTTTCATTTTCCAGAACCGAAGGAATACAAAAAATCAAACTAGCATTTTTACAAAAATCAGTGATGCCATGGAATTGTTGAAACAAGCCAATGCCAACGCAAGTGCGTGCGGAGCGACAATATGTGTTGTTTGTTTGTTTGTCATTGATGTTTGACGTTTATAATAATTCATTATTAATTATGTTCTGCTTAATGTCTCTAAGGTACCTAGACCTTGTCCATAACAAAAATTGATTTACGAGTATGGTGGACGTTCGTTAAGTAAGCTCCTTGTTTATTGTAAAATATCCGTATCGGCAAATTCCAAACAGTACAACCATTAATAGACTGATTCATTTTAAGTTTAAGACTACAGGCACGTTATTAAATAATTGTAGGTGCAATAATGAGGTTCAGAACTTACAACGAAACGAGAAAAACCACAATACGTTCAATCTTTTGACGGCAGTGACTGGATGATCGCCCCGCACGCACTTGCGTTGGCATTGGCTTGTTTCAATAATTCCATGGCATCACTGATTTTTGTAAAAATGCTAGTTTGATTTTTTGTATTCCTTCGGTTCTGGAAAATGAAAAATTGTTAGCAACAGTATGAATGGATGCAGTATTTTTTTCTCTACAAAAAATGTATTTACACTTTAGCTCTAAAATAATTAGGGGAGCAAATAATTGAATATAAAGAATTTACTATGCAAATTCCTATGGTGCGTCGCGCAAGTCAGCACCCGGTATATATTGATTTTTATACAGGGTCTCTACTAACCGCAGTTTTTGTTAATCAACGCAGGCGACGCTACTAACCTTGAATTTGACATAGACTGACATACACTTCAGTATTGCCAAACGTATAACACAAATCTCTCGGTACTTTCCAAATTGTCACTATGACTTTTCATTCACGGCTGTCAATACTGTAGCAATAACAATGAAAATGTAGTTTTTATTAAACTTCAAATCAGGACCAGCACGAACGAGCTCAGCCGCCGGTTATTACACTAACACCCTCCTGCCAACCTACATTTTTGGCGCGATTTTTAAACGCTTAAATCTATTCTACTGCAATACCAAATTTATGTTTATTCAGATATCTCTAACAATAAATAAATTTAAAAGCATCTCCACCAGATATTGTTAGACCTCCAAAACAACTCAGGCTAATTACACAAAGAATATCTTTGGTTGTAGCTGTAGCTACTTAATTTTTGCACAGTCTGCACTGGTAACTTAGAGATAGTAGGTATGTAATAAATAATTAGGTATAAGAGGTTAAATGAAAGAGCAGAAATTTACATCTTCGCAAATAAATCTTCTGAACTTCGCCTTATTGGCATATTTATTTTGTTTAAATATATTTTTATTTTTATATCGAGAGATTCAAAAAAAAAAACTGTTCCTCAGCGGGCTGTGGAAATTCAACGTATGAATAATATGTTGGTGACACTGTATGTCAATGTCAAATTCGAGGTTATCAGGTTATGTTTTCCGTCAGTTATGACACAAAATGACGCAAATCCTAACCTGCTAACCTCGAATTTGACATTGACGTACAGTGTCACCAACATATTATTTATACGTTGAATTTCCACAGCCCGCTGAGGAACAGTTTTTTTTGGATCTCTCGATATATTTTCTTAATACGTTTTAAATTTTGTCACACTCAAAATTTTATTTATGATTGATAGTGTAAATGTAAATATTTTTTGTTGTGTATTTTTTCATTATTTGATTTTTTTCTGTGCCAATAAAAAACATAATTATTATTATTATTATTATTATATTTATTGAGTTGTTGGTTAAAATTTTGTATAGCAAGCGTGTGTTATTAAAAATAATTCAAGAAATGATTCTTCTCGGCCTTGAGAGTTCAACTTTTCTCTCGTGGATTATTTGTAATACCCTCTGACCATAAATAAATTTTATGGTTTTCATCAAAATTTATTTTGTTAATGAGCATTATCCATAATAATAACACATTAACCCCCAGGAGGGCACAATCTGATTTTCTATCCACTTTTGAAAAATGTTGCTGTTCATATTTCTGGGATAATCTGGATGTTCAATTTTTGAAGGTCACACTCCGATAAGAAACCCCCACAATAGCCTGCATGAAACACTGTGAATCTCTTACCTTTTGATTTCAATTTCTTGAGAGAGCGAGAAAGATTTATTTATCTTTTTACTAGAGGGTTCGGCAGAATGATGTTCCCATTTTTAAAACGTTATAAGTTTGAACAGAATGCAGTTGAGGTGAATCACTGCAGTACAATGTGCATTTCGGTTGGCCTTTGGGGACACGAGTGGCAGAGTGGATGCACCACCTCCACTGGATATTTGCAGATGGGTTAGAAAATAGCAAGAAGATGGATTTTTTCACAACAAAAAAGGAGTGGGTAGTGGAAAATCTGTTAGAAATGAAAAAAATATTGAACGAGCAAGAATTGCATTTAAGCGTCTCAGCAATATCTTCTGGGTATCAAGTAAACCAGACTTGACAGCCCCACATTTTTTTCTATGAAGCTAGCTGAAAGAAAATGTTTTTCTCTACGTTTCAGCAACATAAATGACTTAAAAAAACTGCATTCATGCCAAAATTTAATCAATCCGCGATAAAATTCTGTGTAGTAATGGTAAATTTCACTAAACGACTTTGAGCTTGTATTGAAGTAAATTGTAGTTATTTGAAGGGTTTGATAATAGGTCATTAAATCCAAATGTTTATAGAACAATTTGTGATAAGAATAAATAATGTGTTTTGTTTTGCTCAAAAGTTATGGCGTTTTGAAAATGGTAACATTATTCTGCAGAACCCTGTATAAACATAGTTTGCTACATTTAACAAAGAACTGTAGATCATCGTCTACACCTATCATCATCTTTCAACCACATTCGTATCACGCTTCCGTTTTGATATATCCAGATTTCATCTAAATAAATAAAAGTCACTTCTTACTCGTCATCAGCATATTCCAAATATTATTTTAAAAATTTGAGTGTATTTCAAATTCAATGCAGGTCTAATAAATTGCGAAAGGTAACATGCTCGTCTTCTTCGTGGTATTTTCAGTTTTCGACTCAGTCAGAATTTCAAAATTTTTTTATTCAAGTGATTATCTCTTGGCTCTGTTGAACATTTTTCTACAATTTGAACATTAAATTTTACATATTTAGAAACAGTACTGATCGATATCTAAAAAGTAGAAGAGGTATTAGCAATGATACAGTGTATTATAAATTCAATTACTTGCAAAAAATATTTTTCCAACTTTTTTAATTATTTCGAAACTACCTTTGCCTTTGCACAGTTTTCTACATTTTTCAAAGCACCTTCTAGCAGCTGGTTTTGCTTCATCGGCATTCATGATATTTATTACTCATTAATCGGAAATCACTTTGACTTAAATTAAGCTTTATTTTGACTGACATAAGTGGCTATCTGTTTTGATAAATTTTATTTTCACTCCAGGCAATATAAAAACGTTGAACATTTAAAATTACAAATATAAATCTAATATAAATCTAGTGTCTCGCCTAGTTCCAAAACAATTATATACATAAAAGTATTATACTAATAGATATACAATGAATGAAATATTCGGAAAAAACCTGAAAAGGTAATTACAGAAGAACAAATCCCTATGCCTTAGCGCTGTGGATTCCTCAATCCGACACCGACTAAACAGAAAGGCTAATAAAATTCAACATTGTAGGTGTAACTTAAGCACACCGGTATTCTTCGCGCAAGTACAAACCGGCAAGACCAAATTAAATGTATGGGATTTGACTGCATGCGGCAAAAAATGCGTCCTTGCGCCTCACCGGATCACGCCGCCGAGTGATTCAGAACCTTTCAGCGACATTTTATGGACCACCGAAGGAACCCTCTTTGTGCTGGACATGTTGGGGCACGTATACAGTGTAAGGCCATTATTTTTATGGACACTTAAAGCGAGTTCTCTGTAAAGCCGCCAATAAATTGCGCGCTTTAAAACAAATTCGAAACAGTCGGAAGCCCTAAATGTACCGTTCGCGATTATATTTTCAGGTTACTTTACGAGAGTTGATTGACTCTTTGTTTTTGAAACGTGAGTAGGGCTGGTGTGTTTATTACTATTAAACCATTATAATCTATTGTGGAGTGTCATTTTTTAATCAAACTTATCTTAAGAATTAATTCAAGAAAAATAACAATTTCGTTTTAGATGGCTCTTGACTACAGCCTAACAAGAGTGATTGAATGGAAAAGTTCGGGAAAGACCATCACTTCCTTCGCATGGTACAAAGCAGGATTGGCAATAGCAGGACCTAACGGCGAAATAAAAGTAACGAGAGCACATAACTACAACCCCTACTTCACGTAATCACATTTCAGCATTACAAAAAATCAGGCAATTGGATAAACGACTGGAGCGTGTATCCTCCTCTGCCTATGAAGAAAATTTTCTCCAATTACAGGGATTCGCTAATTGGGATATCCGAAGATGGAGAAATCCTGAGTTACGATTTCGCGGAAGGAGAATTTATATTCATTAAACGCTATCAAAGCAAATTCAACGACTTATGCATGATCTACCCATCGGGGGAGTATTTCGTCACGCTGCAACATAATCGAGAAGTTACCTGCTGGAAAGTTGCAACTGGAGATATGGTAACTAATAATGTTAATATCATTGATTTAAGCAATATACCATACAATCATCATTTATCAATTTTTGTCCTCTGCTGGACGTAGGCATCCTCTAAATGTGTCCACTCCATTCAATTTCCAGCTGCCCGTATTCCATTTTGGATTAATCGGGTTGAGAGTCTTTGTCCACATTCCATCAAACATTTGACAAGATGCCCCACCCATCTCCACTTTAGTTGAGTTATATTGTCTATAAACTCTAGAAATATAAACTGTATAAAAATTTTGAAATTTTTGGAGAAGATCCAATGCATGGAATAGAGATAAAAGGGAGATTTCAAAAAATCATATACATAACTCACATGTTAGATGCATGAGTCTCTCTTTGATCGCTACATCATGACAGGATCGTGAGCTTTAGACATTCTTGTCCCGACAGACAAAATCTATCCACCAATGTCTATCCTTGGTTTTTCTTAGTGCGCCATAAAAGGTGATACTGCTAGCCTGTTGTATTTGGTCTGTTCATCTTTTGAGGAATCGCCCTCGGCTTTTTCTCTTCTGAACATCTGTAATTATTCATATTTCCAGTTCACCTTCTACTCTCCGAGCACTATAACTAAAAATTTCAGAATTCTTTGAAGACAGCGGGGTTTTGATGTTTAGTTCTGCCAACTATTGCCGAAGCGATGCTGCGATAAGCCTTCCAAGGTATTCTGAACGTACGGCTCCACAATTCACATTTTGAAGACATCTAAGAGTCCAATTCTGGACGACTTTTTCTTTCGATCCGAGTAATTAGCTCGACCATCTCTTTCTCACTTTCGCCCCCCACCAATATTCCACCACTCCACTTCTCCAGAGATGCTCCCATGATAAATTCCCCATATGAATTGAAAAGATCAGAGGATAGTTTGCCGTCTGTGAACTGTGAACGTTCAGTATTAATAGCCATCCACTCTCATACCTGCCGAATTTGCAGCATTTGATTTCTGATGTTGGACTACATGCTCTGGTGCCTCTATCTCTATTAGGATGTTCCATACAGTCTAGAAATAATGTTACTTGGTGTTCTCGCCATTTCTGTACCAGATATCTCAAATTTTATATTTTTCCTGTAATTCCTCTAGTTTTAAGTTTTAACAAATCCCACTTATTCTTTCGGGATCTGTGGACCTACCCCCAGAATGAGTAGCAAAGCTTTAGTCGCATGACATGTTACAGAGACGGTGCGGTAATAATTGTTACATTTAGTAATAGATCTCATTTTATGAATGGAAACGAAATCCAATGTTGACCAATCTGTTGGTCATTCCTTCTTTTAGTAGTAGTGTGAACGTTGTCGGATGAGGACGTGTGTGAGTACTCGTCCAAATCTGCAGTGTTAAACTTTGGACAAATATTGCCCACTGGGAAAAAACAAGGCGGGAAATTATGGAAAGTGTTTTTCTCAACTAAAAAAAAACGAACAAGATATTGTCCTGTGTTGGTATGTGCGACAAAAATTACCATTCAAAATGTGTGAACATTGGCAGTGAAGACTATCCATATACTACGAGCAAAAGGTGGATCGGTTAGTTTTGTGACCAGTGCGCCGATGAGAAAAGTCATAATATGCGGAGTGTATTAGAGAGAAAAAAATCTGGTGTGATACACGCACACAACTTCCTTTTATTTCATACTGTATCGTAAAACCCATGTTTAAGTTAATGATTTTAGTCCGGAAAATGAGGCTTTACGGTACCAGGTCCGGTAAAACATTTTACCGGACTCAAATGAAATAAACAGGTCCGGTATCAAATGAAATAAACAGGTCCGGTAAAACATTTTACCGGACTCAAATGAAATAAATCAATAATCAAACTATTTATTATTTTCAATTCAAAAAATTATTGCAGTATGAAATAAAACGCATTACGACATACGTCCGGTAAACTTTTACAGTAGCTCGTCTCAACATTCCAGACTCTGCTCCTACGTCGCCTCGTCCCGAAACGTTTGGACTCGCTACTGTAAACTTGCGTTTACCGGACTTATAACGTAAATTACTATTACAGTGATCTTATAATTAGCCAAAAATTTTATTTTAAATTTTTAAGCATTTGTCAAAAATTCTCAAAAATTACAAATTCTACAAAAACGGTACAAAATAGAGCTTTAGTTAAAGAGACAAATTTTCTCTAGAATTTTAAGCTGAATTAAAAAATGTAATAATATACCGGGTGTTCTATTTAAAATAGGAGTTAATAAAAAAATAGAAAAAAAAACAAAATAAACCCATTTTATAAGTATTCAACTGGAAAATCACCTATTTCACATCAATACACATTAAAAATGTAATAAAAGTGTGAAGTTTCAAAAAAATCGTTAGAGCCGTTTTTGAAAAAATCGAAAAAAACTCAAAAATCACAAGAGTAAACAACTACTTCCGGTTATGTGATTTTCTTCAAAAGCTTGCTGTCATAGTACATAGTACATAGTATACAAAACTTATATATGAAGTTTCAACGGCATACTTATTTTCTTTTTTGAGATATTCTGTTCACAGACAGACACACAGACAGACCAACAAAAAAAAATGTTTTTTGTGTTCAGGAGACTCTAAAACGTGAAGATCTGTTGAAAACTCAATTTCAAATTTTTGGGGTGAATCCAATACTTCCTTTATTGTAAAAGGAAGTAATAAAGGACGCTTGGTACAACATATGTGGAAGATATTAAACTAACAGAACCAGAAACTGAAAGATCATTCACAAAAATTGGTTGACCTACAAGGCATTATAAATTCGCGCAATGAACAAATAGAAACCAGCATTAAACAAGTAATTGAAAAGCAAGATACGGCAGAAATGGGTTATGCTGAAAAACTTAAAATTTAAAAAACACGAAAGTTGTCTTTATAAAACAGAAGAATCAAGAACAAACAAGTATGGACACGAAAAAGTTAAAAATCCATGGATCCTACTGATTTAGAATTTTCAGGACTTCGACATGTTAGCAAAGGTGGTATTGTACAAGGTGGCGCAAAAGTCCTCACTCGATTTCCTAAGGCAGTAACTTCGTTTGTAAATAAAAAGAATTGGTTATGTTTGTTGATTATGTTTATTTAGACGTTTTTTTTCCATTAAGTCGCTAAGATAATATCGGTCAAGTGGACACCGCCAGAGTTGATGCACATTCCGGCTCGTATCACAGCATTTTCCATGACTTCTCAAAATTTCTGGTGATAAATTCTTCACTTCTAGTCAGATGTTCTCCTTTAGGGCCGCCAAGATCTGTATCTTGTTCGTATAGACGAACGGTCAAATTGGGCGAGCTTGAGGAACAGTTCAAATATCCAAAACGAGAGATTAAGCGGCAGGGAAAAACTTGCTTCAGAATATCCACTGTCGCTCGTGCTGCGTGTGCTGTTGCACTTTGTACGGGAACATCTTCAAGTGTTTCACCAAAATTCCCTGTAAAGATCGTGTACTGATGCCCAATTGCGTGGCCTGTCGTCTGGTTGATGTTTGAGGGTCTTCTGGGACATCTGCAGCCACAGGAGCGATATTCTCGACTGAACGGATACTCTGGAGCCGACCACGTCTGCAACTGTCCCGTGTTGAGCCAGTCTCCTCGAGGCAAGCGATTGACCACCACAGTGTTTGCCCAATTGGTTCCACACTACCAAGAAATCGACGACGAAATTTGCGTCGAGCAAAAACTGCTGGCCAATTATTTGTCAAAAACATTGACACAATAATTATTCCGCGTTCTTGAGGAATATAGCGATCCATGGTTTGTCTACGTGTATTCTGCTTCTCTTTACTTTACAAATGTCAAAGGCGCGATGACATAAGACGCCATTTGCAAAAATGAGAGCATCTTTCGATAGGGTGATTACTTTTGCGCCACCTGTTAATAGAGAGTACAAGAAAATATAGCAAACAAACTTGGAGAAAATTATGAAGTAACCATCCCGAAAAAAAGATTAACCAGGACAAAATAGATGGATTAAGCGAAGAATTGTCATTTGAAGCCATAGAAGATAAAATAAGAATTCAAAATAATCATTTAGATGTGCAAGAGGCTGACATTATAGTACATATTAAAGAAAATAAAGTAAATCTGGGAGAAGATATGCTGTATATGCAGAAGTTGATGCAATAGCTTACATGTTAATGATCAGAGAAGAAAAATTAAACATTACTTGGGATAGATGCACAATTTACGATGCTGTAGAGATCACCAGGTATTTTTCGTGCAGTTTAACCATCAACCCAGCGAATGCAGATCAAAAAAAACTTGCCCAAAATGTTCAGGGTCGCATCTAATCAGTGAATGTCGAGCGACAGATAATGAACTAATAGTTATTTAACCAACAAGTGTGTTAATGAAGGCGATTAATAATCGAAACTGTTTAAAGCACGAACGAGCAATAGCGAGTGAGTGCCTTTAATAGTTGAGATTAGTAATCGCCCATTAACAAAAGAGTTGATCACAAAATTTTTTTGTTGACCGCAAAATCTTTTTTTGTGGCGAAAAATTTGATTAATACAACTAACCTCCATGCAAAATATCATCAAAACGTCAAAATCACAAAAACAGTTAATTAATGAAAAAGAGTGTATTAATCAAGAACAGTGTAATAATAGATCTATTAATCCATCGTTTTTTAAAAAAGAATTAATTAATGAAAAAGAGTGTATTAATAAAAAAAAGTGTATAAATGACGTTTATTAATCCATCCTTTTTTAGGAAAAATAATTCATTAATATTGAAATGAACAAGAGGTCAACGAAAAAATGTTTAAACTGTGCACATGCAGTACAGTGGAAAAATTGAGAATGAAATCGGAAGCAAATTATGCAGCTTGGAGTACCGACTGTGCAGTTTTCAAACGTAAATCAGAACAAGCTAGAAGCAAAATTGATATTTCATAGTAAGCGAAAAGGGTGTTGAAATCATATATTTCGATTCCCAAAGTATGTTACGACATATAGAAAAATTGACAATTTTAATCTTATGGAGGCGCCCGCATTGCTATTCTTAAGTGAAGCTCGCATTACAGATGAAATAGAGAATTGTAAAATACATTTTCCGGCGTAATAGTATAATAAGGTGTAATTCTCAGAGTCGACAACCTGGCGGTGTAATTGGAGTGTTAAAAAACCATAGCGAATATTTCCTATAACAGCAACTTATGGCTCCTTTCAATTTGTATAACAAAAGAGTTTCAACAAGATGTGTACATGGTAGCGTATCATTCTCCAAGCTCAAGCGATGGTGAATTTTTAATGAAATTTGAAGAATGGTGTGACGAATATGTATCAGACCACATTTAATTATAGGTGATTTTAATATTGACATATCCAATGACAGTTTCTGTGCGAAACGGTTAATACATTTAGTTAAACGTCTAGGCATGAAACAATTAGTTCGGGATTCTACATGGGTGACTGAAACTTCAAGTATATTAATAAATTTGGTAATAACTAACAATTCGAATCTAAATGTTGATGTCCTAGATTTACCGAAAATTGCTGACCACAGTGTAATAGAGGTCACATTACTTAAAAATGTACAAACCACGAGTACAAACTATACTGTCGGAATAATTTCTTGTGTTACCTTTGGCCTAGAGCTGACAAAGATTTCCTTCCCACTGTGCTTTAGTAATACCAGTGAGTCGTTTATATTCAATTACATGTGTCTTTCTTCCTCTTATCAACATCCATATTTCTGTATATGTTCCATACCATCTCTTTCCACATCTTAGACAAATATCTGCCAACTGTCTTGTGTTAATAATATTAATAATAATAATAAACTCCTTTTATTGCATACCAACAATAATAATTATTTACATTTAAAAATATTAAACATTGTGTACAATCGGGCGAGGTTCAATAATGCCAGTCAAGCTGGTAGTCTGTTCGACCACTTAACCCCAAAACAAAGAGTAAATTTGAAAAATAAAGACACATATTAAACACTAATTTGTCACTGTCTGCTCATCACGAGTTGGCGAAGGTGGAATTTAAAATTACCAAGCGATAAAGACTTAAGATTTTCTGAAAGTGATTTTATTTGGCTGATACTTAAGCGTACAGCATTTCTTACTTGTAGATGTACTTCATTGGTCTCATTTATTGGTCTCCATTCCATATCTTAGATACATTTCTCTTTCTTTGACTAAACATTTAATTTCCTTCGTGAATCGAAGTTTATTTTTGGTGTACACCATTCTTTCTTCTAATGCGTCTTTTTGTCGACTCTTGTAATACACTAATTTTGATTTCCTTTTGCCATTTTCAACTAAAAGTTTTTTCGATTTATAAGAGCTTTCTCTGCGATTCTACATTGAATGACATTTTCTTTTTAATAGACAGTTCTTATTATCATGTACTGTACAGTTTTGTACCACTTTTTCAGACAGATTTTAAAATGCTAAAAACCAGAGCTCTCGCTATCAAGGAAAACCCAGAATACCCTTACGTAGGCGTTGCTTATTCTAACGGAGTTCTAGACCTACTTTCTTTATACAATCCACAATCAATCACAACAATGGCATCATTTAATCTCTCCAAGCAACCCCTAAACAGCATCCTCTTCACCGATATTGGAAAGTTAATTATTGCAGCAGATACTCTCTCCGGTGAATTTTTCATCATAGAGGTACCACTAGTCATTTTAATTTTTTTTCACAACCCGTTGTAACAGCCAAATTTCAGGGAATCCCCGGAACGAAAATGCAAATTATTGCTACACTAGAGACTCATCGCCAAATTTGCGACTACATGCTGGTTGCCTCCAGAACTTGCATGCGATTGTTCGTAATTTATGTAACATCCGATGTATACATCGCCGGAAATAAGATCGCGCGCTACTGCATAGCGAGAAATAAGAAAGACGCAGAGGTAAAAGAGTATAAGCTTGAAACTACAACTCAGATGTATTCGAAGATATATGCAACCACAAGAGCTAACAGAGACAGAGTATTCTATGCCATACCCCTGACAACCAAATATCTCCACGAAATTGCAACAAGACGAGGTGTAAGTACGACTTTTAACAACTGTGCAACAAAATGTTCGTGTTTTACATGTTTTAGGATCCAATGGCCAAAGTCATAGGTGCGATAAATACTGAACATGAGATGAAGAAAATTATAATACATTTTGATAAATACCACATAACATCCTACGCCTATGACGGACTGGTTATAATTCGCACTTTAGATTTTAAAGAAAAAGTTGGCGTCGTCATGCCCCACTACAGAACATACGGTGGGGTCTTCAAAGCGTATGTAGATCCTTTAAATAAGTATGTAGTTTCGTTGGGAAGAGATAATACATTAGTGTGCACATCTTTAAAAAACACTATTATTGATATTGATAAACAAAACGAATTGCACGAACTAATGGCTTCCACACGATTTGAACTGATGTTTAGCAGAGAAACCATTGGTTTTACGCCCACAGGTGACCATCCTTTTTCTTATAAAAGAAGTTCCATCATAAAACTCTTTCTATGTTAGGTGCGCTGGAAGGAAAAACATGGCTGGAGGTAGAAAGCATTAACAATGAAGAAATTGAAAGAAAAGATTGTGCTATGGAAAGAAAGAGCATTTTAGAAGAATTCAAAAGCATTAAAGCCGAAGTCCAACAACTCTTAACGTTAAATCTGGAAGGACCAGATAACGAAAAATTGGATATTCAAGAATTCAATCTTGACGTAGAGCTTAAGGAGCAAATGATTAAACAGTCTCAGGAAGAGTGTCAACGTACTAAAGCTTATTTGGAAGCACAGATTGTTGCTCAAGATAAAGTAACAAATTGGATTAAAAGTTATTGCTGGAATAAGATGGCCGTGCAGGGACAAGAAATAAACGCTATATTCGCACATTTTCTTGTAAATAATTATGTACTCCTTCCTCTAGACGAAGGCATTCCAGCAAACTATCTGAATTATATCACAGAGCTTCGAAAATTGGAAAATCAAATGGCTAGGGACGATACGTTTGAACCGTGGGAACCCAAAACCGAAAGGTAGTGTTTTATACAACAGTTCATTATCTTTAATATTGCTCTAATTGTTTGCAGTGAACTGCAAATGCTCTTAGCACAACCCCCGAAACTAACAGAAGACGAGAAGGGTCCAAATCTGCTGGAATTTTTAGAAGATGAAGAACAAATTGAAGAAGAACACGTTGACCCTGATACTGAGACTGCTTTTCTAGGATCCGTAACGCATACCTTCGTTGAACTACTGCCCATTCATTACACTCAACAGCAAGTTCAAACATTTCATCAAACGCATATCCAGAACACCTGCTGCTTGGTAAGTGATGTGTACAATTGCTAAAATGTTCTTTTTCTAAAGTGCCGTACCGGAAGTTAGCATCGTACAGCTTGTTCGCCCCATCCTCTTGGGAAATGTGTTTCTTGCGGCGGTTTCCGTTGTCTTCTGCAGCTTTTGCGATCGTATAAAAATAACTAGAAAATAACCCTATCGTCTACGATATTTTTCTCAATTTCCCATCTCACACTACTCTATATACAACCATAGACTAGCCCTAGACCTTTCATGTCAATAGAGATATGATTTTGGTGAAATAGTTTCTGCGACTACAGCTGTGCCACCCCTTTGAATAAGGGCGCACACGGCCGGGACTAGCTCAGATATCCTCGATAGATTGGTGGCGTGAGCAAGGATTAGGTTCAGATCCTTTCGGCTTCCACAAAAACTACTTCCAACATTCAAAAAAAATAGGGCGCCTGGTTGTCTTCACAACCGATACGAATGCAGCTAGTAAACCCACCACCTACCTTTGGCGCTTATGCTGTTGACATTGCAATCGTGCAGACGGGAACGTGGTAGAAAAATATATTAATTAAACAAATTGTTAGCATGGGGACATTTACTCAATTAAATATTTACTAGCAACAAGTGCAATACCACTGTAGCCTAAGGGCTGATAATTGTCAAACAACTATACTAGATTATTGACTAAATAATTTCATAGGCAAAGTAACCAATTTATGATAAGTGCCAAGGAATTAATTACACTAAAATCACAATTGTGCGGAACGCTACTCTGGCATTTGCGTCTGCACTAATAAGGAGTACATACAAATTCAGCAATTGAGATTAATTAGGATTCACGCAATAAGCGTCAATTGCAATTTTAAAAAGAAATATGATCGCGTACGTAACAGTTGTAAACACCTAAGGCCTTAAGTTAGCTGTTATTTTCTTTATGCGGCAATCCGCCAGTACGATAAAAAAACGCTGAATTAGGTTGTACTTACGTAATACACAAGCAGGTCGCATCTTGAGGGTGTAGAGCGCCGCAATATCGTGATGGAAGAATCCTTGTAGATAATGATTGACCTCTGCACGTCTCATAAGTCGGACCTCGACGCCAGTTAATTCGAAGACATTATCGGGACCCCAATTTGTTAAAAGAAATTGCGCCGCAGGTGCCGCGATTTACGCTCTGCGAGTGCTTATAGCCCCTAGTCTATCCTTTGGTGGCACTTTGCTTGCCCTTCTTTTCCGCCTAAACGCCAATATACGGAAGTTAGTAAAGGAAAAAAATAAGCCAGAAGAAATCTCACCTAAAGCTGGAGAACGGCGGTTCGCGGATTATCACTAAAGTGATCTTTCATTAGTTATATCTGTGCAGACTTCTTTGACTAGCATCATCCCTTGCGGCGCTGTCAATTAAAGCAAAATCTGACCGCTTTGTCTGCTAGCAAAATCGAAACAGGAAAGCCCTCGCTAGGATCGACGCGTTCGAGCCAGAAAACAAGCGCTGTTATCGCCAACCACACGCTCCAACGAGATAATGGTAGTTTATACCTGCCTCAATTGGCATATATCGTGGTCCAAAAGTAGTTAATAATTATTAAACGCTCTTGTAAAACGGGGCGTTACACTCCCCCTCTCCTTGGGACAGGCATTGAAAGTACCTTGAGAGGCCGTACAGTGTACTACACACAGGAATGATTTAAATGAAAAAACCAAGGGAATACCCTAATAAATATTCCAAGATTCGGGAAAATTCCCGGGACTAAACCCCTAAAACCTCCGCCCCAAATTTAGAGAATGGTGCTGGAAACCGGAGGAAGCAACCACGAGATCGCAGACACAAGCTCGGGCACCAGACCAGTCTTCGCGCTAGATGACAAAGGCGCGCCGGTGACTAGCCCAATGTAACTCCCTCACCCACATCCACGAATCCACAGCAGCTCTCCTCAGCATCCAAACATCACCCAAATCCGAAACACCCACCCCAAATGTCCCCATCGTGACATCACAATAACTCAGTAGACATTTAACATTCCCAAAACGGGACCTATTTACAAGCCGGGTTCACGGTCTCACCATCAAAGAGTATCCTGGAGATACTGACAGGGGGGGAAAAAATATGAAGATCCACCGCCTGGAACGACGAGGTAAATTCCCAAAGTGGCCACCCTGCTTGCCCAACCAACCACCCAAGCAAAAAAACAAAACCCAGTCAAGGACTCCAAAAGGTGAAACCCATTACTACCTTACCCTTAACTAAACTATCTACACCTAATTCTATCTAACCCTATAACCTAAATTAAAACATAATGTTTCTGTAGGATCCTAGATGGGTATTGATTGCCACAGATTGAGCTACTTACTCAAAAGAGACTCCATAAATGGGACTCTATCATATATGTTCCTACACATAAGCAAAACGCTTACTAAATCCCTACGGAAGGAACTAACCTAAGATGCATAGTCTTCGCACGGCTTTTAGCGCAAGCGCCAAGGGGTTCTAGGCAGAGCTCGTCACCTAAATGGGGCTCAGGCCAAGAAAAAATATATACTTGATTAATATAACACGTCTGCACCACATCGGACACAGAACAACATTACGCAATAAAAAAACTACTAATAAGAAACTGCCTCACATAGGACACAGTTACTGAGAGGTTCTATGCAACGACTCAAGGTAAGTAAGTAACCAATCGAGTGATTACCTCTAGGGTCAAAACCATTCAAATACCACATGAGGAACCAACTAGAAGGAGAACCCAAGAAAACTGCCTATAAACTATAGATTCCTAACTAACCTAACTAAACTAATGCTAATGGTCAAGTAAGATAATTGTAAGTTGGGGAAGCGACTCTTCCGCAACTTTAAGTGTTGTCAAATCGGTTTATACCTAAATCACGATGGTAGACATATAATTACATGCGTCACGACGGATTACTCCTCATTGACTTCGCGATGACTTTGCTTAAGATCTTTGATGTGCCAAACACCCAAATTTCGACCGTTCAGATCTACTAAACGATAAGTGACCGAACCTGTCACTTCAGCTACTTTGGCTTGAATGTATTTTGGAGCTAACTTTTTTGCAAAACCCTTGGCCGCGTCGGAGAGCACTGGGTTGCGTTTCCAAACCATATCGCCTTTTTTGAATCGTAACGACCGTTTCCTTAAATTGTACTGGCGTTTATTCCGTTCATAAGCCTGGTTGAGGCGAAAAACTACATCCTTGTAAAGGGGCGAGAGCTGATTAACGTCATTCGCGAGCCGTTCGCGGGTATCCAACGATATATCATCTACTCCTAACTCTTGTAGTTTACCATAATAATCGCCTTGAACCGGAATGGTACGACCAAAATTCAAAAATGACGGAGTATAACCAGTAACTTCGTGTACTGCGTTGCGAATCGCATGCGCTATTTTATAAATCTCCGTATCCCAATGTCTATGATTTTCTTTGACGTAGCAACGTATCGCGGTAGTAATAACCCTATTAGTACGCTCTACGGGATTCACTTGAGGGTGGTAAGCGGCGTTATACCATACTTTCTGAACACGATAGCGGTCAATAAGTTTTTGAAAAAGTCCTCCTACAAATTGAGGGCCATTGTCACACATGATAATTTGGGGCACGCCAAACATCAAAAATACATCGTTTTCTAAAAATTTGACGATGGCGGAAGCCGTTGCTTTCCTTAAGGGATAAATTTGCGTAAATTTTGTAAACCAATCGGTGACTACCAGCAAAGAGGTATAACCTTTTGTAGACCGAGGGAAAGGTCCCACGAGGTCAATGGAAATAAGCTGAAAAGGGTACTTCACACGCTTCTGGCGACCCATGAAACCAGGACGAAGTTGTGAAGAAGCTTTACTAGCTTGACAAATATTACATGACCGAACATAATTAGCTATGTCCGATTTCATCTGAGGCCAGTAATAAACTTCGGCCAATTTTTGATACGTCTTAAACGACCCTAAATGACCCGAAGTTGGTTCGTCATGATACTGCCGAAGTAACTCCTTACGCTTAGATTTAGGGATCACGATTTTCCATTCAATTAAATTTGAAATAATGTCGTGCTTGTTGGGAATGAACTTATGAAGCACATCCTGCTCAACTCTCCAGGAAGGGTACTGTTCGGGAAACGATTGTACGCGTTCAATCATGCGCTTATACCATGGGCAATGGTCAGGAGCTGTAAAGGACATGGAACTAATCTGTGTTACTGAAGTCGGGGCACGCGACAAAGTATCGGGAACTACATTAAATTTCCCTTTACGGTGTTCTATATCAAAGCTATACTGTGCCATACGGGCTGTCCATCTCGCTAACCTACCACTGGGCGATTGTAGTTTGTGTAACCAAAGGAGTGCATAATGATCAGTGATTATTTTAAATCGCGTGAGCTCTACATAAGGTCGATATTTCTCAATCCCAAAAAGACAAGCTAGACACTCTTTCTCAGTTGTCGAATAGTTCCTTTCAGGGTTTGTTAAAGTGCGGCTTGCATAAGCGATGACGCGTTCATCTTCGCCTTCGCCTTGGAGTAAAACTGCTCCCAAACCTACGTCGCTCGCATCACATTGAATAATGAAAGGTCGCGTGAAGTCGGGACTTGACAATATAGGCGCGGTAACTAGTAGTCTTTTAAGCTGTTGGAAGGATCGCTCGGCGTCATTATTCCATTTAACGCGTTGGCTTTTAATTTTCCCTTTCACAAGGCTTAAGATTGGAGAAACAACTGTTGAGAAATTTTGAATAAACCGACGGTACCAACTAGCCATGCCAAGGAAACGTTTAATCTCGGTGACCGTTTTTGGCGTAGGAAATGACACAATTGCCTCTACCTTAGAAGGATCCGTGCGTAATCCATCCTTGTCTACTAGAAACCCTAAGTACGCTAAAGAAGGTTTACAAAACTCGCACTTATCGATATTAACTATCAAACCCGCATCTCGCAATCTTTCGTAAACTCTAGTTAATGTTAAAATATGTTCGGAAAAGGTACTAGAAGTTATGATGATATCGTCCAAATATACAAATACGTTAGGAAACTGAGGTCCCAGGAGATTATCCATTAACCTTTGAAGGGTTTGTGGACTGTTACTAAGGCCGAAGGGTAAAACTGTGAATTCGAACAAACCTCGTCCCGGCACGGTAAAGGCTGTCTTCTCACAACTACTGTCCGAAAGAGGAATTTGCCAAAAAGCTTTTTTTAAGTCTATAGAACTCAGGTATCGCGAGTCTCTGAGACGGTCAAGGATTCCATTAACGTATGGTAGTGGATAGGCGTCGCGTTTAGTAACAGCGTTCAATTGTCGGCCATCAAAACAGAACCGTAAGCTACCATCTTTTTTTTTAACCATCACGATAGGAGAGTTCCATGGTGAAGAAGATTCTCGTATCACCTTAAGCGCAAGCATTTTATCTACCTCTTTATTAACGGCTTCTAACATAACCGGGGACATCTGATAATACCTTTGCTTAATAGGTTTCGCATCGCCTGTATCGATGTGATGACTCACCAACGGAGTAAGCCCTAAGCCTGGACCACTTATTTGTTGAAACTTATTGATAACTACTTCTAGTTCCCTAACCTGTTCCAAATCGAGATCATTTTTACTATGTATAAATTTTCTAGTAGTACTCAGACTTGACACTGAAAAACTATCATGTTTGAAATTGGTTTTAAGGCCAAACATATAGCAGCAATCCGCTCCCAAAATTAAAGAATTTGAAATATCTGGAGATATCAGAACACTGATAGCTTTAGTGGTTCCGTCTATTGTTACAGGAAGTTCTACTATTCCGGAAATATTTTGATACGCGCCATCTGCTGTTTGAAGTTGCATCTCTGCAGGAGATCCGCGCATTTTGAGGTTATGCTTATTTAACAAAAATAATCCTTGACTCCCTATTACTGACTGATTAGCGCCTGAGTCTAAAAGAGCAAGGATACTAGTACCCAGAATGTTTACTAATACGAAAGGACGATTATCTAATTTGCGGTGATAAAAAACAGAATTCAACCGGGATGTATGATGAAAAGTTTTAACATGGCCTAACCATTTATCCCAATCATCAGCCACTAATGGTTTACGACTGATTGTTCGTTGGCTGGGAACGAAACCAGTCTTCATTCGTTTTTTAGTAACCGTTGTTTACATTTTGAACAATTTGAGAAGCTTGTGTCCGGGGTTCCACATACATAACAGAAAAAAGTACGCTCTGCCTCGCATCTATGATACGTATGCCCTGGTTGTCTACAATTCCAGCAAATTAAATTTTGGTTCGCCCTTGCAAACGATTTACCTCTAAATGTTAAGGAACGCGAGAGGGATGAGTCGAATGTACTATTTTTATTTCTGGCTATAGCATTTACCTGACGCTTCACGTTATTAGTGGGTCTATAAGCCAGATCCGGCTCCAATGGAGTACTACCCGTTGTAAAGTTTTGTCTAAATTTTTTATTTCTGTCCTTGGTTTCTTCTAACTCGCGACAAAATTCTATTAATACGTCAACATTAGGAATCCGAGCTAACACTAAATGATTGGAATAGTAAGGTTGTAAATTTTGACGAATGTATTTAAGCTGCGTCTCCGCCGAAGGAGTTTGACTTAACCGATTAAATAAATTTAGCATAACCGCTATGTAAATATGAGGGCGTTCGTCTGCTCCTTGATTACGCGCTCTAATTTCATTCCATAAGACATCATCATAATCGCTTGGTTGATAATGTCTGCGAAGAAGACCTACTAAATCCTGCCAATTATTAATCTTATTTCGAATCGATCGAAACCAAATGAGCGCTTGATCGTCAAATAAATCTACCGCCTCTCTAAACAACTGATCAAAAGATAAATGGCGAGCTACTCGAAGTTCTTCAACCCTTTCCAAAAATGAGCTAACACCTTGTGTCGCTGTATTTCCGCTAAATTTAAGGTTCCATTTGGACACACTTACTGAACGACTAGACGGAAACGCATGATATACAGGGTCTGCTAAGTTTAAATCTTTCAGCCTTGACGCGAATTGATCAGCTGCCACTGTCGCTTCAAATTCGACCGGACGCGAAGGAGGATCTGGTGAGCTGTGAATCATTTCACTTACGCTAAACCGCGGTTGTGCCGACGCACTGACGGCTGTAGTATAAGCAAGACCATAATTAGCTAGACCATCCCTGCTTGAAGTCGTGTACCGAGAATGAGGTCCAGGAAAATTGCTTGCTGAAGACAAACCTTCATGAATGGGAACCGAAGCAGCTATCGTGGTTTCTAAATTACATTTATTTTCCCTCTCTAGTGGAACATTACTCGCTATTTCACCGCCAGCAGAAATGTTTGCTAATTGCGATTGCTCCAACAGTAAAAGTAAATCGTTCTGTTGCATGACGTCGCTTTCTCCTACTTCAGATAACGATTCAAATAGCTCTAAACACCTATCACGTACTGTCTGCCATTCTAACTTAGTCGTTTCATTGGTTTTGCCAGATAAATAATTTACGCGGCGTAATACATGCCCTAATCTAGTTTCTAAACGATTAAATTCCGACGTCTGCGGTTTATTTTCAAAATTTCCAATCAAATTCGCCAACTCCGACAGCTTAATTTTGCAACTTTCTAATTCGGTAGGCACATCAAATGCAACGTCTGAATATTGTAAAACGCGGGCAGGCTCACATTTTTCCAAATTTATTTGAGCTCGAAGTAACTTTCGTTTATCTTCAACCTTGCGACCTGCAGGGTCAACATTTCGCGATAATAATTCCCAATCTAACTCGTCCGAAATTAAACAATTTACACGCAACATGATGCCAGTTAACGAATTTAAAATGCAAATGCCTATGCTACTACTGATAAATAATTTTTCCCATCTATAATTAACACTAAAAATAGGTAGCAGATTATTCGCTATATCCTTAAGCCTTATCGTATCTAATTAACCTATCCACCCTAGCCTACTAGTTAATGATGACCAAAGAAGTTAATTCGCCAACCTCATTGCCCAAATTCAAACAACACTTCTAAAAACGTTCCTAATCAGGCCCCACGTTGGGCGCCATCTTCGTGTGCCACCCCTTTGAATAAGGGCGCACACGGCCGGGACTAGCTCAGATATCCTCGATAGATTGGTGGCGTGAGCAAGGATTAGGTTCAGATCCTTTCGGCTTCCACAAAAACTACTTCCAACATTCAAAAAAAATAGGGCGCCTGGTTGTCTTCACAACCGATACGAATGCAGCTAGTAAACCCACCACCTACCTTTGGCGCTTATGCTGTTGACATTGCAATCGTGCAGACGGGAACGTGGTAGAAAAATATATTAATAAAACAAATTGTTAGCATGGGGACATTTACTCAATTAAATATTTACTAGCAACAAGTGCAATACCACTGTAGCCTAAGGGCTGATAATTGTCAAACAACTATACTAGATTATTGACTAAATAATTTCATAGGCAAAGTAACCAATTTATGATAAGTGCCAAGGAATTAATTACACTAAAATCACAATTGTGCGGAACGCTACTCTGGCATTTGCGTCTGCACTAATAAGGAGTACATACAAATTCAGCAATTGAGATTAATTAGGATTCACGCAATAAGCGTCAATTGCAATTTTAAAAAGAAATATGATCGCGTACGTAACAGTTGTAAACACCTAAGGCCTTAAGTTAGCTGTTATTTTCTTTATGCGGCAATCCGCCAGTACGATAAAAAAACGCTGAATTAGGTTGTACTTACATAATACACAAGCAGGTCGCATCTTGAGGGTGTAGAGCGCCGCAATATCGTGATGGAAGAATCCTTGTAGATAATGATTGACCTCTGCACGTCTCATAAGTCGGACCTCGACGCCAGTTAATTCGAAGACATTATCGGGACCCCAATTTGTTAAAAGAAATTGCGCCGCAGGTGCCGCGATTTACGCTCTGCGAGTGCTTATAGCCCCTAGTCTATCCTTTGGTGGCACTTTGCTTGCCCTTCTTTTCCGCCTAAACGCCAATATACGGAAGTTAGTAAAGGAAAAAAATAAGCCAGAAGAAATCTCACCTAAAGCTGGAGAACGGCGGTTCGCGGATTATCACTAAAGTGATCTTTCATTAGTTATATCTGTGCAGACTTCTTTGACTAGCATCATCCCTTGCGGCGCTGTCAATTAAAGCAAAATCTGACCGCTTTGTCTGCTAGCAAAATCGAAACAGGAAAGCCCTCGCTAGGATCGACGCGTTCGAGCCAGAAAACAAGCGCTGTTATCGCCAACCACACGCTCCAACGAGATAATGGTAGTTTATACCTGCCTCAATTGGCATATATCGTGGTCCAAAAGTAGTTAATAATTATTAAACGCTCTTGTAAAACGGGGCGTTACACAGCCGCCGCCATAAGTGTTCTTAACATTCTGCATTCTACTACAGTAGAACAAGCATTATATTGAAGTAAAAACCTTAAAGTATTTATCAGTAATAATGTATTAAGGGCAAATGCTTTTGCCGGTAAAAATGTTTTACGAAAGTATTTTGTTTTGGCAATGTTACAAGACAAACTAACTTGATCAAATTCCCGAGCCGAAGGCGAGGGAATTTGTCAAAGTTAGTTTGTCGAGGGGCATTGCCAAAAAAACAACAAATCGTGAGTAAAACATTTTCCGAGCAAAATCATGAGCCCGAAATACATTTTGTGGACTATTTCCCAAATATCGGTTCATTTTGACATTTATACTGATGCGCAATGACAGTTTAAATGACGTTTATTAAATACCACCTTGATTAAAGCAACATATTTGGTGGTTGCCGTGGATGCAAGTGGCAAAAGAAACTGACAAAATCCCAAGGGAAAATTTCGATTTTTTGCCACTACAAAAACACACGATTGGTTGAATTTTTAAAAAGCATGGCTTTTCATTGGATAATAAGAGATGTGGGAAATAGTCAGGGCCAATTGGCCCATGGGGATCATTAGCAAAACAGATGAAAACCAAAACTAAGTAGGTAAATGCCGACACTTACAAATCGCAAAATTCTATGCATTCTATACAGGCAAAACTTGAACGTGATCATTGCTAGGATTATATAAAACCTCTATTTACAAGTCTAACTAAATTGCCAACAAGTGATGTTAGGATGTTACTGACTTTTGATCTACGTAAATGGCATAATTCTGTTACACAGAGTTCCAATTAAATACGAGATAATACTGTAGAAACTATTTGGGTTTAAAATAATATAAAATAATAATAAAGTTATATAAATACAGGTATGTCCTAGAATAAAAATTGTTATAGATATTAACGATACAAGTTTGATTATGAGCATCTTAACGAAACGAGTTTAATTGCCAAAACGAGTCGGTGAGCCGAGTTTTGCGGCAATCAAACGAGGTGCCATAAGTAAACGTTTAAAACTTCTTTGCTTCCTTTCCTGCTCTCGTGTAAAAGGTGAAAGAAGTATTGTAATCGCGAGAAAATTACTTTCCGAAATTTTATCAGATCTTCACATTTCAGGGTCCCTAAATGACGAAAAACAGGTTTTCTCAATTCCGTCTGTCTGTCTGTCTGACTGTCTATTTGTTGAAAGAAGACGATATTTTGCATGCGGATTATATGCATTCCTGGCATAAAATCGAGAAAAAATCGGTAAAATATATACAGGGTGATCACCTTAAAAAAAAATACACTTTTCCCATTTTTGCTTTAACTCAAGAACTACTATACACATAGCTCAGGTCTTTACTCTTGGGGAAAAAGGCATATTTTGGACCCAACAATAACAGGGTGAGCAAAAAATTAATTCTTGTTTATTTTTGTTTTAAGTTAGAAATAGGTAAAAGTAATAATTTTTACTTAGCTTTACAATTGATGAAAATTGGACCCAACAGATACACTGTTAATGTAAAAAAAAGTCAAAAGGGGGCAACAATAAGTGCGTTCTGTTTAATACACCTGGAAATCGCAATCGAACCCACGGGTGGAACTAAATCGCATTCGCAGGGGCTGTAGTTCGAATCACATCACCAGTAATGTGTTTTATTTCCAAATTGATATAATTTGCATTAGCAAGTGTTTTCTTTTATTGTTTCAGTATAATTAAGAACAGTAAGATATTACCCCTAGTTTCCTTTGATTTTTAAAATTGTTTAGTGGCACAATGTCCACTTGCGACGGAAGTTCTGAGTAAAACCCTTTACAGATTTTTTATTTTCGATTTAACTTAATATCTTACTCTTAATTTTTCTTAAATTCTTTGTACACTCTTTATTATTTATTGTATTAACTTTCAGAGTTTTCGACTTTCAAACAATGGAATATTCCAGATTAAAATTTATTAATTTTAAATGCAAGTATTAGAACTGTAGATGCAGCTAAAGATTATAAAATCCCTTCTTCTTGCGTAATAAGCAGCTATTTAAGATTCAACAGCCGGGAGTGTAGATATTCCGTCTCCAGATATTCCGGCTTGGCTTACTCTAAGCAAGACGAGGGCTGTGGTCAGTTCCCAAGCGTCTTAACATCAAATAAACAAACATTAGGTATTATGATTCCAGTCTGCTTTTTGAGTTTTTTGGAGGGTCTAGATCTAGATAATGTTAGACACCTTAACAATTGTGTAAACTTCAATTCGAACAGTTCAGACTAGAGTTTTATGTAAATACATAATAGGCATTGTGTTTGCTATCATCGAATATAATTGTACCATTTTCAAATGTATTCCTGTATATTTTATTCTGTGTTCTCATAATAAAAGAGATGTTATTGTTGCCTACATCGGTTATGCTTTATTAAACTTACTAGTAACTTGTCACCGACCCAACCTAACCTATTTAGTAGCAATGGATGCTTACAAATTCGTTTTCAGCTATAATTTACCAAGGGCAGTGATAATCACCCGCAATAATTTTGACAAATAACAACCCGAAAGTGCTTGCCTAGAAATAACCCGAGGCGAAGCCGAGGGTTATTTCTTAAAGGCAACGCACTTGAGGGATATTATTTGTCAAAATTATAAGGATTTATCACTGGCCGCGGTGAATTCGGAACGATAAGTTCTTAAATAAATTAACCATTTTCTGACAAATTAATTTGACACTTCATTATAATAATATTATGTTGGTGGCACTGTAAGTCTATGTCAAATTTGAGGTTATCAGGTTAGCTTTTGCGTCAGTTTTGACATAGACTGACGGAAAAGCTAACCTGCTAACCTCGAATTTGACTTAGATTTACAGTGCCACCAACTTGTGATAGGATACTACTGAAATTTAATTAGGTAGTTTCCATAGTGATTGAAAATCACCCTAGGGTCGTTTTCACTTCAAGTGTGGTCTGATTTGTCAAACTGAGTCACGTGATTAAAAATAATGAAATTGGATTGGTCTGCAATATATGTAAGAACTTATCAAATGAATTAAAGCAATGCACAAAATTTGGTAGCATACCAACGGTTATAACAGCCGTGTCTGTTAAGTTTTTACGCCTTGGTTGTTATGGGTAACATTTCAAACAAGCACCAGTACCTATGATACAATAACATGTAGGTATTATAAAAATGAACTAATAATTAGTATTAGGACGTCATTTTATTAACGTAAATTGTTTAACATGTGTTTCTAATTTTTCTGGGGACGGTTTCTTGCATACTTAGATCATTATCATATGACTCGACATAAAAATTAAAGATAATAAGATTTCTAAAAGCTACGATTAATAAAGGTATAAATAAATACAGCGGGAATTTTAAAAACAGCAGTTTTTTTGACGATGCAATATATTGAAATGAATATACTGTGAGGCTTTTGCGGTTACTTGAATTATACTTCTTAACATAGAATTTAGGCTTAGACCCCGTAGTATTTGTTGATGAACACCCAGCATTCTCTGGCTTAATGTGCCTTGCACTTTGTGTACTCGAGCAAAAATACGCCAGATGACCATGCTCTTTGGTGGCTCGTGTTGTTTGAGTATCTCGAGAACGGGGATACTTAGGCAGATTTAGCCTTTTTGCTGTTTGTGCATCCATATTCACTAACGTTTCGCAAGACTTTACAGCTTGCATCATCAGAATGAAAGTAGCACTAAGAACTGAAGGAAAGTGTGGAGCTATTTATAGTCCTCTGTGCCAGGCGTGCGGAGTGGCGTAACGCTGACTGGTCGTTCGAGTGCAACGTAATCTGTGGGG
The DNA here is from genome assembly GCA_940337035.1 of Agriotes lineatus. Classification (NCBI taxonomy): domain Eukaryota; kingdom Metazoa; phylum Arthropoda; class Insecta; order Coleoptera; family Elateridae; genus Agriotes; species Agriotes lineatus. Next base: position 14,796,678 of record OW679194.1, on the reverse strand, counting down.
CGTAGCCGTATGACGCACAGTGGTTGTAATGCTTTAGATCGTGTATCACAGGAGTCCACGTTTTACTAAGCTTAAAACCATCTTCCCTGTTTATATTATTTTGATATTTTCTATTTCTATGGCTTCACGTATCACTCGTGGGAAGTAGTGAGGTATTCTGGCAAGTACTCTGGCGTGCTCAAATTCTAAAGTGTGCCCATTTGTAATAGTATGCTACGGCTGATTTTGTGATGCGTTTGTGTTTGCAATCGCCTCTATGTTCTTGAAGTCTTAGATCAACGGAACGACCAGTCTGTCCAATGTAATTCGAGCCGCAAGAACAAGGAATACGATATACACCAGCAGTTTTTAAACCTGGAATTTTGTCTTTTGCCGATCTTAAGCCGTTACCGAAAGTTTCCTTGATCGTGAACACAGTTTTGATGTTGCATCGTTGCAGGACACGTCGTATCTTATCAGTTTAGCCTTTAACGTAAGGTAGAAATGCTAAGCCTTCCAGAGGTGGGAAAACTTCTTTAGCCTTTTGTGTCATAGTCTCACTACCTCACTACTTCCTGCGAGTGATAAGTGAAGCCATAGAAATAAAGAAACATCCAAATAATATAAACAGGGAAGATCGTTTTAAGCTTAGTACAACGTTGACTCGATCTAAAGCATTACCACCACTGTGCGTCATACGGCCACGCTTTACGGATTACGTTGCACTCGAACAACCAATCAGCGTTACGCCACTCCGCGCGCTTGGCACAGAGAACTATAAATAGCTCCACACCGACCTTCAGTTTTCTCTGCCTACCTAGCATTCGGGTCGTATGTTCGATTTCCACGGCCGTCTGCTCTGATTCAGGTTTTTAAGTGGTTTTCCAGAGTCAACAGAGTACCCTCTCTGAGACGAATGCAGGGGCTGTACTTTTCCACTTTTTCTGGCCCTTCTTCCATTCTCCACCCCTCCTTTTTCTCACCCATCCTATAATTTCCTTTCTTGGCTGAAGACGGACGCAAGGTACCTATAGCAGCCGGCCCTCAGTTGGGGGAATTGAAATTACCTTAACCTTTCCTTTTCCTTCAGTTTTTAATGCGACTTTCACTCTGATGATGCAAGCTAGGCCGAAAGTCTCTGTTAAGAAGAATATTGAAATAAATGCATATTTTGGATAATAATAGAGCATTAGATTTATTTTGAATAACGTAATAGAATAAGCAAATTAGAAATAAAATACAGTGATTTCATTTGAGTTGAGCATTTGACTTTATTAAAAAGGAAGCTTCAACTATGAATTGATGTCTTGATATTGAATATGAACAAATACAAAAAGTTATTTGGTTTTTATTAGAAGATATATTTTATTAATAATATTTTGGAATAAGCGGTCAAGTACAAAGTAATAAGATTACAACTGAAAAGTCAAGCTAATATAATACCTTAAAAGTAAATAATAATTATATTGTATTGTATGTATTATCGATAACCTCATTTTACCTTGCGGTGTAGAGGCTGGTGCTTTATGCGCTTGCATCTGGTGGTACAACTCTCAACTTGTCCCGGATTCGGGATACAAAGTTGGAGCGCGCCTTTTGTGCTTGCGCAACAATCATTGTGTGAGGTGTGTGTCACGGTGATGTGTTGACCTTGTTACTCTATCTCTTAGGTCTGTGGTTCTGAGTAGAGCACAGTTAATTTGACGTCCAATTGTGAATGGTCTCACCGAGCCCGATTCCAATCGCCAAGGCTGCAGAAAAATTCTACCGAGGACTTACTTAATGTAAGCCTAGCATTTACCCAACTGCGCTACGCTGCTTGTAATAGAATAAAATAAAGTTAATTTTAACTTCTAGATTCTAGATTTATATTTCAGTTAAAAAAGAAATAATAATGATTTGTAACTGGAAAACGGAAATTTAGTGTGATAAGGATTCTAAAAACTACGACTTTATTTTCCAATAACGTAATTGAAAATTTTAAAGACTGAAAAAATTTAAACGCTAAAAAGAAAGACAGTAAGAATTCTAAATCCAGCAATTTTTTCAAAACGTTTGTGATTTTAAATTTTAGAAATAAATAATGAGTAGTAACATTAAAATGAAAATACAGTAAGAACTCTAAACACTACGATACCATTTTTCATATAGGTTGCAGTATTAAATGAATAATATTTTTAACCAGTTCAGGATATTAAGCCTTTGTTTACATATACAAAAGTAGGATGGTAAGCAAGTCATAACTGTATCTGTACGGTACTATTCCTTTACCGTACATGGCAACCATTATCATAGTGAAACAACTGTATCTGTACTGTAATATTCCTTTACCGTACATGGCAACCATTACCGTATTGCAACCAATAAACTATTTAACACGAATGTTATTATTATTACGTGAATGTAAAAGATTTTAAGATACTCGATAAACCTCTTTTGCAGCAATCAGCAACTATTACGACTGAAGGCACTTTGCGTGGGAGGTCTATAGTTAGTCTATATTACAAACATTAAAATATCTCAGAGCCAATCAATTTTTCAGGCAGAAATTTATAAAGTGAAGGAGTACTTCAACAAACTGTTTGAGGATATGATGCAACAAAAAACAAGAGAAATGAGTCTTGTAACGGAAAGAAATGCAAGACTGCGTCATATAATTTCTGAACTAAACTATTTTTCAACCGACAAGATTAGCATAATCGTGGAAGATCCTCCGTGGTTACCTACTGAATTTCCAGAATCAATTCTAAAAGTAGAAGACAAAGAGGTATGTTTAAAAAAATTAGTTATTTGTATACCTAGGCCGCAAAATGACTGGCGTACCGAGAAATGTTTGGGCGGTGAGACGAAGAAGAGTCCGTCATATTATTTCGGGAAAGCCAAACATTTTGCTAACGTGGCATACACAACATTTTTTGTGCAATCGCAATGCGTATTATAATTAAAAACGTATTATTAATTTTTGTTTAACCGTGCCGATAAGTTTGCAGCCGAAGAATTTATTTTCGCAACCGTTATTAATAACAACGGCCGCGAAGTAGTAACGGCCGCAAAAACAAATTTTGCAGCCATAACTAGGTCCGCAAAAATCAACTTTTCCGAACAGTTGCACAAAAATAATTTGATTGAATAAAGTAAAGTGGATTTTAAGCAAAAACATAGTACAACATCCTGAAACAAGTTTATTTATGCTCATGCTGAAATTCGTCTGCACAATATTCATCGTCACATTTTGCATTTTCTCTAGGTTGGAATCACTCCCTACATTTCTCCCAGCGAACAAGCTCGCTTAGATGCAATCGCAGCCGAGGAAGAGAGAATTCGTCTGCTTTTGTTGGCTGATGATTTCCGAGAACGCGCGTTGATGGTTATGATGAACGGCGTACTGGAAGTGAGATGGGAAGATGAACTGAGAAAGGATGTTCCCAAACCCAAATGCATGGTAGCTTCCTCGTCCACTTTTCAGTAAATTATTTCAAGTAACCATTCATATCACTTTGCAGCTAGATAAACAACCTGAAGAATTTAACGAAGAAGATCTGCGTGCAGTTCGAGATTATGAAGAAGAGGTAAAATTCTTGAACAGTGAACGAGAGCGATACAAAAAGATGTTGGAAGCTGAATATGGAAGAATCAGCAATTATTTAAGAGATGGCATTCGGAAATTCAATAAAAAACTGACTGACTGCATTCTAACAAAAATTCAAGTTGATTCTGCCATTAGGCAGGAAAATTTGAAGATGTCCCGCAAACGATTTATTAATAACAACAGAATTTTAATAAACAAAAGAGAAGTGGAAATTCTGTAAGTGTTTTTCTGAACTTATACATCCCCAGTATTAAGATTTTGTACCAAGATACATGTCCTGTAGAAAATAATCTTAAATCGTTTTAGAAATGCCATGGAAAACAATCGTAAGGAAATTGAGAGCTTGCAAAAGCTAATTGTTTCACTTCAAGAAATTGTTCAGGAGCTGCGCAGCAACTTAGACGGGTTACTAACAAAAGAAAAGCTTCTTGAAAAGGCTTTCAAAAAAGACTTTTCAGATTTAAGCCCCGTCGTACAAGAGCAATCAGTTAAACTTTACAAGTACTTTTGCTGCCACTATATTGACTAATAAAACTTTTGCACAATATTTCACTTACAGGCGACGTCCCAAAGTTACTATGCGTAATGTAACATCTGTTACACTGACCCTGGAAGTTGCAAAATGTCTGGTATCACAAGAAAGGACTTTAATACTAACACAAGATTGTCTGGAGTTTTTAAAATCGTTGGACACTTTAGATTTATATGTGAACATTCCCCCAGCTGTAGATGAACATACCTACTCCATAGTCTGCAAACACAGACGTTTTAAAATAGAAAGTGAACTGAAGGTAAGGTATTGAACGGTAGATATAAGGTGTTGCAGTTATTTAACATTTGTTAGATGAAAGCTGTCAATATGGAAATGGCAGAAGCAGATAGTACAATATCGACATTCCAAAAAGCACTGAGTCAGAAAAAAGAACTCGCCCAGAAACTATTGTATGATTTAGACCAAGTCAGAAATGAGAGATTATATCGATTCCATGATATTGAAATTCAGTTAGTGTTAAGACAAGGCGTCGTAGAACTTCCAACAACTGGAAATATTTCAGATTTTGATGACGCTGTTCTAGTGTCTCGAAAGGACGTCGAAACGATCAATAAAATCATTGTGGTATTTGCTTTCAGATACAGTTAAATGCATTTATATGTAACTCTATTATTTGCTAGAGAGGGGGTAACAAAAAAATCAAAGCTATGAAAGAAACCATGAACTTCCGCAGAGGCATAATGATGATGGAATGGGAGCATCGCAGGCTACAGATGCAAATTGAAGATCTCGAATCGTTTATTGAAGAAATTGATTCGGTCAAGGTAAATACAATTCAAACAGCGCAACTATCCACCTAAATCAAAAATTTCAATTGCAGGTTTCAAAAGAAATTCAGATGTACCTAAAATGCAAGGCCAGAGGAATACCTACAGACAAAGGTCTATCGTTCGAACAAGAAATAGAACAAGTTAAAGGAGCCTACGAGAAAATGATCCAAGAAAGAAAAGAAAAAGTTAAGGAGTTGCAACAGAAAATAAATGGGTTAAAAATAGAAAACCACCACCTTGATGAGCAAATTGCCAGCATTAACGTAGATGTTTGTGAATACCAGCTTGAGAGAGATCACGAATTGGAGAAGAGAGAGAAAGACATAATAAAAATAAGGTATACTTTTAATTATTTGTTTACTAAGCAGGCAGCAATCGTGAAGGTTCATAACTTTTGCTTTTGGTAATTGGCAGCATCAAGGAGCCTCAGTTTTAAGAAAATACAACTCGTTGGATTGCATTTTTTTATTTAGAGCCCAGAATTTGAATCAGTAGGTCAAGGGAGACACAAATATCGCTTCTACTTATTGTGCCGATAACATTTTTTCGTGGTTGTCTTCAATAGATTGAAAATTTTAATTTTTTTCGTCTGGAGGTCAAGATGAAATTCTACTGCTACAGTTAAAAATGTTCTCTTTTCAAAATGTCTGCTGGGCGGTTTTTTACATTTCCAGGGTCTCCCTTTCACTGGTTGTGTATTCCTGTGTCGGTTTTAGCATGTTCCCGACTGGATTTAAAGGGTCTTTTGACAGAACTTTGTGGAGGCATGCTGTTTCGTGGTGCCTTCAATGTCCCAACAGAAGCTCCTCCATGAGTCTGTTTTTGCTTTTCTCAGAGCTTTGTTATATTCGGTTAGAGCCTGGGCGTGTTGGCCCCACTCTCCGGTCCTTTTTGCTCTGTTAAAGAGTTTTCGTGCTCTTTTCCTCAGGTTGGCCAGGTGTTCATTCCACCATATGACCTTCCTGTTGGTCTGTCTCTTTCTTAATGGACAGTTGTTTTCATATGAGGTTAGAATGGCGTCATTCATTTGGTCCACAATTACCTCAATGTCTGCTGGTGTATGGATATGGGTTTTAACATCGGATAACTTGCTAAGAAGTTCCTCCCTGTATGCAGCCCAATCAGTTTTCCTGGGATTTCGATAGGTTATTGTTGCCTTTTCAAAATCTGCCAGGAAGTACTCAATGTGTCTGTGATCAGACAATGATGGTTCGTTAGATACGCGCCATTGTATTACTCTGTCTTGCAGTCCAGCCGTGGCCAGAGTTATGTCAATGACTTCTTGCCGACGTCGAGTTACAAAAGTGGGCTCACTACCTCGGTTAAGTATTTGTAAGTTATTACTTACCAAATATTCCAGGAGATCGGTTCCTCTCTGGTTTATGTCCGTAATGCCCCATGCAGTGTTGTGCGCATTGGCATCGCAGCCTGCTAAGAACTGGAGGCGGTTGGCCTCGGAGAACGTTACAGTTTCCATCAACTCCGTGCTTGGTGGAGGGTTGATGGCATCGTAGGGAAGGTATACGAAGGATATCACTACCTGCCTCTCGTTGCCCTCCTTGACTTGTTTCAGTTTAATGGTTGTTAGATCCCTAAAACATAAGTTGTACAGAGCCATGTATTTTACCCCCCTTCTTACATAAATACATGTCCTGGGTATATCAGAGGATTTATCATATATTAACTCACCTCTGGCTTGTCCGAGTCCCATTATTTGGCCCCTTACTATCCATGGTTCTTGGATGAGGGCCACATCAATGTCCTCGGTTTGTAACCGGCTGCATAATACAGCCGTGGCTCCCCTACTGTGTTGGAGGTTTACTTGCAGTAGCCTCAGGACACTTGCTGGTGCTAGCGCCATCTTGTCCGTCAGGGGTAGGTGCAGATAGACATCTGAACGTTGCTCTACCTAGGCCTAGACATGGCTTCATGTTCAGGTTACGGAGAGTGGTTAGGAATGTCTCGTCGATCAACATGATCAGTGTCCTGCCTTTAGGCTCCGATACACTGTTGATGACTCGCCAGTCCTCTGTCTTCAGCCCCTTGTTCTGGGTCTTAAGGAGATCAAGGATATCCTTCTGCGGTTTGGTACTAAAGGGTTTGGGAGCCCACATAAGTACTTTGGCCGCAGTCAGGATCTCCTTGGCTGGTCCTACTCTGAGCCTAGCTCCCTCCCACAGCTGGAGGTTTGGAGTCGTGGTTGTCAGCCATGACTTCGTTTCCTCGCTCTTGCAGGAAAGGATAACTGCACCTTTATCAAAGTAGCAGCTGTTGAAGTGCGGTCCTGTTCCTTCCCCTCCGGGTTGGATTTGTCCCAACAGTGCGGACTGAACTTCTTCGGCTTGTTCCTCCGTCAGGCGTGTGTCTGGAAAGTCCTGAGAAGCTATAGCCATTTTTAATCCTTTAAGGGCTTCCTTAAAGGTTTCTTTCCTCACTGCATTATCATCAGTGCAGGACTTTTTTGCAGTTGTCGCGGTTTGGGAGTTTGGTGTGCTCCCATCGGACCTCTGCCTCTTTTTAGAAGATGTAGTAGCCGGTATGCCTGAGCCGCCAGCTGTTTCACCTTTCTTAACACTGCCGGTGGGAGCGTATGAGCTCCCGTCACGGTTTGTGTTAGGTTTCTTGGGGTTCTTCCTCCTATGGCGTATGGGTTCGCCGAGAGCTTTGACCCTCTCGATTGCGGCTTTCCGTCTCTGTGCTCCAGAAAGCCGTTGCAGTGACACCTTTTCGATTTTGGAGGTTAGGGTATCAGCCTCCGAATCGACGGTGGTTCCCTCCTCAGTTATGGTTTTTTCAGCCACATCTGATTTGGGTGATTTCAGCAGGGCTTCTTCATCCCCGCTGGAAAGGTTAGGTAATATGTCTTCGTTATCCATATTGTTCCCACAAGTGTGGGGGAAAGGGTTTCGACACGCACGGAGCCCCCTACATGCGTGAAGGGCTAAATACAACGGGGTGCGCCAGGTGCCCCGAGGTTGGTCGCTAGGGACCAGGTTGCCTCCTGGCCATGCATCCCTTCGGCGCGCACCGTACCTTGGGATTAGGGGGGTTTTTATAGTGATCCACACGAACCAGGCGGTTAAGCCCAGTTCCCCGTACCCCAGGTTGACACTACCCTGAGCGCCGAAGGCCACTTAGGGGTCGTTGCATCAAACACTGGTGGTTTACGGTATGTGAGTTGGTCTGTGACAGCTGTGCTGCTAATCAGTCATTCCCGTAAAGGGTCGTGGCCGTTCCCCTATCCGCCACCTGGGGACGCACTCGGTCGGCGCTCAACCGACATGGCAATTAAGCCATGCTCTCGGGGCACAAGCACTACTCTAGGTGGTTAGTTGAAGTGCAACCTTCATCCCAATACTTGCCTAATACATTAAATTCTAACAAACATGATGACTGGACTAATCAGTCTTCAGAGTTTTTTATTAAAGTTTTTTAAAATTCTACAACACAAGGTACAAGCCCCGTCTCATTGAATTTGTAAAATGTTGTTTAGCAGTAGAAATATCTGCTAAATGAAATAGACAAAGTACACTTATTATTGCTTTTATTAAATTAATAACCAATTAATGAAATTACAACAAAAATTGAACAATATTAAGCAAGTGACAGCTATTTTAGCTGTTTTAAAGTGCTAAGATTACAGGATCACACAAATTCGGTTTTACCATTGAGTGACGGCACAGTTTCTCTTTAAAGCAACTTTTATACTTTTGGGTATAGTATTAACCAGGTCCTGACATTCATCTGGGGTAAAACAGTCCAAGATATCTTGAAGGCGCGATTGCAATTCTGGTAACGTTCTCGCAGGATGTGCCCGTAACCTTTTTTTTCATTCTTTGCCATATTGCTTCAATTGGTGATAGGTCTGGACTACTAGATATCTATTTTAATAATGGTATTTCATTTTCCAAGAGCAACTCTTTTAACTTTTTTAGCTGTATGACACGCAGCTCCATCCTGCTGAAAGGTAAACTGCATTCTAGCATTTCCAGATTCTTCAATTGTAGGCTTAAGATAGGTCTGTAATATTCCAATGTACGACTCGGCATTGACTGTTCCTTCTACAATGTGAAGTCTGCCTACTTTCTTTGCCGACATGGATCCCCAAAACGTTACAGATGCAGGAAACTTGACTTTCTTCTTTAAACAATCATTGTGGTATGCCTCGTCTTTAGTTCTGACAACCCTACTGTGACTATCACCTACGCAGACTTCAAATCTGAATTCGTTGCTCCAATGTACTGCATCCCATTGATCTTGGCACCAATTTTTATGATCTTTTGCCCAGCACAGCCTATTCTTCTTTTACTGTACCATTAACAAAGGTTTCCCTTGTGCCTGCAAAATAAATCAGTTTTTAACATTTTTGTAGAATGAAAATTAATAGAATAAAAACCTACCCTGTGAATTTTAAAACCAAGTTCTTTTGCTGTCCTGTGGCAAGTGGCCATTGAGAAACTTTTTCCAGTTGTATTATTCTATAACACACTGAGTTCCCCAAAATTAGAACCCCCATTTTGCTTTATTATTCTTCTTAAAGCCCTTTTATTAATGTCAGTTATGCGAGATTTTTTTCAACGTTAGGCTTTTCAGCAATGTAACCGGTGGTTTTATTCAGATGAATAATGTTGCGAACAGTTTATCGTGACAACTTCACAATTTCACTTATTTTAGTCCTAGATTTGCCATCTTTTGACAGAGAAATGATTATTTTACGAGTATCTTTTCTTACCGACTCTCCACGGAGCATTTTAAGTAAACTTGAACTATTTAGCGTAAGAATACTTTAAACAGATGCTTCTTACACATTTAGGAACGTCAAACATCTTTACATTCTTGTCATAAAACACAACTAACTTGATTATAGAATTAGTTGAAATGAGAAGTAATGATCTCAATAGGAAAACGTTCCACGTAGGTAACAAAAATAATGTTTAATACCATGAGATAAAAAAAAATGATTCTGAGCAGGCCTTGATATGTGTTACTTATACGTTTGGCAGTACTGAAGTGTATTGTCAGTCTACTATGTCAAATTCGAGATTTGCAGGTTAAGTTTTACGTCAGTCTGTATCAAACAACCATATATGTATTACTTACTATATTGCTAGCAAGACCTGGGAATGGTCAAAAACATTACGGCGCCGCCATAGTCTTACTCTGAGTATTACGCGTCTCGTGCGCATGCCTGGGAATTCAAACTCCGCCTTTAGACGCGAATTTTAAACTTGACCACTTCCCCAACGCGCAAACGAGCTTGCGCACAGCTCAATATATACATTGAAGAGTTGGTTGTCTGTCTCACTTACTTCGTCACCTCCCCACTCATAGCCGCTAGCAATAGAGTACTTATTAAATATATGCAAACAACAAACAAAACCTAACCTTTTAATCTCGAATTTGACATAGACTGACAATACACTTCAGTACTGCCAAACGTATAACACATATCAAGGCCTGCTCAGAATCTTTTTTTTTATCTCATAGTATTAATTATTAAAAAAGTAATAATGGCAGTAAAAAATAAAAACACAGTTCATAGTTCTACTATCTCTTCGGAAAAAAATCATAAATGCAACTTTTAAGTGATCGGGCCAAATTCAATGATACAGGGCTCGTATATGTAAAATTCGAAATGGATCTGAGCGACTCACAATTCAGGTTTCAACAAGGAATGGGAACGGAGAAGTGATCTACCGTCTTAGCGTTTTAGCAGAGCAAAGATGTGTATGCATGATTCATAGATTATCAGCATCATGAAGAATTTATAACTAATGGAAAAAAGATCTAGATGAAGAAGATATATAAATTGGAAACTTGTACTGGAATGAGACAAATTATTTATTCCAACTTTGGGTATGGCTGTAATTGTAACCCAATAAAAAAGATTGATATTTAAAAATCATATAGTATTTTTATCACAGTACCAGCTTCACCTACAGCGGTACAGTTTTCATGAAATTACTTTTCAGCATCATTAAACTGCTAATATTTATTAAATAAGAGAATTCGAGATTAATGTGTATATTTGCTTTGCCAATTTAATATGTAATTGATATGAACCGATTTTCATCGATATTTGTTATTGCAATAAAAGTACCCTCACTAATTTTTATAACTTTCAGGATGTCAACTCTGTTGAAGAGATCAAAACTTGTCAAGCAGATACAGAAAAACCATAGCGACATTCTGATGCTTCAAACAGAACTGGAACTTCTCCGCTTGAAGACATATCCAACACTAGCATACACAATTTTATCATAATTTGTGTGTTAATATATATGAAATACTTTTATTTTTTAACAGAATTTGGTATAAGTTTAAAATAGAAATTAATTAAAATACATGCCATACTCGCTTGCTAAACATTACACAATATTTCAATAAAAAATTAACGGATTACAAAAGTATACATTATTTAATTCCACCATTGTAAACTAAACATGCAACAGCAAATTAAAATTCCAAAGTCGTACTTAAACACCTCTGCTTGAAAAATTCGTGTCGAGGCTTTTTCTTTATGCCGGGCTTGGAAACCATTTTGAAAAATGAAGTTATAGAAGTAGTGTTTACATTGGCAGATTCTTCTTGTGGGTCTTCCCACTGAACGTCATACGCTATGTCTTCCAACGCATTGCTAGCAGTTGACCAACTAAATCGCACCAGCTGTGGATATCCAAACACTGGATCACATTGATTTACCAAAAACTTCTTTGTGACTGGATCCCCTGGGTACCCACTACCAAAATCTTTATGTGTAACATCCAACCCCTCTTGAAAGTTCCACACTTGCAGCGCATGATCCCTCGTGACCTTTGCACAAATACTGGCAGCCGAAACGATTGGATATGTTGAATCGGCTTTTTTTGCTACCGTTATTTTGTAATTTGGAAATATACTTAGTAAATAATCCTGATATTTTTCAGGTTTACCGACAGTATCCACATATATATGTGCTATATTCACTCCAGCCGCTATAGCTGCTTTTATAAGCCCTATCGCTGAATCCATTGAAACTGCATTTAAAGAATGTTTAGTGCGGCGTAGCATGTTGTTACAGATCTTATTTGGCGATATAACTTCTACTGCCCACCCTATAGTATTTGACGAAGCGCACAAGTTTGCAAATATAACATCTCGTTTTTCTTCAGTCAAATCCTTCGAATCTGCACATTCTAACGACTCCAAAATTTCAGCCTTGTTTATGGGACAAAATGCTGTTCCGTACACCATGGGACCTGCAATTTATAAATTTATATTTGTACTGATACGGAACTGTTGAACACCAACCCAAAACGGGGCCTCTTCCAGCTTCATCGATTCCCAGCACACATGGAAAATCCTTGCATATTTTTGGAATTCTTGATATATAAAAGGCATTTTCGGAATTATCTTGTTCGGATAAAAATGTATTTAAATTTTGAAGTGAATTTATCTCGACGGCTCCAACGGTTTCCATTATTTCTAACCTAATTTTTTTCAAATTTGCGCGAAACGAAATCACTATATGACAAATGACAACCGTTCTATTTTAACGACTTCCATAGGCGCCGACTATGGGTTTTTCTGGGGTTTTGTGCATCCCTAAAAAAGTTTTCTGATGTTTCTCCCACAACATTTTTAGTTGTTTTAATAAACTCATTATTTAAAAAAAAAATTAAAGAAAACAAATCTAGTTATTTCAACTTTCATAGGTTCTTTTACTAACCTAAAATTACGAATTTACATAGTTTAGTGCTTTAAAAAATGAAGGAAGAAGGTAAACCAAACAGTAATTTTCTTATCCTTCTGCATCAGAACTTCATTTCTATATTTTACTCATTTTTAGTAAAAATATGATACGGTTGTCCCAAACAAAAATCGGGTACACCTATTTTTTCCCAATGTAAACTCAACTTTTAGAATAATACTTAGTAACCTGTGCATTTAAATTAACTGTTATATTTTTCGCTGTCATCGAACGTCGAAAATCAGTTATTTGAAAGCATGCGCCGTCATTTGAATGATTTAAAAAAGGAAGAATTATCGATAGGCTAATGAAAAGACTGCAAATAAAAGCTATTGACATTCAGTTTAATGTAAATAAGAATACAACATATCTCCTAAATATATCACAAATTTACAAAACTTCAATGACAGATAGATTGGAAGCTGTAAGTGCATACAGTGGCGACATTACAAAGTATTCATTTAATTTGGTTGTTATACATTCCATACATGTATTTTATTACTTATATTCCATGTCAGTTATCAGTTATTCGAAAACATGCCCGTAATTTGAACGATTTCTAAAAAGGAATGCAAATAAGAGCAATTGCCACTTAGTTTAATCTTTAATGTAATTAAAATACAACTTATCTCCTGAATATCCAACTCACCAATGAAAGTCAGCACTCCTGTAAAAAGTAAAAGGTAAAGGTTCAAAGTAATTTGAATTCCCCCAGCTGGAGGTGAGCTGCTATAGGGACCTTGCTTAACTCTTCAGCCAAAAACAAGAATTGTAGGATGGGCGAGAGAAAGGAGAGGTAGAAAATGAAAAAAAGGCCAGGAAAGGTAGAAAAGTACTGCCCTAACATTCATCTCAGAGAAGGTACTCTGTTGACTCAGGAAAACCACCTAAAAACCTAAATCAGAGCAGATGGTCGCGGGAATCAAACCCACGACCTTCCAAATGCTAAGTAGCTGTGCTAACCACTAACCCATACATAAAGAAAAAAGATAGATAGCCAAACCTCTCATTAATTTTTAGGAGACGATTTGTAGTGCAACCTGTGGTTGCTGCGCATCAATCAAGCACCAGTCGATAATTATTGTATACGTCTCTGTAAAATAGTCGGTGAACTATTGCGGGTAATTTGAAATACTTCATATCTTAAATATTGGATGAAAATTCTTTATTTTAAATTTAAGTGTTATCTTTTAGATGTTAGTTTAACAGGACGTGTGTTTGTTACAACAAAATGTAAAATAGTCGGTGAACTATTGCGGGTAATTTGAAATACTTCATATCTTAAATATTGGATGAAAATTCTTTATTTTAAATTTAAGTGTTATCTTTTAGATGTTAGTTTAACAGGACGTGTGTTTGTTACAACAAAATGTAATGACACTAAAAATTTAATATAAAAACCTGTAAAACATTTAATAGGTAATACAGAATTCAATGATAATATATTATATATCCTCATCCTCGGTCCAATTACCCTCGAGAGGATTTGGTGACACCGTTGTAATTGAAATTATAGGGAATCGATTGTGATTCTCCAGTTGTTCCTGTCCTGAGCTAGTTGGATGGCATCGTGCAACCCTGTGTGTAGCAGATCTTCAACTCGCTTAGTCCAACGAGTTGGCGATCTGCCTCTTGGCCTCTTGCCTTCTACCTTGCCTTCAATCATAAGTTTTTCGATTGTTCCTGTTCTCCTGGAAATATGACCGAGATACTGAAGGTAAGAGCGATTGATCATTCTTAGCAACCGGGTGGTGATATGTAATTCGTCCAATATCGATGTATTCGTTCTATGTTCCGTCCACGATACTCTGAGGACACGGCGGTATACCCACATTTCGAAGACTTCAATACGGGATTTGTCTGACTTTTTCAGTGACCACGTTTCTGATGCGTACGTGGCTATGGGGAATATGAGCGTTTGTACTAGTCTAAGTTTTGTGTTCTTAGTGATGGCGGTGTCCTTCCAAATTTTGGTAAGTTTAGTGGTTGCCGACCGCGCGATGTTTATTCTGCGTCGTACTTCACTTTCGCTTCCTCCGCCATTCGTTAATGAAGCGCCTAAATATATATATTTATCAACCACTTCAAAGCCAGCAACGTTCTGCAAGTGGGGAGAGTTGTTGTCTGCTCTGTTCACTATCATGACTTTGGTCTTGTTATTGTTCAGACGCAGTCCATATGCCTCACTTATCCTGGTCAACCTCCTCATGATATAATCCATTTCCTGGACGCTCGCAGTAATAATCAGTGTATCGTCAGCATACCTTAGATTATTGAACTTCTTGCCACCGACTGAGATACCACCTTCCCATCCATCGAGCACTCTTCTCATTATATACTCACTGTATATGTTAAACAAAATTGGTGAGAGTATACATCCCTGTCTAACTCCAGCCTCAGTATTAAATCTAGTCGAATATGTTTTTCCAATTCGCACTCTGGTTGTATTTCGCTCGTATAAAGATTTTATTATATATAGCTATTTATTATTGATAATTGGATACCAATTATATGTAGGTACTATGCAAGACAAAAAAACTGGGACAACACTTGATAGAGATTTTAGTATAATTTCATTAGCTTAAACGATGCTTTAAACAATTAAATTTGTAATAACAATTTTGATTCATAGCAACCTCTAGACAAGTTGAGGGTTAAGTAGGGAACACCTAGCAACTGTACATATTAAGGCAGTCACATTCACAACAGACTATACTAACTGTCCCAATATTTTTTGTCTTGCACAGTACATATCATTGTTGCAACAGAAAAAAAGTATATTATAAAGTAAAATATTAAAAGAAATTTTGAAACAATTTATGTACCTAATAATAAATAGCAAAGTTTATGGAGTTAATGTTTTTACAAATCTAAAACGTTATTTTGTTAATTATTATACAACTTATCTATTTCGTAAATATGTATAACCCTCATTGCTATCACTATTATTTAATTATAATCAAAGTTTTAAATGTAGGTATCTTAAATAGTTAATTGCATTGTACGGAAATCAAAATGTCAATATTATTAACGATATGAAATGTTGTAAGAGAATGAAAGGTTCTCAGAGTTATTTATGATACAAATGTGTTATACTACAAATAATCCATGAGATAAAAGTTGAGCTCATAAGGAGTGTCAAAAATGGATTTTATTGAATAATAATTCATTAAATACCAAAAAAACATACATTTTGTAATGGCCGTTGTGAAGTTAGTGACAAATTAATCGAGAGTGTGGTAATAGTTATTTATAAAACAAGTACGTAAAGCTAGTCTTTAGTCATGTGTAGGACAGGGTTAAAACGCTAGCGTGGCGAGTCTTTTCAGCCTTGCGAATGACTAAAAATGGTGTAGAAGTCACAGAAACTAGATTGACTCTCAAGGTAGGTCATGAAAGGGGCTGTGATCATATTTGATGAATTGGCAATATGTGGAAAGATGTCAAACATACAAAGTTTGGTTACATTTTAAATGACAAGTAATCAGTAACGGCGGGTAGAGGGATTTTGTTTGCGCAGTGACTAACGTCATATGACAGATTCTTTGTGTTTTAAAGTGTAAAAATTGCTGTTGCTGGGATAGAAGGTTTAGCAGAGCCTGGTTATTCAACTTAACATCATTATTTCCGCAATCCTTTTAACATTCAAGAACTGATAATACACCATACCGCAATGTTGCGTACGCCTCTGATTTATTGTGTCATTTAGCTTAAATAAGGTTAACAATATATATAAAGACAGATCAATAAAAAAACAATTAGGGGAGGCTGTGATATGTGTTATACGTTTGGCAGTACTGAAGTGTATTGTCAGTCTATGCCAAATTCGAGATTAAAAGGTTAGGTTTTGTGTCAGTCTGTGTCAAACAACAAACAAAACCTAACCTACTAATCTCGAGTTTGACATAGACTGACAATACACTTCAGTACTGCCAAACGTATAACACATATCACAGCCTGCCCTAATTGGTTTTTTTATTGATCTGCCTGTACCATGAGATAAAAAAATTGATTCTGAACAGATGTATAACATATTTTGAAATGTGATTTTGACTAAATAAAAATGGAAATTGGTGCATAATTTGTATAGTTGTTTGGTTTACATACAAATATAAATGCTATAAATAAATCTACGAGGTATTAAAGATGGAGCTTAAATATTAATATTATAAAATACTCACAATCGGTGAAGGGATTGTTAAGTGCTGCGAATTACATTAATTGAACTAGAGAACGACAAATTTGGATGGAATTGAATTTATTGACTGACGTGTAGCATAGTTACATGTTCGTATTTGACATTAATGGTTGCATCGTAAATGTTACAGCCAAAGCTAGTAGGCACAATTAATTACTATAAAATATCATATATGTGTGTGTCAATGTAGTCCAGGAGACAGATATAAAAATAAATAACATTCGACTCCAAGTCAGGCCCTCGTCAGTTATACGTTCAAATAACCAAACCTTGATTTAGTACCGCGCACCAAAGATAGAGGCGCTGTAACTTGCCGCCTATGATTTCAATTTGAATTGACAATTACAGAATTGACAAGTTTGTACAATTAATTGTCATAATTTTGCAGTAAATTGTCACAATTTGTATTTATTCTTCTCCTTAGCCCATCCTCGTATTACATTAGGATACAGAAACTAAAGTTTAATGTGCATTTCTACTACCTTGTGACGCGGAACAGCCACATTTTTATTTTAAGTTGACTTTAGTGTTATTGTTACTGGACTTTGCAAATTATTTCTTTTAAGTTGATTTAGGTGTTAGTAATTGGATTTTGTGAATTGTTTAATAAAGGTAAGAACCTCATATATGTATATATAATTTTATATATTTTTTTAAAATAGTCTGTATCTTTAAGTATTAATAATTATGTTTATAGAGAAAATGGTCGGGGGACACAAAAAAACGCTGTGCCGTTCAGAATTGTAGAAGTACTGAATCACATCCTAACGAAATATTTCATACATTTCCACGAAACCCAGAACTGTTAGAGGCCTGGTTGAAAAATGTAAACAATTCCACCATAATGAATATACCCTACCAAAAGTTAAGGTATATTTATCAAGTTTGTGGGTAAACACTTTGAAATGGAACAATACCAACACCAGATCGTAAGAAATTAAATAGGGGAGCTGTTCCAACACTTTCTAAAGAAATAGTTCCGCATCAGGAAAAGAAGGTAAGTGATTCAAGTGAAAATCTTGGGTGTTTTTTGTACGATTAACTTGATAAGAGGCTTCCACGAATGGGGCCCCCAATTATCCACTGCGAATTCCGGTTCAATGGGATTGCCGAGAACTGCCACTTAATAACCCTAACTTGGGTTCAGTTAGTTGTTGGAGTGAAACAAGACTTAACAAACACGAGTATATTGAGTAACAACGATTACAAACGTCACTGATAGACCGATGGTTTTTTACAAAAGCTTCAACTGTTGTGACACGCTTGGATTGGCCACGCGAAAATAGCGAATTGCGCGTAACCGTAACACAAAACAACCTGGAAACGTCTTTACCAGGGAGTTAGACCGAAACGCAAACTAGCACAAAGCATAGCTGAACTTGCTTCCTCGAGGTTCTGAATCTAACTGCCTCTGAATTTACAACGAGCCGAACTCGCAAATTCATCAAGGAGGGGCAAGCTCAAACACTATTGGCTGAGGCGATCCTGCGTAGCCAATCGGAGCGTCGCACGTAGGAATAAATACTTATTCTAAGAATCTTAATGTTAGCTCTCTCAATGAGGCAATTGAACGAAATCCATAAACCCATGATTCCCAAATATGCTAAGTCGGCTTAAGTTCTATTAGAAAATGTATCCATCCGCTTAAAAGCCATTAAGGGAAGCTTACAAATTCCTTTCCAATATTAACAGAGGCAAACAAATACGGCAAGATGCAAATTGACTTTACCACGACCTTTTAATGAGGTAGAACAGTTATGACTTGAATTACATGAATAATTATAATCAAAAAGGTTTGATGCACGCATCTGTGTGAATCAAACATGCCGCCCCCGAAGTGCCGACTATGGCACGACGTGATTAAATTCCAAAATTAAACTGAAATCTAACACTACCAAATAATCAAATGCATAACAAGAACTAAGGACAGATGATAATCCAAGAGCCTTACAGATAACCTACAACTAGCATGAATACGAGCAAAGAAACAACTAAACCTAGCAAAATGTTCAATCAGCAAAAACTACCAACTAAGAGCAAAGTCAATGTTTATTGCCCTTGATCGCAATGATCGTCTTTGGGTAGGATGTACACTTTACGCACCGAGCGTTTCAGGAGATTCCCTCGGGAATCGCGCACCTGCACCACACGCACAACACCATCCGCTCCTGGATATGTGGCCGAGATGATTGCAAGGGGCCAACGGTAGCTTGGAGATGCCTCGTCGTGGACGAGTACCACGTCGCCCACCTGGGGGGCTAGAGAAGTGCTGGAGGACTTCCACTTAGGCCGGCGCTGCAGGAGGTGGAGGTAGTCCCGGGACCAACGATCCCAAAACTGCTGAGACAGCCGCTGGACCAGCCCATAGCGGCTGAGACGATTTTCCGGTATGCCCTGGAGTTGGGCTTCCGGAAACGAAGTCAGCTTCCGACCGATCAAGAAGTGGGCAGGAGTAAGGACTTCGGGGAATGAGGCGTCGGTAGGGAGAACACAGAGTGGGCGGGAATTTAGTATCGCCTCCACTTGAATCAGCATGGTGTAATACTCAACGAAAGTTAACTTTGCATTGCAAGATATTTGCCTTAAATAATATTTCAATAACTTACCCCCGTTTCCCAATGCCGCCAAAGTGCGGAGAGCGTGCCGGAATAAAATTCCACTTAATGCTATGTTTCGACAATTCCTCCCTTATGCATTGCTCACTAGAGCCTGACAGGATATTTTTTAATTCCGATAGCTGATTTCTGGCACCGGTGAAACTGGAATAGCGCCTGAAAAGTTCAAATTCTGGGACGCGATGGTGAAGAGTGGCCACTACTGGGCGCGACTCTTGGGCTGCTAGCTCACCCGAATCAATTTTAACGGGCTGGGGTTTTAAGTCGCCTGTGACAAAAATTCTGGCCCGTGCCACCACAAGCGTGAGTTGAGTAACTCCTGGGGTAACATTCCCCTGCTAATTATATCGGACGGGTTGCAATTTGTACGCACGTGAAACCATGCTTCCCTATTGCTTAGTTCGTGAATCTCGGACACCCGGTTCGCGACGAACGTCTTCCATTACTCGCATCCTTATTTATCCAGTGCAGAGTTATGGTGGAGTCCGACCAATAGTACACGCGGTCAAATTTAAATGCGGAGGAATCGAGTACAGTTTTAATCAAACGAGCCAACAGTAAGGCTGCGCAAAGCTCCAGACGAGGCAAGGATATTGTTCTTAATGGAACGACCCTTGACTTAGCACAAAGCAAATTGGTGGTGACATTACCGCGCGCGTCAACGCAACGTATATACACGGCGCACCCATAGGCTACAGAACTCGCGTCCGCAAATCCGTGGAGATCTATCGAATTTAAGTCATCGCAAATTACCCGTCTCGGAATTGCCAATGATCCCAAAGCGTGTAATGAAGAATGGAGTTCGTCGTATCTGGAGCGCATCTCCATGGGCACCGTTTTGTCCCATGACAACTTCAATTGCCAAAGCCGTTGCACGAGAAGTTTCAAAGTTAGAACGCTTGGACCAATTAGTCCCAAGGGATCGAATACTTGAGCCATACTAGAGAGTATAGCCCGCTTGGTAACTGATTTGCAACAGCTAGGGTTCACTCTGTAACTTAGCACGTCCCGCCGAGTATCCCAAAAAATGCCGAGAGTTTTCTCCGTGGCGTCTTCCGTCAAAGAAATGGGCTCTACGCTGCCGCAATCTACACCAATGGCGCTAGCTACTTCACTGTCGTTGGATGCCCACTTTCGCAATTCAAACCCGTACCCCGACAAAGCGCTACTAATTTCGAATTGCGTTTTTATGGCTTCCGCCCTATTTTCAAAACCAGTCAGTAGGTCATCTACATAAAAATCCCGGCTAATTCTTAATGAGGCCTCTGGAAGCGATGCTTCGATTTCCTGGGCGATTTGTATCAAGCACCTAGTTGCTAGGTACGAGGCTGATTTAGTACCGTAGGTGACCGTTAATAATTTGAAGCATTTTACCGCTGAGGTTTTGTCGTCACGCCATAAAATTAATTGGTATTGCGTCTGCGAGGGGTCCACGAGGATTTGCCTATACATTTTGGCGCAATCTGCTTTCAGCACGTACTTGAATTGCCTAAAGCGACAAAGAATTGCAAACAACGACTGCTGGACCACCGGGCCCTTATGTTGAAGGTCGTTAAGCGATACTCCGGAGGAGGACGCACAACTGCCGTCAAAAACAACGCGATGTTTGGTCGTTGAACTGTCCTCCTTTATGACTGGCAAATGTGGCAAATAAAACCGAGTATGAGGAAGACTCGCTTCGTCGTCCACCTTGCTCAACTGACCAAGCGACTCGTATTCTTTGAGAAATGCGGAATACGCGGTTTTCAACTCGGGATTTTTTGACAATTTGTTTTCTAATGAATAGAAACGCTTTAACGCTATACCGCGCGAGTCTCCCAGCGATGGAGCATCTTTCCTGAAAGGTATGCTCACGATGAACCTACGCGGCTCCGACGACGCCCGTTTCGTAGTCGATTGAAAATGGTCTTCGCAAAATTTGTCATCAGCAGAGAGTCGGCCGGATGAACCGTAAGCCCCCTCGATTTCCCAAAATCTCTGAATGCCGTGCTCGATGCCGGCTACACTTAAATGAACTCTATTTGAAAGCATGAGCACTCGATTTTCGACGTTCATGTTTCCGCCTAAAACCCAACCAAAAAGAGTTTTTGTTAAGAATGGCTTCTCTGGGCCCAATTTCACCTGTCCCTGACAGAGCACTTGCCAAAAGACATTCGCGCCTAATAAAAGATCAATATTTCCCGGTGTATTACAATCTGAATCGGCTAGCACAATGTTTGGTGGGATCTTCAAATCCCTCAACGAGAAAGAAAGGGCCGGCAGAGGGTCCGTAATTTTGTCTAACACAATACAGCTCAAAATGTCCTCGTATTTCCCGTTACGGGAGCGGATTCGAACGTTTGCTCTGAATTCAGCGTTCAGAGCCCTGGCACCAACACCCGACAGTGAGGTGATATTACCTCGTTTCGCAATCTTCAAATTTTGACACAAGTCGGCGCTAACTAAGTTAAGTTGGGATCCGGGGTCCAAAAGAGCTTTTGCCCGGGAAAATGACCCGGAGGATCCTTCTACGAATACGCTAACCGTGGACAATAAAACTTGCGCTGGCGCCGCGATTGCAGGACGGCTACAGGCTGCTGAAACGGATGCGACGGGTGCCTCGCTCGGGGCGACGGCCCCGACCTCCCGCGTGTCGCTGCTGGTTTCTGGCGGTCCAGGACGCGGCGACGAAGTATTTTCGTGCGCGTCGCGCTTTGGACGCAAACACAGTAAAGTATGGTGCTTTTTTCTGCATACGCGGCATCTCGACGATGTGCATTTTACCACGAAATGTCCGGGCTTGAGACAATTGTTGCATAATTTCAAACGACGCGCCTCTTCGATACGAGCGTTTACCGACAATTTTGAAAATGATTCGCAAGCGCTAATCGAATGATTACTATTTTTGCAAAAATCACAAGAGTGATTACCTTGCTCTCTGGCTACATGAGCGCGTGCATGACTTTTTTGCTCGGATCCCTGACTTCCCAAACTCGAACCTATTTTCGCAGCTTCCAGCGAACCTAATAAGTGACTTTTGCTCTCTAAAAAATCTAACAACTCTCGCAAAGTAGGAAATTGTCCGGCATGTTTGCATAATTCCCAGTCAGTCTGCATTGCTGAGCTGAGCTTCGAAACTATGATATTTATTAGTATGGTGTCGACTGTGGGTTCCCCGTACGCCTTTAAAATTTCCAAAATTCTAACTACACTATCGAGCAGCCTTTGAACAGACGAATGTGAATCCTTTTTTACGCTCTCTAAACTGAATAACGCATTTATGTTTGATTTTACTATCAGTTTCTTATTTTCAAATCGCTTGACTAGGATATCCCAAGCAATGGTATAGTTATCGTTGGTAACTTTTAACGACGAGATTGAACTAGCAGCTTCTCCCTTAAGGGAAGAAATCAAATAGTAAAATTTCTGAACGTTGGTCAAATTAGCGTTGTTATGAATAAGCGACGTAAAGGAGTCATGAAATTGAACCCAATTCTCGAATTTCCCCGAAAAGGAAGGCAAATCTAAGGGTGGTAATCTTAATCCAGCGAGCTCTCCTGAAGGGCCACTTTGCGAAGAATTTTGACCTACATTCGGTTTTATACCCGGACTGATCTTATTTTTTGATAAGAATTCCTTTACTGCGCTACTAATCTCGCTAAAATGAGTCATAAAAGAGTCAAATTCATTGAAAAGTTCATCAAAGTGTTCAGCGTCGGCCTCCATTAGGCCCTCCATTGTTTTCGTATACTCATCCAACAAATTTTGGAAACAACTAAACTCTTCTGACAAGTTGCCGACCTCGTGAGCCTTCACGGGGCTGGACGAAGAAATTCTATGAAATAGAGTTTTGAAACGATCTACTTGGGCTTTTATGAATTTGCAACGAGTGGTTAAAGTGCGAGTTTCCGACATGACCGCTGATGTCGAACGAGTTTCCACCATGACTGACACAAGCAAAAAACAACACTAAACGAAGGTGTAATGGAAAAGGACTTACTTTTGATTTGAGAACGTAGTAACTTCTTGACGAACAGAAAACCAACCCGCCGCCGATCGCTGCCGCTTGACGTGGGAACTGGACTCGGTGTAGGCTCTCGATGGTTGAATTTCCTGGTGTTGGGGAAGCTTCTTGACGCTCTCCGACGAAACGATGTTGGAGCAATTGCATCCACCAGCTACTGGAAACTTGTACACTCGCGTTTTTTAGCTTCTTCCAAATCCGGCTCGAAGGACCAATGTTTTTTGTACGATTAACTTGATAAGAGGCTTCCACGAATGGGGCCCCCAATTAATCCACTGCGAATTCCGGTTCAATGGGATTGCCGGGAACTGCCACTTAATAACCCTAACTTGGGTTCAGTTAGTTGTTGGAGTGAAACAAGACTTAACAAACACGAGTATATTGAGTAACAACGATTACAAACGTCACTGATGGACCGATGGTTTTTTACAAAAGCTTCAACTGTTGTGACACGCTTGGATTGGCCACGCGAAAATAGCGAATTGCGCGTAACCGTAACACAAAACAACCTGGAAACGTCTTTACCAGGGAGTTAGACCGAAACGCAAACTAGCACAAAGCATAGCTGAACTTGCTTCCTCGAGGTTCTGAATCTAACTGCCTCTGAATTTACAACGAGCCGAACTCGCAAATTCATCAAGGAGGGGCAAGCTCAAACACTATTGGCTGAGGCGATCCTGCGTAGCCAATCGGAGCGTCGCACGTAGGAATAAATACTTATTCTAAGAATCTTAATGTTAGCTCTCTCAATGAGGCAATTGAACGAAATCCATAAACCCATGATTCCCAAATATGCTAAGTCGGCTTAAGTTCTATTAGAAAATGTATCCATCCGCTTAAAAGCCATTAAGGGAAGCTTACAAATTCCTTTCCAATATTAACAGAGGCAAACAAATACGGCAAGATGCAAATTTGACTTTACCACGACCTTTTAATGAGGTAGAACAGTTATGACTTGAATTACATGAATAATTATAATCAAAAAGGTTTTGATGCACGCATCTGTGTGAATCAAACATTGGGTTTTAATATTTTTTTAATTTACACAGAAACTGAAAATTAACAAATAATGGAACTGTATCAAACACCAGAACGTAGGAGCCTGAGTAACAATAGTGCTGTGGCAAGTGGGTCACAACCATCTACAAAAATAGGTAAAATTATAATAGATATATGCAATTTCTATAACTTGATCATGTCTCCAAGTTGACCAACTAATTTACACTGGTTTTACTGTATTATATTTAACGAATAGGTCATCTGAGTTATGTTTCTATAGAAGTAAAACCGTTATTAACCCTCTACAAGAACAGCTCAATGTAAATAAACGAAATAATAGATATAAATATTTGGTTTTTCTAGAGCATCCTACAACCTTAAGACGAATAGGAATTCCTAAAGCAAGCGCCATGTCCCCAAGAAAGAAAGCACTTTATCAAGAGTTAACTAAATGTAAGCGGGTTGTGAGAAGGTTGAAAAGGGCATCAAAATCTAAAAAAGACCTCTTCAGTTTAACAAAGAAACTTATGAAGGGTGATAACAAGAAGATACTAGAAAACGAAAACTTAAAAATATTAAACAATTTATCGCCAGCAGCCGAAATCTTTATAAAAACTTAATTAAAGCATAGTGGTCCTTCAAAATCTATTAAATGGAACAAACAGGAAAAAGCTTTATCATTGGTTATCTACAAGTCTTCACCAAAATGTTATAGATTATTGCAAAGAATATTCAAATTGCCATCTCCAAGAACCTTGCAGAGGACTTTAAGCAGTATTTTGGTGACGGCTGGTATTGTTGATACAGTTTTTTCTTATTTGTCACATGTATCTGCATTGATGAAACCAATGGAAAGATACTGCACACTTTTATTTGATGAAGTTTTTCTTTAGGCGAATATAAGTGTGAGTATCAAGAGTAGATCTGTTGCGGGTTTAGAAGATTTTGGTAATGATTCAAAAACACCAAACATAGCTGATCATGCATTAGTGTTCATGATACGTGGTATTAATGCAAGGTGGAAACAACAAGTATGTTTCTATTTTGCTAGAACGGGGGTACAATCACGTGTACTAAAAAATCTTATTATTAATGTAATTAGAAATATTCATGCAAAGACTCAATTTCGAATTTTGGCGACCTTATGTGATCAAGGACAAGCAAATGTTTCAGCAAATTCGCTGCTGAGTCAAGAGAGTGGCTTTGGCAAAGATTTTGTATTTGAACGAGATGGCTACAAAATATTACATTTATTCGATCCGCCTCACTTACTAAAATGCCTCAGAAACAATTTTATCAACAAAGATATTCATTTTAACGGTAAGGTAGCTAAATGGAGCGATTGCAGGTTTTATTTGCAGAAAATTTTTAAAGCGCAACTGTAAAAATTGTACAGATTATTTTCTGTCAGAACAATCTACAGACAGTCGTGCTTTTATAATGTTAAAGGATTTTGGCAAACTGTTGTATCCCTCAAAAGAATTTATATATTTAATAAATGAAAGCAAAAAACAAGTTTTTAAATTGTTTTTTCTGTATGTAAATACGTTAGATATATTTCACGTTGTTGGAGAGAACATTGCTGTTTACACAAATGTATGCCCTGAACATAATGCGCATAATAATACTACCATTAAACAGAGTGTACTCTTCATCATGTTCAAATACATTACATCATTAATAAATAAAAAACTAAAAAAAAAGATAGAAGACCAAATTTAATAATAGATAACTATACTAAACAACATGGCCCTAAGAGTTAAGAAAATAATTAGATATTGAAGTTATTGTGATGTATAATTTTATGTTCAGAATTCCTTAAGCTTGTTGAATTTTTATATTATTTTAAAATTTGTATATTTATTATAAAGTAGCGCGTGTTGAATGTTTTCACCACATGATTCAGCAAGGTTACGTTATAGACTTACACATAATCTTTCACGTCCCACTGCTGGGGTGCCGGTCTCTTCTCTGCCACATATCCAATCTCTTAGCACTGAGATTTGAATATGGTGCACCTACAGTTTAACATTTAACGAACTTCAAAGCCAGAAAACGTTCTTAAGCAGCTAAGACTCCACAGTTGCTTAAGCCGAATTAAGGAATCGAATAATGGGTTGCACCACCATTCTTAATACACTTAGATAACTAAGTAAAGCTTGCTGAAACGCATTAATCAGCAATACAATTAAAGAAGTTTATAAAGGCAATTTGTAATTTTTCCACCATATGTTTTATAATTATATTTTTGTATGAAGTAAATTGTGAAAATAAGCACTATGTAATGCATTCTTTAGCCTAAATTTAAGGTATATAAACTAAACACATTGTGAAGAACCCTGCCAGTTCTGTAAGTGGCATAGACCAACGTATCGCCTCAGTTCGCTGTTCCAGTCTGAATAGTACGTAAGTTTAGTTAAGCTGTACAAAAATCATTGTGTTATTAGAATAAAGTGACCATCAAAAGCCACCATTTTTATTTCTCTGTCCAACAGAAAACACGAACATAAAACAAATACACAAAATACATAGGTATAATTTAAAATATATGCACTTGTCTTATTTGCAATTTAACATTTTTCGGGGTAATAAATGTTCACCAAGAAGCAATGTTAAACTAATTTTTAGTAAACCTCCATACGAATTATTGTATTTTATATATTTTATTAATATTTCTGAGGTAGTTTACATAAAATTAGTTTAATTAAATATTGATGGAATAATTTTATCAAAATAAAATTTTGAATAATTTTAAAAAGCGCGCGCTGCCACTTGGTGTAGCGCACCAATATCAGAGGGCGCTTTTATCAACAACTTTCAAAAGTTGCCTTATGTCACTTCTTCCTTTGGGTATGTTCTGTGCTCCAAGTCATGAGTTTTTTCAACTAAAAAGAAGAAAATACAGTCCACAAAAAGCTTACGTAAACATGGTCCTTCGAGCCGGATGAAAATAAGTACAACTTTGCGAGAGAAGTAAGAAAATTTTGGAAAGCGGCAATACTTGGCGATTCCGGTGATTCTCGAGGTACATCCACTACATAGAATACAAGAGTTACTATTGGCGATAAATAGTGGTCTAGCTTGCCGAATTAAACCGGAGTGAGTCGGTTCCATTTTTTCTGTAACTTATTTAATATTATTCCGTTTTTGTTCGTCAGTTCAGTATCGCTTTGACAAGATCAATAAGCAATGTCAAACAGTGATTCAATTGCTAGATTAAAAATTCAGCGAGCGCAAATTAAAGGGGTACTAACTCGTGCGATCATGTTGATCAAAAAACTTTAAATGAAATTCAAGAACGAGTAGAAAAAATTAAACCGCTTTATGACAGGTTCAATGACTTACAAGACGAAATCGAGTTATTATTGACAATGAAAGGGCATTCAGACGATATTAATGATAATGACGAAGAGATTGTAGTCGAAGAGGCAGAACGTTCTAGTTTTGAAACTTCGTATTACAAGCTTCTCTCAGAATTGAAAGAGTTTTGTAAGTCAGAAAACAATAACAGCGATGCTTCTTTTGTAGGGAGTAGCAATAATAATCCAACTATCAATAAAAACCATTCTATCAATAACAATGATCCTCACCAGCTAGTCAAATTACCACCCATATCGTTGCCAAAGTTTAGCGGGCAGTACAATGATTGGATAGAGTTTCGAGATGGTTTTGACGCGTTGATAAATGAAAGCCCTTACCTGTCTCAAATACAGAAATTCTACTATTTACGATCGTTTTTAGAAAAGGATGCCTTGCAAATCATTGAGTCTATACAGGTGTCTTCCGAAAACTATGATAATGCATGAGAAATGCTTAAGGAGCGATTTGAGAAAAAATCTTTGATTATTTATAGTCACGTTCGAGCTATTTTTGAATATCCTTGTTTAACCAAAGAATCTTATTCCGATTTACGAAATTTGTCCGATACTTTTACAAAACATTTGCGTTCACTAAAAACATTAAAACAACCCGTTTCTGCTTGGGACACCCTATTAATATATTTAATAACAACAAAATTAGATCCTACGACTCGACGCGAGTGGGAATTGTGGGACAAAAAACAAGAAATTCCTACTATGGACGAAATGAATACATTTCTTAAAATACGATGCGATTTACTCGAAAAAATGGACGTTGATCAAATTAATAAAAGAGATACGCGATTTAAACATAGAATTCAAGCTCATGCTTATTCTACGAATTTGAAAGAGAACAATAGGACGGTTACTTGCTACTTTTGTAAGGGCGCGCACACAATTTACAAATGCGAAAAACTTTTGAAGCTGTCGACAAATGACAGAATTAATCAAATAAATAAATTGCGATTATGTTACAACTGTCTAAGACCATCACATAATCTTCGTGATTGTACTTCGTCAGGATGTAAAAAATGTGGTAGACAACATAATTCGTTGCTACATTTAGAAAATAACTATAAGCGCGTAGAAAATGATAATGCGAAAAAGAGCGATAAATGCAATATTACAGAATCAAACGTGAACAATCAAACTGTGAATATGTCAAGTACCTCAACCGCGATGCATGTTGTTTCAGAAAATAACTGTATGACTAAGTCACAAGTTTTACTATCTACAGCAGTGGTGTACGTAGAGGATTCATGCGGAGAATTACACCAGTGCCGTGCGTTACTAGATTGTGGCTCTCAAAGCAATTTTATAACCGAAAATATGGCAAACATTTTAAATTTAAGATCAAGGAATGTTAATTACTCGATAATAGGAGTCGGTCAATCGTTAATTAATGTAAAATCCATAGCAGAGGTAACAATTATTTCTCGTAATAAATCTTATACCACCTCAATGTCGTGCCTAGTTTTGCATAGGATTACAGACGATCTACCAATTATTTCGTTTAATAACAAGTGTCTCAATATTCCAAAAAATGTACAATTGGCGGATCCAAACTTTAGCAAATCAAGCACAATAGATTTATTGATAGGTTCTACTCATTTTTGGGAGCTCCTATGTATAGGTCAAATAAAGCTTCAAGGTACCAATATAATAATGCAAAAAACACGTCTGGGTTGGGTGTTAGCAGGAAATGTTGGTTTTTCAGTAAAAAACAATCAATCGTTCAGCTGTCATGTAGTTGATCGAACTCCACTGGATACACAATTCGATAGATTTTGGAAAGTCGAAGAAGTACAAGCGAAATGTATTTTATCCAAATCTGAAAAAATATGCGAAGAACATTTTGTAGATAGTCATAGGCCTAGTGACAACGGTCAATTTATAGTTAAAATCCCTTTAAAGCAAGAATATACAAAATTAGGAGATTCTAGACAACAAGCATTAAAGCGATTTTATTCACAAGAAAGAAAACTGTTAAAAAATCCAGAACTATATCGAGAATATGTTTCTTTTATGCGATAATGTGAGACATTAGGGCATATGTCTAAAATCGTAGAAACAAACAACACTGGAGAAATTAGCTATTATCTTCCTCATCACGCGGTTGTTCGCGAATCGAGCTGTACAACAAAGGTACGAGTTGTTTTTGATGCGAGCATGAAAACTGATACAGGATTAAGCTTTAATGAAGTTCAATATGTTGGACCAACAATTCAAAACGATTTATT
This sequence comes from Agriotes lineatus, assembly GCA_940337035.1. NCBI lineage: Eukaryota > Metazoa > Arthropoda > Insecta > Coleoptera > Elateridae > Agriotes > Agriotes lineatus. The sequence goes on along the minus strand of OW679194.1, from coordinate 14,766,644 downwards.
TTCAATCATTTTACGTTTTCGTAAATATAAATATGTAATGACGGCTGATATTTCAAAAATGTATCGAAATGTTTTAATAGACAAGTCAGAAAGGTCATTGCAACGTATACTTTGGCGCGAAAAGCAATCAGAAGAATTACAATGTTTTGAATTAAATACGGTTACTTATGGTACGGCCTCAGCCCCATTTCTAGCGATACGGTGTCTGTACCAGCTTGGAATAGAAAACGAAATAAAATATCCCCTAGCAAGTAAAGCCATAAAAAAAGATTTTTTTGTAGACGATTTCTTGAGCGGCTCTAATTCTGAAAAGGAATTACTTACATTACAAAAGGAAGTTACGAATATCTTATCAAGTGGCGGATTTCAGCTGCGTAAATGGTTATCAAATAAAAACTATTTAAGCAAAAATTTTCAGGTTCATGATAACCTCGATTGTAATATTTTAACATTAGGGGAAAATAAGACAAATAAAACCTTAGGAATCGTTTGGAATCCAGCTGCAGATTTTATTCAGTATTCAGTTAAGCTTAATGCTAATCCTAAAGTAATAACTAAACGAACTATATTATCATCTATTTCTCAAATTTTCGATCCTCTAGGTTTACTTAGTCCAATTGTGATTATTGCAAAATTACTGATTCAAAAACTTTGGCAAGCTAAGTTAAGTTGGGACGCGAGTATTCCCCAAAATTTATTTACGGTCTGGATTCATTTTCGAGATCAATTACCAGGGTTAAATAATTTAAAAATACCAAGACAAGTTGTAATTTCTGAGTGTACTTATGTCGAACTGCATGCATTTTGTGATGCAAGTGAAAAAGGATTTGCGGGTTGCATATATTTGCGGTGTAAAGATAAATTCGGAAAGTTCTCTACTAATTTATTATGTGCAAAATCGAGAATTGCGCCGATAAAACAATTAATCATCCCTAGACTTGAACTATGTAGTGCTGTTTTAGTATCGCAACTTACAAAAAAGGTGGTGGATTCCATGGACTTGAATTTTGATCGATTTTATTTTTGGTCTGATTCTGAAATTACTTTGTATTGGTTAAAGGCTGCTCCTAATAAGTGGAAAACCTTTGTGGCCAATCGAGTAAGCGAAATTCAGAATTTGACAGATATAAAGCAGTGGTATCACGTCGCATCAAAAGATAACCCTGCTGATTTAGCATCTCGAGGTGTATCTGTCTCTGAAATTCAAAATTCGCAACTATGGTGGACAGGGCCGGAGTGGCTCAGCAATCCAAATTTAAATTTCCAATTAAGTTCATCAAATCGATTAAACATAAATAATTTTGCACAAAGCGAGATATTGGAAAAACGAATTATTGTTAATATAGCTTCAGTTAACAATTTTGACATTTTTAAAAGGTATTCTTCATTTATTAAACTTCAAAGAGTAGTAGCGTATATGTTACGATTTATTTCTAAATGTAAAACTAATTCGAAGGTTCGTCACAAGGGTATTTTAAAATTAGACGAATTAGAATGTGCGTTAGAAATGTTGGTTAGACTTTGTCAAGAAGAATCATTTTACAAAGAGCGTGAAAGTTTAAAAAGAAAGTTACCGATAAATAGAAAAAGCTCATTATTAAGTTTAAATCCCTTCTTAGATGATAAAGAACTGATGCGTGTAGGAGGTCGACTGCAAAATGCCAACAGTGAATATGATAAAAAATTTCCAATGATTCTACCTCCCAAACACATTTTGACTAAATTAATAATAAGAAACTTCCATAAACAGCTAATGCATTGCGGGCCTACTATGTTATTAGCTTCAATCCGTCAACGTTTTTGGCCTATTTCAGGCAGAAATCTATCAAGAAATATAGTTCGAAAATGCACGGACTGTTTTCGTGCAAATCCTCCTAATGCAGATCCCTATTTAATGGGTAATTTACCCGACTGCAGAGTAAATCAATACGTACCTTTCTACAATACCGGTTGTGATTTTGCTGGGCCTTTTCTTTTACGAGATCGAAATACTAGATATGCAAGAGGGGCTAAAATAATCAAGGGTTATGTTTGTTTATTTATTTGTCTAGCCACCAAAGCACTCCACCTTGAAACTGTATCCGATTTAACCTCAGATAGTTTTATTGCTACTCTTAAGCGATTTATTGGTCGTAGAGGAAATCCGCTTAATATTTATTGCGATAATGGTACCAATTTCGTTGGTGCCAATGCAGAATTACAAAAATGCAAAACCTTTTTAGAATCTCAAACTGATACAATATCACAATATTTAGCTAAAGAGGGCATCAATTTTCATTTTATACCCAGTAGAGCACCGAATCACGGGGGCGTCTGGGAAGCTGGAATTAAAAGCTTAAAGTCATCTCAAGCGAGTTATTGGCGAATCTCATTTAAATTTTGAGGATTTTACAACGGTGTTAGTTCAAATCGAGGCGATATTGAATTCACGACCATTGTGTCCGTTAAGTTCTAATCCCGATCAATTAAATCCTCTCACTCCGGCACATTTTCTCGTGGGTAAACCACTAACCGCCCTCCCAGAAAGTAGTCTTATTGCAATACCAGAAAATAGACTCAAACGTTACGAAAAGTTACAAAAAATGATTCAGCACTTTTGGAATCGATGGAGCAGCGAGTACCTTAGCGAACTTCAAATACGCACCAAATGGAAGGTGAATTACCCGAATCTAATCAAAGTTGGTTCAATCGTCCTTGTTAAGGAAGAAAACTCCCCTCCTCTAAAGTGGAACCTTGGGCGTGTTACTGCACTACATCCAGGCGATGACAAGATAATAAGAGTGGTGTCAGTGCTGATAAACAATTACATAGTGAAACGGCCTGTTTCTAAATTATGTATATTACCAATTCTCGACGACATTCAAGTTGAAGTTAATTCTTAAAATACTATTTATTTCTATTCATTAGTTGTAGACTATATTGTTATAATAGTTGATTGTTGAAAGTTTACAGATGTAACCCTTTCAAGGGGGCCGGAATGTTACAGCCAAAGCTAGTAGGCACAATTAATTACTATAAAATATCATATATGTGTGTGTCAATGTAGTCCAGGAGACAGATATAAAAATAAATAACATTCGACTCCAAGTCATGAGTTTTTTCAACTAAAAAGAAGAAAATACAGTCCACAAAAAGCTTACGTAAACAGTAATAATAAGTAATTCAACTAGAACGAAATTTGTGATGGTGCTACCAGAATTGGACCACTTCAGAGGAGATTGCAGAGTACCGAAGGATATCTAAGAAAGAAACAAGATAAGAGCTGTTGCAGTTATAAACCTGAAACTTACCAGGTTTGGTTGGAGTTGAAGCTGACGTTTGATAGAGGGATTGCAGCCAGAATCAGCAGGGTATTGGAGTTGGTTGACAGGTGTAGGCTGTAGGTGTCAAATGAGGACAACATTGGGAACTTTTGGAAGCAGGAGGCACTGGTGTATGGAATTTTGCGAGTTAAGCTGAATAAGTGACAAGGTTTGTTAGTAATTAATATTAAAACATTTTGAATAAAGATCAATCAGTGAAATACAATAATACAAAGCAATATTTAATTTAATGAATTGATTAATGTAAAAATGCAATTGTCAATACCTAGCTTTATAAGTTTTGAAAATCGGTTTGACAGCAAATGTAATATTAAAATTCAATTAACAGAGATCTTGATTTGGCAAACCACCTGAGCTAAGAGAACTTGATTTTTTTTTTTAAATCCTTTATCTAATAGACTTGCCTGTCCGGGACGCTGGTCCGTCCGGGACGCTGTTTCAGCAGCCAAACCATAAGAGATAGAGAAAAAAGTTATGAAAGTTATATGTTTGGAATGGTCATGTCAGGTCAGGAACCGAATTTCAGTCACGTGACACTTTCGGTTTTCGAGAAATCACGTGATTTCCGTCCGTTCGGGACGCTGGTCCGTCCAGGACACTGTTTCAGCAGCCAAATCGTAAGAGATAGAGAAAAAAGTTATTAAAGTTATATGTTTGGAATGGTCATGTCAGGCCAGGAACCGAATTTCAGTCACGTGACACTTCCGGTTTTCGAGAAATCACGTGATCTCCGTCCGTCCGAGACGCTGGTCCGTCCGGGACGCTGTTTCAGCAGCCAAACCGTAAGAGATAGAGAAAAAAGTTATTAAAGTTATATGTTTGGAATGGTCATGTCAGGTCAGGAACCGAATTTCAATCACGTGATTTAAAAAATATTATTGTTTTTATTTAATACGCGTTGTATTTGAAAAACGGTTTTTTTGTTTTATTAAATGAGACATTTGTCTCACTGGTTGCTAGTTATTATATAATTAGAAAGGGCATTACATTTCATAAAATATATGGATAGTCCAACGTGTAGCTTTATATAGCCATATACATAAAATATATTCAGATTCCCTGGAAGAAATAAGGGTCACTTTGTTCAAGTTTTTCCATACCGAAAATCAGTATCTAGTTTTCAGACGAATAAATAACCTCAGAAAATTTAGGCTAAAACGGGGTGTTACAAGAAATTTCATCACATAAGATCTTTTGATAAGAGTATAACGAAACCTTAAGTATACCACAGAAGATCGTATGATATGAATTTTCTTGTAACACCCCGTTTCTGTATGAATTTTCGCAAAATATTTTTTTTCTGAAAAGGCATCGATTGAAAACATAAAGAAAATGACCTTTATTTTCTTCAGGTAATCTAAAAAATGTATAAACAGAATGGTCTATTTGAAAAAATGAAGTTAGGTGCCACCCAGAATTAAATAGGACACCTCATATGATTAGAAATAATTTTAAGTGACGAAGAAGTTGCTTAGGTAAAACTTTTATAATTACAAGAATGTTTTCATATATTTTCAATAAAAAGCGCTACAGAGCTCGGACTCTCAGGTAGGACACCTGTACGCAATAATTGGTTTGGGCCTGGCCTGCTCTACTCTCTAGTCCCGGCCTGCATTGGTTCTGCCAGCACGCCCCTGTTTCTGGGTGATTATCTTCAATCTGGTATTATGCTGAACATTCTTTGGTAGCACAACTGTTTCAATTATTTGGTTGTGTCTTGAAATCTTCTGCTAGCTTGTTGCCTAGTTCATGCAGGCACAAGTTTTCAACATGATAACTCATTTGCCAATGTAAAGCGTAAAGCTATTTAGATATTTGAAAAATATAAAATATCAAAAAAATAACAGCAGGTATTAGACAAAATATGTAATAGTTTGTTGGTAATAAAAAATAAACATTCAAAAGCCATTTATTTTATTTCAAAAATAACTATTTGTGCATTTGCTTCTGGAAACGATGATACTCTTTTAGCCGTATGGCCTGGATATTAATAAAACCAGTTGCATCAGCGGGGCTAAAATCGTCATGTTTATCCATTGAAACCAGATCCTCATTGTACAAAGAAACCTCTGAAGAACGTCCCACTACGAACACTAAAACAATACAGTTCAGAATAAAATCATTGCATGTTTCCATATTTACCATTTCCTTTGTACAACTCCAGCTTTACCATGCCTGTTACAGGTTCTTCAGCTATAGCTATGCACCTGCTTACATAACAACTTTCTGGACCAAACCAAAAGCCGTTGTAAATGTAATCAGACAAGCGATCACGAAGAATCTGCTTAACCCGGTAAACTTCCTTGTCCAAACAAAATACCTCTAAGTCGGTATGTGCTATATGTAGAATGTGGCCTCCTGGAGTTTCATAAACACCTCTTGACTGCAATAAGATATTATTAATTTTTAATTGTTCAACAATTAAACCTAATACTGGCTAACACTGTTTTTGCTAGTCCTACGTCAACGTATGGGTTTTCAACCATGATGGTCATATATATCCACTATTTCTAAACTCATGAACACATCTATATGAGTTTTGTAATGCTACGCTGCATGACCCACCAAGACTACAAGCATTTGGAGTCTGATGTGATGAGCAACACCTATCCACTATATCCACTATGGCCACTAGCGTGGTCAAGGTATAGGGGGGATTTTTTTGTCAGATCTTCCAGGAGACCCCCTTAAAAATTGCCAATTGGCTAGAAAATGTGATTGGCAAAGTTTCAGTTCAACTTGATAATATTAACCCATGCCTCACTGATGTTATAGTTTAGAAAAGTTGTGATTTTTAGCCAAAAATCGAAGTTTTTCCTCCATAAAATGGAAACCATACGTCCTAGAAACCTAATTATTATCTAATTTTATAAGAAATTATGTTGCCTTGAAGATTTATTAAATGCTATATCAACATATCGAATGACCTCTGTGTTGCAATACCAGGAAATGCAGGTAGAAGAACTGTGGTAGCAGGTTCTCAACGGTACTAGGAAAACACGTACATCTGGCCTTGCTAGTGCCATTTATTCTACTATTCCTTAGCATTACCCTAGTCTTAGTACGCCATGACTATAGCAAGCATGTAAAGCATTTGTTAAGATTGTATGGGATTATTATTAAAGTAAGACTTGAGCGAGCCAGTTGTGTGTTTTTTAATGATCGGTATTCTACTATTATTTTTTACCATTCAACGAAGCACTGAAGTTCGTTTAGCGCATTTTTTCCCTGAGGTTTTACTTTTTTGGGAGAAAGCTAAGATACCAACCAGACATGTAAAAGATTGTGTTGCAAAGCTGGAAAAACTGTATGATGAGTGGAGAAAACTGCAAAAAATGCTACCAGATCTGCAAGCGCCGTTCAAAATCGAAAAGTAGAAGCTTTGAAGTAAACCCTTGACGACCTATTTGACATTGCTCATCAGGATGCACTTACAAATACCACTGAAGAAGACAGGCAGTTTTTGTTATACCAGAAAGAAAAACGACGTCCTGGCTGTATGGGAGGTGTTGACATGAAATTTGTAAAAGCAGAACAACGAAGAGAAAAAGGCAAGCAGCTGAGATGGCAAATTTGGAAAAATCAAGAAAAAACCTAGGTCAGTTTGAGTTTTTCATTCATTTTTTCATGTTATTTAGTACTACTTAAGCAGATACTTTGACATTAACTGAGACTTCTATTTTATTTTTATAAGGTGAAGAATATGTAGAACTAGAATCTGTTCCAAGCATGTAATGTTACAGGCAGTCTGCATGTCACATGTATTTATATAAAAGATATCCAGATAGTTAATTTAAAGAAGTTTGTGTACAGTCATTGGGTTGTGAATGGTTACGGGTAACCAAAGAGAAATAATAAACAGAATGATAGAAAAGTTCAATTTGAAACTCGACTCGAGGCGATCATATTAAAACCGATGGTGGTTCAATCCCAACCAATTGGTATTTTCAATTGAATTTAATTAAATGATCATTACACAGAAAGTATCTGGTAATGATACAAAGTAAATTCAGCAAATCAAACCGTCTATCAAGTCGACATAAGTGAAGTGTCTTCAATTTCATATTGAAGTTATATTACCAAGTAAATAACTTACAATATAATTAACGTAGAGCCAGTATTTACGTGTGTGTTGTGCATTCAATTGAGAAGTGCTATCTGGAAGATAGCAACACATCCAAAGAGCTTTTTGAGGGGATTGGAGATTTCAACCAGCCAGTTACTGTTAGCTGTCCTGCTTCATTTGCAGAGGGGATTCTATAGGTTGCTGATCAGGTTACTCTAAAGCGAAGCTAAGGTCAGTGTTTGTTTAATAACATTTACGAACAACTTTTGGAATACTTCAAGAATATTTAAATTGTGTATTTAATATTAGTGAACTTGTATTTAGAACTAAGAATTACTATTAATTATCTAAATTTTAATAGTGTTCTGAGTACTCGGCGATTTTAGGCAATTATATTTAGAGATTATACCTTTTGGATTTAAGCTAAGATTGGGAAATGTAAATTAGGGATTTTGGGTTTTAAATATTGATTAAAAGTTATCCAAAACAAACCAGACTATCCTTACGTCATTGAAAAGTCAATAAATATATCTGAATGTCATTAAGATATTTAGAATATCAGTAAAAGACCTGAAAGTAACTATAAAATTACTTTATAGTAACCAAATATTTAAACAATCAGCTATACTTGTTATTACAAAGCACCATTCAGCTGAGAATAAAGAGTATTCATTTAGTTGTACTGACTAGCCGGAGCAATATTTAAAATAATTAGAAAGATATACCATGACAATCTTTGTATGTCAAATATTGACATTTGTGAGGTAAGTTATTATTTTAATTTATCATATAAATAAGTACTTCAACACCTCAAGAGGGGCGTTTATATTACAAGCACAAGCAGCACATCAGAGGAAGAGGAGCCGACACAAGAAGATACGGAATATAATTTTCTACACGCAGAGGAAGCAGGACCGAAGAGATGATTACTGAAAAATCTGGTGTGATACTTTCACACAACTTCCTTTTAATGTGGTTTTATAATTAGCCAAAATTTTTATTTTTTATTTTTAAGCATTTGTCAAATTTTTTTTATTGATACTTTGGAAAAAAATGCCAAAACAAGCCTAGTCCAGTTACATTAGAATCCGCCTGCTAAAAAAATCCAAGTGAGCTGAAATTTTGTATACACCTTTATTTTGACATTACAAATAATGTCTCAAAAGTCCCCATTAATATCGCACTTTCGTTTTGAGTTATTCAAGGTCAAATGTCACAGAAATAAGTTTTCACCTCGCTTTCTATACGTCGTATGACGTTTTTAGTTATTACAAAAAATGAAGGCTAGGAAATTCTCTACCAAAAAGATTCTACAGGTTTTTACGTACAACTAACGATTCAGTAAATAACACATTGTTAAGTTTTACTCAAAACAAGGAAAAACATGGATTAGGCCTACTGGGGAAACCATCTAAAAAAACGCGAGTTGCACCCTACCTCCGAGGTGGTGTGGAAACGGATGCACCGCTACTCATTATTTCTCTGAAGTATAGCGTGAAAACAGCTGGTTGTGCATATCATACAACAGCAAAACTACAGCAGTAGTTATTAGCTTTAGAATCATATATTCACATAATATAATGTTTACCTATTTTCGTTAATTGAAACACATGACATAGTACTACATATCACAAGAAACACCTAATGTCAACGGCGCTGTGTGGTGTTACGGAGAAGTTTGTATAAACACCTTATCAAGAAATAAGCTGGGTAGAGTCTGAAGACATTTTTGACTACACGGACAGGGCCGGATTTACCGCATGGGCAACGTGGGCACATGCCCAGGGCGGCAAATTTCAAGGGCGGCAAAATTTTGGAGAATTTGAAATTTGATATCTGTTTACAATAACTCTGGGGAAAACAAGTTGAAGACTGTTCTTCTTTGAATGAAGTGAAAAATATTGAAACAAAATTTACAAAAATCTAAATATTATTGTTAGTTATAACAAGTTGTATTTTATGTCATTGTGCTGTGGGAGGGGGAGGGTAGAAGGGGGCCGGGAGGGGTGAGGGGGCGGCAGCTTGTCATATGCCCATGGGCGGAGAAAACATAAATCCGGCCCTGTACACGGATAGTAAAAAGAGCCTGGTTTCCACATTGAAAATATTACAGAAGCAGAAGAAAATGGTGAGGAAGAAGTTAATGAAGAGAAAAAAGAGAACGTAAAGGAACATATGGAGAGGGAGAGGATGACAATGAGGACAAGCTGTAGATTGTACTTAAAATAAGGAAAACATAGATTAGGCCTACTGGGGCAAGCATGTAAAAAAATCTGGTGTGATACACGCACACAAACTTCCTTTTACAGTGATCTTATAATTAGCCAAAAATTTGATTTTTTCAAATGTTTCAAGCATTTGTCAAAAATTTTCAAAAATTAAAAATTCTACAAAAACGGTACAAACTAGAACGTTAGTTCAAGAGACAAATTTTTTCTAGAATTCTAACTGAATTCAAAAATGTAATAATACACTGGGTGTTCTATTTAACATAGGAGTTAATAAAAAAACAAAAGAAACCCATTTTAGAAGTATTGAACTGGAAAATCACCTATCTCACATCAATACACATTAAAAATGTAAAGTTTGAAAAAAAAAACGTTAGAGACGTTTTTGAAAAATTGAAAAAACTGAAAAACCACAAGAGTAAACATCATAATAGTGTGATTTTCTTCAAAAGCTTGTTGTAGTACTTAGATAGTACACAAAACTTATATATAAAGTTTCAACGCCATACCTCTTTTCGTTTTTGAGATATTCTGTTCACAGACAGACAGACATATTTTTGGGTTCAAGGGACTCTAAAACGTGAAGATCTGTTGAAAACTCAATTTCGAATTTTTGGGGTGAATCCAATACTTCCTTTATCGTAAAAGGAAGTAAAAATAACAAATTTTGTCTCTGCAATACAAAAATCTATTTGTAAAAACCAATGATTGTGGGAAATATGAAAACAATATGCAATGCTGTGAAGAGCAATATTCAGAGGGTCGTAGAGCCTAGTAAGCATACAAAATTCTCTTTGCGCTACTAAAAATTTTAATAGATGCAAATAGTTTGAGAATTTGACAAAATTACAGGAGATCTTGGGGAAATCTTGTGATATTTGCAACAATCGCGAGAACTTTTAGGAGATATGAGGAAAATCCCAGAGGCTCTGGCGAAATCTGGGGAGATGTCGGGAGATCTTGGGAGATCTGGGGGATATCTCGGGATATCCATCGAAAATCTAGGAAGTCCAGGGAGGTCTGAGGATATCTGAGGGAGATCCCAGGAAATCTTTTACGCGAGGATATCTCCTGTACACTTAAATCCTTGGTGATTGACCCCTCGTGAATGTTATAATGTTTTTAAGCTTTTGTATGAAAATTCACTTTTGAGGATATGCACCATGACCTGACCTGAAAAATGCTAAATACTACTAAATCTACAAATTTCATCCTAAAAGTGATGATAATAAAACTAAGGTAACACAATTTCCTATAAAATGAGATAAGAATTAGGTTTCTAGGACGTATGGTTTCCATTCTATGGAGGAAAAACTTCGATTTTTTGCTAAGAATTGCAATTTTTCTAAACTTTAATTTCAGCGAGGCACAGGTTAAGTTACTAGCCAATTGTCAATTTTTAGGAGGGTCCCCCGGTAAAAATTGAAGTTTGATTTCGACATAGTAATAGGGAAATATTATTGACACGTCAAAATAGGTCGTTTGCACAACAAGATATCAACGAATACATTTTTTTTTAAACTTTGCCAACCTTTGCACAACAACAATAAATGAATCAACGACAAATTCATGGTTTCAAAACGTCAAAAAATTGTACCTACTGCCCGATTGGATAATGCTTTTCATGACAGAATAATACAATGCACGATAAAATAACACATTGTGCATCAAAAAAATACATTGCACGACAGAAAAATATATTTTACGATCATGAATCGCAAATTTAAAATTTTTTTGTGAAGTTCCATCAATGTCTTTGAACAATGAGGTTAGACTTACCCCTGGGCGATTTTAAACATGAAAGTTCTACAATAGAATAAACGAGAACATTGCAACTTGTTTCATATATGCTCAAAACCAACTAACGCACCAATCACTATTAAACTACTGTCTACATAAAAGAAAAAAGAAGGAGAATGGGAAAATTTTGATGATTTTAACAAATATAACTACAGTGTCCTCGACACCCACTGGGTAAAAGAGGGATCAGATGAAGTAACTACAGTGTTTGGATAATGGCTATTGAATATAAAGATTTAAATCAATCAAACTTCACATGCCCTTACTTTTTAAAACACCTAAACTGTAAACATGTTTTGGGCATGAAGATCCGGTTAAAATTGGTTGATGTACCAACTGAGGCCAAATTAATACTACTGGGCAAAAGCGCAAGCGCGAACAACCATCCAAAGCAAAGCAAGCTTTAGTCGTGCAATAGGAAGAATACTAAAATGTAAAATCGTTGGCTATTTGAAGGACCTGGAGGTTTTCCTTATATTTTTCACTTTAGTTTAGATTTATATAAAGAAATGTATTTTGATCCGACATAATAATTTTCATTGCTTGCTTGCTTGACGCCACTTTGAAAGCGAATCCGTGGGCCGAATTGGCTGATTTTGGTGTCAATCGACTCAAGGCGACGCAAGTAAGCCAGTAGTTGGGTTTTCAAATTGTTATAAGTGACTTTTTTTGTATGTGGAATAGCTAACCTCAAAATTAACTCGACATACAAAATGGATCACTCTTGTACAAATTGCATTAAATGAATTATTTCGCGCCCAATTTGGGTGCAGAAAGCTAATTATTGAATACAGTCAGACCTCGCCGTTCGCGGGGGTTACGTTCCAGAAGAATGCCGCGAAGCGCAAAACCGCGATGCACAAGTAAACGCATAAATGGTAAAAACCATATATCTAATACTTACTATATTGCTAGCGGCTATGAGTGGGAAACTCACCAAGGAAGTGAGACAGACAACCAACTCTTCAATGTATAACGGTGAGCGGTGCGCAAGGGCGGCGGCGTCGTCCGCCCAATGGGGAAGTGGTCAAGTTTAAAATACGCTTCTAAAGGCGGAGTTCAAATTCTCACGCATGCGCACGAGACGCGTTATACTCTAAGTGAGACTATGTCGGCGCCGTAATGTTTTCTAGCGTTCCGAGGCCCTACTAGCAATATATCGAGAGATCCAAAAAAAACTGTTCCTCAGCGGGCTGTGGAAATTCAACGTATGAACAATATGTTGGTGACACTGTACGTCAATGTCAAATTCGAGTTTATCAGGTTAGATTTTCCATCAGTTTTGACACAAAATGACTCAAATCCTAACCTGCTAACCTCGAATTTGACATTGACGTACAGTGGCACCAACATATTCTTCATACGTTGAATTTCCACAGCCCGCTGAGGAACAGTTTTTTTTGGATCTCTCGATATGTGTATTATATACAGGTTGTCCGAAATCCGTTTTGAACATAGGAAATTAATGAGTGCGACAAGGAAAACATAAACAAAATGAGTAGCAGAACAAAGACAGAACGTAATCATGGCTAGCTAAATTTTTAAACTAAAATTAAGTCAATGAAACAAACAAACAGTTCTGTCAAACATTTTATATGTTGTTAAGAGTATAAAGTCAGGTTTAAATATAATATTGTTTACTATTCACATAATTATTTTAATTATTTAAACCTCACTTTATACTCTTAATAACAGATAAAATGTTTGACAGAACTGTTTGTTTGTTTCATTGACTTCATTTTAGTTTAAAAATTTAGATAGCCATGATTACGCTCTATCTTTGCCCTGCTACTCATTTTGTTTATGTCTTCCTTGTCGCACTCATTAATTTCCTATGTTCAAAACGTATTTCGGACAATCTGTATATGGTAAAAAACGGGTTAGGTTCCATTAACCAGATTTATTTATACTATGCAACCTCAAAAAAACCAAAACTTTTATGCGTTTTTTGTCTAGTAAATTTGAAACTTTACGCTTTGATGACATGGTTTTCCGTGTTTTAAAAATTAAACTCAATTGAATTTTCGGCAGAGACGCTCGAGAAGACAGTAAAGTTTGAATTAAAATTCATACGTAACATAAGTCTGCCACTTGAATCTAGAGCTCGAATGTCCATTTGCTTATTCCAAGTTATAATTTTAGAATTTATTTCAGGTAAAATTCCAAGAAATAGGCTCGATCAGTTTGTTTACAAGTTCGTGATAAATAATGTTGTTTAGGTGTTCATGACATAAACCGCATACGTCTGCTTATTTACTTACGGCCGGTCTTATAAAGGTCACTAACCTGACGTTAACTTTAAATCGCTGTTAAAATAAACAAAAGTTCATCAAAACGTTGGCGCTTATGACATGTTATTCATTAGTAAACAAATTTTTATGCGTTTTTGTTTATTTTAACAGCAAATTAAAGTTAACGTCAGATTAGTGGTCTTCATAAGACCGGCCGTTAGTGTGTAATAGTTGAAACAGTTAAGGTTGGCAAAGCAAATATCCGCAAACGGCAAAGAAAAGGGAGCACAAAGGTGCCCCGCGTACAATCAAATCAACGAACCGTAAAGCCGTGAACGGCGAGGTCTAACTGTATTTCTTTTGTTTAGTTTATCGCTATGTAAGTACCTACCGATTTTTTACACTGATATTTTATTTGTAGTGAATGTTATTTTCTAGTATGTAATATACTTATTCTGACTGGAAATAAATTTATATTTCATCTGATATACTTTTACGTCTTGCAAAACCTGTTTCTGAAGTGCAGTATAATATTCGTGTGTTTTTAAATACATTATTTTGTCTTTCCTTAATTTTATTTTGTTGTACTAAAGTTGTCGTATTAAAAACTTTTCCTAATGTTAAGTCGCTCTCTTTTGCAGTTTATATATTGTCGTGACTTAGATATTCTTACCGTTCAGTATACAGTCATGTTCAAATAAATCTGAGACAGTGTCTTTTTCACATGCAGGTTGAGTTAAAAAATTGAAGAATATCTCCATGGATCTCCGGCTATCAGAAAGAGTTACATTAAACTTTAACAGGTAATGAAATCTGTAACTCTTTCTGATAAGAGGAAATCCATGGAGATATTCTTCAATTCTTAACTCAACCTGCATGTGAAAACAACACTGTTCCAGATTTATTTGAACATGACTGTACATTCCTGTCGTGCAATGTATATAACTTTAATGTAAAACGTTTTCTTGTTTAATATTTTTTTTTCGTGTAATGCATTTTTCTCTTGGGCAATAAATTTTTTTTATCGCGTAAGATATTTTTAGGGTCTTCACATTTCCCTGGCGTCCAAAAAATCTTTTAGTTGTTAATTTATATATAATAATAATTGATGTAGTGAAATGGTGTATCAGGTTAACCCACCATGGTTCCTTAATATTAAATTCTAACCAAATTATTACACAAAAGTAATTCTCAATTTTTATGTATAATACCTTTAAACCGATAAATCTGTTCTCAACAATATCGATCCTCCCTATTCCATATTGACCTCCAATTTGGTTCAGCAACAAAAACATGTCTAAAGGCTTGCTGGCACCTTTGCCATCCTGAGTTTTTAACAATATCGGTAGACCATTCTTAAAGAAAACTTCTATCGAGTAAGGTTGATCAGGCGATTTTTGTGGATCATTGGTCATTTGATACAAATCACCTGGAGGTTTATTAGCAGGATTTTCCAAGATACCAGATTCATAGCTAATGTGCATCAAATTAGCATCCATACTCCAAGGTGCCTTTGGAGTTACAGAGACAGGGATTCCGTGTTTGGAAGCATATTTTAATAAATCCTGACGCCCTTGAAATCTGTCGGTAAACTCAGTCATGCGCCATGGAGCAATAACCTGAAATATAGACTATTAGTATGGACCTAATGCTGCCCTCTTTGTATTACTTTTGCTTCAGGCCACAATGAGTAACAGGACAGCTCAAATCTAACTTGATCGTTTCCTTTTCCTGTAGCTCCGTGTGACACATACCGTGCCCCATTCTCTTTCGCACACTTCACTAATCCCACTGCAATGCAAGGACGGGCTAAAGATGTACCAAGTAGGTATCTCGATTCATACAGCAAACCAGCTTGAGTTGCAGGCCAAACATAATCTTGCACGAATACTTCTCGCAAGTCATCAATCACGACCTAATTTATTACATAGGTACATTTTTTATATTTTCATTGTTAAAGTGTGTACTTGCTTTAGTTGCTCCTATCTTCATTGCCTTATTTCTTGCAGCTTCAAAATCTTCATCTTGTCCCACATTTGCCATATAACAGATTACTTCGTAATTTTTGTTTAAAAGCCATTTCAGAATACAGCTGGTATCCAATCCTCCGGAATATGCTAAAATTACTTTCTCTTGAGCCATTTTGCTTGACCTGCTAAGGAGATGCTCCAAACAGAAGTAATTTTAAGAGATATCAATAATTTAGGAGGTCTAGGTCAATGTGATTATGAATCACATCACATGACTTCTTGATATAAATATCTGTTCATATTTAGTAAGTATAAATATTTGAACTTGATTAGTAGATAATTATGTTATTTTTTAATGCTTATGCAACAATATGCATTATCAATTTAAAACTTGTAAAATACGGCATAATCAGCTAAACTGCCTTCTGGACACAGTGTACTTATCCTTTATCTAATAGACTTGTCCGTCCGTCCGTCCGTCCGGGACGCTGTTTCAGCAGCCAAACCGTAAGAGATAGAGAAAAAAAGTTATGAAAGTTATATGTTTGGAATGATCATGTCAACTCAGGAACCGAATTTCAGTCACGTGACACTTCCGGTTTTCGAGAAATCACAAAAAAGACCGTTTTTCAAATAGAACGCATATTAAATAAAAATGTTTCAGCAGCCAAACGGAGCTGCGACCCTCTGCGCCTTAAAACGTCGATCTGTTAGGCAACCACTTTGACACCTTCCAGGTTTGGGTACAGTTTTTATTTAATACACTTTCTATTTAAAAAACGGTCTTTTTTGTTTTTTTAAATGAGACATTTGTCTCACTGGACTGCTAGTATAATATAATAAATATAATTGTATTTTGAGGAAAAAACTGAAAAGAGATTATTATTATTGTCATAAATTTGCATTGTTGTTATAATGTTCCGGTACAGACAAACAAAGCATTGATCGGGAAATATTCCATTAATCTTCTCAAATGAGATTAAATTCCAGAGTAAGTATATGTTTACTTATTCAGATTTTTCATGTGGTTACATTGTGCTCTATGTTTACATGATGTATAATGTAACAATGTTAATTTAGTGATACCCCTTTTTGTTTAACCATAAGCATAGCATATTTATGAAGGAGGTCAAGAATATAAGTACCTATACTTCAAATGAAGAATCATATTAGTCAACTTTGAACTCAGTTACCAGGTAATAATAAGACAATAATCTTAAACTGAAATATAAAAACAGACCATTCATAATTTGTTGAAAACCCCTAACCATAAAAATATTTAACAACTGCTAAATATGTATTTTGACAGCTAAGCTGTTATTTTCACTGGCCTTGAAGAGAGAGACTAACCCAATATTGCTGGCTGAAAATATGCTCTTCACTAAATCACCAGTAAAAGTCAGCACATTCTAACACTATTTATACTAATTGACCCGGAGGGCATATTCTATGCGAACAATTAGGTGTCATCTTCAATAGTGCGTAAAGATTAGAGTGGGGGATGAGGTCTCCATCTTTGTTCAAAGTGTTATTATATTGATTCTTAAAAATGGCCAAACTTTCAATATAATTTAGCTGCTTTATTGAAGTTAACACCTTTACAATTTTCAGATCACTTTCTATAATACTATGACTTGTTTCGTTAATATGTTGAGCAATAGTAGATTTTTTTGAATCTGTTGAACTTAAAATGACCTAAGTATAAGCCGTTCACGATCTTTTCGGGTCAGGTGAGGCTATGACCATCTAGTAATTTTGTTGGCAGTACCTCTGTGACAACTAAACTCCCTAATGGAAATTGGCAGTAATTGACACTTTTTGTGTTAGGTTAGGTTGTTTTCAATTTAAGGTTATATTTTCTGAATAGGTACATTGTTGCCGGATATTCTTTAAAATATTGTCTCCACATCGACTCGTGTTCTTTTAAATTTGGTCTGTCCTTTTTAAATTGGAAGTAGCATCGTTTAATGGAAATTTTTTGTTGTAACAAAATTATTTTGGGCATTTTGACTTTTCCTTTGACGGAAATTAAAATTATTTTTACACATTTGATAAATCATTTATTTTCTTAAGAATATTAAAATAATAAATCTGGCAATGTGGTGGCAAGAAAATGTCGAACAGACACTGACAGAAAAAGAAAGTTGCATCCGCTACATCATCAAAGCAGTTAGTCCAATATGAAAAGAAAAAATCATAGTCAACTCTGTCCCAAAAAGGTCGTGAACGGCTTATATATGCTCTTTACACCTAGTACCAAAATTACGACGTGTTTGCCCCAATATATTTAGAATCACAATGGGAACATTTTAATTTCGTAAATGCCAGATTTCTCTAAAGCCTTTAGTTTGTCTTTTGAATTTCCTAATAAATTTCGTATATTGTTGTTTGAACTATAAACAACTTTATAGCCTGAATCTTTAAATTTTTTTTCTATACCCTTTGTAGCCAGGTGAATTTTGATGTACTTTAGTTGAGTCCTTGACTTCAAAGCCTGACCAGAGCTGTAGAATAGAATACATAAGAATAAGATACATATTAATTAATTACGTTCATCGACACGTTGTAATTGTTTGTTTCAGAAGCCAAATGTTACTAATATTTCTTTCGTTCGGCATCGAATGCCATGGAGCTTCAACATTATCGCAGCCCCGCCGCACAATACGGTTTTTTTAAGTAACAAAGGACTTCTGGGATTGAACCGTATCATTGAGGTCGAAGAAGAACTCAACGTTTGACCCATTTTCTTAAGGGGCTTCATCAGGAGGAAAAGCAAAAGAGCACGGTAACTCAACCTGTAAACCACGCCAGAGGCAAAACTCTTTTGCAAGGGAAGGGATAGAAACTCTTAGAGGGGTTTCGCCTCTGTTGTGGTTTATACATTGAGTTACCGTGCTCTTCTATCCCTTCCCTTGCAAAAGAGTTTCGCCTATAGCATGGTTTACGTGTTGAGTTACCGTGCTCTTTTGCTTTTGCTTCTGATAAAGCCCCTTACGAAAGTGGGTGAAACGTGGAGTTCTTCTTCGACCTCAATGATGACAAGGTCCAATCCCGGAAGTTGTTTGTTACTTAATGACAATGGCCATGAAAGTCTCCGAAATGTCTCCGAAATCAATACGGTTTTTTCTTTGTGCCACTCATTTATTACTAATTTGATCAAGTAAGGAAGCAGTTCAAATAATAGCCTACTGTAAGATGGAGCCAAACAAAGACAAATATGTGCTGAGTTTGCAAAATCGGGAAAATACAGCAGAATTACGCCTCAAATGAGAAAAACCCATAAAACGCACATGCGCAATAGTTGAACTAATATCACGTGCGTAATAAAAGAATAGACTATCCTTTTTTGGTATGCATACCTATTGCCACCTTAGTTACTGACAAATACTACCAGCGTGGGCTCACGCAGGCTATAAGAGTGAACATCGGCCTGACCGCTTGTAATTCCACTGAATTTGTCCGCCCGCCAACAATAAACAAACACTTGTCAACGTTAATAGTGTTTGTTTCAGACCTATTGTTTCCAGCTCAAGTGCATCAGAGCTACGGATCATCCAAGCCTACCTTCTCCGAGCTTACTTCAAGTGTGTCCAGGGGCAGCAACCGAGCCAAACCAATATAGAAATACAGAACCACTCTGCCGGAAAGATTTTGTTTTATATTTTATGTACAGTGCCACCAAGAACACAAAAACCCCAGGTAGGGAAGGTTGGCGCTAGCTCCGTTTGAAAATTACACTCCGTAAAAAAATTATAAACATTTGTAAACGCGGGAAATTTAAATATTTATTTTAAAAATAATCGGAGTTCTGTTACATATAACAGTGTTTAAGGTACTAAACCACTACTTATTAAATAAATTTATTGTAAGAAAAACAATAGTAGATAAAAACAAGAATGCAATACATATTTTTATGATAATAAATTACTGAGAGATAAATAAATATTATATCAAGTTGCCTAATTATCAATTATCCTAAAGGCCAATGCAAAAAATACTAAGTTCTTAAACAAAGGAAATAGATATTAGAATCGCCAGCGCAAAGAAAAGTAGAAGAGATAAAAAATGCTCTCCCAAATACAGTGAGTACATTCTTCTTACAATGGCTTGTTCTCGTTTGCAATGGAGCGATTTTGCTAAAAGTCCCTTATACCCGAACCGAATTCCGTTTGGGACAGCCATAGTTTTGCGTAGTTGCCTTAAATATTTAGTGCACACAATATCTAGTGATATGGAGATATTGTATACAAGTGTTTTCATTAAGTGAAAATATGCCTTTGATTGCTGATACAGAAAATGGTTCAACGCAAACAGAAGTTGATAAGTGGCTGTCCATAAACACACAAATAGCTTAAAACATCTGGAAACAGCGAGAAAAATCGAATTCAGATAAGCTGGGCACTCAGTTATCATCATCATCATCAGTCCTGTAGATCCTCCAGGGACCATAGGGCGTTCTAAGACGTTTCAAGACTATCTGTTAATTGGCATACGGTAGTCAGTCTTACACTAAGGGCATTCAGTTATAATGGACTAATATTGACTGTCTCCTGAAGTCCATGATAACGGAGGTCTATTGTATATATAATTATATTTTTTCACTGTTACTTGAAGAAATCTCATCGTCCGACGATCCAGTATTGACAGTGAAAGTCAAATTTTCATTGCTTATATTTCGTCCATCAATATTTTCGCCACATTTCTTCTCCTATATACAAAACATGGTCACACTCGTTCCTCCACATATTTTCAGAGATATCTGCAAATGCGGTTCATTGAGCAATGTTGGCATTCTTTTGTTCTGCATAATTCATACAAATGAAAATGCAATTTGGTAGTGTTTAAAATTAGCTTTGCCAGTTGCAATATAGGTATTGGATTCAATAACTAAATTCCTTGCATTCAAGAATAAACAATAATAAATTAAGATAGAAATCTAATTAAATATTTACTGTTATAAAGCTTTCAAATTTGATACAAACGTTCTAGAGGTCAAGAACAAGGCCGAATTCGTTGATGAGCAAAATATAGATCTGCGAGATGGGGTAATTAGTAGACCTAAATGTACTTACACTTGAATTAATTTTTTTTAAATAATTCTGCAACACAGCAAGGAAGCTTTGCAACTTATCAACTATTTTATTTTTGTACCACACTTCAGCGCTGTCATAACATAGAAAAAATAACAAAGAAGTAATAGAAACACTAATTTTTATTTTGAAATAATTAATTATACATATTTTAATTCCATTTAGGTTACTGTAAAATGTTTAGTGATGTTGTTGGACGATCTTTTCTTCTTTGTAGAAAAAGATTGAATTTGTTTAGTCATCTTCTTATTGCTGGGTTTGAATTTAGTTGTTTTGGGCATTTCCAACTGTTGCATATTAGATAGATCAGCTATTTCAAGTAAAGAATTTGTAGCGTTTACTTGTCTGATAGCTCAAGCTAATACTTCGTTAGTAGCAGGATTTTTTGCTAAGGTAACCAATCGTAAAGCAGCATCGACTAACTTATCTTGCAAAATATTATTTTCTCTGGGCACTTTGTTAAGTCCTCGGAAACTTGACAATTGCAGACATGACACGTTGTTTACTTCAGTCATATCGTTGCCTGAATAAACATTTTTACTGCATTCATAATCGTGAAAATTGTCAATGTTTGCAAATATTGGATTTGATAAGCTATATAAATGGTAACATATATTACAACTCTGGCACATCAACGAACAACATTTGCCCCTTGTTCTTTCTGCAACTACATAAGTTTTTTCGTTGTGCTATTAAATATAGACCATATTTTAGTATCATATTCATTGTCACCATTATTTTTTAAATCAAAGTAGGATTTTAAAGAGTTTCTATGGCTTGCATTGATTTTATTTAATCGATCCGTACATTTACCTAAAAAATATTGAGAAATAATTACCTCATTGAAAATGACACACTCATTACTTACCTTTGGTTATCTTAATGATTCATTCAACCTGTTTATCACGAGTGAAGCGCATTAAATTGTGAAGACTTTTGTCCATCCGTTTAACTTTCTTTCCTTCCAGATATTCATATTTAATAACACGGTGCATGCTTTCAAGATACTTATTCGTGTTGATCAACAACCCTTTTCGGTAACAGTATGCACATGATGACTGATTGTTGCCATAATTTTTGACAAAATATCACATCGCAACTGTGTTAAAAACTCTTCATAAAATTTTACAAAATTTTCCTCATCTAATGTTGTCTGTATCACTTTAAGTGTTTTGTAAACATCTCTTCTCTTTTCTAATGTGCTTTCATGGTCAGATGAAATAATTTTTATCAAATTTGACTTCCAAGCTCGATCTATATGCCAGGAACAAAAAAGTCTGTTTGGTACTATACCCATAACATCTCTCCAGGCATTGTTATACACTTCTGTTACATCACTCATCAAAGTCCTGGTATTTATAAGGCCCACTGCAGCTTTTATTACGGTAAAAAATACTTCACAAATCTTAGTGTCCTTTCTATTTAAAACCATATAGGCCACGGGCATACCTTCACCAAATTCATCGCTGACCATCAAAGTTGTCAATTCAAAATCATAAGGGTTTGTACAGCTGCGGAAATATAAAGCGGGACACTAAAATTTGCCTAAGTTAAATTATCTGAATGAATTCATTGTCGATGTTATCTCACGCTGCTTATATTGCATTAACCAGTTCCTTTTGGTTCATTGGCATGTGGTAGAGAGGATTTCATAGACAATTAGGAAGGCAAAATTACAATATTCAAATATTTAAAAAGGGTGTTACAGGACTTGTCCCGGTTTATGTTTCCGCAACTGTACCATGGGTACCATCAACGCAAATAAATTTGTGAGAAAACTCTTTCAAGGATTTCATCTGTACCTTATTCATGAGAATGAGGCAAAAATCAGATGGCTTCAACTTGTATTTATAATTATCGACATCCTGGGCCTTGTAAAATTTAACTGGGTTATTGTTATCAGTGTTATCACCTGCACATTCCTTCACCCAAAGTGCCACACTTGTTGCATCATCTGAGTGCCTTACACCATCAACATCAATTCTAAATGACTTCTTTATGTTGTAAATATCTTTCTTGGTGGTTAAATCTACACGATGTAATGTATCATCATATATGCTGTCTCTTATCTATAATCTTAGGCACAGATACACCTAGCAAAAGTTTTCTACCAATATTTTTCCTTGCATTCTCAGATATTCGAACATGTTGAATTTGCATTTTATGCCCATAATGTGATTTTGAATATTTAATTTGAACAGCATTTGTAGTGTTATTGACTCTAATGAATATGTGACTAGTACACATAAAGTATATTTTTTTGGAACTCTGAGATTTTTGTAAACGTTTCCAATTCAAAACACTTGATGGCATTTTCCCTGAAATTAAAATTCTATGATTAAAATGTTTTTTTTTATAAATTTATCTACCTGAACGACTGCATTCATAATAATACCTTGTATACGTTTTTTCCACATTTTTTCCAGTTTTACGAATATATTCAATTTTTTCAGCCACAAACGGAATTCTAAAAATGGAAATAAATCACCATAAGTATATTTTATTTCTCATATATGTAAGATCATATAAGTGCCCGCCAAACCATATAGGAAACTCTGTTGTTTGTGACTTTCTGAAAACTTTTATTTTTGATAAAAGTTAACGCATGGTCTCAAATGAAAATATGGCTGAACAAATTTGTTAGTCCGGACGCCTAGGACAAAAAATTAAATTTTCTGAATTGACACAAGTGTGAACTACCTTTACTTTTGAAGATATCGAAAAATGTAATTTAAAGAAGTCAGAAACATCAGAGTTTCCCATAATATGGTGCGGACTTTTTAGCGGATATTGTATATAATGTCTGCATACCATCAAAAGCTATGTACAGACTTGCAACTGCGCCGCGTCACGAACCGCATCGCAAACCACGTACCGCGCCGTTTGCGGCGTTTTTGTACCAACGAACCGAACCGCGTTGCGCAACAAATCTGGGCAACAGAACTGCGTTCCATGTACAAACAGCTGGGACATTCAGTTCAATTGCTGGTTCATTGTGGTGAAAACTTTGAGTGTACAAAAATGGATGTGCAATCGCAGATAGCAGCGGCTGCGTACATATACATTCACTATGCTTTGAAGGAAAGTATAAGAAACGAAAGCGTCGGCAAAGACGATGGTGGCAAACAACCACTCCATGCTTACTGCACGACGTCTAAATGAATACTAGTGGACGGTAAAATAAAAACATCCCTGCACGCGTCTAAGTTCGTTCGACTTGTCCAAACTGGTGCAACGCCGTCGCGCAACCATCCTTTGATGTTCCGTCGAGAAACCGACAAGAGATGGAACGCGGCGAACCGCGCTCTGCAACCTCTTATCTGGTTCGGGACGGCGTTCTCTTGCCGTCCAAATTGGTGCGGCGCGGTTGGCGGTTCGGTTCGCGACGCGGCGCAGTTGTAAGTCTGTACATAGCTTAATGTTGCAAAATTTTCTTCTATAATTTAATTTTTGAAGTTATGAATGGAGACCAGATGCTCAAGTAGAGTGCTTCTGCATTCAAAAGGCAAACTCTATTCCAGACACTTATTTACAAATTCTTTATTATTGATGCGGTCAACTGACTTATTTATGTTAAATTTATGAATTTTTTTTAGATGATTATTCAATGTACTCTTATCAAAAAAAGTTTTGTCACATATACCACAAGGTATGCCTTGATGTTTCCCGATATTTTCCTTCAATATCTTCACGCCGTGCACTAACTTCAAATGTCTATTTGCGTTGCTGTTATTGTTAAACAATTTGTCACAAACACAGCACCTGTTTTTCATGTCCATATTTAGCAGCGATATTAGTTTTCTGGTTGCACAGCATTAGCCTTTAGTGATCTGTGCCTTAAACATAAACAGTAAACACAAAACAGTCAAAACCCCACAAAGTGCAAAGTCGATACTGTCAGAACTAAACTAAGTAGGGTTAAGAAAGGCGGGCTAACTTCCGTGCAGTGCAGGAAAACCAACTTCACGTTAGACTAAAACCCAGTCCTCCGTTTAGCCGCGTCTGAAGAGAAGACCTACAAAGAAACTTGGAATGTTTTAGCAACGAGGCAGGGATATATGGTTTATGCATTAACACAAACAAAACAAATTCAATGGTGATCTTAAATGGAGAGGAAGACAGATGTAGAATTGCAAAATAGCGCTATCAAACCAGCAATTAGATATAAGTACCTGGGATGTTTAATAAATAACAATGGTAACTTGCAGAACGAATTTAAGAACAAATTACAATCAGCACATAAATTGTTTCAAGCCCTCAGAAAATTCTTTTTAAACCATAAATACCCCAAAAAACAAAAATAACAGTATATAGAGTAATACATACACCTACACTATTGCATGGCAGTGAAAATTGGGTTTTAACGCTAAGACAAAGAAGTAGGATACAGGCTACTGAAATGAAGTACTTGAGGTATACACTTGGAATAAAAAGAATGGATAGGTTCAGAAACCAAGAAATTAGGAGTAGATTAGGTTTCACGCCAACTCAAGTCATAGAAAAATATAAATTAACATGGTTCGGCCACCTAGTACGCACGGAGGATGACAGACTGGTGGCGAGTATAGGATAAAACACAGGGAAAAATATATGAGGAAGACCGAGAGTTACATGGAATCAAAGAGATACTTAAAGAAAACGGAAAATCCTGGAGAGATGCGAAAGAACTAGTAGGAAACAGACAAGAGCGGAAGAAATTTTTAAAAATGAATAGTTAAGCTGAACACCTCAGGTTAAGGGACCGATTATGTATGTATGCATGTAACAACCTTAAACATATTTAGTTTTCCATAAAAATAAAACACTTACATAAGCTATAATTTATTATTAAATAGATGAATTGACATGTTATTGGATAATTAATACAGCTCCAACTTATCTACGACATAATGTACATAATTACAACTAAAAATGCTAGCTCAACACGATTTATTTTAACGGAGTAATATTTTAAACACTAAACTTCAATATGCTCTTTATATTGTCACTAGTGAATGACTATAATTTAACATTTCAATAATCATTAACAATGCTATAATCTACAATATAGAGAGAATTTTTAATACATGTATATATCAGAAATACTGCATATTGCTTACTTTTTATAATCCAGTGTAAACACGTGAAAACTCTAGATTCGTAGACCACCGTAGCCTTTACAATAATTATACAATTAATCGACGAAGCTATTAAATGCTAAATGAAAGCACTATTTTACAGAATAGAATCACAATACATAGTAACCGAGAATGCTTGAATCTCACTTTTAAGCCGTTATAATGGCAGTGCAAGCAAGAGAGTGACCTATACTATTGCATAAGACTAGTATTACAAAAACTACGTGCATAGAAGAGAAAAATTGATCGAATTATATCAGTACATGACCCATTTACTCTTTAGAAATGTGTGGTGATTCTTCAAGTGAGAAACCTCGAACACCTACTTTACGCTGGCCGAATTGGAACAAAAAATGAGTAATTCTAACCAGCTTTTCTTTTACAGAATTTGAAAAATGTAATTCATAAATAACGATAAATATGTACTTTGTTCATAAATAAACTCTTTAAATGCAAACGCTTAATTTGGTTTTCTAGATAATACAATTTGGAAACGCATCTATATATTTGCAGATGAAACAACAAAATACTACGGTATATAAAACGAAACTTTCTTCACGCAATTCTAGCCTCCTAATGTAGCTAAATCACTAAGAAAGAGTTCGGGAGTCAATATGTGGGAGGATCCAATTATCACTTCCCAATTCTTTACATTATTCGTTACTTCATATGCACAGCGAATTTCAGAGAAACAAATGCCACCAACAACAAACACTAATAGCCGGGGAACATTCTTTACTGTTTGTTGACCCTTGTCCTTGTGCCAGTGGCCATACCGAGCACTGAAAACATTTTATTAATATTAGCAACATGCTTAAAAATAATGTAATAATTTATGATTGACAACAACACAAAACTAAGGATATTATGAATTGCGAACGTGATCTACTACATCGCATTTCAGTTAAAAAGTATGGAACACATTCTCTTGAAGCAATTTTTCAGCAAAAACATTTAGACACGGCATTACTTATTTTAATTTACACATTTTACCACAATTATTTTGATGCACTAAAATTAAATACATCAATAAGCAAACATTTTGAGAAAAATACTGGACATAAACTGTTCCAGAAAATTTACATTTTTGAATATTTAAAATATAATCAATATTATATAAAATCCACTCGTGTTTGTTGCAAAAAAAGGTGATCGACTTATTTTTGTACTTCTCGATCACCTACAAACCTGAAACTTGGCACAGACATTTCCTGGAACCTACGGCTGATGCAAAAAATATCAAATCCCGAAAAGTCAATATGGCAGCATTTAAGAAAAATCCAAAAGTAATACATGGGGGTTGAACTATAGGGTATGAAATAGAATAAGGGTTGTTGTGCAAACATTTTTTCACTCAGCGGGGAACTTTTTTGCATTGCCATCACCTATGGTTTTTATTGCCTCAGCAATCTCCTTAAGGTCCAAGTTAACTTTTAAAATCAATCCCGGAGAAAGTCATGGGGAATATTTCGGAGATATGGCTTTCAAAGGTAGATGTTGGTACAGTATTTGTAGTACTTTGCCGTACAAATACCGCGAAGTGTAACTTTCTAATTAATATATTTGATAGCAAATCAGCTCTTTCAATGCTAGTGTATGAAAAAATGAATGAAAACAGTAAAAATGACCGAAAAGAGACAACGACCCACGCAACAAATAGGAAAACGACTACAAACATAACTAGGAAAAAAACTCATAAGAGATGCATGAAAAAAAGTCACATTACAAAATTTGGTGTAAGGAATGTGAAGAATAGAAATGGAAAAGAAGACAAAGTAATTGAAAAAATAAATTACAAAACCTAGTATACTTAGGAATAACAGAAATAAAAAAGAAAGAAAAGGAACATTGATGAAATAAAAGAGGGATATTGGCTATATCGGTCAGGAGTAAACATAAACAACATATCGGAGCAGAAGGGATTGGGACTAGGTCTGTGCATTTGTATCGATAATTCGAATAATATATCGAATAATTCGATATATCGAATAGTGATATTAAAATAAAAGTTATTCGAATTATCGAATAAATAATTATTCGAATAAATTTATTGGAATTATCAAATAAATAATTATTCGGATAAAAATTTATTCGAATAAAAGTTTATCCGGTTAAATATTTATTCGAATAAAAATGTATTCGAATAAATTTTTATTCGAATAAATTCATACCAAGAATTATTTATTGGATAATTCGAATAAGTTTATTGTTAATAAATTTATGCGAATATCGAATAAAAAATTATTGAAATAAATACTTATTTATGCAAATAAGACTTATTAGAATACAAAGCCACATTATAAATATCAAACTGTAAACATTTTAATTACTTAAAATTAAAATGGTCAGAGCAATTTAATTTTTTATCAATGGCTATGACATATAAATGATCTGTATTAGGGTGCCTAGATGTGCGTGATTATTTATTTTGTTTATTATCATTGCTTGAAAAGTTCTTTAGATGATCTTATCGGTTATCATTAATCATTAGTATTGTTAGTCCTTTTCAATTTCCTTACAATAATACCAAAACAAATGCCTGTCTAATGATTACTATTTGTATTTAGCAAATGGCCATTAATCATCATAAGTCAGAAAACTTGTATCAGATATCAGATAGAATAAGTTAAACAGAAGATTACTATTTCTAGAAATTGTTAATTGATTTTTAACATTGATTCTAGTAATGATACATATTGCCTATTGGTCGGCATCGTAAATCGGGAATGTGGGGAAGTGGGGAAACCCCTTTAACGATAATTTAAAATATCGTTGCAATAAATCAATGCCCAATTCTGTTCAAAAATTACAGTTTACGTTTTTGTTCGAAGGTGAACAGTAAATTATTTTCTGCATTTATTATTCTAACATTGTCCTACTTTTAAATATCACTTACTTTATTGCTCACAATTTTTTTTTTTCGTTTGTTGTGTTCATCAGTTTTGTGAATGTTCAATAATTTATCTAAAACTAAAATCCAATAAAATGAGATGTAGAGCAATCATAATCATAACTCTATAATAAAGCAGAACACTTCCCAAGGTCAAACACATCAACTCCTGGTCTATGCGTAGTTAGGTATTGTGGGCGTGGTCTTGATATTAGCAGCGTTGCCAGACCTGGTACAATTCTACGAATCTGGTACATTTTGAAACCGTTTCTACAAATTTATTTCGTACAGTGTAAATCTGGCAACAGGGCTAAAATCGTCGTGTTGACAGCTGGCCTTTAGTTTACGAAGAAGGAAACCCTCATTTCTGTTGTAGAAAAGTGAGTATTCGTTATTATATTTTCCATTTTAATTGTGTGTGCTTTTGTGTGACATAACCTAAGATTTGCATGGAAATTTTATCTGGCAAAAACAGAGGCAATCAATGCGTTTCGCACTGCACAATTTTCATAATTATCAATCCTATTAAACAATGACTGCTTTTCTGCCTGTGAAATTCGTGGTGTTAAAGAGAATAGGTAAGTTTTAAAAATCTTGTATTGTACGACGCCACCGATGAACTACTGTTCCTAGAGTCAGTAATCTTGGAGGGAGGCGCGAACAGCTGATCGTTTAGATTAAAATTACCTTAAAACGTTGCCAGACCTTTATTGTTTGGCTTCAACAGCTTTTGGCGCCAAATTATTTTGAGTTTGCTTTTAATCGTGAACAATCGTTAAACAAACGCCATATCTACCTAACAGCATTTACACCGAAGGAAATTATGTATTAATCCCCGCTTCGTCAACCGTTCAATACATTTTAGTTTGACCCTAACCGCAACACCTGCAAGAATCACGGATATGGTTTAGTGTCAAAATGTTATCTTCATTCACAAAACAGTTGGAGCTAGAACACCTCTATTCGACATTGATGTTAGGACCACGATAAACATGCAAACTAAAACGAATTAGACCCCAAATTGCTGTACAAGTAAACAAAGGTCTGGCAATAGTGTAAGGTATTTGACATGTTAGCGATCCCTCCCTCCAAGATTACTGACTCTAGGAACAGTAGTTCATCGGTGGCGTCGTACAATACAGGATTACCGTAAACAATAAGTTGTAAGCTAAAATATTTATCTGGCATTGAAATTAAAACTCAAGTTAGTTATTTTAATTTATGTTGAATAGAATTAGTTCTGTAGTTCTGGTGCTATTATTATTGTTGTTTTGTTGTTAGTGCTGGACGTGAAAGTTACGGTGACTCAGCCATAGGATATGTGCAGCTCCGACCAGAGGGTGAATTGTGCACCGTTAAATGCAGAATTTGTCCTGAACACCGAGTGAGAGCGAAAAACTATAATGTGGTGTTACAAGTAAATGAAAAGCAGCGTAAAGTAGAGAAGGTGGAATGTTTGGACTGCGCTGCATCAGCTGGTAATTTAATAATAATCTGTTATTAATCTGTTTTAAAATTTAAAAAAAAAATTTTTACAGGTGGATGCTGTAGCAGTACTTATGTGGATGCATAGGAGGAGCGAAGAACCCGCAACTGTCAAAAGTGGGCACATCGCTAAAATTTTTGACTGTGGCAGAATTTGGGGGTATACCCGTTGAAGAAGATCAGGGTAACTTTTATCAGGAGGCAATGCGTTTAGGAGTACAAAACAAAGCAGCTGGCGAAATATTTAAACTGTTTAAAGAACCCAAGTATAGCTGCCTGGATTTGTACGGTTTATTATTAAAATTTGTTAGCAGTGGTGGAGCCCTATATGATGATTTCATCACCTTCACCAAGCAGCACATGAATGAAGATTTGTGCAAGGAAGCTGCATATTGTACCCTAATGCAAGCCGAAGACAGTTTGTGGCATCGTTTACGATATGGGAGGATAACCGCCTCGAAATTATATAATGCTGCACATTGCAAAACTGAATGTGGCTCATTTGTGCAACAGGTAATTGGAGTTACAAAACTGAGGGATACCAAAGCAATGGAAAGGGGTAGACGATTAGAAAAGCAGGTATTACAAATTGTCGAAAAAAATATGAAGACCAAATTAAGTTCTGTGGGAATTGTACTTTCAAAGAACCACCCTATTTTCGGAGCTTCACCAGATGCAGTGAGTGAGAATTTCGTTGTCGAAGTGAAGTGCCCCTCTACAGACAAAGCAGTGTTAAACTATATAACATCACAAAATAAAGTTACGGCCAAGTATAGAGCTCAAATACAAATGCAAATGCATTTTTTAAATAAATCGTATTGCATTTTTGCTGTTGCAGATGCTAACTTTGAAAAAAACCAAAAAGTTAATTTTATTTCTGTGGGCTATGATGCAAATTACATTAAACAAACAATGTTAGAAGCTGAGAACTTTTGGAAAAAAAATATTTTTCCTATTTTATTAGCATCTGCGAACAAATAACTGCATTTTTAATTTTTATTGTTAGGGATAAGCGTGTAACTATTTTTAAGTAATATTTAATATTTTTCCCGCTGCTGATCTTGTAAGTCAGTGATACAGCCTTAGTAACAAAACGTGTAAGTCGGTGATTATATTTGTTTGCTGCTTTTTCTTGACAACGGAACTTAATACTATTATTAAGTTCTTAGGATAATAAAATTAGCAAAGCAAGATGCAGATTTAGACGTTTTGTTTCTAAATTGCAAGTGTTTATGTGACATGTGACACTCATAGGTAACACGACTCACAAAAATTAATCCTGGTGACAGGTGACAAACCAAACGATTTTTTCAGAAATCTAGGAAAATTTCGATAAGCAGCGGGAAAAATATAATAAGATAACTCGGAATGTATCGCCTATTAACATTTTCGGCAGGCAACAAGCCGCGACTTCGTCTTGGCTTGTACTTGCCTACCCCAAATGTTAATAGGTCCTTACATTCCTTGTGACTTAAATAGCTATTTAGAATTGTAATATATTGTAATAAATGTAAAATTTTACAGTGTCACTGCAAGTTATTATAATTGTGTTTCAGTGTTGAATGTACCAGCTTTAATTTTGTTTACAATAAACAAAAAAGCGTTGTTTTCTATTTCTGTTAATACATATAATAGGTAAACAAATATTTTTGGTGTGTGACATGATGTAAAAATATTCTGTGGCTGAAAAAACCACTTATTATAATTTTGATTTCTAAAATGTTCTAAAATTTGATTGAAAAATCATTTTTTTTCTAAAAAATGTAAATTCCAAAACATTCAAATTTTTTAGTGTGATCCTTCTACTTGTCATTAATCCATTTGAGTTATGATATAGCTACTGCATTGATTATAATGTGTAAAATTCTATGTACAATACAGATTACATACTTAATAAATAAAACTATGTTTTAAAGGTACCTAATAATTTATTTAATTAAAGCAGTTTGCATATTTATAAATGCACAAGCAATAACAATCATATGATCAGTGTATTTAAGCAGGTTTGTGTTGAGACACGAATGGGGTTTAATATTTTAAATTCTCGTAATCTTCGAATTACACGTTCAATATGAATTCGTAGACTCGCTATTGATTTAGTTTTTAACACATCAGCTTTTGAGCTTCTTATATTTTTATCTACACTAGGCGGTCGTATTAATGAACATCCCTTTTCTACCAGCATACTTTGACCAAAATTATTTAAAAAGATATTTTTGTCAACTACACGGAAAAATTGCATGTTTAACACATTGGAAAATTCCATGCTCACGTAAAACTTTTACATTTGCTGGAAAACTCTCACTTTTCTTAACTTGTAGAGCAATCTACTATTAATTCACTAGCGATTTAAGAAGAAAATTAACTCGCTAGCATATAAACATTATAAACAGTTACTTATGGTTGCTATTATAAAGATAATAATAATAATGCCAGTTTAAAATGCCAAAGAAATAATAATTAATCGAGTTATTTAACAATATCAGTAACGGCGTAACTGGAGACTTGAGTTCCCGCATTTATATTTTTATGGCGCTCAACGGCTTAAACCTGAAAAGAAACACAGATTGCAGGCAGCTGAAAATTATTTCGGTGGAGCAAATAATTCTCACATATAATCTCATAAGTCACAAGAGCATTAATTCTTTCCGGATTTGTTTTTGACTGCGTCCCAACAGGGTCATATTAATTAGGACGCCTTCCAGGGGCAAGCGTTTCCTTTACAGAGACTTTCCATTTGAAAATATATTTTTTGGAACTTTTCCTTACTGCCAATCTCTAGCGTGCTTTTAAAACTTTCTTTAGTGCAACAAAAGTTATTAAATTCGTCCTACATTTTAAATGCGGCATATGCCGCGGGGTTTAAGCTAGTAGTTTATAATTTTCGAATAATTGAATAATTATTTCAATAAATTAGTTATTCGAATTAGTTAGTTATTCGAATAAACTGGTTATTCGAATTTCGATATATCGAATAATATTCGATATTTAATTTTATTCTTTATTCGATACTTAGTTTGTGATATCGAACACTCCTAATTGGGACTAATAGTGAAACCTGAAAAAGTAGAGAATATACTAAAATAAAAATATGCAAATGAAAGATTGGCAACAAATAAAAATTGAAGAGAATAATATTCGAAATGTAATAATAGATTACGCACCAAATGATAACACAAGGAAGAAGATAAAGACAAGTTCTTCGAAATATTACAAATAGAAACAGATATCAGAGAAGGAAATACCTTTATGGTGGGTGATATGAATGGAAGAGTAGGAAACGACAATAGGGAGAAAGAATGCTTGGGAATATAAGAAGAAACATAAGAAGACAAATGGAACAGATTAATAGAATTATGTATAAGTAATGATCTCATTAGAACAAATACAAAATTTAAACACAAAAGATATACATAAATATACAAGGCAGCAAAAATCAAGAAATAAAAAATCAATTACTGATTACTAACGGATGTAACATGGCAATCAGAAATAGAAAGTGATAATTACTTTGTATAACTGAATATTTTTACAAAAGAAGATATGATATATGACATGGGAAAAAATAATTAAAAGAATAGCTATTTATGCTATTTGTGCTAAAAATCGACGTTTATGCACGAGACATGAAAATTAAGAAACGAAGCCGAAGGCCAAGTTTCATAACATGTCTCGTGCATAAACGACTTTTAGCATGCGTTGCATACAATATTTTATCTACGACCTTAATTTTACTGTTATTAATACATAAATATCGATTTAACAAAGGTTTGCATCTACGACACTTCTAATTTATGTCATAATAAACAGTAGGCCATGCCGCGCGGGCGACTGTTTGCGAAGCCAGTACTGTCAAGGTCAGTTACAAAATGTAATTATTAATACTCCACATCTGACTGTATTCATTACATAACGCTTTAATTATTTCAAAAACATTTTACCTGCAACGCAAGAAGCAACTAGAATAAATTTACAACTTCACTTCCAGTTCGAAATTGTAGTTTTATAACCTCACTTCACTTTTAGCCCATGTGCTAAAAGTAAACAGCTGATTTCTTTAACCACGGTAAACTGTAAAATGTCACTTTTAGTGAAACAAGCTAGCGCTAAAAGGCCTATTTTTAATAGTGGTCGTAGATAAAATATTAAAAACTGCAAACTCAAGACTACAGAATTTACAAAGATATACAAACACTAATTGAAAAAATGATTTGAGCAGGAACTAAATAAAGAAATAG
>OW679194.1:14496211-14732106 GCA_940337035.1 Agriotes lineatus | reverse complement strand
AGTACATCTAAATTTTAGAACACGCATATCTGAACCTGAATTAATGATATAAAGTATACTAGGAGACGCTTATATTTGAAATAAACGGAGGAAAGTTTTGAGCCCTTGCCGAACTTTTAATTTAGGCGTGACTGTACTGGGAAAAATAATTAAAATCGAAGCTAAAAAGAGGCGGAAAGGCGGAAAAGGGCAAAAATAATGAAAATTGTCCTCAAAAATCGTTTAAAGATAGCTGCAAAGGTGCCAAGAATGAATCACACTCTCGCCGTCCAAAAACGATTGTCGAATTACAGTAAAGGACATTCCTTCTGCATTAAATATCAATAGGGGTAACTTGAAAAAAACGCGAGTTCTCTGTCTGTGTCCTACAGGATAATGCTCGACTCCAATTCGCCATTCACACGCTGACTACGATTCAAAAATTAAAATGGACCATGCTGCCCTATTTACCATACATTTCGGACTTTGCGGCATTCGTTTTTTATTTGTTTGAATCCTTAAAAGAGTTTCTAGGAGAACAAATACCTGGTTGTAATGAAGATGGCATCGAAATTGTTCTGGAAAGGGTGTGAAAGCAGTCAAAAGAATTTTTTCTCGTGGAATACAGAAACTTTTGGAAAGATGGCACCAGTTTATTAAAAGAGAGAGACTGAGTAAAAAAATGACGTGATATACATTAGAGTCTTTGTGTTTGTTATTGAATAAATATTAAATTATAATTATTATTTGAACGCTCCTAGTACATTCTTAAGAGCTGTGCTGACTATTTGGTATCGCCTTTATGTGTAATTTTAAATGTTTGCCTTGATGCGTGCGTTTTCCAGCGAAATGGAAGTACTCGAGAATTATTCCTGTTTTTAAAAAGGGTTCCAAATATTGTATTCTAATTATAGGCCCATATTCCTTTTAAGTGTGTTCGGCAAAGTATTTGAATCTCTTTTCAATAATAGCATTCGCCAACAAGCTACTTTTCTATCAATTGATCAACAGATTTATTAACAAACGTTCGACAATCGCTATAATTTAGTTATTTTTGCCCAATATGTATCTAAAGCTTTGGAAAATAAATCACAAGTTGATGTTATTTACACCGATTTTGCTAAAGCTTTTGATTCTGTAAATTATATTATTCTACTACATAAGTTCCATAATTTCGGCTTTTCTCAAAACTTCTATTTAGTTAGTTCTTAATTGGCCAATAGAAAACCATAAGTATATTTAAATGAACATTTGTCTTATGAGTTTACTGTTCTTTTAGGTGTATCACAGGGAAGTATCTTGGGTGCATTGCTTTTTTTGTTATTTATAAACGATATAAGTGAATTTGTTTTAAATTCCAAGATATTGCTGTATGCCGATAATCTCAAATTAT
The DNA here is from genome assembly GCA_940337035.1 of Agriotes lineatus. NCBI lineage: Eukaryota > Metazoa > Arthropoda > Insecta > Coleoptera > Elateridae > Agriotes > Agriotes lineatus. Next base: position 14,730,734 of record OW679194.1, on the reverse strand, counting down.
TTTATGAAATAAGGATTCCTCCTAATTATCTACAATTACAAAATTATATTGACCGATAATGGTGAGAGTCTAATGATCTCTATTTTAATACAAATAAATGTCAATGTCGACGCGTTTGCGATGTTCATCGTTTGTGGCAGCGATCGGACGTTCGCTGCGTTTTTCGTCATCAATTACGGCTTTTCCGGGTTAACATCCACGACATTTTATTACCCATCGATTCACAGTAGTCCTATCAACAGTATCGTCACCATAAACGGTCTTTAAACGGCGATGAATCTCAGTAGAATCACATTTTCAGCAGTTAAAAATTCTTTAACCGCGCCTTGTTTAAGTCGCGTTGACATAGCACGAGAACACGTCTCCATACTTCCACTCCAAAAAAAAAAACGAACTAGTGAACGAAACTTCTTCAATCTTGGCATGCATATAAAGAAAGGATGTAGCTTCCGAATACAACCATGCGCGTCTCCGTAGGTCATTGCGTTCGCGTTCTACAAGCATGTGTGCATTACTTTTCAGCCAACCCACAAATATATATTGCAATAGTCACTCCTCCATAATGAAGTTATTAAAGCTTTATGATACGTATTTTAGTTATACACTGATTAACTACACTGCAACATGATTTGGATATGTAATTATTTTATATTACGACAATTATGTAATGTTCTTTATACGTCACATTTTAAATTTAAAAAAAAATAATTTATTGCCAATCCAGCACGTAGTGCCATTACATGACATAGTTCAATGACATTTTCAACAGTGTTTTTCACTATGCACTATCTGCATTGATTCATTGCGGTATGTTACATGTTTACCTGTGATATATTACAATACATGGATTATTCATGTTTACAGATATTAAAAGTTCCGCAAGTAATAATGTTATTCACTGTCGCTGTCACTGTTTAATAAGTCTATGGGTAACTTGCGTTTTCTCAATTAAGATGAATTCAAGTACTTCTTATGCCCATTATTTACGAATCGTTAATATTTAGTTATTAAATCTTACTAGCTCAGTAGAACATGTACTCGCAAAACAAGCCGGTTCACGCAATATCTAGAGTGCTTATTATTTCTGAAAAATCATTTTTGTTTAATGAAAACTTATGTAAATTTTTTGTTACAACCCCAATGAACGCCAGTGTCCCTTCAAATAGTAATAATAATAATAAATGTCTTTAATTTTGAGTCTGTTTAGGCTGGGATTCAGTTCTTAATTTTATTTTTTGCTGGACACTATGAAGCCCCACTCTGTTTTTATTCAAAACAGGATGTGGTTTCTCTTTTATTATTAATATTAAAATATTCTAACTAGTTATCTATTTTAATTCAAAAAGAAGTCGATGATGATTCTGCAACCTGTATTTCCCCTAAGTACTTTAAGTTGCCTAACTATCAGGTTTTGTGATTATTCAAATTTATCATCTTTTAGTAGCTAAACTTTGTAACGCTACACATTAAAATTAAATACGAGAATGTTAGATAATACCAATTGGACTTTAATTTAATCGTAACTCGAAAACGATTCACTTTTGAATATATGTTTATCAGGACCTTTTGAATTAGAATGACCTCAAGAATATGTATATTCGCTATGGTTCTCCAGTTGCGGAATACCCTGTATAGTGTTTGTTGGTATGAGTCTGCGTAATAGCCGAAAACGATGTTATTGTTCTTCTTCTTTTTTTCACGATGCTAACGACTGCAACTGTTTTATTTAGGATATTTATTAAAATATTTATATAATTTGTATTAAAGGTTTTGTACAATAGTCATTAACTACTCTTAAAATTAGCATATCATTTTCGTTGTCACGGTACCATCGGATCTTTCTACTCGTACTTAATTTTGTTTTTGTGTAATATCTCCTGGTTATAGGAATATGCATCAACCCTTATATCATTGCCAGGAGAAACAAATAAGTTTGCAAATGTTACAAAGCGTATTGTTTCCTTAAAAAAATGTAGGTTGCTATTATATTTTAGAAACAAAACAAACAATCAAAATCTAAATATTAGTATTCTATCGTACCTACTTATAAATTTCTACCAATTTTTTTTCTACTCTTGTTGTGTACTCTTAATGACAATGAAATGTTTCTACATTTATCTAGTATGTCATGATTTATTTTTTAAACCGAGGACATCATGAAATGTCTTCATTATTTAAGCAACTTTTGTCGCATTTAACCGACTCTCTACCTCTTTTACTTTCCGCCAATAGTGGCATGTCTAATTTGTATCATTTTATAGATTAAATTTATACTTATGGTTAACATCCCTTCACGACAATCATAGAACATTATAAATTCTACTATTTACTACTTACTCTACTTCCAGATATTCATCAACGATCGAAATATATGTGAATATCCTCAAAGAATTTCGTACAAGCGTGTTACTGATCTAGTTGTAGACGGTGATGCAACTCTGGAGACAATAGCATATGAAGTAGCACCAGTGACAGTATCATATCCAGAAAATCGCTTGTTAACTCATCGAATTGATTTTAAACACACAGATAAACCTCCATCATCCAGCGATGTACTATCTCAAAGTTGTCCTCAAAATGTGACTGATGGTGCTAATTCTATCCCTTCAGCACCATATCCTACAGAAACAACTTGGCCACTCTCAATGCCTAGCCAGTCCTTTTCTGTGCAGGAAACACATGCTCTAACAATAGAGACAACAGCTCTAGCAACTGCTGCTGCTTCTTCAAATTTTCTGCCGGTAAGTATGATTGATCTTTAATGTTAGACAAGGTATATTGTTTTTAATTTAAGTAGTGTATTTTATTTATTCTAATTATTGTTTTTACATACATTATCCATAAGGGCACGGGCCAACTCGTAACTTTTTAATCCGGGATTTAATTTAGCAATTCACACAATAGGCCAACTCGTAACCTAGGTACCTTCGGCGACCGGTTATCTCGTAACCAGTGATTGATTGGCCAACTGGTAACCCAGGAATTTCTAAGAATTACTTACATGACTGAATATACTTCTTAAAGCTCTACATAGCTGTAAAACACGATCACTTATTTTATACCTGAAAGAAACACATAAATAAAATTTGAAACAAATAACTTTAGCACGATTTTATTACTATTCTTAACAATACATGACAATGACATATTTAAGTACTTAAAAAACATTTCTGCTCGACCCACAGCTTTCTTTTTAATTATGGGTCTATTTGTAATACTTTGAATTTTTATGTAAACGGAAGTTTGAAAACCACGAGAGTAGCAAGAAAGATGTTAATATTAGGGTGGGTATGATAAAAAGAATCAGAAAAATGGGAATGAAAAGATTCACATGGATTGGTGGTAAGGTATAGATGAGAAGAGTTGGAAGCCCACAAAGAAGGTGAAAATGTGGCATCTTCACTAATGTAGTTATCTACTAGATTATCTGCTAGCTTGGAAAAAGAAGAAGATAAAGGAATATCAGCCATGAAATGGTTTACAAAACAGTCAACAACTTGTTCCGGATCAAGAAAGGGTAAACCAAAAAGATGTTGCAACCATGGTGTACGAGTATATGCATTAACTAATCCCAAATTTTGGATTTTTCTGTACCACGCTTGTGCTAAGGGGAATCTACAACCGAAAATTTTTGCTGAAGGCCAAACAATATCCGCCGCTTTATGAATAGCGCTCTCGAAATCAACTACAATTAAAGAAGGGCGCAGGGATATGTTAATTTTCGAAGAAATATGTACAATACTATGTAAAGCTTTGCAATAACTGGAATAATGCTTATTGGGCAGTAGACAAAAAATTAAGGGCATGTAATGGCCATTTCAAACGCAGTGAACAGTAAAAAGTTGATAAAAGAATTTAGAACAATATTTAAACGTGCCGTCCATATAATAGTTATCTGAATCCGCTAGACATTTTAAATTGCTAACACATCCAAATATTATGATATTATTTTCGGCATCATTTTCTAATATAAAAGACTCCTGTCTATCTGTCAGCGTAGGAGAAGACTTGATGACTTCGTGTACCTCTTGTATTGTATGGGGTGTTTTGAAGGTAGCCCGTTGACGGTTTCGGCAAATGTGTCTAATCAAATCCGCATCCCTCGACGTCAGGTTCTCCTTGTACGAGGAATGGGCTACTTCTAAATTGATAATTTTAGAAGATTTTTCGCAGATGTCGTCTGCCGCTTTCCGCTTGCAAGAATTGCTGACAGCCTCCCGGCTTAATTTTTGTAAATCAGACCGATGATTATGGGAAACATTATCTAATAAAATGTTATCCCCGTTTTCTGAAACACATATAAAAACTTTTTTTTACAGGTTGTTGTAATTATATACTATTTTATTCACGGCCCAAGTAAGGTTAAACTCGAAAAATGTTGTTTTTTTAAATCTAATTTATTGACATTTTAATTTTGACAGATACAGTGTATTTCACTTTACATGAAGACAGCTAAAGCTTTGCAGGAATTCCAGAATAAATTTGATTCCAATCACAGCTATACATTATTTCAAAATATTTTTTGAGTAATTAAGCAGATTACTATTAACAATATTTTTCAGTAAAATAAAACTTTTTTGCAGGCAGAACGTTCAGAACTATGGAAGCATATAAAACGAATTGGATTATTAGTTCTTGTCCTTCTTGTCCTTCTTGCGATGCTATAATTTTAGGAGCTAAAAAAGAAGGAGTTAATTAATCGAGCTTTAACGCGTTGACTTTACGCATTCTTATAATCCTAGTGAATGCAAGTTCTTTATGTACGTAAGTGTAGTATTATGGAGCAAGGTAGCTTCTAACAACAACGCTGCGTGCGCAAGAAAATAACGTTATTTACAAAACTAACTTAACTAAATTACATTAAAGGGTTGTAACTCATCCCTTACGTTCGCATGTAGCTTGTATGTACTCTGTATGTAATTCCGAAGTATGTGTCGGCGTATGCGTTGATTTTCTAGGCGTTTATTTACACTCCGCAGGGTCTGTCACATTTGTTTTTAAAGCTGTCACTCCAGTCGACGCCGACGTCCCTCTCGGCGCTCAGTGGCGTAGGATGAATAGGAGCGGCACCTTATATTACAGTAAGCCCATACCCATTTTGAACTCATGAAGCACAAATTTACTAAAAGAAATATGTCTGAAGAGCGAAGACCCAACAAAAGACTGGAAAGCTTCATACATTTAGCCAATACATAGAAAGGAGCCAAAGATGACCGAGGGAATTATTGGAGAATAGCAGTAATAGCTACGATAGGTAGGCTGCATTCAAAAGTTTTGATAGAGAATTGGATAAAAAACAAAAAAGCAGAGGAACAGTTGACATTCAGAGTAGGATGGTCCTTGGTTGACAACATATTCACTCTTAAGATAGCATTTGTCAATTTAGAAAAGACATACAGTAGCGTTCCCATATGTCTTCTTCGGCCATCCATGCAGAAGCTAGTTCTACAAATATGACTAATTCTGGTAACAAGGTACAGGGTACAGGGTCCTACAAAAATAACATCACAGAAATAAAAAACGGAAAAACCTTTACCGATACATTTGAGGAAACAGGACTGCGAGCTTTCACCACACTTTTTAAAATCTATATAAACAAGGCCCTCGGGAAGTGGAGACGAAAAGTTAAGCATATGTGATTATAAATGCTTTTCCATCAAGTTGCGTTTGAAATATTTTACGCATAAATAATATGTTGGTGGCACTGTAAGTCTATGTCAAATTTATCAGGTTAGGTTTTCCGTCAGTTTTGACACAGACTGACGCAAAACCTAACCTAACATCGAATTTCACAAAGATTTACAGTGCCACCAACATATTATTCATACAACAAGTATTTCAAAGAGAACTTGATGGAAAAGCATTTATAATAAATTACCCGGTACAATATGTTCATTAAAAAAATCATAGCTGTGGAAACGAGTGTTCATTTAAATTCGTAATCAGAGTCGCCTGTGATACGTGTTTTACGTTTGGCGGTACTGTAGTGTATTGTCAAGCTATGTCAAATTCGAGATTTGCAAGTTAAGTTTTGCGTCAATCTGTGTCAAATAACAAACAAAACCTAACCTACTAACCTCGAATACACTTTAGTACTGCCAAACGTAAAGTACGTTTTTTTCCTATAAAAATTTTGAAGGTCAAATAATTTAGGGTTTATATTGGCATTACTTGGATTCCTATAAAAAAATTGTTGGTAGAATTTGTTTTAATAACTCATTGGAACTAAAATTTGGTGAGAAATTTAAAGGAGTTTTGTTTTTTAAGTAATACAGCATGGTCGTAACAATGCTCCCTCTTTGCTATGTTTATAAAAAACATATTATTCTTTTATATTAAATAAAAAGGAATGTTTAAATAGTAAATATGTAATCTAAAAATTAAACATTCAAAACATGAAATAAACAAAAACAGAACTAATTTTAAAATTCTACAACTAAAAGATAATTATGTCACATTAAACAGAATCTTCATTTTTTTATCACTGTCTCGGTTCAATTCGTCGGTGTCATCGTCGGAATCTTCGGCCAGAGAAATTATAAAAGGATGTATGTCTGCATATGATGTGTTGCCCATATGTTTCTGCCAGTCTTTTTCAATTAGAGCTTCAATGTGGGTAACATTTTGATTCCATATTTCTGGTGTACATTGAGCCAAGGCTTTCAACCATACTTCCCGAACACGATCTTTGTTTTCAAAAGTAAGACTGGTGTCATTAATACATTTGTTGTCAACCCCTTTGCAGTAGGCCCAGATTATCTCAATTTCATAATATTTACAGTGGTACGGTGCCAGTATTAGTATTTCAATATTATGTTCTTTGAGAAGCTCATCAACAAAATATACCTTCTGGTTATTCTCCAGCAGAGGCTGGACTGTCAACCAGAGAGCAACGTCAGTTTCAGATTCATTAAATTAAACATTATGCTCCTTAAGAAAATTTGTTAATACATGTTTTGCCGACGATTTTGTTGGGTTTTTCTTTTTAAGCACTGAATGATATGAAGCGTTATTCATTATTAGTACATTCTTCCTAGGCAATTTTTCCATTGCTGGCACAGTTGACTACCCCATTATGAAATTTTTCAGAATTTATTGACTTATGGTTGTCTTTGTCTGTGCTTTTAGTAGAGAACAACCTTATAGCCAGCGTGCAAAACGGTCTCCCTCACTTTTTACTTTAATGTTAAGTAGTCTTTTATCATCTTCCTTAATCTATCTACGAATTTTTGATCCATTTTTATAAATCCATGTGTCATCCAAAAAGATAAAATTTACCACCTCTCCAGAATTTTTTAATTGAAGGTATAGTCTTAAAAATTTGATTTTTAAAGCTGTAACGTAATATTTTTGCATCAATGTTTTTCTTGTGTCAATGTTTGTAAATTTAAAACCCATATCCCGAATAATCTTGTGCAGCAAACTTCTTGACCCAGTAAATTCTTATTCGGTTTTTGCATAATATAGAAGATCATTAAGACTAAAATGCCGTCCTGCTTCTAGTTTTCTGAAAATTACCAAATTTCCTTTTGCTTTTTGCCGGTTTTTGAATAACGTAAATTGTCCTTATTTTTAAACACATTATAAATTGCCGTTATACTGCTCTGTACATTAAAATTGTTAAACAAAGTTAAAAAAATTAAAAGCTCTATGTACATCAAAAGCTCTTGCTAATATTTCGTAAACTTCTTCTGGCATGTTAGGCTGCAGATCTAACAGTTCCTCAGCACACTTCAGAATTGCTTTTTTTACATTTAATTTGAAAAGATTCCGTTTTTTACGCGTACTTATTCATTTTCAAAAAAGAAAAGCTCACAATTTAATTTTAAATGCCAAAATACCACAAATCGTTTACAGAAAAACCGGACGAGAATAATTTCTTTAATAATTTAAAAAAAGCAGTTTTGGCAATTTTATCTTGACCTTGAAATTTTTTTAGAGGAAGAAACGTACTTTATGACACTTATCACAGGCGACTCTGATTACGAATTTAAATGAACACCCGTTTCCCCAGTCGCCCTTCATGGACTTTTTCAATGGACATATAATTGTATATAAGGTTGCAAATTAATGACAAAAGATACCCTCCATTTAGCAGACGATCAGGTTGTGGTGCAAAAGATCAAAACGAGTTCAATTACATGACGAGAAAACTAAAGAAAGAATATGAAAAAGCCATACTGAATATGAACATGAAGAAGTCAGAGTATCTTATAGCAGAAAGTGAATAGGAGCAGGAAAACAACCTACCTCTAGAAAATGGACATGTACCAAGAACAAAAATTTGTAATACATCGGAGTTATTATCAACAAACATGGGAGTAGTAATAATGAAATAATGGCTAGAGGAAACAAAGGAAGAACAGCAGTAAGGTGGCTGAATTCGATATTATAGCATAAATAGATGTGGCAAAAAACAAAAATGCAACATAAAAGGATCTTACAATCAATTACCACTTATGGATCTGCAAATTGGGATATGAGCAGGAAAAACAAGGGCAAATTACTAAAGATAGATTGGTTTTTCTAATTAGAAGCTGCATAAGCTGGAGACATGAAAGAATAAGAAAAGAATCAAAAAGAGAAAGTAAGGGCGTTGAGATAAACATAATTGAGGAAATAGTGAAGAAGCAAATAGTCTAGTTTCGATATAGAAAAGCATGTACGAGAACAGGTGGCCAAAAACAGGTTTAGAATGACGTGAATATTGCAAGTATAATGTTGGGGTTTAAGAGGACGTTCCATTTAAAAAAAAATAGACAATAAAGATGTGAAGGTATTCAAATTTAAACAAATATTTGGAACACCCTTTTTTAAAATATTCTGTATTTTTGTATTCTAAATGACGCCCTCCGAAATAAAAAAAATATTCAAGAGTGGGGGAAATGTGACGTTTTAAGTGAAAGCTTTATACTGACAAATATTGAAAACGTTCATAAGTTGGAAACACTGAAACTAATTTAAAAGAAATTTGTGTTAAAATAGTACCTACACAGCCTAAAATCGTCACAAAAACTACAGGATGTTCAATTAAAAAGAAAACATATGCTTTTTGAAGCATTCTTTTTTAGGACACCTCGTACTCGTCAAAATAATTTTAGAATGTGCATCTTTGAATTTAATTAAGGTCGCCTCAACCAAACTTTTTATCGAATAAAACGTACAGACGTAACCGAAGACCAGCACACTAAATGGACACTCTGCATACCTATAATAAACTTAATAACTTTGATTATTTTTTTTTGCATAAATAATATATAATACATAGTTTGAATAGGAATGTACTATTTACCCATCTCTATTATAAATGTTGCATGAAGTACAAGATTTTCTCACGATTTGTGTAATGTTGTTTTCCAGGTTTGAAACTTATCGCTATTTACCTGCCTGTGTACAAGAGCAAAATTAATCTCTAATGCGACTAAAACGTGTCGATCACAAGTTCTATAGAATTATATAACTTAAATAGCTGACAAACACTAAAATACAGAAGGATTTGCAGCAATCTACAACAAACCTCAATCTTTATTAAAACATTTACTACAGGCACAAATGTGAATTAATGTAATAATATGCGAACTACACTTTTAAAATCTTTGCTGGTTTATTAAGCATGGTTATTTTCTGTAACTATTATGTGGCTATTATTTATTTTGTAACTGTAAATAACTGTAGTTGCTTTCTGTACTTTCAGACGTTTGTTATTTGGTTACAGTTTAATTATCTCACATTATAAGACGCTAATTCTAGTCTAGTGTAATACATTTCAGTACTGATAAATGTGAATATAATTTTAATAGGTCGAGTGATTATAAGTGATTGTAGATCCAGAATGTGTCGGAGATTCTTATTTTTCTGCTTTATTGTATGTGTATGATACGTCTATGAAGTGTGCGCTCTATATACACATAAGTGTGAGAGATTACTTAACACGCTTGCATCACCAGTCAATATTTTTGCATTATAAAAGTGAAACATACAATAAGCAATTATATCCTTGCAATTTAATAATAATAGCATGGAAGAAAAGTCAAAATGACTGACAGTAGCTTATAGTAGGTAGGTACCTACTAAAACAATTACAAGGAAATTGCAAAGGATTTTTTTATCTGCTTTGAGCTGATAGTAGGCCCATTATGATACTGAAAATTGCTCGAAACAGTTTAATAATAGATTCTATTATTAAATTGTTTTTGGCAACTATTTGTTTTGTGATTGGTAACATTTGCTTTCACCTTCTCATAACATAACGATCGTCAGATGTCGAATACATAACTACAATCTCTGAACTGTGTTTATTATAGTATTTAACATTACTAGCTTGGTAAGAGGGTTTTTACTGGCGAATAGAAGGATATGGCTGGTGAGCCGCAGGCGATTCAGTCACCTTCTTGAAGCAGTAAAACCTGCTACCTTGCGTGTATTGTTGAATTTTTATTTGTTCCTCACTTGTAAATAACTAGAAATTTTCCATTTATTCAAAATGTTAAAATGACAAGCAACTAAATTCATCAATATGACACATACTAAGCAAGACAACTCTGGCTTTGCACGCTATGATTTATCTATGAGCACGCTTGTAAAACTGACAGTTAACTTGTAAAGATTTTACAAGTTAGTAACTTGTTAAAATAAACTTTCTTGATTAATACAGTGACTTAATAAATTGATGTTCACAAGTGAGGAACAAATAAAATTTATTACAATCAAATATAGCTTAAACTTAAGGTACTTTTAACGAATTAATTAAACACAATTATTATTTTAGGTAAGGCACTATTTGCATAACAGACAAACCAAAAAGCTTTCAACAAAATTGAACTATATAATTCAAATTTCAGAGCATCGAAATTGATACTTTGTTCATTAGATTATTTAATATATGGCGACTGTCAAATGTCACTTGACAATGTAACCATCGTTACACGCACACTCCCTAGATTGTAATGCACCATTTTTAGTATTCGAAACTTTGAATTTCTATAAAATCAGTAACTCAAAGTAGATAAAATAGTATATTATACTCGTTTAATAAGAGTCATTGTAGCACTTCTTCCATTGGAGCACTTCTCGCTGCGTTCGTCGTGCCCCAAACCCACGTGTGCTGCAATAGTTCCTCTTATGAAACTCGTGTAATAAGATAGATACTATTTTGATGGCACTCTGAACTTATACATATAATCATTTCTAATCAAGCAATAAAATATTGACATACTCTATGTGAAGTATTGCAAAATAATATAGCCAATTGATGTGACAATAAAGTAGTAGCAATGCATGTGGCATACAGGGAAAGTAGAATGCTACTTGCATATACGGATGGGGTCATAATTATATGTACTTATATAACAGCAATGAGATAACATGAACAACAAAATAGAATGCTTAAGTAAGAAAGAGATGACCATAAGAAAAATTATTTTAGTAGGCATGTTTAGTTGACATACGTCATAATTAAAATGAGCGTCAAGCCTACTCGAATATTTGCTACATGTTTATCTCTTTCTTACTCAAGCAATGTGTGTTATTGTGTTGTTCATGTTATCTCATTGCTGTTATATCGCGTGTTTAAGAAAAACTCATTTGCAGTATGCCGTGATCAATTTGAAGTTTTCCATAACTTGATAGATACCCATTGAAGCAAATGAACTACCATAAGTTAGACAGAACTAAATTACATCTTAATCTTGAACTATTTTTCTAAAAATATACCAAACACTAAATAAAAATAATCTTTATTGGCTGTTATGATTAATACACTCGTTGTTGTTATGTAAATGCCATCTTATTTTCCTTTTTTGCTTGATACGATTGCTTAATGCATCATAAACTTTTACTTGTCACAGCGATAGATGTTTTTATAAACATAATTCAATCTGATATTCGCCTACAGACTTAAGTTAAGACATGACTAGATTTTCTATCTTTCTTTCCAAAGCCTACCCTAAATGAGTTTTTTTTTGGAACACACCATATGCAGATTGGTGGCAGAAAATGTGAACATAGGTAATCAAATGTGCTAGTATTCAGTGTATGGCCTTTTGTGCTTTAGACAGAAACAAACTTATATGCTATTAACATCTAGCATCCGCAGAATGAAGGTGTTCTGTTTTCAGAAAACACTGAATCTTAAGATACTAGATTTTAAATGATATATATGTCTATTTCTGTCTAACGCATACAAAGCCCCGTAAACTGTATTTTAACTCATTTGACTGCCTATGTTCACATTTTCTGCCACCAATCTGTATAATTTTGGGCCCATCGGTTCATTTAATATATAGCTCAATATTGGTTCAGAACACAATTATAAAGATTGATTGGCAGTATTTGTTTGAGAACAATTTATAGTGTCTTTTGTGAAAATTGTATTTCATATCATTTATGATAATTCAACAAAAATTAATCAATCAAAATATTGAAATATTAAAAAGCAGCGGTAAATGTGCATTTAAAACAACTCTCATAGTTTATGAAAATATGTAAGTTTCTAAGTAGCTTATGCTCAGTATTGGTATAGATTTAAGCTTATTACATTTTATTTTAGTTTTGAAAATAGTAAATACTACTTTGCAAATACATTATGCTGGTAAAAATAAAATATGATATGTTAGAATTCAATAGATCTGTTGACATTTAGTTACCTAAATAAATTATGTAAACGAAAACTATAATAGTAGCGTTTACCTTATTTTACTAAAGACCTAATTTCCAACGATAATATGAGTGTAGATAATTATATGTAGTGTTAATAAATAAATAATATTTATTTCATTTGGAACCATCTTGTTTATTGGCCTTCAATAGCGGGCGTAACATGGCGTTTATGGCCCTAAGGCCTATAAAGTTGCTAAATAGTATAACACGCACCAACAATGTAGTATAGCGACACCAAAAATCTGCATAGAAACCATAGTACACCAAAAATTCACAACGCAAGCACAATGCTGATGCAGTAGTCTGTAGCCAAAATACTGAATCCTGGAATTTTGTCCATTTTGAAAACCAAAATGAAGTAAAACGTTGTATGTACTGTGAGAAGAAGCGACTTATAAGCTATGATAATGGACACAAACATGAACAACTAATATTAGATGTTTAAGTTTTTCTTCTGAATTTGGTGACTGCTATATGTAGAAATGTTTACACACAGGGCCCTGGACCGCATAGTTTTTTGCTTTCAGCTTAATAGTTGATCATGAGGCCACATAATTCACATTTTTCTTACAGGGGACTGGAGATATCTGGGCATAGTCTAATTAAGGAATTTGTCACGCAGGTTAAAGCCAAATAGGGATTAAAGTCGCAATTTACGACTCTGGGTGCTAGCCATCCAGATCGGGAGCACTGAAAATATTGTAATACGATTCAAACTGCGGTAGAAATATTGTGTCATAATGGAAACAATGTGATTGAATAATTACCCAGGGCAAACGCTGTGATTGGTTGTATGGTAAAAACACCATGGGTATTTCCGAGAGGAGATAGCCACTACTGGCTAATATTTAAGCAAAGGTAAAGGGACATCGGTAGGTAATCATTAACTCGACAGAGTAAGGGGCAACAGTTTTGGCACCTTACTTTACTCCTAATTTTGTGTTTGTCGCTACTTCGTTCAGGGGGCGATCTCATCGCTACAGCAGATTGAGGGCTGACAGCCGCAGTTTTTCTTATTTCTAATTACGTGTTTGTCGCTAGTTTCGATCAGCGGGCGATCTCATCGCTACGGCAGATTGAGGGCTGACAACCGTAGCTTTCCTTTTCCTAATTACGCAGTTGTTGCTACATTTGGTCGGCGGGCGATTTCATCGCAACAGCAAATTGAGGGCTGACCTGCGCAATTTCCTTCACCGATAATTTCCTCTCCAACCATCAAGTCCTTCCTTGCATTGACTAAGTAGCAGGATTACTATTACTACATCAACAACTGAAAAGTAGCCAATTTCCCATTAGACTATGCCCAATTTGAGAAAGATAAAGGGAACAATTTGGTTTTGCACAATTAGTTTTAAATACGAAAGTATAGCGTTTATTGGTTTAATAAATGTATAAAACGTTTTTGGCGTTTTATTTCATCAAAGTGCGTGTGTGAGTGTGTGTGTGAGAGAGCCTACTTAAATAAAGAATTTGCAGTTACGAGGGTTATAAGAACCCTAAATATTTACAGGTTACGAGAATATGTTTAACTAATTCATAAAATCTCACAAGTCTGTCTCTTTACAGTACCACGTGCGTAATCACGATTATAGCTCTCGTGCATTAATCTATTGAATATGCCCTTAATACATAAATTACTATTATACGCTTGTTATTAAAGTGTGATCCTTAGTTCTATCGTACCCATACGGAGTATTTTAGACAACCTGGCGCAGTATTTGTGCTATAATTGTTTAATATACATTTAAAAAAAATTACTTAAGCTGATATGTAATCCTTAGATTATAAATCCTCATATAATAATAATAATAAGCATCGTAATGCCGCTAACTAGCAATATAATAAAACTAAACCGTAGAAAATATCGAAGTATAAAAATCTGGCAATTGAAATGCAAAGAATATGCCGATTAGACAGAATAAGCAATTGTAGCTACCGTCGTGTCAGTGGAACGAGTTACTTGGATTCATATACCTACTTTCATGTATGAAAGCAGGTTTACCAGAACTACTTACTTAAATTCCACCTGCAAAGGGCAGCAGTACTACAAACCTGTTGTGTCTAGCACAATAAAACTACCCGTTGTAAAGTGGTAGACGGCTCGGATTAGAAATCAAACACACACACACGATTTTAATGTATTTAATTCCCACGCGGGTGAGTACAGTAAACGATTGCATACAAAAAAAAAACAAGACAACACGGGCTGCATTGAACAGCTCGCGTCACGCCTCGTGGCCAACAAACTCGGCACATCGAGCTCTCTCTTATAACTAACTAACAGTTCTGGTCCTAAACCAGACGCGCTGTTGCCACGTTGTGCAACCAACTCGTCAGCCAGTGGTTTCCGACATACTCCCTCCTGAGTAATTTTGAAACATTAAAAATGCCTCACAAATAAAAGGAAACCAGATAAGGCTTTACAAATAGTCACTATTTCTACACTTGGATAATACAAAAATGCAAAATGGGTAAATAGGTACCAGTACCAACTACTAACGAAACTTAATAGGTAACCTAGATACACGTCCACTACGCGTTAACTTTTCTTTCGAAACGATTGCTCTGCTTTTAATGTTACTCAGGACATCAGACACTCCCGCAACTCCAGCTCTAACATCTTCCGAATCGATTGCTCTGCTTTTAATGTCACTCAGGACATCAGACACTCCCGCAACTCCCGCACTAGCATCTTCCGGATTGTTCTTTTCTTGAAGTCGCTCGTCTTGTATTGGCAGAGAGCTGATGCACTCTAGGGGGTAAAGCCTCTGGATCGGTCCCAGCAGCTGTCCGCGGCCAGTGTCAACTCGCACCAGGCGCACCTGCCCATCTGGACCTGGAAGTAGCTCAGTCACACGACCAAGTGGCCACTCTATACGCTTGTCGTTGTCGTTCCCTATAAGGACGATCTCTCCCAAAACTAGTTGTTTAGACCACTTTCTGCAGTTCAATGATTTCAACTGTCCCAAGTATTCGTTCCGAAATCGACGCAGCTGCGGCAGAGAGACGCTTGATCCACGGCATCACAGTCCAGTATCCCGATCTCCGGTTGGTCCCGTAAGAACATTGCAGGTGTGAGAGCCATAAGTTCTTCTGAGTCGCCTGACACGTAGGTGAGGGGTCTAGCATTCATCGTCGCCTCACAATCGCAAAGAAGCGTCAAAAGATCTTCATAATTGAGCGAAGCACGTCCGAGTACTTTGCGAAGCAACCCCTTTAACACACCAACCAAACGCTCCCAAAAACCGTCCCACCATGCGGCCGTAGGTGGGTTGAACCGCCACGATATACGTTGCACAGAGATCTCTTCCATTATCTTTGGGCAGTCCAACTTTGCGAACGCGTTCTCCGTACCGACAAAATTAGTGCCTCGGTCACTGTATATAGTACTCGGTCGTCCGCATCTCGCCACAAATCTACGCAACGCCTGAAGCAAACTCGGAGTAGACAAGAAAGTAGTCAGTTCGAGGTGCACTGCCCGGTACACGGCACAAGTAAACAAACACACCCAAGCCTTCTCTCTAGTTCTCAAATACAGCGGTCCGGCGAAATCTATCCCGATAACTTCGAATGGCACAGCATCGCGTACCCGATTGAAAGGCAGAGGTGGTGTGTCAGCCGCATATGGTTTGGCATCATGTCTTTTGCACTTAACGCACTTACTTATTACTGCTCTTATGGCACGTCTACCTCCCATGATCCAATATTTTTCCCGGAGCATACTTAACAGTCCTTGCGTACCTAAGTGACAATTCGCGGTATGCGCTTCGAAAATCAAGCTGCGGATAACCGGGTGCTTGGCTGGTTCTTCTTCTTCATGTGTCTTGTCCGATTATCAGACGTTGACAATTTCTTTATATCGATATCGATCCCGTGCAGCATGGAATAACTGTTCGGCTGTTAGGCCTGTCCATTGGCGCAGGTTTCTCAGCCACGACATTTTCTTTCTGCCTATCCACTTCTTTCCTTCTATTTTCCCATTTAGTGTTAAACGTACAAGTTCGTATTTTGGTCCTCTCATTACATGCCCAAGATATTCTAGTTTTCTTTGTTTTATTATAGTTAAAAGTTCTCTTTCCTTGTTCATCATGTTTAACACTTGTTTGTTTGTCTTTCTTTGCCTCCAGGGAATTTTGAGGATTCTACGGTAACACCACAACTCAAATGCCTCAATGCGGTTCATAGTAACGATTTTTAGTGTCCAGGTTTCACATCCGTACAGAAGCACAGACCAGACATAGCATTTGAGAAATTTAGTTCTAGTGAGTAGTTTGAGATGTTTATTACTTAGTATTGTTCTAAACTTCAGAAAAGAATTCCTAGCTAGCTGAATGCGATATTTTATTTCTTCATCTGGGTCCAAATTTTTGTTGATCCTGCTGCCTAAATATTTAAAATGATCGACTTGAGAGATATTTACTCCATTAAGTTGTAAATTCAGTGGGCCTACATCAAGTTTGCTAGTCACTAACAGTTTGGTTTTCTTAACATTTATGGTTAATCCCATTTGTATGCTTTGTTCATTGACTTTGTCTAACATCATCTGAAGGTCTTCGATGCTTTCAGCCAATATCGCCGTGTCATCAGCATATCTTATATTTGTAATACTTTCACCTTCAATTCTGACGCCTTTTTCTTCTCCTAGAGCTTTTTTAAAAATCACCTCTGAATAGATATTAAAGAGGCAGGGTGATAGAACGCAACCCTGTCTCACTCCTCGTCTAATAGGGATTTCGTCTGTTTCCTGGTCACCGTCAATTTTCACTGTTGCATATTGATTCCAATATAAAGTCCTCAGTACGGCAATATCTTTGTCATCTAAACCAATATGTTGTAACATCTCAATTAATTTCGTATGCTGTACACGGTCGAATGCCTTTTCGTAGTCGACAAAGCATGTATATATTGGTTTACGTACTTCCCAACACCGTTGTAATAAAGTCTGCATACAGAATAAAGCTTCCCTTGTTCCAAAGCCTCTTCTAAACCCCATTTGTTCATCAGTTATAAATTCCTCACACTTAGTATAAATTCTGTTTTGTATCACTCTAAGCAGGAGTTTGAGAGTGTGGCTCATTAAACTTATCAGTCTGAAATCAGCACATGCTCTGGCATTATTTTTCTTCGGTATAGCTATAAATGTTGATCGAAGCCATTCTCGGGGGAGTTGTCCTTTTTGGTAAATATTATTAAATAGTTTAGTTAAATTGCTTATATTTTCTTCATTAAGACATTTTAACCAATCTGCTGGGATCTGATCTGGACCTGGTGTTTTATTGTTTTTTGCTTGTTTTATGACTTTTTCTATTTCTTCTTTCAATATGCTTAGACCTATTTCAGCTATCTTGTTCCCTGTTTCATCTTGTCTGTCATCATCAAATAATTTTGTAATATGCTTGGCTGGTAGCACTATCGGAAAACAAAAACTTTCACTATCCTGCCGATTCGATACACGTGACTTCAATCGGATTACCTACCCCGGAATCACTGCAAAACGGATTGAGAGCACTTAAGCGGTTATCGGTCTCATCGCGAAATGTTTCTTGTTGAATCACTTTAAACACGAACAGTTCAGCGTCATTAATTTCGTCAACGGTCAACGAACCTCGACGTCGTTGCTGGGGTGAGCTTGAATTGTTGGTAAATCGAAAAACCCAAGCAATCATGCGAATGGTCATAGTGTATTTAGAAAAGTGAGTCAGATACCACTCATCCGAGCTACAGTTCAGCAGGGTGATAACCACCTTCTTCCGCTTCTCGCCGTTGATCTCTTCTTCGTTGTATTCTAGGTCTTCTGAGGCCCATGTAGACTACGGTCCATATAACCAACTTGGCCCCTCCCACCATCTCGATTCCAACAGATGTTTAGGAGAACACCCGCGTGAGGGAAGGTCGGCCGGATTGTAGACGCCTGGTACATGCCTCCAGTCTTCTTAAAATATTGTCTTTGCAGATCTGGTGTGAATCACGTCAGCTCTGATTATCCTTCTTTACTTATTCATTTTAATTACACTGAGCTTGCTAAGCGTAGAAATATGCACTTGTGAATTTTTTAATTTAATTTAATCAATTATCGCATTGATGCACCTCATCTGCTATCTCAATTACAATTCAAATTAAGTACCTGACATTCGAACTGCCTTCAACTAATGATCAACTTCTATTGCCTATTGTAATAATGTCGAATGCTTATAACAACTTGAATCGAGATGACATTTTCTTTATGTCATTTAATAACTTTCGTACTGCCATCTCGATGGAGGGACAATTTGCTGTTTGGGCAGGTATTGTACCGTTGCGGCCAACTCAAAGTGCACGGCATATTTTTAGCTTGTAATACGATATTCTAATCATAGACGTCGAGTTTTGACGTTTACGTTTGTCATCAACTGTCATAGAACTGAAAACTCGGAAAATTCCCAGACATTTGTCAGAAGCAGAGAAAATACGAGCTATTACAAAACTGGAAGAGAACTGGTCGCTGAGTTGAGTCGCAACAGATTTGCATGTGAGAAGAAGCTACACTTTCAAAATTAAAAATCGTTGGCAGCAGAGACTTCTGCAAGAAAAGTTTGTTTAACACCAGAGAACAAAGAATGAAGAGTACAATTTGCAACCGCCTATTTGAATGAGATCGACGACTTTTGGAACACGACTGTTTTCTCAGGTGAAAAGGTATTTCAATCATTTACCAATTGACGATTAAGGATGTGCAGACCACAAAATTCAAGATTTGAGGAGCAATATTATGTTCAACCCTTAAGGAGTAGTGGACGAGATTCTTTGTAAATGTATGGGGATGGATCAATGCTTACGGATCTGGGGCATGCTATAGAATTAATGGTCGACTGAATGCTGAAAATTATCGCAACATTTTGCAAAATGTGATGCTGCCATCTGTAAGAGAGGTCTTTCCTAATCAATTTACTTTTCTACAGGCAAGATATTACCTAATTGTTTTTGTTTATGTTAACGTAATTAATAACATTATATTCACAGGATAACTGTCCTGCGCATACAGCAGGAGTTGTTCATTGATGGATTGATAAGACTAATATCAATTTATTACAGTTGAAAATGTGTGGGGCTATTTAACTACAAAAATGTATACCAAGGATTTTGCACCAAACAAAACCGATGAATTATGGGAAAGAATAAGAAATGCGTGGAAGGAACTGAGAGAAGGATACAATATGGAAACATTGGTCAGTTCTATGCGAAACAAACTGCAAAGCGTGGTAGCAATTGAATACTGATACATAATTATTAAATACATATTATTATATAGTTTGTTTACTTGCGAAACTTTGCTAAAATACAAATGTTAAAAAAGTAATACCCATTCTTATAACCACAAGCAACGCCACTGGAGAAAGCCCCATTTAATAAGCCGAAAAATCGCAAAAATAACCATAGTAACAAAAAACCGTGCACTTTGAGGTGTCCGTAACTGTACATTACACATCGTGATCTTAATCTTTGTATGTCCTTGCGACATGCTTTCTGTATTACACAGTTGATGGTCACTACTTTGGCACTTAGTAATATTGTCCTTATTGTGCTTGCGGTTTCATGTACATGTCTTGTTTTATTTATTTTTTAAAATTAATGTTCGCATACTATAGCTGTTAAATTTTAAACATTATTAATAGATTTAATTGAGACAATGAAAGAGGAGATTTTGATATTAATTGAATACTAACTTAATGGTTACAGAAAATTTTAATAAAGTTCAAGCCAAGGTTACAATTGACAAATGTATTTGTTAGAAAGATAATAATTAATAGCATGCAATAATAGGATATTTAAAAAAATAAGTGTGCAATAAGAATTGTATCTAACATAAAATGAAAATTTTGTTTAAGTTAGTTATATAAACAACTCATAAAAACAGACATGTATTTTCTGAATTAAAGCATTTTGTAAATAAAACTACAGAGTTATGCCTAAATTTGTATTATTTTGGTAAATACAAATTTAAAAATGGCCTTAAACAAATCTGCGTGGTGAGATAAAATGAAAATGTTAATTGGAACTTATGGAGGTACATAATCGGTCAAGAGATTATACAAGTACAGTCAATTGGAAATAAAATTACAGAAGGTTATATTAATTGAATACATTTGGATTGGAGAGTATACAAGATATTATTGGAGATTCTTACAAGTAACTAATTGATTTGGATAAGTTGTAAGTGTTGCTGTGGACATCGGAATAGCTATAAAAAGGAACAAGGTTAGATTTGGAACTTCATAAGGTTGGAACTTACCAGAGGTTGAATGCTTTGATGGTGACGTTTGCAAGGAGGGAGGATTGGATTCTGTAAGCAGTGCGGTTGATATTCTGGATGGATGCAGTCAGAGGGGTTCACGTGCCATCCTGGGTGCCACTGTTTGAGGAGTGAGCAGTAAGTATTGCAGTGTGATGATATTGGAATCCGTTGTTGGTTGGAGTTTGGCAGAAAAAGCAAGAGAAAAAGGATCTTAAACAAATCTGCGTGGTGAAAATGTTAATGGGAACTTATGGAGGTACATAATCGGTCAAGAGATTATACAAGTACAGTCAATTGGAAATAAACATACAGAAAGTTATATTAATTGAATACATTTGGATTAGAGACTATACAAGATATTATTGGAGATTCTTACAAGTAACTAATTGATTTAGATAAGTTGTTACAGGATTAAATGCTCGAATCGACATCGATCACAAGCACTGTCAAAAATCAGGGAAAAGTACAGGGTTTGCCGGCTAAAAAGAACACAGATCTTGATGTGTCGGAGCAGATGACGGCGCTCTAGTTACCCTCGGTCTAGCTTAGTCGAGAAAGCGTGGTTCGAAAACTCAGCTAAAACCGGCAGCACTTACCTTATGCTTTGCTCAAAAGAATTGCCTAAGGACGCCACTCGTTTTGATGAAATTAACAGCCCTCGTGGCCCAAAACGAGAAATGCCACAGAGCTTTACCTACGGTGTACTGGGTTAGCCGCAACTGCCTGCTCCTCGACGCTCCCCAAGCTTTCTCCAAGCGGCTGGTGTAAACACAGGGTGACCGTGAAGCAAATGTCTTACCTGAGATGGTCATCCTCCTAAATTGGCACAAAAATAACTGACACCGGCCCCAAATCTTAGGGTTCACTTATCAAAGGGACATGCTTTCAGCTTTACAATTCAAATACATCAGGCCTTTGCCCTGTTAACTTGGTTTGAGACCCAAACAAAAAAGAAAGGTTCAGAATTCACTAAAAGGGCAAACTGACTTTAACAATTTTATTATTTGAAAGAATCACGATTACAAAACAGTTTACATTGAAGATGGTCACTTAGAGGTGAATTTAAATGGTATACAAAAGGTAAATCCTACATGAGATATCGGGGACCCCAGGAAAAAATTACCTTAGCATCTACGTTACATTTAAATAGTAAGCATTAGTACACAAAAGAAAAACAAGACAGGAGTCAAGCCCCTGTACAAAATGATCAAATAAAATGGTCGTACGCAATGTTCCTTAGTTAATATAGCGCCGGACGCGTCGCTTCTTTCGACGCTTTCCGATCACTTCAGTTGGGCGCAACAAAATACAGAAAATTTACCTTGTAGCTACCAAACCATGTCGTCGGAGAGGTGTTGGAAGTTCGTCCCCAGGAGTCACTTGCAGAGGCGAGAGAGAGACAGGGCGTTCCACAGTATAGGCAGGGGTTGAGACAGAAGAGTCGAAGGGCTATTGCACCCTCACAAAATAAGAACAGCAGCTAACGGTGGCATTCAAACAAAATGCGGTGAGCGCGACGCTAACACCGGATTTGCAAAATGCAACGATCTCGTACGAACAACACGGAGATTCACTAGGGTTCGGCGAAAACGTTTTCTAACAAATTTGCACAATGGCGAAAGACTTCTCAACAGGAGAACTCAAACTACCAGAAACGTAACGCCTTCTTTGTTTGCGTCCGCCCGAATTTTCCACACTACGCCTGCTGCGCGAGCTTTTGACTTATCGAGTTCGCTACTTCGAGGGCTTAAGCAGAACTCCACACACAATGAGTTAACAACACGGTGAAATCGAATTCACAAGTTTATAAAAGAAAGCGCCCCGGCTCGCGGCAACATAGAGCGCGAGCCGGGGTGCAACGATCACCAACGTTTTTCTTGCACGCGAGCTGGCTGCTGGTGACTGATTCATTCCGAAACGGAAGAATTGATTAATATGTCTGTTAAGATAATATACAATTGGCAATACCTGGCTTGATGAGTTTTGAAAATCGGTTTGACAGCAAATGTCATTAACTGTAATATTAAAATTCAATTAATAGAGATCTTGATTTGGCGAACCACCTGAGATAAGAGAACTTGATTTTAAAAAGGAATTATTATTTAATTAGAAAGGGCATTGCATTAATAAAGGGCTAGTTTAAAGTGGTGCATTACATTTCATAAAATATATTGTTACGATCCTGAGGGCCGAGGGATGAATGAGTCAGCAGCCTTGGCGATTAATACGCGAGCGTTCCAGAGCTTCTCGAGGCGGCTGCAGAAATATGAGTCACAGCGGTCGAATGCTCGGGAAGCGCCCTAGAACCAGGTGTACTGAATGACTCACGCTCGCTTACGAGAACAACACCTGCGAATGCCGGAGTGCATTCGCGAGGATTCTGGAATCTCCCCAGTGAAATATAAATGCGCGGCTTTCAGACCTGTGGGGCAGTTCGTATTCAACATCAGAGCGGCGAGCTCCCAGATAAATAAAACGCGTGAAATAAATAAATCCGGATGTAGTAGAAATACATCGTTAGTGTTTAAGAGTGATATAAATAGTTGTTAGAAATAGTGCCGTAGTTTAAAAGTAATTTGTAATCTGCTTGATAGTTTGTTAGTGCTTGTAAATAACAATAATCGTAATAATTAATCCAATAGTGTGTAAATAAATATTTGAACCCATGTTTGTCGTATAATTTTGAATAGCCCGAACGTTAAGAACGTAACAGTGGTGTCGGTGTGAGGTTTTGTACCGGGGGCTATAAGAAAATTATTGAACAAACATTAAATAAATAAATTGTTAACAAGTGCCGATAAAACGACGGTCAGATAAATAAATTTAAGTGGATAGTGTGGATGCCTTTGACGAGATCTCAAAGCAGCAAAATGGAAGCCCAATTAAGCCAACTTTTGCAACTGATGCAAGTTAGCCAGGACAAGGCGGAAAAAGCACAAGAGGATCTTAGGAAAGAGATCCAAGCTGGGCAGGAGAAGGCAGAAAAAGCGCAAGAGGAACTTAAGAAAGAGATCCAAGTTGGCCAGGAAGAATTGAAAGCCGGCCAAAATAAGGCAGAAGAGAATGCAGAAAGGGCACAGGAAGTACTGAAGGAACAGTTGAGAGCCGCGCAAGAGGATCTTAGAGAAAAACTTGAGGAAAAACTGAGAGTCACTCAAGAAGACCTCAAGGATGAACTTCGGGAAGATATGGAGAGAGCGTTGGCCGGAGTTCGGAGTGACATACTGGAGCTGCAGTCACGAAGTGGCCAAGGCCAACCAGCTCTCTCTGAATCTGCTGGCAGCTCTTCTCCAATTGCAGTGAATCAGCCTACCTTATCGCGAGTTGCTGCCCCTCAGGTTGCTCTGTCCCAAGATACTGCCCCAGTGAGGCCCGCAACATCTGGCTTGCACATGAAACTGCCCTCTTACGATGGGAAAACGCCATGGTCAACATACCTGAAGCAATTTGAAGCCGCAGCCGTTGCTAATGGTTGGGGAATGGCAGACAAAGCGACCGCATTGATCCTGACATTGCGAGGGGATGCTCTGAATGTTTTGCAAATGATTCCAGAAAATCAGCAGAGGGACTTCCAGCAATTGGTGAATCGTCTGGAACGGCGTTATGGCAACGGTCATCTTTAGCATGTGCATTGTGCCCAGTTGAAGAACAGAATTCAGAAGTCGGGGGAGACTCTGCAAGAACTGGAGGCCGATGTTGCTCGATTGGTTCGGCTCGCGTATCCATCGGCGCCGGAGGACTTCCTGGAGCAGCTAGCCGTCCAAACATTCGTAGATGGAGTTAAAGACGCCGATACTCAGCAAGCGGTACGTCTGGGGCGCCATAGGACACTGGGACAGGCCTTAGCCCATGCATTGGAATTTGAAGCGGCAAGGAGTGCTTCCAGAGGACATGGTCGTGTCCGCGGTGTCGCCACGACGGAGATGGCGCCTGAATCCATGGAGGACATGTTGCGACGACTTATAAGGCAGGAGACGAGGGAGAAGGGGCCCCGTTGCTGGAGCTGCGGAGAGATGGGTCATCTTAGGGCTCGCTGTCCGAAGAAAGGAGCCCGAGTGTCTGACGAGCCGTCGGAAAACTAATGCGGGTCGACAAGAAGGGGCGAGAGTCGACTCGTGATTGCCATGCCCCGGAGATTCCCATACATGTGTCGTCCGTGCAACACCAGCCTGATAGCCTCTTCATTGATGGGAAAATAAATGGAAGAGTTCGGTCTCTGCTGTTGGATACTGGAGCGACGAAGTCCATCGCCAGGTCTGACGTAATACGAGACGAGGGTGAGCTGCTGCCCACCAGGACACGCCTTCGCACTGCCACGGGAGGCGCGGTGACCACGCATGGGGAGATGGATATGAAATTGAAGATTGGGAATCAAACCCTCAAGCATCGGGTCCTGATTGCTGACATTGCGGACGAGTTCATCCTAGGAATGGATGTCATGAATAAGTGTGGGTTCACTTTGGACCTGGGACGCGGCGTGTTGCACGTGGGTGGGGAGGAGCTTTCCCTACACCCAAGAGAAGAGATCGCAGTACAAGTGGTATTGGCGGAAGATGTTACTCTGCCTGGACGAACCGAGAGAGTCGTGGATGCATACCTGGATGGCGATCTCCGGGGCAACGTAGTGCGCATGATTGAACCCGATTATGACAAGGAGCTCACTCATGGTATCCTGGTTGGGAAGACGTTGGTAAAGACTGGGCTTAAGGTCCCAGTAAGGATGATGAACGTCAACAGGGAACCAGCAACCGTCAGGAGAGACACAATCCTGGGAAGGTGCACACCGGTCTCCGCCGTTGTGAGAACGATTACTAGTGGCGGCGGCCGCAAGGCGAAGGACTGCCCAGAGTCATTAATTAACACCGTGATGTCTACGTGCAAGGGCGTGAGCCAGCAAGAACGGAAGAAGATCGAAGATCTGGTGGCCCGGTACCAAGACGTCTTCGAGTGCGGAGATCATCCCAGCGGCCGTACGGACGTAGTTAAACATAAAATCAATACGGGGGATGCTCAACCGATACGCCAACATCCAAGAAGGTTGCCCCTCGCCAAACGGGAAGAAGCTGAGAAGATTGTCCAAGATATGCGAAACCAAGGGATCATCGAACCGTCCAGCAGCCCGTGGGCCTCTCCTGTGGTGCTTGTCAAGAAGAAGGATGGCTCAACGAGGTTCTGTGTTGACTACCGACAGCTGAACCATGTGACCAAGAAAGACAGCTACCCTCTGCCACGAATTGATGATACCCTGGATACACTCTCCGGTTCTCGACGCTAGACTTGAAGAGCGGTTATTGGCAAGTCGGAATGGAACCCGCGGACAGGGAGAAGACTGCATTTACTATCGGAACTGGGCTCTGGCAGTTCTCCGTCATGCCGTTCGGTTTGTGCAATGCCCCCGCCACGTTTGAGAGGCTGATGGACACCGTCCTGAAGGGTCTATCTTGGCAGACCTGCCTGATTTACTTGGACGACATCATAGTGGTGGGCAAATCCTTCAACGAGCATCTGAAAAACCTGGAGGAAGTGTTCGGTAGATTGCGAGGTGCCAACCTGCGATTGAGTCCAAAGAAGTGCCACATCTTCCAGAAGGAGGTACAGTACCTGGGGCACGTCGTATCCCGCCAGGGAGTAGCAGTAGACCCGAGTAAGGTGAAGGCAGTGCAAGATTGGCCAATCCCGAAGGATAAGCATGAACTGCGAAGCTTCCTGGGCCTCTGTACTTACTACCGACGGTTTGTGCTGGGCTTCGCGAACATCGCAAAACCGTTAACCCGTCTAACGGAAGAGGGACGACAGTTCGAATGGAGTGCTGAGTGCGCGGAGGCCTTCGAGACGCTCAAGACTGCCTTAACCAGTTCACCTGTACTTTGCTATCCACGTCAGGAAGGCCAGTTTATCCTCGACACTGACGCTAGCAATGTCGGAATAGGTGGTGTTCTGTCCCAGGTCCAAGATGGGCAAGAGAAAGTCCTGGCATATTTCAGCAAGGTCCTGTCCAAACCAGAGCGTAACTATTGCGTAACCAGGAGGGAGCTTCTGGCAGTAGTCAAGTCCGTGGAGCATTTTTATAAATACCTGTATGGCAGAAGATTCTTACTGAGGACCGACCATGCTGCTCTAAGATGGCTGCTGCAGTTCAAGAACCCTGAAGGGCAGGTGGCTAGGTGGATCGAGCGCCTACAAGAGTACGACTTTGAAATAAATCATCGACCTGGCACAGCCCACCGCAACGCCGATGCGTTGTCCAGGAGGCCCTGCCCTGCGGACTGCAGCCACTGTTCGAGACTGGAGAGTCGTGCGGTACCCATCAATCGTACCACTGTAGTCGACGACTCGTGGGAGCTAGACGAGTTGCAGAACAGCCAGGAGAACGACCCCGACTTAGGCACAGTTATAGCCTGGAAGCGAGATGGCCGTCGACCTACCTGGCAGGAGGTCTCCGCCACCAACCCAACGGTGAAGACCTATTGGGCGCAATGGGACTCCTTGCAGCTCGAGAACAACGTCCTGACTAGAATCTTGGAAGACGAGGACGGTAGGGCAACGAGATCACAATTGATGGTTCCAAGGAGTAGAGTGGCCGAGGTTCTGCGTCACCTGCATGATGGCTCCTCTGGGGGACACTTTGGATTGAAGAAGACGTTGCAGAAGGTCCGAGACCGGTTCTACTGGGCGAGTTGCAAAGATGATGTCCGAGAGTGGTGCCGGAGGTGCGAAGCCTGCGCTACAGGAAACGGACCGGTTGGTAGACGTAGAGCTCCGATGCGGCAGTACAACGTCGGTAGTCCGTTCGAGAGGATAGCCATCGACATCGCTGGACCATTCCCCGAAACCGAAGCGGGAAATAAATACATCTTGGTGTGCATGGACTACTTCACCAAGTGGCCTGAAGCATATGCCCTTCCGAATCAAGAGGCCGGTACTGTAGCTGATGTTCTGGTGAAGGAGTGCTTCAGCCGTTTTGGAGTCCCCCTGGAATTACATTCCGACCAGGGCCGGAATTTCGAGTCTGGACTGTTCCAGAACGTTTGCAAGCTGCTGGGGATACACAAGACCCGGACCACTGCCCTCCATCCTCAATCGGACGGCATGGTGGAAAGGATGAACCGAACCATGGGGAAGCATCTGTCCAAGGTGGTTTCCGAACATCAGCGTGACTGGGACCAGTACATTCACCTATTCCTAATGGCCTACCGATCGGCAGTACAAGAGACAACCAACCACACCCCAGCTACGGTACTCTTTGGGCGCGAGCTGCGATTGCCATGTGACCTCAAGTTTGGAAGAAAGCCTGGCGAAGAAACGGCCGGGGAGGACTACGTGGGGAACCTGAAGAAGAGGATGGAAGAGATCCACGACGCCGTACGCCGAAACATTCAGGGTGCCAGCGACCGAATGAAGGACCGATATGATGCCCGCGCTGAGGCCGGTGGTTTCCAGCCTGGCGATTTGGTATGGCTTCATAACCCCCAGAGGCGTCGTGGCCTCTCCCCCAAGCTCCAAAGAAACTGGGAAGGCCCCTACACTGTAGTTGCTCGACTGAATGACGTGGTATACCGAATCCAGAAACCTCCTCGAGGAAAGTGCAGGGTGGTGCACTTCAATCGGTTGGCCCCATATGCCGGAACGAATGAGGAAGTGGAGGCTGTCACGGAACAACCCCTGAGACGACTAGGGACCGGAGGAACCTCCTTCCAGGAGTTTATGGCCGCTTATGGGGGTACGAAGACTGCGCGATTCGGAGTTACTACAGAGGTGCAGCGTGACCTGTTCGACACCCTGCGGCAGTATTCCCTGGCACACTGCGTCGCCCAGGACCTCCGGATGTCTAGGGGGATCGCCGCTGCCTTCCGGGAGCAGTTTGGCCGGTTAAACCAGCTGCGAGAGCAGGCACCTCAGGTTGGCAGAACCTTGCAGCTGAAGGAAGGCAACAGCTCCATTTATTACCTGGTGACGAAAAGGTTGTCTCACGAAAAACCTAGTTACCAGGAGCTCTGGTCTGCTCTTTTGGACCTTAAGGAGCAGATGGTGAAGAACGGCGAAACCCGGCTAGCGATGCCGAAATTAGCATGCGGCCTGGATTCGTTGGACTGGAGGGTCGTACGCAGCATGCTGGAAGTAGTCTTCGACCAGACCGGCATCCAGATCGAGGTCTGCTGTTGCAGCCCGGCGCGAAGCATTGAGCCCACGGTGGACTGCTACTTCTTCAACCAGTCAATGTGCAAGAAAGGCACCGCCTGTAAGTACCGTCATCGAATCCCCACAAGAGCGAGTGACAGGCACCCGACGCAACTCGTTCTGGGACAGAACGACCTAAGGCGGGGGCAGTGTTACGATCCTGAGGGCCGAGGGATGAATGAGTCAGCAGCCTTGGCGATTAATACGCGAGCGTTCCAGAGCTTCTCGAGGCGGCTGCAGAAATATGAGTCACAGCGGTCGAATGCTCGGGAAGCGCCCTAGAACCAGGTGTACTGAATGACTCACGCTCGCTTACGAGAACAACACCTGCGAATGCCGGAGTGCATTCGCGAGGATTCTGGAATCTCCCCAGTGAAATATAAATGCGCGGCTTTCAGACCTGTGGGGCAGTTCGTATTCAACATCAGAGCGGCGAGCTCCCAGATAAATAAAACGCGTGAAATAAATAAATCCGGATGTAGTAGAAATACATCGTTAGTGTTTAAGAGTGATATAAATAGTTGTTAGAAATAGTGCCGTAGTTTAAAAGTAATTTGTAATCTGCTTGATAGTTTGTTAGTGCTTGTAAATAACAATAATCGTAATAATTAATCCAATAGTGTGTAAATAAATATTTGAACCCATGTTTGTCGTATAATTTTGAATAGCCCGAACGTTAAGAACGTAACAATATGGATAGTCCGACGTGTAGCTTATATAGCCATTACAGTTTACGTATCTTAGTTGCACCTTAGATGAGAACTGGAACTACACTTCTGAATTAAAGCGCCGGATTGCAAGAGTCTATGACGCCAACTTAAGGAATATTTGTGTAAAAAGATAGGCCGTTCGAAATGTGGAGTTCTAGAATGATTCTGAAAATAAGCTGAACTGACATAGTCAGCAAGGTTGATATTTTGCACAAGATGCATAAAGAGTCTGAGGCAATAAAATATGTTACAAGCTAGAAATTAGAATATGTGGGACAACCACACCCGTTGCACTAAATATGCAAGTAAAGATCGCTAGCAGAAGGCATCTGGGAAGAAAAAGAAATTCATGGTTAGAGAACCTGAGACAGTGGTGGACTTCTTTCGTGCCGCTGTGAATAAGTCTCTAATAGCGACGATGATCGCCGACATTCGCAGAGCGTATATTGTATCTAAAGAAGAAAAGAAATATGATATAGCAAATCGAAAGAAACATGGAAAGTGATACGTATCCTAAGACAATGAATCAAAAACAATTTCAATATTAGATTAAAAATCCCCGGACAATGCATAGAACACAATAAAACACTTCTGTAAGAAACAAGTATGCAGTATATAACAAAACAAAACGAAAGGGATGAAGCGCAACAATTAGCTTAACAAAGTTAAATAAGAAATCGGCAGGATTGGTAAATGTTAGGACAGAACTAGTAAAGTATGGACGACGAAACTTGACAGAAGTGATAACGTAATTGATTCAGAAAATAGAATTGGGAAGACTATACTAAACAACCCGAGAGCATGGCTTAATTGCCATGTCGGTTGAGCGCCGACCGGGTGCGTCCCCAGGTGGCGGATAGAGAAACGGCCACGACCCTTTACGGGAATAACTGGTTAGCAGCACAGCTGTCGCAGACCAACTCACATACCGTAAACCACCAGTGTTTGATGCAACGACCACTGAATGGCCTTCGGCGCTCCGGGTAGTGTCAACCTGGGGCACGGGGAACTGGGCTTAACCGCCTGGTTCGTGTGGATGGGGCCCCACTATAAAAAACCCCCTAATCCCAAGGTACGGTGCGCGCCGAAGGGATGCATGGCCAGGAGGCAACCTGGTCCCTCCAACCTCGGGGCACCTGGCGCACCCCGTTGCATTTAGACCGTCACGCATGCAGGGGGCTTCGTGCGTGTCGACACCCTTTTCCCCATACTCGTGGGAACAATATGGATAACAAATACATATTACCTAACCTTTCCAGCGGGGATGAAGATGCCCTGCTGAAATCATCCAAATCAGATGTGGCTGAAAAAACCATAACTGAGGAGGGAACCACCGTCGATTCGGAGGCTGATACCCTAACCTCCAAAATTGAAAAGGTGTCACTGCAATGGCTTTCTGGAGCACAGCGACGGAAAGCCGCAATCGAGAGGGCCAAATCTCTTGGCGAACCCATACGCCATAAGAGGAAGAACCCCAAGAAACCTAACACAAACCGTGACGGGAGCTCACACGCTCGCACCGGCAGTGTTAAGGAAGGCGAAATAGCTGGCGGCTCAGGCGTACCGGCTACTAAACCTTCTAAAAAGAGGCAGAGGTCCGACGGGAGCACACCAAACTCCCCCGCGACAACTGCAGAAAAGTCCTGCACTGATGATAATGCAGTCAGGAAAGAAACCTTTAAGGAAGCCCTTAAAGAATTAAAAATGGCTATAGCTCCTCAGGACTTCCCAGAGACATGCCTGACGGAGAAACAAGCCAAAGAAGTTCAGTCCGCACTGTTGGGACAAATCCAACCCGGAGAGGAAGAAACAGGACCACAGTTTAACAGCTGATACTTTCATAAAGATGTAGTTACTCTCCTGCAGAGCGAGGAAACGAAGTCATGGCTGAAAACCACGACTCCAAACCTCCAGTTGTGGGAGAGAGCTAGGCTCAGAGTATGACCAGCCAAGGAGATCCTGAATGCGGTCAAAGTACTTATGTGGGCTCCCAAACCCTTTAGTACCAAACCGCAGAAGGAAATCCTTGATCTCCTTAAGACTCAGAACAAGGGGCTGAAGACAGAGGACTGACGAGTCATCAACAGTGTATCGGAGCCTAAAGGCAGGACACTGATCATGTTGATCGACGAGACATCCTTAACCACTCTCCGTAACCTGTACATAAAGCCATGTCTAGGCTTAG
Organism: Agriotes lineatus; assembly: GCA_940337035.1. NCBI lineage: Eukaryota > Metazoa > Arthropoda > Insecta > Coleoptera > Elateridae > Agriotes > Agriotes lineatus. The sequence goes on along the minus strand of OW679194.1, from coordinate 14,698,732 downwards.
GTAGAGCAACGTTCAGATGTCTATCTTCACCTACCCCTGACGGACAAGATGGCGCTAGCACCAGCAAGTGTCCTGAGGCTACTGCAAGTAAACCTCCAACACAGTAGGGGAGCCACGGCTGTATTATGCAGCCGGTTATAAACCGAGGACATCAATGTGGCCCTCATCTATGAACCATGGATAGCAAGGGGCCAAATAATGGGACTCGGACAAGCCAGAGGTGAGTTAATGTACGATAAATCCTCTGATATATCCAGGACATGTATTTATGTAAGAAGAGGGGTAAAATACATGCCTCTGCACAATTTATGTCTTAGGGATCTAACAACCATTAAACTGAAACAAGTCAGGGAGGGCAACGAGAGGCAAGTGGTGATATCCTCCGTATACCTTCCCTACGATGCCATGCCATCAACCCCCCACCAGGCACCAAGTTGATGGAAACTGTAACGTTCTGCGAGGCTAACCGCCTCCAGTTCTTAGCAGGCTGCGATGCCAATGCGCACAACACTGCATGGGGCAGCAAGGACACAAACCAGAGAGGAACCGATCTGCTGGAATATTTGGTAAGTAATAACTTACAAAAACTTAACCGAGGTAGTGAGCCCATTTTTGTAACTCGACGTAGGCAAGAAGTCATTGACATAACTCTGGCCACGGCTGGATTGCAAGACAGAGTAATACAATGGCGCGTATCTAACGAACCATCACTGTCTGATCACAGACACATTGAGTACCTCCTGGCAGATTTTAAAAAGGCAACCATAACCTATCGAAATCCCAGGAAAACTGATTTGGCTGCATACAGGGAGGAACTTCTTAGCAAGTTATCCGATGTTAAAACCCATATCCAAACACCAGCAGACATTGAGGTAATTGTGGACCAAATGAATGACGCCATACTAACCTCATATGAAAACAATTGTCCATTAAGAAAGAGACAGACCAACAGGAAGGTCATATGGTGAAATGAACACTTCGCCAACCTGAGAAAAAGAGCACGAAAACTCTTTAACAGAGCAAAAATAACCGAAGAGTGGGGCCAACATGCCCAAGCTCTAACCAAATATAACAAAGCTCTGAGGAAAGCAAAAACAGACTCATGGAGGAGCTTCTGTGGGGACATTGAAGGCACCACAAAGTTCTGCCAAAAGACCCTTTAACTCCAGAGGGGAACATGCTAAAACCGACACAGGAATACACAACCAGTGAAAGAGAAACCCTGGAAATGCTAATTCAAGCACACTTTCCAGGAGCACCGATGGTTGATCAGGCTAACATAACATCACAGCCAGTCCCTAGCAACTTCTCAAAGAGGCCCACGAGGAACGAGTGGAAGGTAGCTAGGGAAGTGATTAGTCATAGCAAGGTACAGTGAGCTGTAAAATCCTATTCACCTTATAAATCACCCGCACCAGATGGAATCTTTCCCGCTCTACTGCAGCGGGGAATAGACCTTCTGGTAGACAGGAACATACGAGATGGGGGCTTGAAAGGCAATCCCATACATCGTAACCAATATGCATATCAACCAAGAAAATCATGCGAATCGGCACTTCACAGCCTACTCAGTAGGGTAGAAGTGTCGATAACCAACAAGGAAATAGTTCTAGCTGCTTTCTTGAACATAGAGGGAGCATTTGATAATACCTCCTTCGAATCAATAATGACTGCAACCCTAAGACATGGCGTTGACGACATCACAAACAGATGGATAAAAACCATGTTAGAGGAACGCCAGATACAGGCCGATTTGGGAGAAGAATCCCTCAAGGTACGTGCTTTCAGAGGTTGTCTACCAAGGAGGTGTTCTATCCCCACTACTGTGGAACATGGTAGTAAACGATCTCCTTCAGACAATCAATGATGAAGGGTTCTACACCCAGCCATAGAAAAATGGACCGCTACTCAACATGCTTCTCGCTAGGATGCCACACAGGGACAAACACTGGGGAAGGAAATAATTAGAACGCCTTTTCGCAGACTAACAACTGATGTCCTCCATCTAAGATGAACTCAGATTAGACGGCTGGTAGGACTAGTCACAAGACACTGCCATCTAAGAAAACACCTACAAAAAATAGGCATATACACAGGGGATATACCCTGTAGGTTATATTAGAAAGAAGAGGAGACAGCCTCACACTTAATCTTCCACTTTCCAGCGTTACTCCGCAAAAGACAGCAACTCTTCGGGGGAACTCGACATGGAGCAGCTCTCACACACAAGAACCTCGTATAAAACATCCTACAACTCGTTGAAGGTGCAGATCTATTTTAATAGGGTCAGGGGGGGGGCAGAAAATACCACAGAGTCGAAGTGCAAAACTGAGCTCACTACTAACCCATCTAATCAATCAATAAATCAATACTAAACAAAGCAAAATCTCAGCATATTGTCGACTATAGCCAAATTCTTTGGAGGAGTAATATTGGATTATACAAATTTTTAGAAATGTGAATTCTCTCTATTATTCTAGTAGATCTATCAGTATTGTTTTTAACCTGTCGAATACATTAAATAAAAAGTTCCTGTTAAAGTTTGGTCTCTGTTGTCTTCCTAGTCATTACCAAATCTTTATATCAGTCTACGGGTTCGGTCAAAACTCATCGATATTGAACATTTGGTGACCCCGAAGTGATTTGTAATTAAAGAGAATGGGCAGGCTCAAGAAGGCGAAGAGTCCTTTACCTTTACTAGGACACATTTTGTTCAACGCTGTCTTAGCTGCTGAGGTCTTGGACAGAAAGGCTCTTCAACTACATTTGGAGAAATTGAGGTTGTTTGCACAATTGAGCGTGTTTGATCAGCAGGTTGGTAATCATTTCTTAAATTAGGATTATACGGATTGTAGGTCATGTAAGTGAATGACTAAGCTTCTGGAACCGATTAACAAATATTAATGAAGATGAGGACAACTATTAGGGGAGTTACCTTCTGGAAATTACCTAAAAGCTATTGATCGAAGTCTACCTGAGAAAATTGGTCGGTTTAGTGATCTAAAATGTGTCAAATAATAAAGGAAAGCTGTGACTCAGACTTGAATCACATCTGAGATCATTACAGACAATTGGTGTGACTAGTGACAAATTTGATGCTATGTTGTTACCCCTTGTGAAAGAAGAAGTTCAAGTTTGAAGTTCCCCGATTCCACTTTGAGAAAGACAATTTTAATAATAACAGATTGACCCAATTGTTGAAGTTTCTGAGATGTGAAGCGGAGGGGATGTCAGAATATCACTAGTCCGCTCTGGATTTGGGATGGGGAGCGTCAAAGTTACTGAAAACAAAATCTGGTGTGATACACTCACACAACTTCCTTTTAATTAGCCAAAAATGTGATTTTTAATTTTTAAGCATTTGGCAAAAATTTAAAAAAATTACAAATTCTACAAAAACGGTACAAAATAGAGCGTTAGTTGAAGAGACAAATTTTCTCTAGAATTTTAAGCTGAATTCAAAAATGTAATAATATACCGGATGTTCTATTTAAAATAGGCGTTAATAAAAAAAAATAGAAAAAACAAATGAAGCCAATTTTAGAAGTACTGAACTGGAAAAATCACCTATCTCTCATCAATACACATTAAGAATGTAATAAAAATGTAAAGTTTGAAAAAAATCGTTATAGCCGTTTTTGAAAAAATTGAAAAAACTGAAGAACCACAAGAGTAAACACCTACTTTCGGTTATGCGATTTTCTTCTAAAGCTTGTTGTCGCATCTATATAGTACACAAAACTTATATATGAAGTTTCAACGCCATTGTTGGGGTGTATCCAATACTTTCTGTATTGTAAAAGAAAGTAATAAAAAGAAATCGAACCAGCCGCTACCTACTGCGACTGATTTATTTTCTGGTGGTGATTGTGCGGACAAGAAATCAAATATTACATTTTGCGATTTCAAGTCCCACAAAAGTATAGATTGTTACTGAACTTAGAAAACGAATTTGAAGGAAATAGTCTGTCTTTGGTATGAGCAGTCGTTGCTCGTGTTTAGAATTTGGCCATCGATCATGTTGCAAGAGTAATATCAAGTGCACTGCCTGTGGTCGTCATTACCATGTGGTTATCTGCGTTAACTTAAAGAAGTCAGCAGTGAAGATGGTATATTCGTCAGCAAGAAAGGAGGCTCTGGTGCATAAAATATTTGGAGTTGTCGACTTAGGAAGACGGAACATCACTGGTGTATGATTTCGTTGGACAGTGTTACTGGTTACTACTGCTGTAAGAACAACCCGTTAAACCAAACAGTGATGGCATTTTTCGAGAAGTGAAGTATGGGTCATGGTTTCACGAGTTACGGGAGAAAAGGATTGGGATTTCAGATGTTAGTTAAAGTCACCCAGAAATTGAAGTGCTTATCCGGTCGGATGTCGAAGTAAAAGTGATAACTGGAAGAATAGATCAGCTCGTCAGGACTAGTTGTAGTGAAGACAGGGCTGGGGTGGAGCGTTATGGTCAAAGTTTCTGGAGTTGCAGTAATGGATTGATGCCAATTTTTATGCTGATACAAGACCAATCAATCTCACCAATTTGGAGACTTGATTCTGTAGGAATTATGCAGCCAGCAGAAAGTAATTCAAATAAAATAATTGAATTATCTGCATTGAATCGTTTTCTAAAGACTGAACATTAATGAAAAACGGAGCTATAAAGTCAACTTTTCTTGGTAATCTGATTATGAATGGCAAAAGGTCGTGACAGAGAAGAGAGTAATCTCTGCAATTAAAAAATTGAACAAATCGGAAAATTCGGTGACGGAGGAAGTAGATAATTTTTGTCACTATTTACCACATCGGGGTGTATTCAAAGATCAGCCGACAACAAAATATTTCCTCATTTGACAACTGGCTGAAAAAATTCTGTAGTGCTTGATTTCATATCGGTCCATGGTCTTTTGTGGGATAGATGTGAAGATGTGTTATACTGCTACTTGAAAAGATTGGCGATTGCACGGAAGTAGTAACAAAGCGGAATATTCTATCCTAAGTTAATACGGTTTTTGATCCCCTTAACATAACTTTTCCAGCAACTTTGTGTCCATTTAAGAAAACGCGGGTTGGCATAAGACTGTCGTAGGCTCCTGTAATTAAAATCCGTTTTTTGTCAAATCGTGCATCTTGGTGACAATGTATTCACGGAGAATAATCTTTTCTGCAGAGGCTGCAGTGCAAACTCGTTGTTAAAATCGAGATGTGAGAGGCTGGTTGAAAAGAAAGGAGTGGGACTGGTCAATTTTAAAAGTCAATGTAAATGAGGCGAAGTAACTAAGGAAAAGCAAATAGGAGTGCTCTCGTCTTTAGTTAGCACAGATGGAAATGCTATTGATATTTGACATATTTATCAAATTATTTGGAAACTGTCCGAATTCCGCGAGAAGTACCGATTGTCGGCAAAATAAGTTGAAAATGCTGAACAATTCATCTTTAAGATTGTCCAAGCTGAATGTTTTAGCGCAGGATACAGGAATGACTTGGATTCTCTTGGAATTTACAAATATGGTGATGAACTGATGTAAGTAGAAGGAAATAGTTCCAGACGAATATATGAAGAGGATTTCTAAAATCCAATTCTGCTCCCTTTCGGTTATGGTTTGGTTGATCAATCGTGAGATTTGAGCATCTACGAAAAAAATTCTGAATTTTGAGGGAGATAATTTATAGGATAATTTAAGAATTTGTAAAGTGTTGAAGATTCTAATCGAATAAAATTAACTCAGTCGCAACATTCCTACCTGAAAATCGAATTCAAGAGACCTCGGTGTCTTGAGATAATTGGAGTTGACCTGGTTGAATCCCTGCAGTTGAAGGATAAGAATACACTTGGATCATTTCAACGAAAAGACGCCCCAGCGTAGTTTAGAGTGCTAATATACATTTTCCTGAAGTCGATAATGATTTGAAGAATCTGGATTGGAAAAGAAAAGTTGCAGGCTTCAGTTTTAAAAATTGAATGGATATTTAATCCACCGACTGAATCAAGGTGCGGAGGACAGTGTGAGGGAATGGTTCATATTATTAGGCAATAGTTGAGGTTGAAACGTGTCGGGTTTCCTTACATTATGAAGAAGTTATGCTGATTTTGAGTGATGGCTCAGACCTAGTTCATTTGTCGCCGTTCATGTTCTTTGACGAATTTACAACGGTGAGAAAGCTGGATTAAGATAAATTGTAGAAAAAAAACGTGACACAGGGAATTTCTTGTTGTCCGTGTCTCAGCTATGATCCAAAACAAATGTTTCGGAGTGAATATGTAAGTAGGTGATTTCATTCTGATTATGGAAAACCGAACCTGTGTGATTTCAAAATGGGAGATGTTCTGTTGGGGTGTGATGATTGCTAAGCGATGGATTAGCCCCTGGCAAAGCTGTTTATTTTGGTAAAGACAACGTGGTTTGTATAGTTACTGTGAAAACCGTGACTGGAGAATTCGTTTGTCCTATCCAGCGCGTATTCCCATTAGAAGTAACTTTTTCATGTGATGAGATGGATATGGAGAAACTTTTACTAGTTATTATCAGTTGTTGATAACATTCTGTAAATTTAGCTGAAAGTCGTTGAGACTGAACAAGCCCTACCCTACCCTGCATGGATAAAGAAAATTCGGGAAATGGACATTCTTATACATGATAATTAGGTCATCTTTTCTCAAGAAGAAAACACGATCTACATGGGTGTTAGTGGTTTGCACAGAATTTAAATATACAGGAACAGTAATTTCAAATACGGCATAAGTGGAGCTGGATGTTGGAAAAATGAAATTACAAGACAATCACACAGTTTTATGAGATAATTTTGAATCAACAACTCACAAAGAGACAAACATAGAAATTTGTAACGGCATCAGAGAACCTACGGAGAAGAAATGTGGCCAACAAAATCTCCAGCATAAAGATCGAATAAGAATGGAAATAATGTAGCAGAGGATGAAGGTAAAACATCAGTTACAAAGAGATGTTTAAGATAGTACACCCCGTGGAAAGTATCAACGAAGAGCTGTGGTCCAAAAAGTATGAGGTGGTCACCACGAGAAAAAAGAAGAGGCCGGCCAGCAGTCAAAAGCAAAAAGTACATAAATCATATAATGGTAGTGAGGAAACCGAATGAGAGCGACTATAGACTAATAATACTGGAATCTGAAAGAGGCTATAAATACAATTACAATTAAAACAGATATAAGTATCAAATAATGACACAATTAGAGTTTCCTAATAATTTATTAAAAGTATTGGCAAGTACAAGATACAGTATAATATGTGAAAATATTCGTACAATATACAGTACAATAGTACAAAGAGCTAAGCTAAATATATAGAGTATATCATATAATATAACGCGATAAAGTCATGATAGAAATGTTTGATTGCTTCAGCTATGGTCTCGTTACATTCTGATACAAGCAAGCAGATCGCTAAGCTTTGCATCATCTAGATAAACTTTGAATTAACAGTTCTTATTTTACAGAGTGACTAAGAATAGAAGTTCTGAACGTGCACCCGAAACGGTTTAGTAACATTATTTACTTCTTACTCTAGCAATAAATGTGTCGTTTATCTATACTATATATCTCACGTGAATCTGAATGTCCGTAACACTAATGCAAAGTTTCGATGATAAGATGATGGGCTGCGAAAGGCAAAAAGTTTTCCCACTACTTTCTGCTTTTCTCAGCCCCACTAGGATAGAGAAGCTACTTACAATCACAGCTTGGTAGTATCACAAAAAATTCCCAGTATTTTTTGAACCACCAAACTTAATTTAAGAAATTAATTTTACGATAGTTTATCTGAAAATATTAAGATATTTATGTTCATATTAAGTATATTAATCAAACAATGTAAGCTAAGCTAATTGATAAACAGCTAATCAGCTTACTGTTGAGTAAAATATGTGTGCTAATTGTACTTAATTCAAATCAATGTGCAGATATCTCAATGGTCCAAACACAATTATTAGAATTTGCGTTTAATTATATAAATAGTTAAACATAGTAAGTGTATATGTATATTATATTACACAGACTTAGCTTAATATCAAGCTTAGAAGGTCTACGCAAGTTTTAACTTGTGATGGTTGGACAATAGAGTCATGGTCCCCTACATCACTTTTGTAAGGTAAGAATTAGATTGTAGAATACAGAAAATTCAGCAATTTCCTATTTTCATGCATTTCATATCAACCCTTATGTTCAAAGAAATAGAGGACAGTAACACGTCCAACATATAATCACTCCTATTGCTGCCGCTGCTATTTCCTTGAACATTGTTTAAGTATAATTATAATATTTCTAATAATTTCTCAATTTCTTATAAAGCTTGTAAATACGTAGCATGGATTTATGGGTCTCGCACTTCTACGGTGACGCTTTCCAACATGGGGGTGGTGGCTGCGCTTCCAGAAGCGGCTTGTCCTGTTGGGGGACTTTTGTTTGAGCGAACTGAGCCAGCTGACGCGTTACTGCTGCCTCTTGAGCCTAGAAATAAACGCCCTGTCGTAGGGTAAACGTGATTTGCTTGTACTGTGCAGAATTGTGATCGTGAGCTAATTCTATACTACAACAGGCAACACTTTGATCAAACAAAACACAACTTTAGTTTGGTAAATGTGGCTTCATGTTTGCACTATTTAAAACTATCATTGCTACATCATGGCGATTTCTATGAGTTGTTTTTATTTGATCAAGCAAATATATACATACAGTTGAAGAGAACCTTCCAGTTTTAAAGATGATACAGTATGTTAGAACAACAATCCAACTAACAATTTTGCATTTTTGGTTAAAGGGATGTTACATAAGTAGTTTGTGCAACAACAATTGATATAAAAATGTTAATAACTTCTTGGTCTTTAATGTGACTAGATGGTTCTGCATTGAAGTTTTCTGTCACTTTGAAAGGGTATTTCTACATTGGCTTGCAGTACCTAACACTTAAGAGAATAATTATAAAAAGACCATGCAAAGATTGGAAATAAAACGTTAATCTTGCAATCTAATGAAGCTTAACCATTGTTATATAATCATTTTTTTTAACAGCATTTAATTTTTTATCCTCCTTTCGTCGAAGGCGAATGTAATATTTTATTAGCATGTAATATTTAGGCATATTTGCAGTTATGATTGGGATTGTCCATGCAACAATTTTGTTTCCAATGCGCTCAAAAACAGAAATAAAAAAGCTGATATTTTCTACAGAGTTTAAAATTTCGCTCAAGCGGCAGAAGGACATTTTCATATTTTGCACTAGGTAATACAATACCAATTTCCTGCGAAAAACTTTTGCAGCACCAGTTTTAAATGGTTTATTAAAAGTAATCGATTATTACTTGCGTAACTTATGTAGATATTAAATTTAAGTAACAAGAAGTGAAACTGGTGTAAGTAATGTATTAAATGCCCTAATAGGTATGTAAAATATACAATTGGGAGATGCTCGAATATGAAAATAAAAAAACTTAAGCTAGCACTGTACCTTATAGGAGCAATAGATCTGATGAAGGAAAAGAAGAAAAAGAAGAACATATTCTGCTTGAAGATACACGTTGAAATATCTTATAGCCATTTTAGGAATTTCAGAAGCATTAATTGAAAACGATTAAATGTTTGTTCAAGTGAAGTTTACGAAACTCCGGCATGTAGAAATTCGTAATACTAAAAATAATAAGAAAGGCTACCTTAGATATCTAATAGAGAAAAGAAGTAATTACACAGCTTAAAAAGAATTGCTATTGTATTTGAAAAGAAACAGCGAAAAACAGTTCATATTAATAACTTAATCATAAAAAAATGCACATACAGTAGTTAGTGCATAATATCTAGGTGGAAAATATTAAAGACACTAAATAGCAAGCTGATAAATCTGAATTTAAAACATAAAAAAGTGATTTCAAAATGGTTTTATTGCGCGGGAACTGTGTGACCCTTTCTCTTTTTCCTTACAACATGCGGGTATTTAAACATGTGCTCTTAAAGGAAAATATTCCTATAACATGTAATACTGCTACTTCCAGATTTAGGTTGTGCCAACAGTGTGAAGTGGATTGCCTATGCTAAAATGAAAAGGTTCCGAATTTATCCTAACATTCTTGAACACAAAAGCATGTTGGAAAATAATATTTTCCTTTGAAGAAGTTGGAGAAGATCCTGGTTCTCTGAGAAAACGTTATTAAGCAAGCACATTATTGTAACGATTGGAATTTAGAAATAGAATTTATAAGTTTAAAAAATGGAAATTATATTACGGCAAAACGGTACACAAAAATAAATGCAGACGGTACTGGAATTAATAGAATGTTTGTTATTTACACTTGATTTAGCAATTTTTCCCGCAAAATAAAAAATAAATAATTTGGTATGAATGACAAAATGACGATAATAACAGCAAAATGAAAGCCAATAATTTTAAAGCAATTTCTGTTGTGCACCACACTGATACAAAAGGACCCCATCCGAATAGTTTGTCGCCTGCCATTGTTATATAAATTTTCAAATACAGAATCCGTGGCAAATTTCCTTGCGCCCGACAGTTGCCGTGGTTGAACTTAGTTCTGTCCAGTCAAAAATGCCGACGTTTGTCACGAGGTTTTCCTACGTCGTTTCGTCTCGCGCCAGCGGAGATAATGCAGACTGCAGCTGCATTTAACTGCCCTTGGTTGCGCAGTTAAACTTTGACGACGGAGGCAAAGTGACGCTCCCTGAGTGACAGTTCTACCTGTCGACCGGTGCATCTGGGTTCGCTATGGCGGAGTTACCCCGAATTGAGGAGCGTGGCACGTTATGCTGATGTGATCTCGCGAATGTAGTATTTAACTGTATAACGTTTTGTTAGTGGCCATAAGGTGCTCGATTTATTCGGATTGGTCAGTTTTGCTATGCATATAAACAACACTTGGGGTCAGCGTTTCTTACTGGACCGTCTTTATCGTCGTCCTACAAAGATCGATATTACGTAGGAGTAAGTTGGTTAAAGTCCAACGTCGCCCCCAGTATCTTTTCGCTACCTAGGCCTCTTGGCTGTTCCATATGTATCGTACACCTGGTAAACGCTTGTTGGACAGGGCTTTTATTTCGGGTTTATGTTCGCCTATTTACCGTATGTGTGTACTGCTGTATTTAAGTATTAAATCACTCCATAGCTTGTATTTACATGGCGTCACATAGGTAAAATTGGCCTCGGTATTAATGAACAACAACTTCCTGTAATCTGGTGTGTCCATTATAGCGCATTAAATGGTATTTTGTGTTATTATGTTGTAATGTAGATAGGCAGAAGGTGTTTTCATAGCAAAAACAATAGCTGCAGACAAAGGTAAGTTAACTGACGTCCATTTTACCATCTTCTTGCGATGTTGATGTTTTTTTTAAGGTTAGAGACGTTGTGGTACTGGACCTAAATCGCATTCTCACATGCCCTTATTTTGAAGTCGCAAAGAAGCACATCTCAGTTAAGTCAAACCGCCCTTGTTTCGACTGTTAAGCTAGCTGGATAAATTACTGTTATGGATTATTCTAAGTACAGTTTTCGACTGTAACAAGTTGGCACCCTTGACTCGTGGTCTCCTTTTGCCATTTAATTGTAGCTTTCTGCTGCAACCCCATCCGAAAAATTGAAACCAGCAAAAGAAGAACTCTAGTGCATGCTAGTTTTTGCAAATTCAATGGTAAGAAAATCTCTTCTAGGTTGTATGTGCGTATACTATCAGAACCCAATCGTTAAAGAGAACAGTAAAAACCCGCTGTAATTACTTCATTTAGCCCCTTTGAATTTCCTCTAGATGTTTGGTCTTCGTACTGCTACCCAGATACTTTTATGCTCTACGAGGAGTAAATTTATGTTGTTTCTATATTGAAGGTCCCGGGTGGTGCAGCTTGAACAAGCGTCCACGTACGATCAGTAGAGTTAAGCAACGATCTTTCTGGTGGATGGGAGTTCCACGGCTGCTTTTCTCGGCGCTTCGTGGTACGGCTGCCACGGAAATAGTTGGTCCCGGATGTCATAATAACATCATGACAGTCATTAGTGGGGTTGGAAGTCCCCATAAAATGTAAGCGACGCCTATAATTGACCTAACGGCTGTTGGCTGAGTACGAAATAAAATAAAATAGAAATAAAATTGAAAAAAGATGACATTACTACGTCCTTTAATAAGCAATAGCACCTAGAGTACTTGCGACAAGCTTTTTAGCGACTTGACCAGTACGGCATTGCAGTGAATCTATCCAAATGCTTACCAGAGGCTAGTAGAATACCTATCTTCCCCATCGTCTAATCAGGATCAACCTCGTTACCACCGGTAATGTAACTATATTAAAGTTTCGTCGCATTTTGGAATAAAACATTTTTGATCGAAGCAAACATTATAGAAACAGCAAATACGGATGCTGAAAAATAATACCGGGTGGCCATAAATATCTGAGATCCCGGTAGCCATGGAATTAAAACATGCAATAAGAGGAGGGGAATGTGCCCCGCGGCGCATACTAGTTCGCTCCCGCGGTCAGTTTTTGAAAAAGGTCATAGGTAAGTTCGCTCCCGAAGCATAGGTAAGTTCGCTCCCGAGGATTAAAACGTAAATAAGTAGATTACGAGAGATTAAAATTTTACCAATATTTTATTTTACCAATATTTATATTATTACATACAATATTATACATACAAGACATTTAATATAATTTTAATGTGAGCAAAACTCTTGGTAAAAACGATAACTACTCATTTAATGACAATAACAAAACAGGAATAAACTTATATTTAAAATATATCAAATTTAAATTAATTAATTTTTCTTTACATATCTTGACAATTTTTCAAGAAATTGAATTTTTGTAATAGCTCCAGTTTTGAAGCTGGCCAAATGATCTTCAATTAATTTAATTTTTTGCATTTCTACCCTTCTGTATACTTTTTTAATTTTATGAGCACTGTTTATTTTTACATATGTCTCGACTTGAAATTCTTTCAACACTTCAATAAATTGAAAAATATTTGGATGGGCAGCGTAAAACGACCCATTGAATCTGCTGTGGAAAGCTTCACAAGCATTTGTTGATCTCGTCCTTGCTGAAGAATGTTCGGCCCACATTTCTGGCGGGAATAGAGAATCTTCTGATATATATGTTTCCACCAAATAGTTATTAAAAATCTCCAATTTTTTGTCTTGTGGCAAAATTTCCGCAAGATCAAAGCAGAAACAATCTCCCACATCGGCTGGTTGTAAGTAGGGAAGGCCAAATACGAAATTTAAATATTTTCCAATATCTGATTGGGATTTGTAATCTTGAGTAAGTCCTAAGTGCTGAATTTTCCGCCACCTGCAGCAATGGAACAAAATAATTAATTTTTTGATAAAATATAAAAAGTAAGATCTTACCATGACTGGGTTAGATGAAATAAGCAACCCTTAATCACAACGTGTGGAAGTTTTCTTTGGAATGCTAAATGTATTGCCATTTCAAAATCTATGTAAACACATTTTGATGTTAGTGCAATTTCCATTTCTTGTAGCTTGTTGAGAAGAATGTTTAAGCAATTTTCATAAGTTTTTGTTGTTTTATCCGGTAATAGGAAAAATACTAAAGGCATGTAATGACCATTACATATTCCATGTATGGTAAATAATTGGTAGAAAAACTTTGGGCAACATTTAAATGTTCCATCCACATATAAACTTTCTAAAGTGCTTAAAAAGTTCAAGTTTGTCACGCTTGTAAACATCACAATTTTAGAGTTTATATCATTTGTTAGCATGAAATCTTCATTTCTATTGGTTTTTATTTCTAAATTGCTTAAGACTTCTTGAGTGTTTTCTAAGCTAGTTGGTAAGGCTGGTAGAAAGCTTCGTCTATGGTTATAGATATTCTTTCTAATATATTGCATATCAGTTGTTGTGATTGTTTCGACGTCATTATTTAGTAGCACACGGTTAATTATTTTCGACGGCTTTTCACTTACGTTTTCCGCTGCTTTTCTTTTCAAACTGTTGCTCAAAATTTGTCTGTTTAAGACGGCGTTTTCCATCGCCTCATGAGCATGATTCAAATTTGAATCAACCAACATATTTTCGTCACCCACACTTTTTAAAAATGATTTACAGCTCCTTACTATACACTGCCACCGTTTCACATTTCCCGCCAATAATTTATGGAAATTAAATTTATAGGAATTCACCACCAACATAGGTTTTCCTTTTTCACTAATAATTTGGCTTACGTCCATTTTAAATCTTTCTCAACCAAGTGTAAAGAAGAAATGATTTTGTTTATTCCGTACATTTTCTTATATTTATACAGAAAAATAGGCTCATTACTAACAAGTTTGTTATTGTCATTAAGCGATAACATGGCATGCCATTAACAGGGGATTATTTTTGAAAAATATTTGGCGATAATATTAAGCAATAATGTGGATTAACATTAACAGGGGATTATTTCTGCAAAATATTTGGGAGCGAACTTACCTACACCCTTTTCACGTAGGGGGATTAAAAACTGACCGCGGGAGCGAAATAGGTTGCGGCCGTGCCCCGGATTCTGCAGTTTAGTCTACGACTCCATTATAAAAATCTCCTGTTCTAATTCGATTACTTATTGCAATCTGTAATAATTTTTGACAGATAGGAATTTTAGTTGTGATGACATTAATGACATTTAGTTTAGTTGGATTCATCACTTTAAAAACGCGGTGTTGATTCCAAAGGTAATGTGATATCAGATATTTATGGCCACCCGGTATTTGAAATATGCAAAAGCGACTTCGTAGGAGCGTTCTTGTTCACGTACCCGTTGGAAAAAGGTCCACTTTCGATCACTGTAGCATCTGATAATGTCCTGCTGTTTTGGAGCAACTACAAAAATGCAAGTGGGAACCGCAATATTACAGTGCTGAAGATCGCGAACTATTAACTAGTTATGCTGCGATTAAACACCTTTATTGCGGGATTTTAAATATAAATGAACCACAAAAATCTACATTCTACTGTTGAGAAAAATGCGACGCAGTGCTGCCGCAAGAACAGTGGCAACTTGATTTTATTAGTCAGCTTACAAGGGAAATAATTTAGATCGCTGGCAGTGATGACAAAGTGGCAGACGTACTATCCCACTTGGACACAATAAACCTACCAGCTACAGCTGATGCAGAAGAATTAGCAAGGGAGCAATGTAATGTGGAAATTAGTTAGTTCTTGTTCATTTCGAGCTAAGCCATTCCTGCCTATATGGTTCTGTAGGCTTTAAAAGCATGACACAGCCTGTAAGTAGAAAACGGGACATAACGCCGAAAGAACGGGTGCAGTCCGCAAAAATTGTATTGTCGGGGTTTTTCTCGCCGTTAGGCTCCCCACAAGAGGAGATTATGTGAGTGACTTTCGATGCCAGTCGGAAAGTTTACATAGTTTCATGGGAATGATATTTCGAGTTAAAGTTTTGGTGCCAGCACGTTGCTCCAACGGGGGCGATGGGGCCGTACCTTGTGGGATGGCCATATTTAGCGTGACTGGCACTGTCTGCTCATTCAAATTCTGCCGGAGGTGTGTAGATGTGTCGAAACAAAAACTTGTCGAAATGGTAACGTTGTTGTGATTTATGACTGAAGTGTTTTTGCAAGCATAACAGTACTGGTCGAAGGGCAACCCGATTTAATTCGTATTTATTAAGTTGTGCTATGCAAATTAACTTTTTGGCGTTCCGGGATTTTCTATAGTAGTTTTTTTACCGCCGGCCCCAAATATCGATTTACGTCTGCAAATTTCTGCCATCGTAATTGAAACTTTCACCGCTGCCAGTCGCTTGTTGTCGAATCTCCGCCCAGGTGCATATTTTCGTCACTTTTGAGCATCTCCCGCTGATCTGGCAATGACGCCTTTCTTCTCGGCTGTTCTACGTGTACCACCGTACATCTGATGAGCAAACTGCTAGACACTGCTTTTTCTCTCCTTTATATTACTTCGTATTATCGTGAAATAACTTACTGCACCAACATTTCTTGTAACTTGGTGTGTTCATTATAGTATTTAAATATTATGGGGTGCCTTTTTGTATTCTGCTGTAAGGCGGTATGTGTTTTTATAGTGAAATCATTAGGTGAAAGCAAAGGTAAGCGACTGAAGCCAGTGTCAAACGCTTTTAAGGCCTGGAGTTTGATTTAAAGTTTGTGGCCCCTCGCCCTAATTAATACTTGACGTACTTCTATTTTGAAGTAGCAAACAAATTCATTTCAGGTGTTTCAAACGTCCCTGTTTTGATTGAAAGCTATCTGGAGCAAGTCATTGTTTTTAATTTATTAATGATTTTGAGCTGTAACACTACACCAACATCCCCACAGATGATAATCTGTCATTGTAGTGTGACAAAGCAACGGGAGGAATCCGACCTATTGTGCCAAAATCACTACTGCAGCGTATCTTTAACGTCAATCACAGTTTAGCTCATCCTAAAAAACGTGCCACTCTACATCTAATTAGAGTGAAGTGTATGACGGGTAATGAAAGCAGTAGGTTCAAACACGTGAACAAAATCTATTGGCCCTCAAATGGACTAGAAGAACCGTCCATGACTCGACATGCAACGGTATAGTGAAGCGCTGGCGTAGAATAATTAAATCTGCAACAATGTGCCAACAAACAGAAAAATCAACCAAAATCCTACTTTATACAATTTGCATTGCGTCTTCCTGGAGAATACATTTTTCCTCAACACTAACACTTCCGAAAACCCATTAAGCTTTGTATTCTTAACCACATAGTGTAACAAACGGGTGACGTTTATTCACTTAGATTTGTCAACTTGCTCTCTTGTTTGTCTACGTGGCGATGCTATATGCCAACCACTTAAAGAGACGTACAACGCTCAACAAAATGTATTTTTTAAAAAGAAGTTGCTGCTTCAGCCGATCTAGTAGAGAACGACTTTTTGAATCAACCAGATCCGCAGCAAAGAACTGCTGTAGAATCTAGAAAGTAACAAGTTAGACGCTTTGCAAGACCATGCTGTGAAGCTTACAGTACTATTCAGTTTTGACCAAACACGCTGTTACTGGCAAGGGGTGATGTGGCAGCTCAGTAATTGCCCTACCAGCAACGTGTACCAAGACTCGTCCACTCAAGCAAACGGTGACTGGCTACCTGGCGTACCGTGTTCACGACTTTCGGTGACACACTGATGCTGCATTGTTAAAGAATTATTATTGGGATATAAAAACTAATTGTTCTTACTTTTAGCCCTATCATTAAGAACATGATAACTTATATAAATATTTGAAATTTGTCATTGATCAGTGTATAGATGACTTTCACAAAATGGTATAGGTAACTATAGTATACAAAGGAACTGGCCAATGGCATGTAAATGCTATTAATATATGCTTAGAGTGGAAGTAGTGGTGGTTATAAATGCTATATCAAGAACGCAACTTCATACCGAGTGATTACAAATAATTGTAGGTCCAGGGTGCGCTGGAGAGCCTAGTCGTCTTGCTTTTGTCGCTCTACTATATGTGTGTATGATATCCCTATGCGGCATGCACTATGTACACAGCTGTATGAAGGCTGCATAACACACAACACATAAAACGATTACAATGAAACTGCAAAGGATTATATATTTCCAAAACATTCTGGACCTACAATCAGTTATAATCACTCGGTATATTTCATATCTGAAAATGAGATTAAGTGAAATCGCAAAATAAAATCTTATTAATATCAGAAGTAACATAATACATGCTTTACTGTTTGTGTATCGTTTTCCTCACTACAATGATAACCACGCTACCAGACTTTATATTATGTTCTATCTCTACAACAAAATACAAGATATTTCCAAAAGGCTATTTTTTTTAGAAGAAGTCTGTTGTAAGAAATGGATTGCCCTGGCTTTTGATCTAACTTCGATCAATATTTCCGTTGAAAACATCGTAAGTATTTTCTACTAGACTCCAATAAATGACATGCAAATTCTTCGGCAACAAGTTATTGACGGTTGCCAAACAATTCAAAACACATGATTGAGTAATTCTTTGACTTGTTGTGTTCAGTGCTGTATTCAGACTAATGGCGACCCTTTTGAGTTGTTTATAAAAAATCCAGTTCAAAATAAGTTGACCAAGGAAATGTTTGCATTTCTATGCAGTCAAGCAATATCCGCCTTTCATTTCTTCCTATTTCGGCAATATTTTCGTCAAACAAAATAATGTCACAGACAAATAGTTACAGCCGTCAAGGTAATCGCATAAGCTAAGTAAATTTCTTACACCTTAAAAATATTTGTTTCGATTTATTTTATCTCTTCATTGGAGTGTCTTGCTGAATACAATTCGTGATCTGAACATTTATTCAATATGTGTTGTTCAGACCTTCCTCTTAGCTGTAGTTTTTCGATTATCTACACTTGCGTTCTGCTCGTTTTCGTCACATGTACTCTTACTTTGAACTATAAATATTATCGGCAATCAGACCACTCTTCGAATTATTTACGACAATAATGTAAAAATAACCTATTCTACTATAGTTTATTCTTTGCTTTATGATTAAGGGTAGGCTTTGCATTTGTATTATTTTAGCAGCGTGCAACAGTTTAGTTACAAGATATACCCAATGTTAAAATAGAGGTCGCAGGGATTGTCAAGTCGACATTTCGGAAATGATCACCCACGCATAATAGAATTTCGCGAAAGAGTAGTGTTAACAGTAACACTAAGGAGGCTGTAAAACGTTGTTTAATTAATATAAAAGACCTCAATGGTAATATGAGTAAAACAATAATCGTTGAAAGAATTGCTCAAATGTTTGATGTAGGTACTCGTATTAAGAATTAAACAAATAATATTAATATTTTAGGCACCCGTCTTAAAAAGCATGCATTATTGTACAAGTTTTAGGTCGGAAACTCTTTACACGACGATTTCAGAATAGTTTTTTTGACGGGACTATTTTGAAAAATTGATGTTTTAGTTGGTTTTCAATATTTCTAAATATCTCTAGATTTTTACAACGCAACGGTACAATGCTTATTTGTATAATGTTTGGTTGTATCAATATTTAATTGAAAGTAAAAAGAAACACAAGTGCCTAAGAAATTACGTACCTCATCTAAAAATGATTTTTACAGGACTTTCGCGTCCTGCAAAGATACTCTTTCCGGACTTGTTACGTAAACTGATATTCTAATAATCTTTTATGACGTTTCTGTACAGTAGGATATCAATCATGTTTAAATAAACGTTCTTACAATCAATTCATTCCTTATTTAATGTCAATTGTTCCATAATTTTACATCCTATTAAAAACAGGTTGTAGATAATAGATACATACAATATATTAAACAGCTAGTCTTATAAAATACTTAATTTGGAATTAATTTTAATTCGTTGTTAAAATTAAAAAAATCGTAGCAAAATGTGTTTACTAATGAATAAATTGTCATAAGAGCATTTTGATTTTGTTTACTTTAACAAATAATTAAAGTTAATGTCACATTAGTGGTCTTTATAAAACCATCTGTAAGTATAATACTGCTTATAATCTAACACGTTGACAGTTGTAACACATTTTTAACATTACTAGCGTTTTTTCTTTGTAACCAACTATCTACACTGTTACAAAAATGTAAATGCAAAACCTGTTCTGAATCATAGAGTAAAAAGATAGACTATACCTTACTGCATTAATATTGGTCCAGGTGGTTTACTGACTTGCAAACGTCGAGAACCCATTACGGTAGCGTAATGTATTTTATGTACAACCGGGCAGAAAATGAAAGTTTACATCTTCGTTACCTTGACCGTAAGTACAACTTTACGCCCGGCGGGAGGTAAAGTAACTTGCGAGCGGTAAAATAAAAACGTGGACGGTAAAGTAACTTTGCTGGCCCAAATTATTTACCACATTAACTGTGGTAGCAATTTTTGCCATTAAAAAAACCTACATTTATTCTAAGTGTTTGTTTCATGCAGTTGTGCGTAAAACTTTGTACGTACCTCAGGCCAGAAGTAGATTACGCCCTTTGCCAAATAACGGCCCTTCTCCGTCGGGCGTCAAATTTTGGCTGCGGGCGTAATCTTACTCTTCCGGCCTTCTATACGTAAATAACTATTTACTACGACAGCTTTGTACAATTGGTTTTTCGATCTATCATTTGAAGAGAGGGAGTTGAAATTTCTTGATGAATAAGTAGGTACGTCACTTTTCCGCTTGCCTCCAATAGAATGAATGTAATGCCACTAGATACAAAAGCTATAGATGCCAGTGCGATTGATTATGTTGTGTATTAAACAATAATTTTATGCTTACTTGACCTGTAGTAGAAAAAATAATAAGTGTGCTGCGAGCGTAAAGAGCTTGCAGTTCGCGCTTTGATTTATTTGCACGACCACAAAAGTATCTTTCCGCTCTTAGTACACAAAGTACTATATCTTACTCCGGTGTTAGCAGTACTCACTTTCTTCATTCAACTGGGTAAGGAAGGTGGCCACCATAATAGTCTACTATTATACTAATTGTATAAAACTGACAAATGTCAAATGTCAAATTGCAAAATGAAATTTATTGCATTTGTAGTCTTTCAGGTCTCGTCTTCGGCATGGGCCTGAAATGTACCTACGCGTCCTGTAAAGATGCGCTTTACGGATGATTTACGTAAACTACTGTTATCTACAACAGCGACTAAAGTGAGAGCTTTACTCACTCATTTGAGTGAGAAAAGTTAAACTGTATTCACTCGATGATAATTACCTCTAGCAACTAGCGATAATCTCAGTCTGCGGGCGAGGGATGTTGGTGTGCTAACTGGAAATTATGTATAATGTTAGTTAAGTGATATACTCATGTGTATGAAATATAACGTTAATAAGAAAGTGAGGTTAAGTGGTGGGTGTCATGTTTAAGTTAAAGTTATTATACAACATAAATTAGTATTGTTGTTTTACTCATCAAATCTGCCTAATTAATCCTCATCAGCTTATGGGTGCCGTGTGTAAAAACAGTGTGCTGGGGGTTCCGAAAGGTGTGACAAAACAGTGGAATTTTACTTGAAAAACTGACAGATAGGGACGATTATGCATCATGGAGATTTGCCTTGCAAGATCTTTTGAAGCACGAAGATCTTTGATACTGCATAGAAGCTACATACACCAACGACGTCAAAAAAATGTCACTTCCTCAGGCAAAGATTATTTTAAACGTAGATCTAATAAATTACGTGCATATCCAGAAAACTAAAACTAAAAAGGAGGGTTGCAACAAATTAAATCAGGAGTTCAAAAACTTTTGATTAACGCGAATAGTGAATTTATTGTGCCCATTAGTAACGATTGGAAAAATGCAATTCAGCGGACGCCTATGTAAACACAAGAATTACATCTCCTTACAAGTACTTAATAATCTTGTGCATGGTTACAGCATGCATGATTGCAATGTCAATCCTTGTACCAAATAGATTGAAGGGATATATTTCCGCAAACTTTTTAAACCAAGTAAAAGTGCAACAAATGGGTTAATGGACTTGGTTCATTTTGATCTGTGTGGCTCGGTGGCAGAAGCGTAATTTAGTAGAGCCATGTACTTTATAACATTTATAGACATATAGACGACTACTCTCCAAGAGTTGCAGTGTACTTCTTGAAGTCGAAAGCTAAAGCAACGAAGAAGTTTAAAGAACGTAGAGTTATGGTAGTTAACCATGCTGAAAATAGAATTAAACTTATTCATACCGACAATGGTAAAGAATACGTAAATTTTGAATTAGGAGATTTGTAAAATAATCTCGTATAATAAATCAGTTAGTGTTCCATAACTTCAAAACAGAATGACCTTGCCGAAAGAACCAATGGAACCATTGTGAAGCGTGCTAGAAGTGTAGCTGACATACATTGCCACGTGTAGCAGCAATCTATAACTCCCACGGAAGGCTGAGAAGTGCAACGCAATAGATGCTGCAAGGAAAACTTCCGATGAATATGCTGACCGTTTTTTGTCAGCAGGTGACTCGCTTGGAAAGCACGCTTAGCGCGAGTAAGTGACAATCACTATGAATTGTTGCAAGTGACCGACAAGAAACGCTGATGCAGTGTCAGTACGCTCAACTAGCAACGACAAACTAATGCGCCTTTGCAGATCCGCAAGGGCGCCGAACGCCGAACAAACACAGTAGGGAACCTCGGCTCGCGGACAATTACCTTATGGAGGTTGAGGTAGTAAAACCCTTGAATATATAGTGGCCGTTGGCCCACTTGAGGACCAAGGGATTCCGGAATAAACGGGCAGACAAGCGTAGGCGCCACAAATCCTTTCACTGACGTAACGTCCTTGGACAATGGCAGTTATCACTTTCCCGTGCAAAAAGTTTCAACTCGTAGTAGACGTAAAACAAACAGCTGAAGGTGTCTCAGAATTGAACAAAGCAATGAAACAAGAAAATGCAACCGAAGTTGGCTTGGCAGCGATCACAACAAACTCAAAGAAAAATCACAAACCTAAAGATTTTCAAAATTATCTAACCTATTTAAATAAAGAATTTACTACTGACTCTCAAACAATTGACCAAGCATTGCAAAAATAAAAAAGAAATACATAGGGAAAAGTGATAACTCATGAAAATAAATCGCTGATAGGTAACGAAACCTGGGAAAGCATACCAGTGGGGACTATTTCAAGTTTAAAACAAATATTGGATACAAAATTTAGTATACTGAGGAAAGTCAGTGGTTTCGCCAAAAAACCTTTAGCAACTTTTGTGTAAGGAAAAATGGTATGATTAGTGGAGATGAAAGTACAAATTCCAGTCAGTTAAAAAAAACTGAAAATCTCGCTTTGATCCAAGTACCCAACAATGATCAAGGTCTTTTATTATTCTTTAAATAAATTTTCCAACGCATGCTGATTTGTTAACAGATTAGAACCCACAATATAATGATCCCTATAACAATGGGGTAATTTATCACTTTCTCTAATGTTACAGCGTTACAGGACGGGTTGTAAGTATTTAATTAGGCAGCTACTAAAAATATTTCGCTTTTTGAGAATCCCAGAACCCGCTGATTTGAAACAACGATGACACGAAACTTTGGACTGCAGTAAATTTTGGTAGTTGAACGTAATATAGACACAGAGGGTAGGAAAAGTTTCCTCGAGGATTCGTAAAAAATTCTATCAACATTGAAAACCCTTACCACAACTTAATGTCTTTTCCAGATACGAATTTCCTCAGATTATTTCAGCTTAGCTGTTGAAGTATATATGTATGTGGAGAAGTCACTTTCCTATTCGGGAACCTACTTGAACTATTTTTTGTGAAATCAATTAGTTGTTTTTAGAAAGGCTGGTTTTACTTTCTGTGTATAAAAGATAAACAAAATGGCTGCAATTAGCTCAGATGCAGCACTGAACAGGATAGGTCAAATTATTATTCGCTCGTTCCATCATTTGGCAAACATAAATACCTCGATGTTTATTATAATGTGCAGAACGCGTCCACAATTTTTCCCACCCTTTGAGAAACGTCATATATATGAAAAACCTCAATTTCAGATTTTTTGTTACATAACGAAAGTTCTTATATAAAATGTGGGAACGTGATTTTGCTAAGAAATGTAGTGCTAATCAACAACGATTACTTGTAATAATGTTGGAGTACCTTGTGAGTTCGGAGAGTGTGGTCGAAGGGATGCCATGCTGGGCTGCCTACTGGGGGCCCGATCACGGACGCTGCCTCGAGAGCCCCGTCTTTCCTGGTGCAGGATTTTGCTGTCCCTCAGAAGAGACACGTTCATCAATCGCGGATTGGGCGTGTTGAATATGCTTCTGTTGTCACGAAATCGGGCACTGCAAAAAATATGTAACATGAAATGTCTGGTTTAAAAACTCTCGGCTGCCGGGGGCGCTGAAATTCAAATTGGGTCGGATTGTCAGCTAAGCTTTTATCGCTAATGTTGGGACAAGCAGGATCGAGATAGGCTAGGGATTGGTTTCAGTGGAAATAATAGGCTTAATCTATAAAATTGTGGGTAATGTAATCAGGGGTCTATGGTGAATAAACGAACATGCCTGTTTTTGCTCGTACCGTACAAAGCGTGTGCTATAAAAGGAAGGCGAGTTTAATATACGGAGTTTACATTTCACATTTTTTTCAGTGATATTCTAAACAAGTACTATAGTCCTCAAAAGTCTGATGGCTTAAAGTACGGATCCAGCGACTGTGTAATAACGTGTATTAAATAGAACGAAGTCCAACGGTATCGAAGTAAGATTTTAAGAAATCGAATCGATAAAAATGTCTTTCATAAAACTGCGCATACTTATAATACTTATGTATAAAGGTTGACAAGGACTAACTCGTAAACTATGGGTAGCTGGTTATTTTTCTATTTATTAATTAAATCACCAACGCTGTAGACATATGAGAAGAAAAAAGATCAGTAAATGGGATCAATGTTATTCTCCATTTACTCCATTTGTGATTCTAAGCAGATCTTGCATATGATTTTTTTACCACTGTACCGAATATTTCGCGTTAAAAAACTTACTAATGTTAAAATAACATTGCCATTTCATAATTTGTGAAAAGTATTTCAGTTATGGAAAACTCATTGGTGGCATTTTGTTGGACTGCAGGGATTAGTTATATTATTTTCAACAACTTTAATTCACATGATTAATGGAGAACGATGAACTGCTCAATTTTGATTCGACTTTGGTAATTACCGTTGTTTGAACTTTGCCTTACACTTTTAAAAATTCACAGGCAAAGCCTGGTCATCACAGATGTAGTGAATGGAGTATATTCAGTTTTTACATTGGTTATAAATCACTATATATTTTTTAAATGTTTATAATTAAATATTTTATTTGTTGCGGCATCTACGATAAAATTGTTCAATAAAAACACAATATAACATAAAACTTACTTAATCTGGAACCCTTGTACGTGCGATATCGGGCATACAAAATATCCTAAACATTTAATTAAAAAAAAAGTCAAAACGCGATCATAATTCTTCTTTCTGTAAAAAAACTAAAAAGCTATTAAGCTGTGGTGTAGAACAAAGAAGATATATAGACAAAAGACGAAAGCGAACACAGAGCAGAAGGTAAAAGAAGTAGAAAATCAGTATAAAAGAAAGAAAGTAGGAGAGTTCAACAGGGAGGTTAAAAACAATATGCGTCTGTTAAGGATAAGTATAGAAATTTGATAGAAAAAAAGAACAAAATAAGAGAAAAATGCAGAGAATGTTTTCACAAAATGTTGATTGAAGTAGAGGACGAGATTGATGAAGATCAAGATTGCAAAATAGAGGAATGAAATACAGTGCAGGGCCTGCCGAGAAATGATGACACCATAGAAAAGTAAAAAAAATGCAAAAATCTAGGAAAAAAAGAATAGCAGCAGTTAATATAAAATACACCGCAGATACAAAACCATACTTCAATATAGCCGTACACGGTCATTTTGTATTCATCAAAATTGTTTGTTAAACAGCAATGACGACGTATTTGTGACGCCATAAATCGTGTTTGTCAAATATCTCTAAAAATTGAACGTGCTTTAATTTCCATACAACTGTTTGATGCGATTCTGAGCAGTGTGTCGGTTTTTGACATTGTATTTGTGACTGTTTATAAGTTTCATAAAAATAGCTATCACCATCTTTTAACTGAATTTTTTTGTATGCTTTTGATAACATCCATCGTTCTTGATCGCGCCATTGTAGCCACTTACAGGCCCATACCTTTCTAGATTTTCGCCGTTTCTTATTATACAACGCTAGATCTAAACTTACTAACGAAACGATGATGACTTGATCTTCAATTTTTTTTTACAGAAATACGAGTGAACAATTAACAACTCGCGTCCTGAAGACAGACCATAACTTAATTACTAACAGCTGATTCAAACAATTGCATACAGCAATTTGATGGTGTGACCACCTAGTTTGATAATATAAACCGATCATTGTCTCATGACGACACGGACCGTGTTGGACAAACAAATTTGATGTAACAAAATGATCGTGTGATCTGTGCTTTAGAGGAACTGCAGTGAAAGTAATGAAACAATGTGAAATACTACCCAAATTATTGGCACTACTGGGAATCATTTGCTGGATTAAGCAATTCGTCAGCTAATGTCTCAAAAGTATGATGTCAATGACTACGCATATAAAATTGCCAGCCGGACTATTTCAGGGAGTCGGTGTGCAGTTCTTTATGTACTAACTAATAATCAAAAAATCTAAATGAACTCCAACGAATTTTTTCATTAACAAGTGCATCCAGGTATCACAGAGAATTAGTAAACTTCAGTGGCATATATATTCTGAAACAAAAGGTCAAGACAAGCACAGGTAGCAGTAACAATAACAAAACCGCAATGCTAGTATCACAGTATAATAATCACAAATTCAGTATTATATCGTACAAAGTACCTACAGACGATTATTCGTTAAACATAGGTAAATGTAGAGTAATAAGTCTAGGCCAAAATTTCAGGTGCACCTCACAATTCAAACTCGGCTTGCGAGAAAATTTGCGTATAAAACAAATGAAAAGATACAAATATACATTGCAACAGTTTAAAAGGGTGTTTGCTCCGTGACTGGAAAATTATTGAGTGGGTTCAGACACGAAGCTCGTGAAGCAAACTGTAGATAACGGCCAGAGTTCCAAATACAGCCTCTGAAGTTCTGACGGAATTCGGCAGGTACCGTAGCAATCGAGTAAGACACTCAGCATAAAATCTCTGTCCACAATATTAAATAATTTTATATTAAAGAAAAATAAAAAATGTTACGTAATTCCTTTATCAGCCCCATTCTGCCCACTAGGAAAATCACCTAGTTGACACAGAATCGTGTATAAAGCCCCAAACAGCTCATACGAAGGTTGGCACTGGCAGGTGTTTTACAAGTCCCATATCAGATGAAGGTCGACGCCCTCAATGTAAGAATAGCGAATAACGGGAGCACATGTGGTTCAAATTAGTTTTGGGAAACGTGAAGAAGTGGATCAGCAAAGCACTTTAATCCGCCAGAATTTACATGAGAAGAAATTTCTCGGTAAATCGAAAGGGTTGCATAAGCCGCGAGCTTCAGCGAGGGCAAATTCCACTAACCATAAACTGCATGTCCGCAAAACCACTGGACAATTTAAAAGGAAAGAAAAGACGCCGTGAACAAAAGCCAGTTCATGTCGCTTCTCGTATCGATAAGGTCAATATTCAACCGGGCGCGGTGCGCGCGAAGTTCAAAATTTATACTACGGACGCCGGAATAACCTAAAGTGCGCTCACAGGTCTGCAAAGTTTAAAGAGGCGCGTTCTAAAAGTAACAGACTATAAGCAATGTTAAAGTTAAAGGATTACAGGAGGAATTTCAAATCAGAACAGGAATCTGGCAAGTGAATTATCTCTCAACCATACAATTTACTCTAGTAATGAGATACCTATAGCTAGTTGAATAGATAAGGACTCATAGTGTACAAAAGCTATTAAGGGATAAGGCATGCAGTTGACGCACCTTTAATAGCAAGCAACAAGAAAGAACTAACAGAAACTACGAGAAGAATGGTGAAGACGGTTTACAACATAGAATTGCAAATGGATTAAAATACAAGAAAACTGATTAAAGTAGGAGTAGAAAGGACAAGACATTGATGAGGAACATGGCATTTGAAGAAGTTGAAGAGCTTGTTTATTTAGGAACATTGATATCAAATAGCAGTGAAGAGGATAAAAAGATCAGGATAAGATTAATAAAGGGAAACGAAAATTCAGTTGTAATAAGCCATCTAATATTTATTGAGAAATACAAAATTTAGGATTTATAAAACGATATTAAGATCAACAGCATTATATGGATGCGAAACATGCATCCTAAACATAAAGTCAAAAGGAAATGTACGAGAGAAAGATAATAAGAAGTATAAGTAAGAGAAAAGAAAACTGACGAGAAGTGTGTTAAAAGGAATAAGAAGGAAATATATGGAATTTATTAGCATACCAAGGTAGATGCCACAATAATGTCAAATTACTCAATTTTTGCTAAATTATTTCATTCGTTCACAACCTTTTTACTTTCCGGTCTCGGAAACCATATATACCTGGCTATATTATAATTAACAGTAATTAACGTATTATGTAACCACTTTCAGAAAACGAGGCTGCCCTGATTCTTAGATAAATAAATGTACTACTGGTAGGTTGACGTTATCCACTCTCTAGACTTCTCCTGCGTTATCCTCTGTCTTACTAGATTTTCTCTTGCACATTTATTTACGTATTGTTTTTTTTCTGTACTTTCTGTTCTCTGAAGGTAGGTATTCCACTGTCTCTGGGTTTATTTTTCCCACACCCCTAATATGTTCATGTCATTGCCTTTTTACACTAGATGCGATGTTTTTTTTACACCGATTAACACTGTTTCATTTCCTTGTTGGAAACTCTTTCTGTTGTAGATATTCTACACTATATCTATTCTTAGTGGTTCGACTACAGGCGTTGCTAAGACATTCATGCTTTTGCTGTAGATTGTATTGTACTTTTGATTTGTTAAGTTCGTTTGAAAATTGTCGCCGCCATTGCATTTGGTGCGTATAAATCAGGAGAAGGCCAAGGGAACAGATTGGTAGTTGGTGAAATCTAATTGAGCATAAAGTTTGCGTCTGGTGTGTTATTCGTTCTGTGAATATAGCTGCTTATGAAGCTCTCTACCGTGGCTGCTTGGTAAATTTACGATAATTGCCGGATAGCCCTGTTATGGAGGATCGAGGAAATTAATATCGGCCTTCGGTCGGATTCACTCAAACAAACACCCTGTATCGTTCCTCTATCTATTGTTTCGCAGCTATCCTGTAAACTAATACTTGGCGCCGACGAAGTCGTAAAAGAATCTTTGAACTGCCGTTGTCCATTCTTCATGAGAAGCAGGTAGAATTCTTAGGAATTTGTTTGGTTACTCTTTTTGATTAGAGTCACATCTGCAAGGTCGACCCGCTTAAATGTTTTCTTATGAATGTTATTTTAATATAGTTATTAAATTTACTATATGATTTAATTTTGTAAAGGTAGAGTACAGATCGAGAAGCCGAGTACCGTACCTACCTTTCCCATCGTCGAGTAGATTGCCCTGGTGCGACCATATAACGTTTCAAAATAACTAGAATATATTCACATACTTCCCAAGGTACAATTGCTTTTGATTATCACAAACGAGCCCCATTTTGCTCCAGGCTACGACCCACTCCTATTCTACTGAGCAACCGGACCCGTTTAGGTTTAGGCTTTTTACATGCCGTACAACGTTGTTTTGTACGGGTACATGTTACACTTCAATATTTTAGTTAGTCTTCTAACAGCTTTCCTTTATGGTTATATCCTTTATTTCTTGTTTTCTCTACTATCATTGTTGACCTCCAGCTATTGACAAATATCACATATGGAAATCTTTGCGAACTTTCCTAAAACTAAATCCTCTGATAATCCATTTTCTTGCTGAAAATATTCTGTTCAACTATTCATTGAGACTCTCTCATTTCTTCATATACTTCATTAACTCAAAGCCCTTCTTATCATTCGAGGTCAGGTTCTGGTTTTCCGCGAACAGAAGAATATAGATGGTTTTACTGTTTAGGGGTACACTCGCAACCATACATTTTATTTTTTAAGATTTCAAAGCATGTTCAATATAGATTTGGAATAGTGTTGGTGAAAGGCGACACCTTTCTTTCAGTTTGTTATGTAATCCTATAGAATAATCTTCCTCTTTATTTTTGTTGTTATATTTTTGAACTGCTCTTGCATAGCTTTAACTACTGTCATGGCGATATTTATTGCCTTCGTCGCTTTCCATAATTTTGAGATTGGTACGTTGTCACATCCTCTTTTAGGCATATGGAAAGTAGGTTAAGATTTCCGAAGTGTTTCGGTTCTTGTTCATTATTTGCAGGGTATGCAAGTTTCTCTTGTACGAATTCCAATTTGCTGTTCAATTCACATTTACGATAGTCTTTTTGTTTATGTATATAGATAGATGACTTACTCTCCATAAAGATATAGCTATCAAAAGAGACAGAAATATTCCCTATTGATAGAGACGTATGCTAATGTGACGCCGTATCACCGATACTCCTCGTCACTGCTCTTGAAGATATTTTCAAAAACTGAGAAGGAAAGGGTGTTAAACAACTTCAGGTATGCCGATGACATCCTATTAATATTCGAAAGCCAAGGAGACCTGCAAAACCATGGTACAAAAGCCCAACATATCAGACAGAAATAGGACTACACATAAACAAAACTAAGGCTAAAGTTCTGATAAACACAGATGGCAGTAGGCAGATCAGATTGAAGAACACAATGATCGACCAAGTATCCGAATACATATATTTGGATCCGATGATACACGCAAACAAAGAAAACCAAACAGCCAAGATCAATAGAAGAATGAAATTGGGCTGGGCTGCATTCGGAAAGATGAACTATATATTAAAAGAACAAAAACATACCACACATTTGAAAACTGTTTAATAAATGCATTCCTCCAGTGCCCACTTACGGCTCTTAATCCCTCAAACCCTCACTAAGAAAAAGATGGCCAGGCGGTAAAGACTCAGCGGGCGATGAAGCGCCACAAGCTGAATATTTGATTTGGAACAGAAAAACCGTCAAGTAGATTAAATCAAAAACAAAAGTAATCGATATATAAAAATACATAGCTACACAGAAATGGAGATTTGCAGGCCATAACATGAGGTAAGCGGACAACAGATGATACGCCAAGATACGAGTAGAACAATGGCGCCCTTGAGAAGAACAGCTTTTGGAAAACCTCAACAAAGGGTACATGACATCAAACACACAGCTGTCGTAGCCTGGAGAAGAAAGCTATAGTCCGAGAGGCTTGGAACGGACTAGAGCAGTGTTTTTCAACCTTTTTGTGCGGGTGACCCTTACTTCACTAGCCATAACTTGGCGACCCTCTATGCTTAAGCTAAATTTAAGCATGGAAATTAAAAAAAACGGTGCTGATGTCTTAATATGATACAGTTCAGCGAAGATATTATAGGGTTGAGGAATGGAAAGAGCACGATGGATAAGCGAGTTGATGACGGAGAGCTTTTTTGTTGGATGAGAATCGGTATGAAGATAGCAGTCAGTGTGGCTAAGTTTGCCGCTGGGTTAAGGAAAAACATGTACATCTCCATGGTAAAGTTGAAGTCTGGATGTTGACTATAAATTTCACCTTCCTCCTTCCGATCGGTAGATGAGTTTCGCCTCCAGCGTGGTTGACACGTTGGGCTACCGTGCTCTTTTGCTTATCTTCTGACGAAGCCTTTTATGAAAGTAAGCGAAACGTTGGGTTCTTCTATCTTCAATGATACGATCCAATTCCGGGAGTTCTTCGTTACATAAATACCGACTTACATGTGTGTGACAAAATCATACTTCAAATCAAAAATAAAATTAATGGGCTTGAACATATAGAGTTGAAAATAAGAATTTTGAAAACTTTCCTGTAGCTAACGAGTTTATTGATTTCGGTACAGCTCTTAGGGCCGGTTGCAGAAAGCAATGTTAAGTCTGGTGTTAGCTAACATCGCGTCAAAGTGAACAAAATCGCATCAAATTTTGTTTACTAATGTATTAGTTACCATAAGCATTTGAGATTTGATTCGTTTTTCTACACTTTGACGTCGCGTTAGCTAACACCAGACTTAACATTGCTTTCTGCAACCGGCCCTTAAAGACGTATCCATTGAAATAGACGCATTATTACTATTGGTATCTAAACATTTAAAGAAGTCTCGAATTCAAATGATTGACTACATTCTGGAAGAAGAAAATGTAGGTTTAGAATGGGTTCTCCTTTTATTGAACGAGCTGTGAAAGTGGCCCAACTATCAGCACAATTTTACGACCAACTGATCGAGTTGTCTGCGGACAAATAGTTACAACTGACACTCAACAACAAAAAAGTGAACAGATTTTGGCTGACCAGCAGGGAGGAATACAGTGGTTTGGTATCAGTAGCTTTAAGTCATAATCCCCATCCCGTACAATGCTAAAAATTAAAACTAAAGGAAGGAATATATTGTCACAT
The DNA here is from genome assembly GCA_940337035.1 of Agriotes lineatus. NCBI lineage: Eukaryota > Metazoa > Arthropoda > Insecta > Coleoptera > Elateridae > Agriotes > Agriotes lineatus. The sequence continues at coordinate 14,666,647 of OW679194.1, read as the reverse complement.
GAAAACGGCATTTAATTGTAATGTGCGTTACAAAAACTGAGTTAAAGATTAAAAGATTAGTTTTCGCAAAACAGGCTCAAGTTTTCCACTGAATTTATTATTTTTTATATCAAAATATGTTACTTGTATTTGGGTTTTCCCTGATTCATGTCTAATATTTTGTCTAGTTTTTGTGCAATGTATTTTTATTTAAATAGAGTGTTCGTTTTTTTTAAATACAGATTGCGCCAGATCAGCATACTTTTGCTATTACAAGGCACATTTAAAAGATATTTAACGACTATATCACTATTATAAATTGTTCATTATTGTGAAGATTGAGGATTTGAGTTCTTTATTCGCTATCACTCTTCAGAACATCAATGGGTAACTTCCTTTTCAGCCTAGTATGTAATTGTCTACTGCCAATGTTGTAGTGTACTGCGCCACTGCATTGATGGATGTTATCATTGAATTTTAGAGCTGTATTCTTTATGTATTCTTCAACTGTGGAAATTTCTGTTTCTCTGTGGAGCTGCGAATTCCGAACATACCTCTGAGCACTAGTATAAATGAGAGTTCCACATTATATTTAATGGAGACTTTTTGTTAACGATGGGATAAAGCATAGCCAGTTTTGCGTATGATTCGTTCAATTTCTTGTTGATATGAAAACTTCAGGTTAGTCTTCGATTGAGGAAGATTCCTTAGTATTTAACCACACTCTCCTTCGGGTTCCAAGGGATGGGCACATTATTAATAACGATGTTAGGTGGATCTTGTGGACGCCGCAGAGTAAAGATTTTGGCATCACATTTGCTGGGGTACATTGAAGTCGTCTAGGCTTTCCTGAAGGTTGCTTGGGGCTTGGTTAATGTCGTAGTCTTGTGCGATGATTGCTGTATCATCAGCATACATCGCAATTTCTGAGTTAGGTGTTGTAGGAGCGTCATGCATGAAGATATTAAATAGTAGTGGGCTTAATACAGATCCTTACGGAACTCCCGCGTTGATTTTGAGAGCTGAGGAAATATACCCCTTTTCGTATATTTAGTAAACATGTTGTTATTAAGTAGAACATTCGGTACGTTCTTTGCGACTCCTCTGGGGGTCGCGACGCCCAGATTGAGAAATCCTGAACTAGACGGAGCCTACACCCGTAGATGAGTAGATAAAGATAAGAAACTTTTCTATCTATTGGTGGAAACACCATGTAAGGTATTTCGAGCGTTTCCATCTTTATGTAGGTCCGCTACCGTGTCATACAGCTTTACTGTTTTTATATAGTTTTAATTAGCTTTGGATCTTAATAAGGTTTTCAGAGCAGCAAGTATAGACAAGTATAAAATTGTCTCAAAACAGAGTAAATATTAATATAGTGAGAAGGAATTATTTATAGAATATCGAAGCCACTTATTTCCAATTTCTGTGGAAGGGCATATAGATTTCTTTTTGGGAATTAGGGCGCTTATATGCCGAAGAGATTTTATCTCCTTTTCACACCACCAACAACGGTGCCTGCCAGTTCGAAAAATGTCTCGTTAACGAGATACACGCAGCTTCGTCGCAAAAAAGCTCATATTTGCGTTAAAGAGAGCTTTTATTAAAACATGAGCGGTCCTTTCGGCGACCCTCTATAACCGCTCGAGGTGAAATTATTATAAAAGCCAGTTTCTGAATATAATATTCACATACCTCATTGCGTGCGTGACTCACATAACTGTTAACGGTTGGTTTTATCTGTTTATAGAATGCTGCGCGATGTCGAAGATTGCCTGATTACGGAACTGCGGTAGGTGAAGTTTGATCCACCCCCATGCACGTATGTTTTAATAGGTTTTTGGTGCCATAAAAGCCTTCGAGAATATAGGGCAGGGCAGAACCTCCTGCGATAAAATATTATTGAACTTCTAACTTTACAAGGGCAATATTTGTGTTAATACTTCAAACCTCACGCGAATGATTGCGCGGGGCGATTAGCAACAGCTTTGATATGTTCGTACGAAGCTTAGTCTGTCGATTTTCCAGAATGCCACCAGCCGTCGCGTCGGGGGTACACACTTCATGCATTATTCTCTACTTTTAGGTGAAAAGGTAATATGTAAGTTCGTCACGCATAAAGTCTACACATTCAGGCAGTGACTCACGGGAGTTCTCGAATAGAGCTGACCCATTTAATTTTCTAGAAACACTTTGTGTAATGTAGCATTGTTATTGAAATTTTCGAAAATTTTTATTATGACTGTATGAAGAAGATAGAAACTATCCAACGGGAAATAGAGTTACGTTTAAGACTCATGACCAATACAAGGCGAGAAACCCGAAATAGGCTATCTTTGTGTTCGGGTGCCTTGATGTCAATTTGACGTATATGTCTTTTACCAGGTACGGACAGATAGTTGTCCCCCCTCACCCTAAAGTACTTTAGAGTGAGAGGAGACAACTATCAGCGTACGGGCATCTCACTATAAAGTAATTTGAGACAACGATCTGTCCGTAGCTATATGAAAAATACATCAAATTGACATAAGGCACCTTAGTTTTCAGTACTGTGTATTTTGGATTGAGCTGCCATGGTAACTGTAAATAACAAATGCCATATAAACCGCACAGAGAAAATAAGAGTGATATGAAAGGCTATTCATATTTCTGATTCCCTTACGAAAGGTCTCCCATAAATAACAATATTGCGCTATTGATTTAAAGCTTGACACTAGTAATAAAAAAATATTTTCAGCTTTGCTAGTTCGGAAATTTAAGAAAATTTTGGAATAAATTGCATAGACCAATTTAAATACTAAGGATCTGTTATGTAGAAAAAAAAACAAGGGAAAATAGTATTCGAAGTACATTTGAACATATGATCTGCATAAATTAACTACCGGGGACAGGCATGTCACCAAGAATAAACGATTATACAACTCCGTGATTGCAATCATAATAACCTATTGGATGACAATTGGATAATAAATAAGATAATATGGAAGATACCAATGCAGCAAAAATGTAACCCTAGAGAAGATTCTGTGAAATTACAAAAATAGACAGGAAAACTAATGACAAAGGACAACAGGTCACAGGTATTGAAAAGATCATAAGACTGGAACCCAATAAGTAAACAAATGTGTTAAAAGGAAATATTGTTTTTTGAACTAACTTTCATATACTTGTCAGTCCTGAACCTGGTAACTTTTTCTGTGGTGGTTAATCTTGTTTAACTGTTAGGTTATAATTATTACAAAAGATGAACGACAATGGATGCAATTACTCTTGAGAAACGAGCCTAGTTAACTATTTTGCTTGCTAGAGGTTTTACTTTACGAGCTTGTCAGGTTTTCAAGGAATAGCACCGCATTTTTATTTATTATAGCTAGTATTATACAAGTATTATTGAATGTAACAAACGGGTTTCGAGGTTGAACGTGTCGTTGTTGAGATAGAGAAACTCAAAGTTTCGCTCTCTTTCATAAGGGGCTCATCAGTAGCGAAACCCAAAAGAGCACGATAACTCAACGTGTAAAAAAACTACTCCATATACGGATCGTCTTTGTAGCGGTAAGGGATAGAAGAGCACGGTAGATCGATGTGTCAACCACGCCAGAGGCGAAACTCTCTTACGGATCAATATCTACAATATGCGTTTTGCAATGGTTGCCAAGGATGCAAATGCTTAATAGTTATGTATGGTACAAGTAAATAAAGTGTAATTTTATCCGTAAGTGGAAACTTCAGATCACGAGCCAAATCCTAGTGAAATAATTTCTACATAAAAAGATTGAATTTTGTTAATCTGACTTAGAAATTTCAGAGCATATGAAAAAGAGACAGAGTGTTTTTCAGGATTATTTAAGTCAATACCAAATGATTTAATTGAGCGCATTGCGGGACATGTTATGGAAACTTTATTTTAAGAGGCCGTATGGTTAGAAAAACCGTAGGGCACGCCTCTTCACTAGCATCTCCTAGCCGACTTAGACAATGAAAAAAAATTAGCTTGTCCCCCGAGAATTTTTTTGGTAGACAATGCTCTGGTACTACCTAAAACGTAGCGGATCCGTTTGGAATCCAGCTAAAATAATCACCAACTAAAAAATTAGTAGGGCTTATAGACCACAAAATAAACGTTCCAGGATAGATTACACAGCAACCTGAGATGAAAATAAGAAAGTCTCACTAATATTTAAAGTTACGAGTATAGGTGAAGAAGCGATTCCCATTCCAGAAACGAAAGCCTGTCAAAATTTAGGGTAAGTACTAAGAGCCAATAAAATAATTATTTAAGGATTTGCAAAATAGAAAATATGCAATTGCTTTGGATGCTTCAAGAACTTTGAGTGCGAATAGGCCTCGTGCAAGGGCTAAATTTAATATACAAACTCCCAGAAAAATACCACGTAAAATAAGAACAAAAGTAAACAGGATTATAATCCATAGATAAACTATTAGCAATTAAACCAGCGGTAGGACCTATACCGGCAGTAAATCCTATGATGACAATCATGGAAATAACACGCTAGGGATATGTTTCAACCCAAGAAAGATTTTCCTTTGAAATCAATTGAGAAAATAGCATCCAGGATAAGTGGTTCTAAATAGTATACCATACCAGACTTTTGCAAATATAATAATAAATGAAGAAAGCCATCATTTGGTTTATTATTAGCGCCAGAACCTTATCAAAGTGAAGAGAGCATTATACTTAATGATATTACTAACACCGAATACATATGGAAATTGAGGAGACTTTAAGAACACTGACAGTACAAGTACTTTAACAAAAGCAATGATGCAGGACTTCAACTAAATCCAGATAAATGCGTGTTTAATGCCAAAATTACTAAATAACTAGGTTATTTTTTTTTAGCGAAAGTTCAGAAGTAGATTCTGCAAGTATTAATGCCGTTAGAAATTGCAATCCCCAGAAGACAAGAAGAAATTGTAGCGACTACTAGGTACGGTACTTAAACAAATTCGTACCAAAAATGTCCCACTTGACTGCAGCTTTAAAAATATTGCTGCAGAATATATAAGAATAACTGAACCTCCTTTTCCAAAATTCTATGAAGTAAATAAAGAAGTTAAGCTATCTGTAGAGGCACGTTCAAAATGTTTTTTGGACAATATTAGTCCGTGCTACTGTTTCAAAAACAGTTATTCCGCAATTGGGCGACATCTATGGCGCGTCTTGCTGATTTCAACGTATTATTTGTCACAGATGCCCTATGACGACATCTTTTGATGAACCTAGCGACTCCACGAAGTCGCCGTGCTAAACCCCCAAGCTGGCACCTGCATATTCCCGCAGCTGCACAGCGGGCAAAAATCGTGATCTCTCTGGCTCGTGCGTCTCATCCCTGCATTCCAATAGCCTGGATTAATTTTTCAAGACAGTTGATCTCACGTATCCAGAAGCTGAATCAGAATTCTTTTGTGTTAGCGGCATTCCACGCCTTTGGCCGTTGTTGCCCGCTATGGGTGCGTACGTTTCTTTGATGAGACTCCGACGTTGATGCTGGCACAACCAAGTAGTTAGCACTAAGTGGTTAATTTACATTAATACTTTTCACCAATACGTCTACGGTCAAAAGTTGATAATCGAAACTGATGGTAAACCTTTGCTACAACAGCTGCAACGTTCACCCAAGATAAAACACAAATAGTGTTGTTGATGTCAACAACAGCGAGAGAGGAAATATTATAGCTAGAGCAGAACACAGAGGCTTGTTAAGATTAATAAGATAATACTAACGCTGGCCAGAAGACAAAACACCATTACCCGAATCTGTAAAACATTATTGATATTTTAGAAGAGTTGCTCTCTTGAAAAAACTGAAAACATGATAATAAAGAAAAGAGTGCAAAAAGTACAAGTAAACGGTATGAAGGAGCCGATATAAGTAAAACTACTATGATAAATAGTTGCTTCGGGTTTATTTTTCTGCCAAATGAAACGGGCAGGAATCCTTGCCTTGGATGATTTATTTTCATGTGTATAGATATAGATCTTATTGTTAATTAGGCTAAAGCATTATAATTTAGTATAGTTGAATGTGAGCATATCCGTTCCTGATCAGTGAAGCTTGATTTTGCAGGTGCAACGATAAACGCAACTTTAAAGCCGGTTTAAAGGAAATAGCAGTACCTGGCGGATTTTGGCCTCAGACCCACGTTGGCTGGCGGTTTCTAATGCATTGTGCGAAGCGGTTGAGAAGGAGCTACATATATTCGTAACGTACAGTCGTGTGCAAATAAATCTGGGACAGTGTTTTTTTCACATGCAGATTCAGTTAAGAATTGAAGAATATCTCCATGGATTTCCTGCTATCAGAAAGAGTTACATTAAACTTTAACAGGTACTGAAACCCGTAACTCTCTCTGATAAGAGGAAATCTATGGAAATATTCTTCAAATTCTTAACTGAATCTGCATCTGAAAAAAACACTGTCCCAGATTTATTTGCACACGACTGTACATTGTGTATATGTGACATATGTCGTTATTGGAGCACCAGAGTGGCAGCCAGGGATTTCCTGCATCGTGTGTAGTTTAATTTCATGCATCAAGACGGTTAAGGCGTGGGTGTTGCCATTTGAGGTCGAGCCTAATACGCAAAACAGCAGTTCTCAGCAGGTTAAAGCAATAAGTGGTCACTCTAGCTGTGTGAGAATCTAGCTAATGCACTTACATACGTAAATTACGCCCAGTTTTTTTGTATGCAATCATGGAGAGGGCCGCATTTTGGATGTACCTTAGTGTTAGAGCTTTTAAAGACAGATATTTGGGAGCATTTTGAATATTGTTTAAATGTATCTATGAGGTAGATGTAACTACCATGCCATTTATTTTATTTATATATTTATTTATTTCGCACTCAGCCAATAGCCGCTGTGCATTTATGGGGACTTCCAACCCCACTAACGACTGTCATGATGTTATTATGACATCCGGGATCAACTATTTCCGTTGTAGCCGTACCACGAAGCGTACCATTGCGTAAAGGTAAATGTGAGCAGTGCTAAGCTATATCGGCTGTAAAATATCCATTCGTATTTTATATCTGTGTTTAGCAATGGTAATTTATTCTAGGATTTAATTTTATATTATTATGTTGATATGATTTTATATGTGTTCTAAAGTCAATATATTTGTGTAAGCAAATTTGATTTATTTTTGTACATTGTTTGAAGTCATTTTCAGCCTGAGAACATTACGAGTGCTATTTGGCAAATAGTGATTGTTCGAAACCATGGCTAGGTATTTAAAAGGGTTTAATGCAGACTGAGCTAGCAAGGTAAACAAACAGCGTACACACTTCATAACAACGCAAAAGAGTAATCGATGTCGCATTCAAGGTCCTGACGGAGGGGCGGAACAAAAAGTTTTTTTTTACATAGACAAGAACATAGAGTAATTGGCACAGCTATTCTGGTTACGTGGATTCTAAACACCTAGAAACAAACTTTAACAGAAGTAATAAGGAATATAGCAATCTAGTTTTCGATATATGGCATGCCGGATATTCAAAAACAGACAATAGTCCATACTACTGCCTAGGGAATTTAAGCAAGTCACAGAATGAATGGAACTTTCAACATCGAACTAGCAGTTCATAGCTGTCATCCAAGAAGCGAAATGTCGGGCATTAAAATTTTTACGTGCGACTAAATGAATAGATTTGCTTCCTAGATATATAAATAACTATTAATGGTTTTCTATTTTTGCTGTGTAATTACGAAACATTTTAATTTATTACTTAACAGATAAGCAAATTCTAAAGTTCCATATCGAATTGTGTTATTTAAACATGAAATTCTAACACTTAGATACGAGTACATCATTTTAATACTTAATTCAAGTTGCTTATAACACGAAGCTACAATTTCCTTTATAAATAAATAACGTTATTTTTCTAAACTAATGAAGTGTATTACACAAACGTTTTGAAGCAACTTTAATTTGAAAATGATCAGAAATCCGGGATATTAATAATATTATACCCTACCTAAGATACTAGTTTCAAACTATTATATTGAAACAAAGGCTCGGTAATTTACCAGTTAAAGCAACAAGTAGAAAAAGGTTAAATAAAAGTTTTACTGATTTTGCTAATTTCTAAGGATTTATAATATAGAAAAGCTTTAATTGATAAGACCTTTTAATATATACTTACAATATTAGCCCCCTAGGGCAAACTTGAACTTTCCGTTAAATTAAAAATGCGCAATTTCACGCATTATTAGCGAAGATAATTTGTAAACTTTGCCATTTTGTAAAGTTTATGGCTTTAGTGAGCTAGTTATTATATACATTCATAAAGCAACTTAAGTGTTATAAGCGCTGCTATTTCAGTACATGAAATATACATTGCGTAGTTAATCAAATGTAATATATGTGTCGTTATATAAAGGATAATTATCATGTGATATTAATTACTTTAATTATTTAAGTGTACCCTCGTTTGCATGTGGGAAATTACTAGAGAGAGCTTTAATTATCTAAATTAAATGAATTTTAGCCTGAGTACACTGAATCGATGAATTTAAGGTTCTGTATTATCTCTTTTGCGAACATCAATGAGCGTCGAAATCTTTATTGACGATATACTAACAAGAATAAATAGATGTTCTGGGAATGATGGCATTTTTGACAGTGGTCTATTATGAGATATTTTATCGGACTTTTTACAATGTCTCGGGTGTTTATCACATGACGATTCGGGAGTTTTTTGGTCTACTCTCCTTCTCAGGTAAATGAACTCCTGGTTAGTTCTGAGAAAAACTAATTTCTGTGTGCCTTTTTCACTTACACTCTTGGTTTGAACCCGGGACCACTGATCGCTTGTAATTACGCGTCTGTTACTTTTACCAATAAGCCACCAGCGCGGCCATATATGTTAGTTATAACCTTATACTTACCGGTGTATGCGAAGTAGCCTATGCGCAGTAAACTATTTTTTTAATTCTTTGCTCAGTACTGGCCAATTGGTTCTTCTGCCAGTGCTATGTATGTATTTTCTTTTAACTTCCTATGGAACCTGCTTTCTTCTTTAGCTAGTATCGATGCGTTATTCGATTGCATGCGGTAGTCTTCGTTTCAGACATGTTCTGCGTTATTGGAATTGGAGGTTTTGCCCTTTCTAATATCCTTGCAGTGTTCGATAATCTCACTTGCAGGGGTTGTTGTGTTTCCCCTATGTATTGTTTTCTACACTGGCACGGTACTTGTAGATACAGTTATTTGAACTTTTGGTCTGCGTCATCATGCCTCTCAGCGTTGTTGTGGACTTGAAGGCAGTTTTTATGTTAAATTTGTTTCCGATTCTTCTTAGTTTGAAACTCATCGGATGTATGGTATTACGGATGTGGTTGTCGATACCGTTTTGTCATCCCTTGCCGGTGTTGTATTTCTGTATATCTCTTCTAATGTTTAGTTCAGAGTTCTTTTTGAATAGCCATTAGCTTCTGCTTCTGTAATTATCTCAATTTCCCGTTTATGATCTTCTTTCTGCGAGCATGTAGTCTTGGCTCGGTTATATAAGCAACTTGCGACGCCACGTTTCACGACATTCTGGTGGCTCGACTCGTAGTGTAAGTATCTCCCCGTACGGGTTGGTTTTCGATATACCTTTGTTTGTACTGTGTCACTATTCTTTTGGACTAGTACGCCTATGAATGTAAATTTGTCTTCAGATTCTGTCACCATCGTGAACTTAATTGATCGGGCTTCATTATTGAGATGTTCCAGGGAACTGTCCAGCGTCTATCTTCCATGAGGCTATATAACGAACGTATCATCTACGTATCGCAGCCATAAACTAAGCTTTTTTTTCATATTGAGATATAGCTCGTTGTTCAAGCTCTTCTATGTCGATGTTGCTGACTACTGAAGAGAGTGAAAATCCCATGGCTACTCCGAACTCTTTTTGGTAGAACTGCTCGTCTGCTTTCAAGTATGTGATCTTAAAGCAGATAGTTAATAACTCCATTATTGCATTTACTTGAAGATCTGTGCTTTGGGTGAGGGTGCCATCCAATTCCAGTCTGTTTCTAGTGATTACTAGAGCGTTATCTGCCGGTTCACTTGCGAGAAGGATAACCATGTCAAAGCTCACCATGATATAATTCGGAGCTATATTAGTCTGTTTGATCTTGTCTACAAAGTGTTCAGTATTTTTCACGGCGGATGTTGTTTTGGTCGCTAGTGGGGATATTATTGATAACAGGAACGTTGATAGAGAATGGCATGGTAAATTTATGAAAATAACTATCGGGCTTAGGGGTATTTCCTCTTTCTGTATCTTGGGAAGACCATATAGGACAGGCGGTTTGCTGTAATGCGGAGTAAGTTTGATTTTCTGAAAGCCTGAGAATTCCTATTTGTGATTATGCAGCGTCTGGTATATTTTCCGTTCGACCTTCGGTGTTGGGTCTGTGAAAAGTTTCTTGAATTCCCCCGCGTTGATCAGGTCTTGCATTTTCTCTGAGTAGGTGTTTGCATCCAAGATCACTGTTGCATTGCCTTTGTCTGCATGTAGTATCTTAATGGTAGTTTCATTTTTGAGAACTTTGATCGCTGTAATCTCCGCTTTAGTGAGATTAGGTTTAATTCTCCTTGATGGCTCAAGGACTTCTTTTGCTCTCCATCGATGCTCTTCTGCATGTTCTGGTTTTAGGTGTGCTGCTGCATCGAAGGTCGAATTTCGGAATATACCTTGGTGTTGCCGCCTAGTTTAGTCCCTTCTCTAGTATCGTCTTTTCAGTTGCCTCCAGCTGTCTGGAGGTTTTTCCTCTAGTTTTTTCTGGTTTCTTGTTCTTGATCAGGTGAACCCCAGCCTTACTGTAACTGTAGCCGTGCCTATCCTCACTAAGTCTGCTTCACAGATCTGAAGCTGAAAGACGCTACATGCATAGCACTGTCAGAAGAACCAATTAGCCAAGCTAGCGCAGAAATAAAGCCAACCTGGATGCCACTACTGCCAGAGAATTACAAAAATAGACTACTGCGAATAAGCTACTGCGCATGCACCGGTAACATATATATATACGTTTATAAAAAATATACGGCCGCACTGGTGGCCTAGTGGTAAGAGTGACAGACTGGTAATCACAAGCGATCAGTGGTCCCGGGTTCAAACCCCGGGGTAGGCACTAGTCTAGGTGAAAAGGACGTACAAAAATCAGTCCTTCGCAGGACTAATCAGGAGTTCATTCATCTGAGGACGGCAGTAGACCAAAAACTCCCGAAACGTTTTGTAATAAACACCCGAGACAGTGGAGAAGGTCGGATAAAAAATCTCAAGAATAAATAGCTTTAACTTGTCATTCAATAATAAACCCTGTCTTGTCGAACCACCAAAATCTAAAAACGATCTATTCTGATTTTTACAGTGGGTTCCAACGAAGATTATTTTATTTTCATCATTTTTTCGAAGCCGATCTCCTGTCGTAAATAATAATACAAACGCTCAGACTGCCACTACGCAATTTTCAATATTACCGAATTTGGTGTAGTTGATGAAGATTTATAGGCTCACACTTCTAGCCTCCGGTCGAGCTTCAATGTAAAATTTTAATGGATAAATACACCCATATCTCATAATTTTTCATATCGATGCTGCAGCATTAATGCAACGACACGTTTTTATGATAATAAATTTAACATTTCAATTTATCGATTTACTGCAGATTCTTGAACGTGCTTGGCATAACACGATGCGGATACGCGACCTCGATAATCTTTTGAAGTTTGAAGAATTCTTGTGTTGATAACGTTAAGTTTAGTAAACAAAAGTGTGCTCTGTTATGATACGGTTTTCGTTGGCTGTTCTCTATTAGTCCGGTATTATAAAATTGCTGCTCTGAAATTAGCATTTAAAGCTAGCGGAATGTATCCTAACGTATAAATTAATGCAAATTTATGTAAAGTTCTAGAGCTTTTCCGGAATTCTTCTAATTTTAATCTCGCGGTTTACGCGGAAATAGTGGAATTTCCTATTTATGTTATGAATATGCCAGACTTGTGTTGATCAAAATAATTGATTTAATAAAGCTCTAACTTGTGATAAACTGGAATAACATATACTTCGCGTAAAAACAGATGTGAAGCTTAAAGAAGTCATAAGGTTGTTGCAAGGAAATGAATAAACGCTATTTGGAAAAGTTGACAGAACACTTATAAGAAAGAAACAGTAACTTGTGGAGATATTATGTATCAAGCCAAAGATGAGCCCTACGTCATCGTTAAACGAAGTTAGTACAGAAATCGTTTTTTCTATGCATCATTCTCGTTATTTACATTACATTAACTATTAATACGTCTTTCTGTCTTTGGGACTGGATCTGACTGGTGGGGTATCTGTCAGTAAATTAAGATGTTGCCGACCTTAATTATAAATCCCTAGATCAAATGAAGATATTATTAGTAAACAGTAAAAATAGGTACATATATGGGGCAAATATTTGTGTGTTGTTAATATAGAAATTACAGATAAATGAGATTATTTATAATTTTTCACAGATATTTGTAAAAGTGCCGAAATTATAGGCAACATTGTATGTGTCCATAAACAAATGATGAACACCTGAACTGTCCTTCACATTTTCGTGGTTATTTGTCGTATAAACGCTTTCGAACAGTTTTGTAGTAGTTCACTAACAATACGCAACATTTTCTTACAACATTTATTGAACTAGTTCGGAAAAGGAAACGGGAGGCATTTACTTGCTTCATCTTGTGTGCAAGAGGCAGTGGCGGCTCGTGATATTTGGGGGGCTCTTAATTTTTAACAATTGCTAAGCAAAACATAATAATGAATGACTCACTTACATTCCGGAGATGTTTCAATCCACATATAGCAACGATTTTAAATTTTATTAATCTAAAAGGAAGCTTCATATACACAGAATAAAAACTAGTCAAGTACGCCACAAGATGTTACATAAGTGTTAAAAAATATAAGTACCTAGTTTTCAACTCTGTTTTAATCTAAAACGAACTCAGCGCAGAAGTCAAAAATGTTAACTCCCTGTTCCTTTTTACTTTTACCCCATTTTTATCAGTTTTCACTGGTTTCTGGGTTATTAAGTTATTGAATATTTATATAAACAATTAGTATTTCTACTGCTAAATGGTGAAGATTTGTAAAAGTGATCAACTAGTTTTATGTAGTCCTGGTTTGAAGTGGTCCCGCAAGAAATCGTTAACTGCAGACCTACACGGATTCTTCTAATCTTGGCATCAGAGAAAGTATATATGAGATACACAGTGAAAGTATGTATGATATTTCTTTGATTTTATAAATTTCATTTAATATGTATTTTATAAAAACATATTACTGTGAATTCTTTAAATGGCGAATTTCAAGAGCAACATATTTTAATATAAGTAAAAGTAGTTTAAACACTATTTTAAATGACATTTGATTTAAATTTAGGGATTTCTACAAATAAACTCGGTGTCTGAGATACGAACGGCTCTTGTTGCCAAAGTCTGCAGAACTGTTGCTTTTTGCATTGGATGATGGTGAGAGTCAGCATTTAGATATCTGTCCGTGTGTGTTTTCTTTCTATAGACTGCATGTTCTAAACTGCCATCTGATTTACGTTTCACCAGGATGTCTAGAAACGGCATACTGCAATTTTCCTCTACTTCCATTGTGAATTGTATGTTGGGATGTACAGAATTTCAGGTGTATTAAAAACAGATTCAATGTCGTGGCCAGATGACAAAGGTATCATCTACATATCTCAACCAGCAAGTCGGTTTTAGCGGCGCTTGTTCGAGAGCCTTGGTTTCAAAAGCTTCCATGTAGATATTAGCGATAACAGGTGATAGCGGTGAACCCATAGCCGCTCCTTCGACTTGTTCGTATATTTTATTGTTCCAACTGAAGTAAGTGTTTTTCAGGCAAATTTCGACAAGTTCAACTTGGACTGTAGGCAAGAGATCTTTGAGCATTACTAGCACTTCATCAACCGGCACTTTCGTGAAGAGTGATGCAACGTCGAAGCTGACTAAGAGATCATCTTTGTTTAACTTTATGTTCTTTAGTTTCTGGACAAAATCTGCTGAATCCTTGACAAAGGAGTCTGTTTTACCAGTTAGAGGCTGTAGTAAACTGGTTAAATGTCTTGCCAAAGCAGGTGTAGGAGAATTCATCGGGCTGACAATTGGTCTCAATGGCACGCCCTCCTTATGTATCTTAGGTAAACCATACATGCCAGGAGTTATTGCATTTCTAGGAATCAATCGGTGCTTTAAGGTGGGATCGATACTATCGGAGCATTTTATGGCAGAGGTTATCTTTGTTTTGAGAGAGGTAATGGGATTGCGGTTTAGAATTTTGTAAGATGTATCAGATAGTAAGACCTCCATCTTCGCATTATAATCTTCAGTGTTCATTACCACAGTAGAATTTCCCTTGTTAGCTTTGAGAACGACAATACCTTTGTTCTTCTTTAATGCTTTAGCTGCCTCTCTCTCTGCTTTGTTGATGTTGGAGCGAGGCGGTTTCGCTCTTCTTAAAATACAAGACATCCTGTCGGATGATTTCTGCATATTTTCTGGGAAGTTTTTGGATTGCTGCTTTCACTCCACATATTATCTCCTCAACAGGTATTTGTTTAGGGGCTACGGCGAAGTTAAAACCTTTCTTTAGTAAGGATGTGGTCTGTTTATCCAGTTGTATGTTGCTAAGCTTTACGATTACTTTGTCCGTAGCCAATTGTTTCGAAGACTGCTTAGGCACTAGCTTATCATATTTGGCAGATTGTTTAGCTGTTGCTTGTTCCAGTGTATTGTGTGCTTGTCTCGTAGTGATAGCGTCGATTTTTTCCCACAATGTTGGCTCCAGCGTGTTCTCCAGTTTTATGTGTAGGGTGTACAGCCTTGATCCTGTGCTATCTAAATCTGTCCTAACTCTTTGTATTTCGGATCTTAATAAGCCCAGACTGGCATTGTTGAGAATTCTGTTGTTATGATGATTTCTAAGATGGTGTTTAATGTGGACACAGTTAGGTAAGACCTTCGGTTCTTAGTGCGACTTTTACTCTGATGATGCAAGCTGCAAGGTCTTGCGAAACGTTAGTGAATATGGATGCACAAACAGAAAAACGGCCATATCTGCCTAAGTATCCTCGTTCTTAAGATACTCACACTACACGAGCCACCAAAGAGCATGACCATCCCGCGGGTTTTTGCTCGACTTCACAAGATGCAAGGCACATTAAGCCAGAAAATGCTGGGTGTTCCTATACAAATACTACGCTGTCTAAGCCGAAATTCTATGTTAAGAAGAATAATTCGAGTAACCGCGAAAGCCTCAAACAGTATATAGCTCCATGCAATCCAAATCATTTGATAAACAATGTCAAATGTAATTCTTCAATAAACTTAATTTACTATTTTTCTCTATGTATTCTCCTTTGTAGATTAGTCCTGCTTTTAGTTTAGTTTTTCACCATATACTTGTTATTTTCCTCCATTCTATATCTCATCTTCTTAAATTAAATTCCATTTCTATTTCACCACGCAAATTTAGTCTTAATATCAACACTTCTAATTTCCAAACATCTTCCTTTTCATATAATCAAAATAATAGGGTTTATTTTATAGTTTTAAATTACACCAAATTAATTACAGCTTTACATTTTTCAATATTTCTTATTTTAATAATGAAAACAAAGTTCTTAACGATATCATATTTTCTCCTTCCGAGACACGATATCTTTACTTATTGATTTCTACCTACTACGTCTATTTCGATTAAGTGTTTGTTATTACCTTCAAATTTCATATTTAGGTATTACATTATATTCGAATCCATCTGTTTCTCAATTAGCCATATTTTATTCAATTATAAATTCTATTTTCTTTTTTAATTACATACCCATTATTCATATTCCCAATTCATATTCAAATTGATCCCTATAATATTCAACTATTGTAATACCTTAATCCTATTTTAAAATTGATTTTTATAACCCTTTATTTATATCATTACAATATATTACATACATGATGCTGACGATAAGGTTGAATTTCTTACAATAAATTAATTAATCTTTTTAACAAGCATGCTCTATGGCGATTCATAAGTTTTAAGAAAAAACTTGTCCCGTGGCTGACAGATACAATTAGATTGTTAATGAAATTAAGGGATCTAGCAAAAAGGAATTATAAAAAACACCCAAATGAGGGTGCTTGGGATTATTAAAAACTGCTCCGTAATAATACAAACTTAGCAGTCAGAAATGAAAAACATTCTTACTTTAAATTTAAGGCTACTCATGTCAGCAGCAAAGACATGTGGAATGAACTGAAAAGGATGAATGTGGGTAGTTCAAATTCTAATAAAAATTAAAATAATTCTTATATTCTGAATGTAAATGAAATTAATAAGTATGTTATAAATAGTATACCTAATTTACTAGTTGACGTAGACTTATACAGGGTGAGTCAGAAGAAACGGACCAAACTGCAGGAGTGTATTATACACGTGAAAATAATGTAAAAAAACTCAAATGTTGTTATCCGATTTTCATTTGTTTTCAAGATACAGCGTCATAAAAAATCCCCATACGCGTTATTTTTATTTTAGTGTTTGTAATAAGTGGTGCATTTATCGATTGTTTGCAAATGATTACGTCTTAAATTAACAAAAATGTCGATTTTTTTACAAAAAGTTGTTTTTTGTAATGCTATAACTTGTAAAAAAAAATGAAAATCGGATAACAATATTTGAGTTTTTTTTTCATTATTTTCACGTGTATACTACACTCCTGGAGTTTTGTCCGTTCTTTCCGACTCACCCTGTATACGTTTTACTGAAATAATGTATTAGTAGAAGTATTTTTGGAGGAACCAGGAAGAAAGGATGGAACAATCATGTAGAAAAAATGCAAGATAACTGGCTTGAAAAAATCTGCAAGAACTGTAAACCCCCTGGAAGTAGACTGCCTGAACGACCTCCCAAACGGTTGGCAGAGAGCTGGATATCATTATCAGTAGAATAAAAAGGTCAAGCCAAACAGGAGAAATCCTAGGCAAAAGAGAAAGAAGAAGAAGAAGACGATTTTTGGAGTTTGAACCTGTACCCACTGACGAAATTATAAAAATAATTAATACCTACATTAAAAACAAATTTAGTAGGTCCAGATGGATTAAATGTTAAAATGTTAAAACTGTGTTGCCCTCACATCGGCCAATACCTGGTTCACATGATTAATACACGTAGTTGCATTATGCAAAATGCGTATCCTAATTTATGGAAATCTGCAACTGTAGTTACCTTGCCTAAAGTTGAACGTGCTGTTGAACTAAAATATTTCAGACGGATTAGCATGCTGCTCACAATGTCTAAAATTTTCGACAAAATAATACTCAATTACCTAACCACTTACAAAAATATAAATTAATACCTGAACGCCAATCAAGTTTTCGACCAGCGCATAGTTGTACAACAGCTTTACTGCATGTAACTGATGGTGTACTCGAGTCATATGATAATGGTAATTATACAATGTTGACATTGTTGGACTTCAGTAAAGCATTGGAGTTCCTAGCAAGCAGTTGGACAGAGCACATGTGCCGTGTGACCGTGACGTGATAGTACTATCATTTTATGGATAATCTGATAAGTATTAAACTTAGTTATTTTGTTTGCTATTTATACATTTATATTACTTTGTGAAACATATCTTACAAAGACTATTCGTAAAGTTACCAATTTGCCATGCAACCTGCCGAGGCCGCTCTAGGCTTCGAGGGCGGCATGGTGCTTAAATATAATTATAATTATACTTATAATTCTAATAAAATTCCCAGCTACATGCTAAATAATTCCTACTTTAATCAACAAACACCAGGAATGGGAAACCTGCAATTCTTACCACATTATCAATTTATAAACAACATCTTGCCACAAATGTTATTGGGTTCGCACCCTAGTACATCAACACATGATACATCTTTAACATCAAATGCTGCTTCCCAACAACCTGTAAGTGATATTCATACGTAGGTACCAAAGAAAATCCGTGGCAGAATGTAACCAGGAAATACAAACGGAAAGGTGTGCAAGATTCCCCAAATCCAAGCCAATCCAAAGTATCACAAGCTGCAAGTCAATCAAATAGATTTAGTCTACTATCAAATGAAAATACCACAGTTGAAGAAACAGGCACATCAACAGCAAACAATGTAACTCCCAATTTTATACACGGAGTCGAAAACTACCCCGACATGATAATATGTTTAAAGTATGTTTTGAAGCCAGAAGAATATTCATCAACAACCATGGATTGATAATGTTGTTAAAATAAATGTATCTTCGATTGATAAATACCGCAAATTAGGTAAATTCCTACAAGACAAAAAATAGTACATCACACGTATCAGTTAAAACAGGAAAAAGCATATGGCGTAGTAATTATAGATCTACATCCTACCATCCCTACTCATGAAATAAAAACCGAATTGGAGAAACTAAATCATAAAATCAGAAATGTATGTAACATAAAGAGCAGGATTAACAAATCACCACTGCCTATATTCTTTGTCGATATTGAACCGGTAGGAAATAACAAAACAATATATGATTTAAAATTTCTACTAAATATGGTCATCAAGGTTGAACCCCCAAAAAACGCACTGAGTCCGTACAATGCGTGAGATGCCAAGCGTATGGTCATACAAAGACATACTCTTTTAAACCATATGCGTGTGTCAAAAGTGGAAAAAAACACAACTCAACAACATGTGCAAAAACAAAGGACACTGCGGCAGCGTGTGCATTGTGCGAAGGAAATCACCCCGCAAGTTATAAAAAGTGCAGACTCTATCAAGACCTTTTTCAAAAGAGAAAGACTATTCTATCAATATATCAAAACACCACAAATGCTCAAACAGTAAACATTGAATCAGCTGCAACCCATTCACAGCCACAATCACAAACTGAAACGACTTGCCAAAATTTTGGAGAAATTTAAAAATATGTTTCAGCAACTCATGTACCAAAACAGGATGGACCTTTCTATGCTTACTACTGTCGTCAACAAGTTAACTTCATAATGGCGGGTTTTATTCGAATAGTACAGTGGAATGGCAATGGCTTGCAACAGCTTAAAGAAGAAGTAATCACCTTTCTGAAATCGAACAAAATTGACGTCATGCTTATATTCGAGGTTCATTTCATTGATAGAACTTATATTAAAATCACAGAATATGAAATTTATCATACCAAATATCCAGACAGAACGGCGCATGCCGAAACTGCAATCATCATAGTACATATAACACATCATGAACTAGCATCATTTGAAAAAGACTATTTACAGGTCACCACTGTCCAAGTGAACAATCTGCCTAGCCCTGTGACACTGTCATCGATTTACTACCCACCGAGACACAACATTCCTCAAGAAAAATTAACACACTTCTTTGAAACTCTGGATCGCGATTCATATTTGGAGGGGACTTCAATTCGAAACATACTTACTGGGGAAGCAGACTGAATACCACCAGAGATAGGGTGCTTTATAGAGTTATCCAAGACAAAAAATATATGCCCATATCCACTGGAAAACCCACCGACAGACAATAGAAAGATTCCAGACTTACTGGATTTATTCATTACTAATGGAATATCCAATAACTGCGTCAAAATCGAAGATAGCTATGATTTGTCGTCACATTATTTCCCAATAATCCTAACAATAAGTGCTACTATTATAAGTAAAAAAACAACCCTTATTAACAGAAATACAAACTAACACATTCCGAGAATACATATTGCACCATCTAAACTTAAACATAAGAATAAAAACACTCGATGAACTAGAAGAGGCCTCAAATCACTTAATCACAATCATTCAGCACACAGGATGGAACTCTACGCCCTTACAACACCTTAAAGATCAGAACAACATCCCATTGCAGATAAAAGAACTAATAGCTCTAAAATGCAAAGCGGGAGCTACTTGGCAGAACACTCATAATACGAGTATAATAGATAAAAGAAAGTATAACTGCTTAGCTAATAAACTAAAGCAATCACTTAAAAGCCTGCGTAATGAACAATTCAAACAGTATCTAACAAATCCAGCAGCTAGAAATCAATCCATCTGGAAAGCCACCAAAAGTTTCAAAAGACCTAAAAAATCTATCCCGCTAATAAGTAGCGAAACAGGTAACTGGGCTAGATCAGAGCTTGAAAAGGCCGAAACATTTGCCGGTACCTTGCTGAAGTTTACAAACCTCATACTGTACACGTAAATGATGAAATTGATGAGTAGCGAGGTACTCATCAATTTTCCCTTTCAACTATCCCTGCTTATCAGAGCCATCCCGCCTTCAGAGATAAGCAATGGAATCAGATGTTTAAACAGCTATAAATCTCCTGGATATGATCTAATAACTGGAAAGATGTTAAAAAAGTTACTTACCCAAAAAGGCAATAACATCATTAACAATAATATTTAATTTCATCTTACGCCTAACATATTGGCCAATCCAACTAAAATTTGCTCAAATCATCATGATTTTAAAACCAGGCAAACCTCCCAACGAGACTACCTCATATATACCTATCAGCCTTCTCCCAGTTATTTCCAAATTATTAGAAAAGCTTTTACTAAGAAGACTTCAAAAAGATTCATTGCTAGAAGATTGCATTCCTAAACACCAAATTTGGTTTTCGGCATGCACACTCGACTATACAACCTTGTCATCGGGTCACCGATGCTATGAATAAAAACTTCGAGAAGAAACAGTACTGTTCTGAAGTGTTTTTAGACATAGAGCAAGCCTTTGATGGGGCATGGCATAAGGTTCTCCTATTTAAAATCAAAACTAGTCTTGCCTATCAATACTGATACCGCTGGGTATAATTTCTTTCATGTTTTAATTATCGTCAAACAATTAGCTTATAGAAATTACTGTATTAAGTTTTAATTTTCTGATTGATAATAAACTTGATATTAAAAAAAGTAAAGCATTGACACCTGGAGTCATAGATTACTCCTGGGAATACTACATTATGTTAGTCTAGGCAATGCTGAAATTAATTTAATAAAAAATTATTATCAACATAATAGAAGTCAAAGTGTGAATGTAGATGATATCACATCCCACCCTTTAGCTGTTGCGAGAGGTGTGCCCCAGGGGTCCATCTTGGAACCCTAGTTGTTTACTGTATACACTAGTAAGTTTCATAAACATATAAAATATTGTAACGTTCATATGTATGCGGACGACATGCAACTTTATTGTTCTTCTAGCAAAGAAGATATTGATAAAGCAACACACAATATAAATCGAGACCTTGCTAGCATTTCACGCCCTTGACAGCAGCTTGCCCTTACCTTGAACCCCACAAAGTCCTGTGTACTTTTGCTAGTAAAAATGTTGATAGCGAGAAATTTTGTCTACTATAAAAATAGATAATGCCGATATACATTTTGTGAAAAAAGTAAAGAACTTCGGATTGGTTATTGATAAATCGTTTAGATTTAAAGGCCATTTTTGCAAAAGTATACAAAAAGCTTACTGCAACTTAAAACTTCTGTATCCGCATAGGCTATACTTAAGTGTAAAAATTAAGACTGCTGTGTGAGGCGCTTGCATAGTTCTATTGTCCCATTTTACATACTGTGCTTCCGTATATAGACTCTGCCTGGATCAGGAAACTGCGTTAAGCACACAGCTGGTGCAAAATACTTGTTCACATTTCATTTATGGTATCTCTAAGTTTGCGCATGTATCACATAAATTGAAAGATACAGTTTGGCTCAACATGAGCAACAGGCGGTATCTAAGATCTTCAATTTTATGTCACAAAATTATAACTGAAAAAAAGTCGCCTTACCTTTATACAACAAAATTACATTTAGGACGGATGTGCATAACATAATCTTACTTTTCAGAGGTATATTAGCAATCCCACAACTC
This sequence comes from Agriotes lineatus, assembly GCA_940337035.1. Lineage (NCBI taxonomy): Eukaryota > Metazoa > Arthropoda > Insecta > Coleoptera > Elateridae > Agriotes > Agriotes lineatus. The sequence continues at coordinate 14,644,723 of OW679194.1, read as the reverse complement.
AAAACTGTATTGTATCAGCGGCCCTTTAGAAAAAATTATAATGAGATTCCTTCGTCGGCGTCGTTGAAAGAATGTTCGTTTATTTGTCTCGGTTGCAGTGATATATTGCAACTTTCTACACGAATGTTTTAGTACATAATATTTTCTGTTTTATTAATTGTAGTGTAAACAAACTATTTTATTAACGTATATTAAATTGTTGGCTTAGTTAGCTTTTTTGTATTTTTTTCATGGTGTTAGTGGAAGAACGGTTCTTTACTGAACTAATACCTTGGGGTTCCTTACTGTCCTGACATTTTATCTATTTTGAAATTTAAAAATTATGTTCTGAATTTGTATTCTATATTTATGTTTTTGTATATTTACTTTATTATTCTATTTATACAAAATAATATCAAATTCTGTTACTATTCTGTTATTTTTGTTTTACAGTATAGAATAAATTTATATTATTATTATTATTATATAGTGGCATTTGTAATCCATATGTTAGTATGCATGAAAAAGCACTCTTGTTTTAAAATACCCTAAATTCCTTATAAGAAAATTAAAAGGTAACAAAAGGATTAACTGTTATTTTCTACTAATTGCAATCGACTGTTCTAGAACATAAATTAAAGCTGCTGGAGGATTTAATCTTCTGCAAGAAAGGGTTGGCCCATTGGCGTAAAAAAGATATTGATTTTTGGCCAGAAGCTTCTCTATTTCAGGAGTGGAACAGGAGAAACGGGATTATTTACATAAGATGATATTAAATTACATTTATAGGGTAAAGTATATATTTATGTAAAGTTTAGACCTTATCGTGTGTGTGAAAGACAAATATTGTTTTAAAATAGTATATTTAGATTTACTAATTAATTACCATTGTTTCAATAGGAGAAATGCCTATACACACACGCAGACGCCGACTGAAAAGGTTAGTTCTGGAGTTTTTTTAAGACATTCACAAAATATGAAAAATAATTACTTAAAATTTACATCGTGATGCAAATGGTTGCATATAATATTGCATTACATTCTATAAAATTAAAACATAATTGTAAGAATAAAATAACAGTGATAACTGCAGTCGATCTCGCCTTTACAAAGTAAATATAAATTTAATTGGTAAATTAAACTAAAAGTTTCTCCTTAAAAACTTTACCACGCCGGAGATGCACGGGGCAGCTTTTATGAACAAAGTAATTGAAACGATAATTAACATCAGCTGCATTTTAAAATGCCTAGTTGTGCAATTGCTGCCTTCTTAATAATTATTTTAACTACCCGTAAACATAATTTGCTAAAACTGGAGAATTTAGTGTTGCTTCCTGTTAAAGTGTAGAAATGTGTCTAGTTAACAATTGCTGTTTGGAGCATAGGTAAGCACTTCGAGATATCCTAGCTGAATCTGTACTAATTTTCAACTAGTCATGAGTCCTTATCCACTCTATCGGTCACTCTATATCAACACCTCATTCCAGGACTCCGGCGCTAATAGATTATTCGAGGCTGTTTAGCTTGCGTTAAAGATTATGATTGTTTACCCCTTTCCCCTCTTATGGCGAATTTTAACGTTAAAGAATTCTACAGTAATAAGTGCAGGTGGCTCAGAGGCATGAGCCTGTGGTTCTAGACCGGAAAATATGGCTTCAAATGCCAGTAACTTCAACGGCTATAAAAACCTTGTGTCAACTTCACTGCGATTTCTCAATCGGGCTTTGGCAACCGTGGAGAAAAATATTCTCAAAAAATGTTCATCTCTTGTGGTATTACCCTTGATAGTTACCTACATCTGAGGAAAACCTATCATATTTTTCTCCAAATTCAAACAAAACTAATTTTTGCGAGCGAAATTTTTGCTATCTGGTTTTATATAAAGTTATTGATACAGAATTTATAAAAGTGAAAGAAAAGATATTGCCTAAACTATACAATTTTTGTAAAACTGCGCATTACCAGTACTGACTGATCCCGCTTCTTATTTTTAAAAATTTTGTATCGGTTTGTACCTGATTTTTCGCCGATTAATCTTTAATATTAGTAGTTAGTAGTTATTTTAAGTTATTTAGGTCGTAATATTGTATTATGACTGTTACATGTGTTTAGTATAAAGTTTATTTAATTTGATTATTGACTTCTATATTTAATAATTACAAATGTGCTTCAATTTAATGTGTTTCTTATTTTTCTTAGTTTTATCTCATTTACCGATAACGGTGTCGAGAGGTATTGTGTTTCTGATGTCCACAAATATTACAAATCGGTTCCACAACAAGGAGAACTAAAGAATAATGGACGCACTGGATTAGGATCGTAAAACTGATAAGCTCTTTACATTTTTACTTGATTTTTTTATTAATAAGTGCCTGTTCAACAAATACATGTTATTTATGACATCGATATCTATAGTTAAATAAACAATTTAAGCTTAAGTGAAGATTTCCTATTTATGATAGGATACAGTTGAGCTAGTCTCGCATAGGCTTGGTTGAGTTTGAGATTTACATGAAGTTTCCAGGTGAGTCGTGTATCAAGAAGTATTTTTACTTGCTCTGACCAGCAGCATTGCATTCCAATTTGGAGCAGAATTACCTATGCAACTAAAAATTAAAAACTTGTTTGGGAATTCAATCAAATTCTATTTTACTGTACATCTCGCGGATGGTATCAAAAGTTGAGAAATTTTACACTGCTGGTGGTCTGAAAATTGGAAATAAATCTGATTGTAAAATTTTGAATTATCGCATTTATTATGAAGAATTTACATTTGAACATTCAAATGTTATTAATAAAAAACTATCCGATTAAACAAAAAATAACAAATTACTTCATCTCCCAGCCAAGCAGCAAAGAATGTGCCAAATCTGAAATTAAAATATTGAGCGTTCTGCAAGATGTCGTTGAAAAACCAAATTTCGTTGTTTATTGCAAATTTTTTTAAAATCAGAATCTAAAAAACTTAACCAAAGTGGTTGATGCAAAACAGTTATTTAAAAATCCTAAAAGTCATCTGCTTGTGGTCATTTTTGTCGCGTCTGCTTTTAGAGGCTACCCTGTCCTTACGTAAGTCAGTATTTACTAAATGAGTGTGAAGTATATTTTATTATTAATAATAATAATAGTTTATTGTCTTAGTGCCAATTACATTTTGGCGTAGAAAGAATATATACAAAGACTACTGCAACAGTTCGCCTATACCGTAATAACATTTCTTTTGTTAAGTTATTGCTCAGGTTTTGCTTAAATATTATAAAAATGAAATCCGGCACCGCGTGTGGCTTTATGAGCGTTACCGTTTTTGCCATTTACAATTTTCCACAGCAGTTTGGATTTATTTATTGCAGAATTGATTAAATTTGCATAATAATTCTTAGCATTTCTGATAATGCGCCTTTACTGTTTTTTTTTTATTTTCTAGATGACACAATCTTGCAGTGTCAGTTTTTATCATACGCATTGTAACAAAACAGTTTTTTAGTTCCTCTTCTAGCATTATATTTCATTATTTACCCAGGGAACGCTTCTACACTTATACGCTTTGTATTCGCGTCTCATCAGTGGGCATGCAGTATTTACACACCATTGAAAAGATTCTAGAAACTCATTGCAGAACCAATTGACATCACCATAAAGCATATCGTCCAAGTCGATTTCACGTACTAGGCTTTTCAGTAAATTAAGGTTTTCTGGTCGAACTTCTCTGGTATGTTTTGATATAAGTTTTGTGGATGAAAGCAATTTGAGGTTTATATTTATTTGTTTGATGCAAGCTAAGTGATCGGACACATTTGCATTAAATAATGAAAATTTAAACATGTTTTGAAGGAAAGATGCAATTAAGTAATCGATAGCCGATTTTATAGCGTTTCTGTATATGAATATTCGCATGGGTTCACCATTTTTGTTCACCAAGCGGAATGATTGGAAAATATCCGATTATATTTGCGAGTTAAGTGATTTAGATAGGAAGTCATATTTGTTTTTGTTAATTGAAATTATAACTGATGAAGAATTGATGTGCATTTCTACACTTTGACTATTTATTGTTGGGCAACCAGTCATATTTTGATTTGACTAATACCATAACACTACGATGTTCATGGCTAGTTCGGGTGTTACATGACCCAACACGGTAGCCATCAAGCTGTATGTACTTAACGCTCTCATTCGAAAGCCATGTTTCATTTAAACACAAAATTGTTGGTTTATGCGTTTACTTCAATGTAATTAATATTGTTCCTAATAGATGGTACATTTAGGTGAACAATTTTGATGTGCTTCGAATGAGTTTGGTCAGCCTTTTTAAGGGGTCTGTTGTGCTTTCACCCGAAAAAATTATTTAGTTTGGTTCCCTTAGACCAAATAGCTGGATCGAAGACTGCATCAACATACACTGGGTTTGAACAGAACAAGACGTTACTACTACATTTGGGGCAAAGTGGTCGATTACTTGTTTGTCAGTTGTTTCAGGTAGCAACTTTGAAACGTGCAGTGTTGCAGGTGAGACAACGGCTTTTAATTTAGAATTAGCGAAGTTTTCGTCGAGTGTTTCTATAATGGGTTGACGTCTTCGTTTAGTAGGTCTATGGGATGTGACAGTACTCCAGTTTTTCTGTTCTTCATTCTTCATCATCACAAGCTTTTTCCGTTTCTGATATTAAAACTCCAATTGCTACTTCTATTGTTGTGACCTTTGATTTCGACTTCATCATATTTTCAGCATGCGATGGGCCATTTATCTCGTTGGGTCATATTTCAGCTGTTTTACTTTAATTAAAGAAGTCTATTTTATTTTTAACTTTATTTTGTTTATTTGAATTTGGAGCTATACCGTCAGATGGCACTGTAGGTAAAGAAACTTGTTCCCGTTGTTTACTTCCAGTTAGGCGTTTAATTAAATTAATTAGATTTCTTTGCTCCTTTAATGACCTTATCGTTTCTTGTAGAGATGCTATTGTGATATCTTTCTGCTAAATTATTTCTCTTAAATACTGTCCTTCACTGGCTTAAAAGTCGTTAACTGGTTCGAGGTTATCACACGTGTTTACATCCGTAAACGCATTGTCTAAATTTTCACAACAGTTTATGATATTGTCATCGATCATAGTAACATTTTTCAGATATTCGACACATCCAGAATGTATCAGAGAACCACATGTCACACACTTCAGATCGGTAACAGGCACAGTATTGCACTTTTTACACCGTTTTATAACGGGACTATTATTATTGCCAATACCCGGCGCCATTCTCAATACAATAATTGTTACAACTTAGTAAAATTTATATTAAAAGGGATCTAAACCAGTTTTCGTTCATTTTTCATGACCAGGTACTTCTAATATGTTTCAGCAATTTTCAATACACATAATTCATGAAACCATAAAATGGTTAGGTAATACGTGTTTCACAATAAATGTCGCTGGGCTGTTTAAACCGTTAATATTACGTAGCTAACGTGATTTTCCGCAAAGCTTGCCCAACATTTCCATTCTAATACAGTGCAGTTAAGGATGCACTAAATTGCGGCGTAATTCCTGGCTTGGCGAGCGAATATCCTAAAATAGGGCACGTTGTCCTTATTAATATGTCAAATAATTTAAATCATAGCCGGCACAGGTTGCGCATTTAAGCCACAGTCGATTCTCTTCCCTGAAACCGACCGGTTTCCGACACGCAAACCAACCGATCTAACAATTACCATAATGTGGTGAGAATATTTCAAATTCCGTTGAAACCAACTCCAGTTATGCGAGGGGACAGAAGCAACTTTTCCTGCCTTTTGATATAATCGAGATATTTATTTAAATTTTATTTGTTCAAAACATGACTAAAATTGTGATTTGTTTCTAGAGATATATATATAACAAGAGATATTTTTGTTCTAATATAATCAACTCGTTATTTTAAACCCATTTTTTGCAATATTTGAACAAAAAATATGATAATATGCTAATGCGCATAAAATAAAGTTTTCTCTCGAGTAACGGTAGAGTATGAAACCTCATTTTTTAGAAATATCAAACACTGTCTGTTAGCTCAATAACTCGTGTAAATGTTGAAATTTTTGATTTAATTGTTTGTAATAAAGGTTAACTGGCTGGGTCGTAATTTAGTTTTCACTGCATGACCGGCTCTACGAGGATTCAGTAGTAGACACGGGGACGAAGAAAATTTGTAATTCCCTCATTTGTATTCTTGGATATTAAGAAATTATAAAGTTTTTTCAGCTCGTTTGAGGCGCATTTTAAATTAGTAGCGTTATCTGACATTGTTCAAATAGGTATATCTCTGCAACCAATGAAACGCTTTAGCACAGATATAAATTCATTTGCAGTAAGATCGGTAACTACCTCCGCATGCATAACTTTGGTCATCAAGCAAATAAACAAATCTAAGATTGTTTCGCACCACAAAGTTTTCGATCTTTGATCAAGGTAGGACCCGCGTAATCAATACCTACGTAGGAAAATGCTGGGGTGCCAGCTTGTAATTGTTTAGCGGGAAATCGCCCATCAGAGGGTCGTAGGCTCTTGAATTAACTCGAAAACATTTAATGCAATTATGAATAATTTACTTAGCTTAAGTCCTACCCGATATAGGCCACTAATGTTCGCGTATAACGGCTACTAACTGTTCAGGACCACAATGCAGTAGAAGTCAGAATTGCGTTCTCCGCCTCCTACTCTTAAAATGTCATTGCCCAAGAATGGATTAAGAAATAAAATGTTATTTTTAAAGGTTGCTTATTCTTCAATAGCTTTCTTTCCTCAGAAAATGTTTCAGATTGACACAATCTTACTAAAACATGTAAAGCGTTTTTCAATTCCAAAGTCTGCAAATTTCCATCGGATTGATCAGCTGTTGAAAGCTTGCAATTATTTTTTAGACAAATTATGTAGGCAACAACGCGCTCTAATTTACTAAAAGGGAAAAACTGAGTAAAAATGGTAGAAGCTTGAATGTTGAGAAAATTTACACTGTACTCAACACTTCTTTTAAACTCAGAAAAAGGCGTATCACTACATTTGTGATCTGGCCATTGATCTGGAATTGAAGTAAGAAATGATGGATCCTTAAAAACCAAATCCGCTGGATTTTCTGTAGACGAAACATAAAACCAATCTTGGGATTTAGACATTTCCTGAAATTATACTATTCTGTTTGAAACAAAAATTTTGTATTTGTTTGGGGTTGACCTTAACCAGTTCAAAATTATAGTGCAATAAGACCAAAATGTGGGAAAGGAAAGATTAATCGAATTTGTAATCTTCTGCAATAATTCTGCAAGAAGCAGTGTGCTATGTGAACAAGCTACTCGTGATTTTCAGAGCAATAATTGTGCAGAAACATTTTGATAACAGCTAGTATATCTAATATACACAAAAGCATCGTGTGCAATTGAACCGCTGACTTTTTGGTAGAAGCACATCTAGAAATGTTGATTTCGCTTAGTAATGGTAGATGCGATTTAAAGCAGAGTTTTCATAGTACACAATAAACCTTTCTAGTTTTATTCTCCTATAAATTTTGTATTTCGTGGGGAATTCTTTCTTCAGAAGTCATTTCTCGTCACTTTGTGGCCTAGGTCGTCGCAGGGGTTCTCACAAAGGTTTTAAAAGTAACTCACAAACTTTGCAATAACTTGAAGGATGTCGACATCCGGGACTATAAGCTCTTCCAAATAGCTCGCGGGCATAGTAATCTTCGAAGAATTTTGTTTACATCCGTGATTGTTCATTGTCTGGGAAGCCTATGAAACTAAGTAGTTAAAATATTACCAAATTCCGCAATAACAGGCAATGGGCAGCACTGTATATAAAGAATTTGCAACGTTGCAGCTCACTTTATTACTTAATCGGCAATCAGTGAGATTATCGTAGCTGTTCATGCCATATTTGTACATTTACGTTTGAATATTAAATCAGTTTGTTGACCTACTCCATATTGTATTGATTTTGGTGTGAGTGCAACAACAAACTAAACCTTCACCTGTTTTTTACATGCTTCTCAAGAAACATCTCGCTCGAATTTAATGTAGATATAGTAGACACGGTTTTTTCAATATTCTGATGAAATTCAACTCCTGAGAGGGTATTTTAGGTGTACGGTCTATTTTTTTCAACTCTGCGTTTGTATAGCGCAAACACGGGCACAGCAAGGTTTCCATCTGTTGGGAACTTGCTTGAAATCGTCCAGAATTTTGCATTGTTTGAAGTCAATAGGCTAATTCTTAAGCCTGAACTCAGTACTGAATGTTGTAAGGATCGGGTACTTTCAAAAGTTACATTTTATTTTATTTTCAGGTAAAACAAGTAGAGACAGGTAAATGAATTATTAGTAATTAGAGGTGAGCAATTATAAACACTAAACACAAGTTTTAATTTGTTCTGTGTTTTGTGTATGAAGATATTTTTTGCAGGTGTCTGGAGCTTTAGTGGAGTCTGGATGTTGTAATATTATTTCGTTTAGCAGAGGGCGGGACGGTTCGTAATAAAAAGGCTTAATAGGGTAGATAGGATTCTAAATTATCACATGGAGAGTAGGCGAAATGGGAATGCCACACTGCGGTGAAAACAAACAACCGATAACTAGGAGCTAATTTACCGTTATGACCTTTAAATAAAAAGACAGTTTCGGAAACACAGTACGAAATTTTAATAGAAAATAAGATGGGAAAACGTTTAACTGATGCTTTGGGGTTTGGAAGGGCAGCAATCAATTTAGATGCATCCATTTGTCGCCCTCCGGCAGCTTTTCTATGGGGCGGTTTCGATGAGTTGTATAAAACACATTTAAATCGGCCCATAAAGGAGAAGAAAGCAATTGAAAACGTGGTACCTCCGTGAATTATTGGGAGGAGTTCTGTAATAAATCATTCCTTGCCTAACTTTCTTTCTCTCAGTGGCGTCGCAGTAATTTTAGTGTTAGTAAGTTTATGATTTACACCAACTTCTTGTTTAACTTATATTTCTCTAAATGAATCACAATCTTACATCTCAGTATCTTAACTGTTTGTAGGTTCGTTGCTCACTCCAATTCCTTGGCTAACCTATAATTCTTTAAGTGAGTCTCTATCTGACATGGCAATATCTTAACTGTTAGTAAATTTGTAGTTCAATACTGCTCCTTGTCTACTTTCTGTGTCTCTAAGTGAATAGTCGTCTGACATCGCAGTAACTTAACTGTTAGTAGGATGGTGGTTCCCAACAACTGCTTGTTTATATTTTATTTCTCTAAGCGCATCTCAATCTGACATTGTAGTAGCTTAACTATTAAGAGGTTTGGGTTTTGCCCCAATTTTTTCCCTAATTGTTATATCCCCTAGGTAAGGCAGATTTTCTTTACTGCTAGCATTTTTCATAGTTTTACCACCACGCTAAGAGTGTCCTTATCGACGACGCCGCCATATTCTAAAGTAAATGTTGCGTTAGTTGTCTAAAACCATACCAAACTGCGTCTTGCGCAAATATAGCGTTCATAATGGCAACAGTATCTGTAGAAGTATATAGTGCATTAACACATATATTTAATAAATGATATTAAATCTACATGGCTGTGTTTCGTTTCGACAGGCGAAGCGAAGGTCTCCACCTCTGTACGACTTTAGTGAAGGTGTAATACGACAGACTCTTGGAATGATTGGCCGGAATCAAGGCAAAGAATGCCGTAATAATCGGAAAGAAAATAAAACAACATAGATCAACACACATTAAATCCAATCAGAGTGTGCACCCTTAGTGTCTTATTTTGCGATAAAAATTATATTTTTTGCCATTAGAAAATCTATCTAGTTCTTGGCACGAAATGCTGAACAACGTCTCTTTAATGTTCGACGTATGTGTTTCTCATAATAGTCGAACGCTCTTCCAGAAGAGGAACTAGAAAATGATAAAATTTTATTAGAAAATGATATTTTGGTAATTTGTAATCTTTCGTTTTCAAACTAAACTACAGAAACAGTGTAATCAGAACTATTAACTAAACTGTGAACTCAATATCTTAACCATATAGGAAAAAATCTGTAAATGGCTTTAGTCAGAACTTCCTTCGCAGGTGGACGTTGTGGCACTAAACAATTTTTAAAATCTAAGAAAACTAAGGGTAAAAATATCTTCACAATTACATTACATCAATTATAAAAAGTTTACCGCCAGTGGAGTTCTAGCTCCAGCGCCTGCAAATTCAATTTCAACGGCCGACCGATCGTTGTATGTGCCATTCAGCGCTCCTCGAATCTCCGATGCAGCTGAACTAAACACAACGCACTTATTTATTGCTCGTTTTTGCCTCTTACTACATTTTCCAGGTATCTGTTGAGTCCCATGTTCGCCAAGGATAAAGCCTGAGCTATGTGCAAATTATCACTTTTATCTATTTCTCTGTTAAAGCAAAAATTACCAAAATGTTAGTTTCTTAAAGTTATCTCCTGTATATGTTGCGTCCAAAATTTGCCCCATTTCATCAAGGGCAAAACTGAGTTATGTGCAAAGTAATACTTTCATTTAAGTATAGTTCTTGCGTTAAACTATAAATAGGCAAAATTTTTAAGGTGCTCAGTCTGTATATATTTTACCAACATTTTCTCGCTTTCATGCGAGGAAGGCTTAGAATCAAAATACAAAATATCGTCTGCTTTCAACAAATAGATTTTAAGTTACACCGGCAACAGGCACTCAGACAGACAGACAGAGAGAGAGGCAAACACACAGACAGATAGACGGAAAACCTGTTTTTCGTTTTCTAGGAACCCTAAAACATGAAGATCTAAAGAAACGTCTGAAGCTGATTGTTTCGTGATTACAATACTTACTTAGTCCTTTAGATGAGGGAAGTAAAAACGTTAAACTACTAACTGTCAAGGGTCCTTATATTATATAGTACGCAGTTGTCTCCTTATGCGCCGCATCAGCATTTGGACAGTGATGGCATCTATTCCTGTATTCTTTTGTAAAGTTCTACGCCTCACTTGCTTTTTATTTCGGCTTTCAGATCATTTTCGTAAATTCTAGTACTAAGCAAAATCCAAACTTCCTCGACAGGTCTAGCCTGAGGTACATTTAGGGTGTTGTCATATTTTGGAACATACAAATACCGTGCTCTTCTCTCCCTTCCCTTGCAAAGAGTTTCGCCTCTGGCGTGGTTAACACGTTGAGTTACCGTGCTCTTGTGCTCGGTCCAATCCCGGAAGTCGTTTGTTACTCATTATTGTTTCTTTCTAAATATAATTTGTAGTACGACCAATAGAATATCATTAAGAATATCATTTGGTTATAATTCGAATGCATGAAAATACAACTTGTCCTACGACCTCGGTGTATTTTCAGTTTTGGGATTATAACCCATAATGTTAATAAAAATCAGCGATAATAAGCATACTACTTATAATATTCTCTCCATTGTCGTGTTCTTCGTATCCGAAGATCGTTAGAGAGAGATAATATTACCAGTAAGAATATAATTCGTTGAATTTTGAGCCGATTCCTTTAAATCTAGTGCATTGGCTAATAGGAATTTCTACCATACTGACAATATAACGACTCGCGATTTTCGATTTGGTACAAGCTAACTTGGTTTTGTTTGGACTGTCACATAAAATAATTTAGAAATGTCAGTTGACTTTTTTTAGGTTATATCATGTGTTTTCAGCATAAAGCGCAACAAAAAGTGCGTTGGGGGCAAACATTGATCTGATATTGAAGTAATAAAATAGCTTTTAGGTTAGGTTGTGCGTTTTAAGTATAAAAAGCAACAAAAAGTGTGTTTTATCAAACACACTTTTTGTTAAATAAAATGATATTACACTCTGTCTGCTGTATATTTTAAATCAATATATCCTTTTCCTAAATATAATTCGTAGTACGCCGAATAATCTACAATCTTTTAATGCAAATGCAATAAAGTACTACTCGTCTTATGGCCTAGTATTTTCAGGTTTGGGTTTATAACTCATAATATTCATCGAAAAATCATCGACCATCTATGTGATCTACTGAACTACACTAATGATTAATATCTACTTTCTTAAGCAGACAGAAATCTTGGAAAAACCTTCTAAAAAATTATATTGATTATGCTCTACCGCGTTTTGTAAAAAAAATGAATTATACCGGTGATTCAGTTTTTGACACATTTAAGCTTCTTAACATTATACGACGTCAAGTAGGTTATTCGCTCGTTCTTGATATAGATATATGATATATGTGTTTGTTTGCAGACCCGGAAAATGGATTTTCAAAAGTAAACAAGCAAATTTAAGTGAAGACTATGAAACAGATTTTAAGCGGGTGGTACATAACATATCATTTTAATCAAATAACGTATATGAGACTGTAATTTAGTAGCCAAAACATGACGATAATAACAACAACGATATATTAGTTTTTGATTTGAATTGACAAAAAATAGAATTACGCACGTTATTTTACACCGATCTCCATTGCAGTTTCTTAATAATCTATTCTGTAATAAATAGATGGAACACTTCCAAACAAAAATGAAAAAACTAAAAATTCTTCCTCTCACTGATACACAATCTCTATCTTCTTTTGAGGGCTTCATCAAAATAAAACCTACTAAAGAGTTCCGAGCAGATTTCTAAACGTTTAGCAGTGCTATCTCGCCAACAATGAAAAGTTTAACAAATAAAAGGAAGTGATAAGCGCCGCGTCCCAAGGGATAACAACTGGTACAAAATTTCAAAGCTGGCGACTTGTATGTTTGCAGAGAATTGGGAACTTTCTGCTTAGGGAGTCGAACGTGCGCTCATGAAACTACCTCGCCGAGCGATGGATTTGCATAATTCATAGCTATCGTTGGGTTTTCTGAAGTAAAAGTAATAGCTGAGTGTACCACAATTTAAGCACTGGATATAAAGGAATTTGGCTAATGCTACGTTTTTGATGAAGATAAGCGATGAATAATGGAGGGTGTTGTTCGAATTTTATCTGCTTCTTGCACGACTTCATTCATGTTAGGATGTGTTGAGCTTTCATCGATGCGATGTAGATATCATTGTATCTATAAACTGTAACTTTCTAAATGGAATGATGCGGATGGAATATGAATAAAATCAATTCAGTGACACTTCAAAGCTGATATAGTTTTAGTAATTCTAGCAACGAGTTTCATTATCTGTGTAGCATATAACAGCTGTGTTTGATGAAAACGTGTTCAGATCTAATTGTAAGAAATACATTTACATGATGTAAGTAACATTATACCTTAAGAGCTGAACGTAAAAGCGTGCATTATTGAAAATGTAAAATTACAGTAATATTCTTAGTATTTAGATTGAATATGACACCTCTTTCGTAATGTTAAACGTATTTTAGACAATATTTAAATATAAAAATAAAATGTGCACACTATATACCACCTATACAACAAACTTCGTGTTCAGAAGTAGTTGTAGCTTTTTAATAGAGGTAATTTAAGTAATGCATTTTTTAAGGAATAATTAACTTAGTTGCAAACATTTCAAATTTAGTAGAACCGATCTTTAAGCCTCGTTTAGCAGATTTTCAACCTCGTTGAGTTGGCCTATATTATCATTAAAGAGGACCTTGTTAAAATATTCTTAATTTAGTTTATGAGACGTTCGATATATACAAAATGGCGTTTATCTCATTGCAAATGATCTTTAAGTAGTTAAAATGACTATAAATTTGGTTTTAATTCAGTTTATTTGACTTTAAATACGGCCAAAATTAATTATATTTTATCGAATTAAATATTGCTTAAACTACTTTTAACTAATTTAAGTAACTTTCAAATTATTTAAAGAGCTTTTCTTGTTTTAGTGTTTTAACTCTCGTAGAATCGACTTTTAAATTTCGTTTAACTGATTTTATTTTCAACCTCATTAAGTTGGTTTAGAGTATCTTCAAAAAGGACCTTGTAAGAATACTTGTAATCTGGTTTATGTGACTTTAAATACATCTAAAATGATTTTGATCGCATTAAATCGAATATGACATTGAAAATTACTTTTAACTAGTTAAAATATTTTTATTTGGTTGAATGTATGTCTCTTAATATCGTTAAAAAGATCTTAAATATCGTTGAAATCGTTGTAACATCTAGTTTAACCGATTTACAACCTCGCTAAAATGGCTTATAATATCATTAAAAAGAATCTGGCTAAATACTTTTAATCGAGTTTATGGGATTTTAAATATAAGGAAAACGACATCTGCGCCATTAAAACTATTAAGACTGCGACTTTGGACTGGTTAAAATATCTTTAAACTTTGCCAAAAAACTTGTAATCTCTTAATATCATTGAAAAGGTCTTAAATCTCGTTGAAACAATTTTAACATCTCGTTTAACCAAATTTCAACTTCGCTAAAATGGATTGTTAAAAATAATCTCTTGAAAATGATTTTAATATAGTTTATGGGACTTGACATATTCCCTAAATTACTTTTATTTCATAAAATAACATATTGTTTAACCTAGTTTGAATTCATTTAGGTAACTTTAAAATTTGTTAAAGAATTTTTCATCTTCGTTGGAAAGATTTTCAATCTCGTTGGACCGATCTGAAAATTTAGTTTGAGCGGTTTTCAGCCTCGTTAAAATAAAAAAAAGATCTCATACTAACGAAATGAATGTTCAGACCAAAAGCTCAAAAGGGGGTGTGGAATAATTTTTTAGAGTAAATAAATATCTGTAGTTCGCCTGATTTATAATATATTTTATAAACATTTTACGAAATAATACTTTTGACAGATCTGGCAGTTATGGTGCAGTGGTCTTATGTTTCTACTCTTCAACTGCATTGTAGAGATTGAGTTAAAATTGTGAAAGGAATTTCAATTGTACTTAATGCACTAGTGCATAAAAAGTTACCTTTGATTGTTACTATGGAGTTAATGCCAGTTTAAAACGTCAAAACTGAATGTAATACTTTTCATATACGTTAGGCGAACCGAAATATCGCCAAATCATTAGAACGAATAAGACATTGCTTAAATGACTTTTACCTCGTTGGAATAACTATAAAATTCGTGAAAGGACTTTTAATATTTTAATATCATTGACAAGATTCTAAATGTCGATGAACCGACCACAAAATCTCGTTTATCCAATTTCAACGTCGTTAAAGTGGCTTATAATATCACTAAAGAGAATGTCATTAAAACTTTTAATCTAGGTTCTGTGACCTTAAATATTGCCAAAATTGACCTTTGTTTCATCGAATAACATGTTGCTTAGACTACTTTTCACCAGTTAGCTTTAAAATTCGCTAAAGAAATTCAGATCTTTTAGTATCGTTTTGAAGATTTTAAATCTCTTTGGAACAACCTTAACATCTCGTTTAACCAAGTTTTAACATCGCTAAAATAACTTATAGTATCATTAAAATGAATATGGTTTAAATACTTTTAAAGTAGTGTAGCAGAGCCCATAAACCAGCGAGTGTGAAAGTCAATTATGAATATTGCTTTACTAAAAACACTAATAAAAGTGAAAATTAGGGGAGCAGTAGTTGTGTGTGATATGTGTCGTCAAGCAAAGAATAGGGTTATTAAAATATCCTTTTGTGTTATGCAACAATCCAATTGCATAGGGCAATAAACGAAACAAGCGTTCGACTCGGCTAACAATGGACCAGAGAAAAATGATAGCAAACTCTTGCCCGACGAATAATGGATAGTAAACCAAAACCGAAAAAATGGGATTCCTTTACGAGGCCAAAATGATAGCTCGTGCTCGGACTGAACAATCCTATTGTAGCAAACGGTTGGGGAATTATTTGCCTTGCACAAGCGACGTATATAAACGAATACACTCTGAGACTCCAGCATTGCATCTCCATTCGTCTTGCGTCTTTCTGACCAAGACAAGAGCGCGGTTCAGATACCTTAGCCTCTAATTACCAAATCAGTTTACGGCGAGCGTTTATACTTAATTCACTATTTGTATTTGTAATTTATGTTCGTAATTTGTGTTCTGATGAAAATAAAAGAAGCAATTGCAAACCACCTGTGCTGCGACCGAACAACATTAAAAAAACAACATAACTGTGCTGCGACCGAAAACATTAAATAAACAACATAAATTTTTTCTAAAGTAGTTTATGCGGCCTTGAATATTGCCAAAATGATTTTGAGCTCATGGAATAAAATACTGTTTAAACTACTTTTAACTCTTTTAAGTAACTTTAAAATTCCTTAAAGGCCTTTTAGTTTTCTTTAACTCCCTAGTGAATACACAGTTACTTGTGATTGTTACTGGAAATTAATAATGATAGTTTAAAACGTAAGAATTGAGAAAATACCTTTAATCTGTTTTACGCGAATTTACATATCGCTAAAAAGACATTTATCTCATTAAATCGAATGACACATTGCCTAAATGGCTTTCATCTCCTTGGAATAACTTTAAAATTTCTTAAAGGTCTTTGAACCTCTTAGTATCGTTGTAAGATTTTAAATCTCGATGAACCGACCTTAAAACCTCGTTTAACCGATTTTCAATCTAGTGACAGTGGCTTTTAGTATCACTAAAAGGAATGTTGTTAGTATATTTTTATTCTATTTTATGCAAGCTGAAATATCGAAAAAATTACTTATATCTTATAGAATAGAATATAGCTTAAACTACTTTTAACTCGTTTAAGTCACTTTTAAATTCGTTAAGCGTCGTTACATCTCTTAGTGTCGCTAAACATATTTGAAATAGCATTAGTAAAACCCCTATAATGTAGGTATGTATTAATTAATCGGAATAATTATAATTTTAAAGAATAGTGCTGTAATCTAAAATTGAAATAAAATCGCAACTGATACAGAAATTTGCTCGTCGCACGTAATCAGGTTTAAAGGTAAAGTTCACAGGAAAGGAGCAAACGAATTTTACAGGTCAACGTATTATTGGCTAAATATCGAAACTAGCTGATTAAGGCGATTGTTTAGTAACTTTACCACAAATCCGTAATGGGTATATTTCTGCAATATTTGACTTCCCATAAAATGTACAGTGACGCATATAATTGGCCTAACGGCTGTTGGCGGAGTGCAGGATAAAATAAAATAAAATCAAATAAATAACACTGATAATAATGACAAAATCTAATGTTTCGCTCACATGAGTATGAATCGAACTAAGACAGGACCAGAATATAATGTATGATCAAAAATTAATCTCATCTAGTATGGCTATGAAAGAACAAACTGCTGCCTTTAAAACTGGCTCCAATATATTTTATTTTTAGGTTACATTTAAGTTGAAGTGTCTATCCGACCGGCGCAAAGCTTATTTGTTGGACAATTACATTACTTTTACGTGCAAATTCATTTATTTCAATGTAATATTGTAATAAAATGGATAAAAAGAATATTTAATAATAAAATTTGACAGTTTGAATTAAATATAAGTATGTAAGCCAATTTTAAAGGCGTTGGTTTTGCACTTTCACAGCCATACTAGATGAGATTAATTTTTGATCATACTATATATTCTGGTCCTGTCTTAGTTCGATTCATACTCATGTGAGCGAAACATTAGATTTTGTCATTATTATCAGTGTTATTTATTTGATTTTATTTTATTTTATCCTGCACTCCGCCAACAGCCGTTAGGCCAATTATATGCGTCACTGTACATTTTATGGGAACTTCCAACCCCACTAAGGACTGTCATGATGTTATTATGACAACCGGGACCAACTTTTTTCCGTGATAGCCGTACCACGAGGTGCCGGGAGAAGCAGCCGTGGAAGTCCCATCCAAGTTCTGACCAGAGACAGCGTTGCTTAACTCTGCTGATCGAACGTGGACGCTTGTTCAAGCTACACCACCCGGGACCTATATTGCTTATCAAAAATTTAAGTGATCATACGGTAGTTACTAGAAACAATGCAGTGACAAAATTTTAATGATTTATTTACAAATAAAATACACTAACAGTAAAAAATGGAATCAGAGCTCAAGTGCATAGTTCCCATGGTAATTATTTATAAAATTAACAGAAATTCAATTTACACCAAACAAATTACGTTAACACTAATTACTAAACTAATTCGACATATATTTTCTAAATACCAAGGAAAGTGTCTCTAATTGGCATACTTCTTTTTCTTCTGGAATCTACGAATTCCGGCTGCAGCTCAAACATATAAAATTCTTTTAATTTTGGTAACATCTTAGTTTTCCAAAATTGTGTGTCCCTTTGAATAATTGCAATAGAAATTCCCTGCGGTGACCAAAAGAAACAAGAACACCTACTTTTTTTGCAGATATTTAATTAACTGTCCTTGTATCTGATAATAATAGAAAAGAGATCTTTTTAAGTATAATTTCCGGGAATTTAATTTTCTTCTGCCCCACTGATTCAAGTGGTGTACATTCCTTAGAAACGAAAGGGCATTTTACCCCAACAATAAAATCTTTTCCTATTAATCCGTCTGGGGAAGCCGAAAGAAAAGGTTTATTAGGGTCAATTAACTTATACATACCACATCGCACGACAGTTTTATCCATCTTTCGTTGAAAATCGTCTAATGCTCTACTTTCATTCTCATCATCATAGCAAGTTGCTGCATTACCCATAGAATCTTTATAAAGAATATCTTTCACAGCATTGACAGAAGATGTGGACTTTCTCATTCTGCATATTTTTCCAAATTTTGACGCTGTTAGTCGTTCAATATTTCTTGATGCCATCGATCGCTTCTGTGCTGTCCCAAAGTTTCAGTGGTAAGCTCTTCTAGATTGCAACCCAATAACTGCAGAAATGTTTCTTTGGCTTCCTTAAATTCATCGGCTGCCATATCTGGAATAACATTTCCAGAATCTGGACCATAATCCATATCCACTCAGCAATACGGCTAAAATTTTTATTACTTTTATCTCCACGTTTTTCGTTATTTAATGCAATTGTTCTTTTGCGTGCTTCGAAGTACTGTGATGTATATTTTGCAGATGATGCTGTTATTCGTTTTCTGATGATTTCACGGAAGCTACCTACATTATTATATGCTATTACTGCGCGCCTTCACAACGCGTTTGATAGGAATTTCTAAACGAATAAATACTTGTTTTTCACCAATAAATTTTGGGGGCTTGTGAATTGTGTTTGTAGCATTGTTTGTCACGTCATATATCAGACTATCTGAATGACTAGTAGCAAGCTGTACCGCCCTTATTAGATCTTCGAACAGCTCAGTTTTGGAAAAGCTAGGAAAATATTTTCTTCGTTCTGTTTCGGCCCTATAAAAAATATCCTCTTCCAAAACAAGAACTGTGCACTCCCAAAATACGTCGTAGCCCATTTCTACGACTTACGATATTCTACTGCTTTTGTAACTGTCCAAATCTCATTGAATTGTTACCAATAGCATTTTTAAATTTTGCATCAGTTTACGGCTTTTTTGAGCATTCTTTTAATTTCTGGCAGTAATTTCTTATAATATGATTCTTACATAAAATTTTTTAAATTCTCACGTTGGGACCATATGGCATCGACTCGCGCAATTTTCTATATACACTTCTGTCTCCATCGGCGACTAATTTTACATACTTTACTTTATGCCACACAGTGATATAGATTTTCTAAAACCTTCAGTAATAATTACTGTTACTTTTGTAAATATTTTAACCAGCCGTTTTGAGTTCCTACTTAACATGTCACTGTAAAAAAACTCCCCAAAAATGTACCTAAATATACATGCAAGTTTTATTACAGCATGCACTTTTTCCCAGCTGCTGTTTGCAAGTTGGGACCTACAAAGACATAGAGCAGAACGTGAAAATTTAAAAAAATTAGATATTTCAGTAAAAGGTGTGAAATATTGTTTTCGTTCGATATTGTCAACAAGCAATTTGCTGGAGGTTAATTTTTTTAAACTCCAGTAAATTTTCTTCGTCAATCTTTAATTCATTACATGTTTTCGTTGAAAATGGTGACAGACTAGCTTCACGAACCGTTAGAATTGTAATATGTGTAATTTTGTACTGTGGTGAAATCTTCAATAAACAGCATTGATTATAGAATGCCACACATTTTTTTCAGAGATTATTGTTTTCATTTTATCAATAAATGAATCCTCCGCTTTGGCACAAATTATAAAACAGTTTTAGTATATTTGTTTACGAGGTATAATTAAAAATACATGATACTTTGTGTTTAAAAGCCTCCCTTTTAGGCAACGTTAAGTGTTGGAGAGTCGACAAAATCAATATATATAACCTAAAGCGTAGAATGTGTTGTTTACTTGCACTATGAGTCGATATGTTGACCTCATAATGCCTCGGAGTATTAAATAACAACGAGAATATGAGTTAGAATTTGAATGTTAGACGTATTTTTTCTTCCTTTTAAATGGGTAATGTAGCTCATGTAAAGATATTTCAATCGAAACAAGTAACGATATAAGTAAAAATATTAACTCAGAGAAGATGCAGATTGCAGATATTTACGTAACTTGTACTGACACGACGAGTATGAAATTTTACAGAACGAGTATGAAATTTCTAGGATGAGCAAATCCTAGAAACCTTGGGAGTCCATTAAAGACAGTTGATATTAATATTATTGCACGATTGATCGAAAATCTATATTTACAGTCAAGATTTCCCCAAATGCATTATGCCCAAATTTAATTTTCCTAAGTAACAGAAATGCAAGTCATTAAATATGCTGCAATTTCGTACTAGTTGAAATTAACCTTTCCCTTGCGTTCTGACCATTTAAAGAGTGAGGGCAGTAAAACCGTAGTTCAGTTAATGGTTTCGGTTTATAGCTTGAAAGAGCGTTCCTATTATTTATTTATATTGCAGGTTTTACACAAAACGCGAGCGCATCGACTGCTACGCTGATTAAAAATATGTGTGTTGACGTTTTGACATGAATTATTCATATTGGCAGATTTTAAGCCAGGAATTAACTACCAAGCTATCTTGCATCTTGCCACACAGAATTTGCATAATTTGGATAGCTTCGATAAAATAACGCATTAGGTTAATCTTTCACGTATCGCTCGAGCATCCAGCCAAATCCTTTATTTAATATTCGTTTCAAATCCATGCTTGACTGTGATTACTGTTAATTTTAAGTAATTATAGTATTCAAATTATGTATTACTGGGCATTAGTAAATTATCTTCTAAAATAAAGTTGATCATTATAGACATAAATGTGGTTTAAATTACACCGAGTAACTAACAATGCACTTTATAATTACTTTCTAGAAACCTTGATTCTGGAACAGGATTAACGAGAAAAATAGCGATTTACGTTTGATAAATTCAAATGACCCCTTTCGGACAAACAAGGTGCGGGCTAACAAAGAATTGCTGTTGCATGAGTTTTTTTAAAATTCGTAGAAATGGCAATTGTGTTAGCGTGCACATAAACCTTCTTGACTTATAAGGAAGATATTTAATGCATTTTTAAACTCATAAAATATTATGAGCTTTTATTGATTTTTAAATAATATTTTCCGCTCTAACTTCGGAATAATTTCAATCTTTATTTAGAAACCAATTCTTCTCTGTTGAGCCACATGTAGTCGAATTATTGTAACCTAAAGAGAGTGCCAAGTTTTATGAAATTATTTTTAGGTATTAAACTTTGAATAGCATCAATTTGAGTGACAGAGTGACACTAACGTTTATTTTAAGAATAACAAACGCTGTTAAGGGTATTGAATACGACTTAATTCCGCATTTAAAGCCTCCACACGTAAATACTTTACGAATTGGAGTACTCCTTTCCTTCTATAAGTCTACGTTAGTTAGAAAGAGATGTGAGTAAAATGCTGCTTTTCGTAAAAAGTGAATTACGTTAGAACCAGTAAACGTAGAATTAAAATTTTTGTTGTATTGTTAAGCTTATGAAAAGTACTTTGTGGGCATCTCATTTAAAAAAACAATGGCCTAACAATTTTTTCAAAATTAAGATTAATGTAAAAAATCAATAGAAACAGTATACATTTAAGGAATATAAAGTTTGTTTTTAGGATCCTCCATTCCTTAATTAATTTTCCACACAACAGTGTAAAGAACATTACATAATTTCTTTTGGTTTTTCTATAATTTCGTTTTTTATTTTTCTTGCATTTCATCTATCTCTCACAAGCAAACGCGAATCTTTATAGCGCTTGCTCACTCGAACAACGCTTTAAGACTCCAGGATCACACAATTACCCGCTACAAATGGTCAGAATAACGTCGCTACATCGTCCAGAGAAAATCGTTGGCTAATTGTACGTCTACTGCAACGTACACTTCAGAATTCAGCAGTATTTGGCGACTACTTGGTGAGCAAATGCAATCAGTGTTTTCCTGCGGTTTTACCATGGGAAATTATAAGCGAAGTAATAACAACGGTAAAAGAAGAGCACCGTCTGTATTAAGAAAAAATAGACGTTTGTCAACGTTAAAGTGTTTGAATAAAACACGGCAAGGTTTAGTAGAACTTGAACCGTTAGGTGCCATGGTAGATCATTATTTGTACAGAAATATACAAGTACGTCATATTCTGCATTAAATAGGTAAGCAAATTACATACAGACGTAAGTCTATAAAATAATATCCATTGTTTAGTACGATAATTTATTAAAATGCCATTCCATTAATTACGGCAATGATCAGTATTCCTGCGTGTTATCTTGTCGATTTTAATATGTCTTGAATACGATCGTATAGGCTATGCTTGTAGACCACTTATTTTGTCAGTATGCAAGAGCGATGTTATAGCAGTAAGCGCACTGAGTAACTGTAATATTGGCATCCCGCTTTGTTCCACTGCAGAGAGTGGGACATAACGTTGTGCTACGTATGATCGGCCCACGTTACCGCAAAAAAAACAGCGAGTCCAATCCCCTTAATAAAATCAGTATTTACAGTGTTCACAATTATATGAAGTTCATCCTGACAGCTCTATGAAATATAGTGTGGTTATTTAAGTTGTATTCAAGAGAAAAGGTAAAATTATTTAATAGTTGCCGGTTGTAATAATTGTTCGGTGATGGTTCGTAGCATTTGTGATAGTAAAAAATTTTAAACAGAAATTATAAAATAAAACTAAGAACGAAAACATTGCTCTAAAGCTAGATGGAGACAATGAAAAACCTATTTCTTAACACAGCTACCGAAGACAATAAGAGAAATCACACGCAGAATACTAGGAAGAAGTAATGGAAAAAGTTCTAATTGTGGCAATAAAACTGAAACTCGAGCAAGCTTAGAAATAGACTAACGCCCAAAAAACTGCGTACAGGAACGGAGGAACACCAAACAGAGGTCTCTTAGTGGAGATACCCAAAACCAGAGATTTAGCCCAATGAAAATACTGCAGAGGCCTGCTGTCAATCGAAGTAAAATATTTTTTTGGATACTGCTAAATAGAGTGCAAAGCCACATATAGAACAAACTAGCAGCAACAGGTTGCGTGTAGATCCAAAGATCAAATAAATACCTTCGTATAATTGTAGAATGAAGCTATTGATCGTTTTTAGAAAGCCTTGTTACGAGAGATAAAAATTTAAATACAATACAAAGGTAGCACATCTACGAAAATATATATAAAACAGCGTTACAGACCAGTTTGGCCTATGGCTTTCTACGAAAATAAGAAACCAAATTAAAAAATAAAAATAAAAACCAAATAATTGCACCAACAGGAAGAAAATCACAGTAATGAAAAAACAGGTAGTGAGCGGACATTCGCAAGGCAGAAGCAAACTATGGAGACCTAAAAAGTGTTAGAGGTGAGCAGCCTATGAAGAAATAATATAGCCTTATGGTCCCAAAGTAAGAAAAGATTAAATAAGTAAGTATGTTTACTAGTATTTCTGCGATCAGTAGACCTAACGCAACTCCCCACAAGCTAAGCACTGAAATGAAACCTGCCCCCCCCCCCCAACGGATATCTCTTTTTATCTCTCTTAATTTTTTGGATAATGACTATGGGGTATTATTTATCAGTAACAGGGGAATGTCGTCTGTGAAAATGATAGAAGTAGTTACAGCTATTTTTGAGAAAGGCAGCTGTTGATATCGACTGGTGCAACGTAGTGAAACCAACGTCTGGTTCCAGTGTTCCAAAGCTTCATAGAGTATATCCGTAAATTTTCAACAGTAATTACATAAGTGGTGATAATTTTTTTATAATTTTAACTATAGTTCATTCAGATTCAAGATAGAGCAAAATCTGCAACCCAAGTTACAAATATCAGCAGTAAGTTGATTACTAATATAATTTTATTAAAATTTAGATCGGAAAGATATGGCTTTGTTGCTCGGTATGAGTGTCAAAATCAATGTGTCATGTTTTTAATATGAATCTTTGCTTAAAGAAGCCATTTGCAACATTTTTTATTTGGTAAATTTATTCTGAGATCTCATTCAGCAGATTTCATTTAGGTAGACATCGCACAATTTTCCAATTTCAAGCTTTGCAAATTTGACAAAAACTATAACCTCTATATTATACTACGTACATCCCATAATCTACATTTTAATAAAATCAAATTAGTAATCAACTGACTGCTGATATTTGTAACTTGGGTTGCAGATTTTGCTCTATCTTGAATTTGAATGAACTGTAGATTCACGAATCTTTGTTGCTATTAAGAAATCGCACGAGTGGACAAAGTCCTTACGTGAGATTTCTTAATAGCAACAAAGATGAGTGCTAATCTATTTAAAATTATAGAAAAAAATATTACCACGAATGTAATTCGGCGTGATTATTTTTTAAACAGTCCAAGTTGTAGATAGGCTTTTATGGAGCTCCCAGATGAGTGTCCTGTTATTTGTAACAATTGCTGCTCACCTGCTCCACTTTTAGCTAGTTGTGTTACAGCAGAACGATTTGAACGGTTTGTGAAAAAATAGTCGCTGCAATCAGCTACTAGCAAATAGTCAGTGTAATTTTGATGCTACTAGCAAATAGTCAGTATAATTTTGATGCTATTAGTCGATTTGAAATTTTGTCTCATTACTATTGGCTGATATGACTGTTTAAAAAATAATCATGAAAATCCGTTCGTTACTTTCGCCACTATGTGTGGCATAGACATAGAGAGTTACATAAACGGCAATGAACTTTCCCCAGTCGTTTCGAAAGCCCTCACTTCGCTCGGTCAATTATTTCTGCAGTAGACTACCATCATTACGTATGTAGCAGTACTTGGAAATTGTGACTTGATGTTATTGAAAACCAACATGATTGAAAAATACTTAGCATTAAGAAATTGAAATTTTGTCGAGATGTAATTTTCTCTATTTACAAAGTATTTGAAATGAGGACTGGAACTGAATATTCACAGAACTAAATATTTAGTTCTTAGTAGCGCAGCGCATCATTTAAGTATTGATGGAGAAACAATTCAAACCTTTCAATATTTAGAAGTAGCGTTTACGAGTGATGGTAAAACAAAAGATATCAACAAAGTTAGCCAAGAAGGCAGGTCTACTATTAAACTGATTACTGTTAAGCAAACATGTAAACAAGAAACGACGCGAATGTTGTACACTAAGCGTAGGATCGTTTCAGAATCGTGGACTTCCACAGAATCAATTTCATAGAAAGTAGAAGGCTGGTGTAGTACGAACACTTACCCCTAGCAGGAATGGTACTAGAGAGATGGTCAATATATTACGGTGGTTAAATTCACAGAAACCTAACGATGCTATAGTAAGAGATAATGAATGCCTTTACTGAATACTTTTGATAAAACTTGCTGAAGCTACTGTACCATTAATTATATGGCAACTTATGAAATGATCATCTTATTGAGAAGTATAGCAAAAGTAGATAGGTGAAAAAGGGTTCAAAATTGTAAGAAATAGAAGATGAAAAAATTCAAGCTCCAGTCGAGATTTCAGCACAGTTTTTAGTGGTTTATGCCGTACGCCATTTGAGACACCTGCTCTTTAAAACGTTAATTTAGTCTTCGTTATCTGTTAAAACGGTGCTTTCGGTGTGCTATGACCGTTATCATAGTGTGTTATATATACAGGGTGATTTTAAAATGTTTCGCCAAACTTCGGGGTATTGTTCTACACACCAAGGCAAGTAAAAAAGTCCATATAAACATGTGTCCGAAAATCGCGCGTTTCCGAGTTACGAGCAATTTCTGAACTTGTGAAGTAGTCCAGTCAATTGGTGCTCAAAAAGGGCGAATAGGGGAGAGTTTTGGTGGAGTTCTGATATTTGGTTCCTATATGTTTTTTGGGTCGCTGTGCACGAATATCAGGTTTTTCAATAAAATTTTAGACCGGAAACACGTTTTTTTAAGCAAAAACCTTGTAAAAAACCGATTTTTTTTAGTTTTTCTAAAAGTACCCAAAAGATATCTATCATTTATAACTATTGAACCTATATGAAATAAAAGAGGACACAGTTTCCTACACTTTATGTATGTGAGGTTTTTTTCTCCGATCAATCGTTCAGCCGCGAGAGCGCCGCAAAATTATAGTCCAGTCAAATGGTAGAAAATAGGGGAAAGTTTTGGAGTTATTATATTTGGTTCCTATATGTTTTTTAGGTCGCTGTACGCGAGTATCGGGTTTGCCAACATTTCAATTATGAAGATTCATTTCATATACCATTGTTGATTTACGAAAAATGTATAGTTTTCGAGTTACTTTGAAATAAACTGTCATAATTCCCTTTTAACACCTAACTTCGCGGCGCTCTCGCGGCTGAACGATTGATCGGAGAAAAAACCGCTAGTACATAAAATGTAAGAAATTTTACTCTCTTTTATTTCATATAGGTTCAATATTTACGAAATTGGATAGTTTTCGAGTAATTTTAGAAAAACTAAAAAAAACGATTTATTACACGGTTTTTGCTTAAAAAACGTGTTTCCGGTCAAAATTCTTGTTGGAAAACCTGATATTCGTGTACAGCGACCCAAAAAACATATAGGAACCAAATATCAGAACTCCACCCAACATCTCCCCTATTCGCCCTTTTTTGAGCACCATTTGACTGGACTACTTCCCAAGTTCAAAAATTGCTCCTAACTCGGAAACGCGCGATTTTCGGACACATGTTTACATGGACTTTTTTACTTGCCTTGGTGTGTAGAACAATACCCCGAAGTTTGGCGAAACATTTTAAAATCACCCTGTATATATACCGAGTGACAACTACCAAACCTGGCCATAGGGAAATAGTGATTTGAAACTCATTTACAATTATGCATATTCCATATCTCTGTTCAATGTCATGTTGACAGTTGATTAGTAGAAATTAATAAAGTAGGTTTCAGAAATCATGCAAAAAGTATTTCCGATGTTAAACCTCTATGACCAGGTTTGGTGGTTATCACTCGGTATAATTGTATATGTGCGACGACATCGGCTGAAGCGAACTGGCAAGGAAGACAGGAATTAATTATTGCGAAGACTAGACGAAGAAAGTCTGTTCAAAATCAAGGAGGGGATTTAGCAATACCTAAGATCCGAAAGTGTGAATAAGGGCGAAAGCGCCGATAATGTGGCATTTCAGACTTAAATGTAAGAAAGGACATAAACGTGCATCGGCATCTTTCAATAAGTTTTAAAAATTATTCCCAAACCAAGATTCATACTCGCGACCTCTGGATTGGCAGTCGAGTATGCATTTCGCCAGAGCATACTGACAGCGTAGTTACGTTGCCGCTTAACGTCTATTACTGGTAACGAGAAAACAAATCGAACTTTGTATGCCTTCGTTACAAACAGAAGCGACAGATTTCTCCCAAAAGCTTTTTAGTTCTTTGCATCAATATTCCATACAAACTGACATAGAGATCATCCAGATACGATGCCAGATGTTCATTCACGAAGCTCCAATGGCGTTCAGTATGAAAGACAGTTATCTCGGAGTTATTTAAATGTATACTAATTTATTTCAGATACAATTACTCTGCTATTGTTTTCTTTGTAAATGCGTGTAGCCACGAGTTTTCGCGCCTAGATTATCCATTCTTAGTTAAGACTGTTATGTTTTGAAATGACCATTTCTTTTAGGTTTTAATCATGATTTCTATATGGTTGAATAATTAAAGTATATTTCTATCTTGCTAATTATAAATGTAGCATTAACAAATATTAGGTATTTATTTTACTGTAACATGAGATGTGTAGGCCTATGTATGTACAACTGTACACCACAATCAATGCGTAATTATAACTTTAGTTTCTGAATAGCCAAATTCAGTTTAAATGAATAGTGGCAACGCAAAAAATTAGGTTCGAAAATGATTATACAGCACTCGTATGTTTTAAAGATTACCTAATAGTTAACAGAAACGTCGTTTTTAGTGCACCCATATTCATATCGATATTTGAAAAGACAATTTATGAATGTAAAATCTTGTTCTGCGTGGTTACAGTAGGTCAATATGTAAAATAACATAGTAGATCATTTTAGATCATGAAGTATTATTATTAGGATTATTAAAACAAATGGAATTTAAATGCCATTTAAAGTCTGTTTTAGCCCGATAATACTGCAAGTGTATTCTAGCTAGCTGTCTTAGCAAATATTCATATTTCCTATCCACAAGTTTAGACCAAGTAGGAGTTTCATGTATATTGAGCCAGGTGGGTGGCCAATAGGTCAATTAATCTATAAAAATACTAAGGCGTATGACACGTCTCATTTGATTTTAACGTACACCCAAAAACCCCATTTCAATGATTAGGAGTGCGAATAAGACACTGAAATTAAGTTTAGGAGTCCGGCCAGATATCATGGCGAAAAATCTAGAAAAGGCATACGTTACGTATGTAAAAATGCAATGAAAGTGTATGCCTGGATTGGTTTCACATGTAGCCACATATGTGTCCATATGTTTTCTTAAGCTAAATTAGTTTCTTTTTAATTTCTTAGTGTATGGACTGACATAAATTACATTTTATTTTTATTTTAAGAATCCCACCTGAAAAAGGTAAGAAAAGAAGAAACTGTTTTTAATGTATGCAGTTTATAATAAACTATTGCCTTACTAACAGACTTACTTGCTGAACAGCCGGAGAACGATGCAGATAATGATGAACATGACGGCCATGGCAACCAGGATGCCAATCATCGTGGGCGCCATGAATTCGGAATCGTTTGCTGTGTTTTCAATTACTACAAAGAGGACGCTATTAGAAATCAATTAAACGTGTCACCCGCATTACCTATGCATTGGCTGTTGCCATCCGGGTGAATAATTGGCTGCCTGTCGAACTTGCAGGCACATACTCCATCCCTGCACATGGTGTCGAAGTTCACGACCTCGCACTGCTCGTGGAAAAAGCAGGATTCGTTCACTTTGGAGGCTGGAAAAAAAGAACGTTAGCATCGAAATGCGGAAATTATGGGCAGCGGCAGCTTCATTCCATTGTACTATGCACGCTTAACGCCGCTGGGAGTAATTTAGACAGTTATGGCTTGTTTGAATACAATCGTGGCGATTTTCGGGACTAATGGAATTAGACTGTAGCGGTGCCAAATATGGAGAATTTGGACGACACGTGTTTTCATATTTCAGGGCTTTTATTGCGTGTACAAACAGCAGCAAAATATGTTGGCTCAGACATGGACCTTACATTTATTATGCGGCTTTTAGGAATTGAGGTAGCTGACAGGGTGTCATTTATCAACCTTTTATGTACGCTTTCGAATAACCTACTGCATTATAACCGTACGTTTATTTTTCCGGTTATAGCAACAAAAACATGGTAAAATAAAAATCCAGGAATTTTTGCTAAATTTTTTATTCTGGTAGATGTATAGATGTATGTGTTACAAATTGGATATGCCACTACTAGTGTTTTAGAAACTAATAGAATTAGAAACGCCGGAAACGCATATGCGTACATACAGAAACTGAAAGTGGGATTTAAACCACAAACTACATTAATTAAAGACAGGAATGGACATATGGTCGCAGATAAACATCAAACAAACATGGCAAGATTATTTCCAAGAGCTCCTCGGAGAACAAGAGAATGAGGAAACGATCATCCAACCGTTACAACCATAGGACACAACTCTGAATCCACGCACATACGACGAAGTTAGGCAAGCCATTGAATCCCAAAAGAATAACAAAGCACCCGGATTTAATGAAATCTTCGCAGGCAATAAACTAGCCAAACAGCTCCATAGGTTGATAACCAAAATCTGGAATGAACAAAATACTCCAAGACTGGAAAAATAGTATAATTGCACCAATATATAGAAAAGGGGACAAACTGATGTGCAAGAACTATCGGGGTATATCACTGTTATGCACAGCATACAAAGTGTTCACTTACATACTAAACAAGAGACTACTTAGCTCTACAGATAATATCGTTGGTGAATACCAAGAAGGTTAGACTTGGCAGATCCACCATAGACCAACTATTTAGTGTCAAAGAAATCTTAAGAAGGGCATAAAAATTTAACGTTGAAGTACACCAAATATTTCTAGATTTCCACCACACGGAAAATATTAACTAACACCCTCAACGTACTGAGTAAGAAATCATCACAAACTACGGCATATGCTGACGACATTAATATAATGGGGAGATCAATGTTGGACGCAAAGGAGATCTACATTGTTCTGGAAAACCAAGCAAAATAAGCGGGTTTAATTATAAATGTAGACAAAACCAAAGTCCTGACACAAACCCGTACAGGCAGAACACTTCAAAACGTAATCATAGGAAATTGTTAAGAACAATTTCCCAAAGCAATTACTTTAGCTCAAATCCTATCATTTTCCCGAGTCATGCAAGTTAAATTCGTAATTTAGCGGTAATGTTATCAAACCTTATTTCCGCGTGGTCCATTTCAAATATTAACGCTTCGCCGTAGTTCAAATTGCCGATTCAGGTTTATTTTGGCGTAGGTTACAATTTAAGCTTTGTTCCTGTTTGAGTGCATTATCGCCGTCCTTCTTAGAATTCTTGTTGTACAAGCCTGCCTTTAAACTTTTCGCGTAAATCGTTTATGAATACTGCCGTGCAGTCCTATTAGTCGAGTTTCATTTATTAATTCATCCTTTGTTCTTTTGCGAATAATACAGGCTCCAGCTTATCAATTTCTGCGTATTCGTTATCTTCAAGGTCCCCTGCAAGTTTCGTATATTGAGTCAGATCGTATCAGTTCGTTGTAAATTCCCGCACAGTTTTTGGTTCATTACTCAAGCTAGACAAGGACGGAGCGTAGTCACGCGCTTGCGTCAATGGCAGTTGCACTTTGTGAAAGCAGCTTAAGCTTCACTTCCCGCCGAGATCTGAACTACAACAGACGAGTATCAAGTTCACCTTCCCGCGATTTCGTTTTATGCGACCGCGGGGTGGTTCAGTTAAAAGAATATAGTTTCGCTTCCGCTACCGCTTACAATTAATGTGCCGGTGTGCTTTTCCGTCTATTAGAAATCGTTCAATGAACTCTTCAAGTAATAGTTCCCAGCCTTACTGTGTCTCGAACTGTACGCGTTGTGTTTGAGGGTTGTGGCTAATTGTCGTGAGTACCGCATATTGTTGTAAGCCTGAACATTCCTGTTTATCGTAAAGTGGCAGCTTTAAATACGTCTTCGGACGGATTAATGTCGTGGTGATTCCATTGCAAAGGCTTACCTGAGCATCGAAGTTCTTGTCGTTTCGAAATCTGCCTTATCGTCTCAAGAGTTCGTCCCGTTCTCCCGCTTGGGGATATCAAACCGCTTCAACCCGCAGCTCGTGTCGCTGCAGTGCAGTTCCTTCAGGCATTTTGGGGTTACCGTCATCAGCACATCCAGGTTGCGTCGCAGAGCACCCAAGGCGAGTCTCCCTGCATTGCAGATTCAACAATCCAGTTGCTTGGCGCTTTCACTGACGAATTAAAGTATTGTGAAACTAGCTACAAGCAGTGTGACGCGCGAATGACAGTGGCGTAAGTAGTTTTGGAACATTCACCGCTTAATGCATGTCATTTTGGTCGTGTGTTAGTTGCACAGGGCAATATTGTGTTAAATTTACGAAGCCTCAGTTACAGATTAAATGAAAGGCTAGCTCCGAGAAACGTTAGCAGCCATTTTGGCCCGTTAAGTAAAGTAGTTCCGAGACCTAGGCGGCCATAGTTGTGACGCACGTTTTGTCATTGTGGCATTTGGCCACCCTCTTGTAATACTGTTGACTAACCCCGATTTTATTTGATATGTATATATATTGTGACAATAGATCACCTATTTTTCATTTATGCATTGCATTTTATTTGTATTTGTATTTATTTAGCTGCCAGGAACTAAGATTCTTGTCGTGTTGTGTGTACCCCCTTTGTACAGGGCCCAAGCAACTGAGGAGAGAACACCACAAAGGTAGGTGTAAACATCAGTGCCGTGGGACGCCTTCTAGGGTACGACGCGACTCGGCAGCGATTGGTTTTCGGCTTTTCACCAGTCGTTAGCTAATATCAGATTTTCTATCTGCAAAGGCCGTGGCGCCCTTTAAACTACCTTTGTATCTTTACCATCAAGCACCCCGTTTGTGGTATTTCACCCTGAACTGTACCCTAGAGTGTGAATCCCCCTCCCGACCGAGTTTTCTAGCCGAGGCATTAGAGCTGGAGGGTGCACGCCAGGGCGAGCGCTACTACGGGCAGTCGTTAGGGGTCTTAATAAGCAATTAATACTGTAACAAAATGACAACACAAAAAGGGTCAGCAACTTCATATACCTGGGAGTAAACACAACTAAAGACGGTAACCAGGAAGCAGAAATCAGAAGAAGGATTAACCAAGCCAATAAAGCCTACTTTGTCCTTCTAAACATATTTAAGTCCCACAATATCCACAAAAGAAGTAAAATCAGAATATATGAATAAAAGCATAATAAGATCAGTAATTATCTAAGGTTTCGGAGGCCACGGCTGCAATCGGGCTGTAACGCCATGGATGGATGGAGAGTTAGAGGGTTGGTTAAATATAACAAAGGTTGCCTAAATAAGGGAGACATTTGAAGATGCTTCGATTTATGACAAATTTATAGCACACCAGATAAATGCTAAAATATAAAACTATGCAAAATATTCACTACGCTATACTTTAGATATTATTAGAGGTACGTAAAGAGGGTGTGCGAAAAATTTGTAGCAATTTTTTGTAATACAGAATTTTATCATTTACATTGTAAATTTATGTTTTGTTTGGGAGCATAATAATTGATCACATCTACGTTAGATATAGGTCACTACTCTTCAAATTTGAAGATCGACTACGAAGAACGAAAATATAGATCTGAACGAGCAGAAAGACTGTTAATATCTTGTTGAATTTTATCAACTGCATCAACAATGTTATGAAAAGATAATGAAGCTGTATGGCTGATGCTAAATCGTCGGCCACAAGTAAAGTCGCAACAATATCTGGAGCAAAGACCAAGCTGAATATAAGGAATTTAACAAAAAAATCACAGTCGGATCAACTTCTGAAGAAAAAATAAGCCATGAATTTGCAAATGCCACTGGTACAGATAATACTGAAAAACTCTGTTTCAAGGCCAAAGGAAAAAACTAATAGACGCTTTTCTTATATAATCCTAAAATAACAGCTAAACATAAATGGATGACAAGAAACATACTAGAAATGATAAAGAAAAGCAGAAAGTGTAAGAACCGGTAAAATAAAAAAGATCCGCAACATGTTAGGACTTTAACTTTTAAGGCACTGCGAGGAGTTCGGCACGTATGCCTATGATCTCGCCCCGTAAGTGGAAATGTTGAACGCTAAACGCCGGTGACCAGCAAATGAAAATCCACGCACTTCAGTCCTGCACTCGACTCAAGGCAGGGAGACTTCTCGAGGACCTAACACCTTAACGCGGGCGGCTCGACGCCCGGGCGCCGGTTCCTGGCTATTTACTTTCTTGGGAGAGGCTGACGGTTATTTCATTGTGACCGGTATTTTGTCGGACAGAGAGAAGCAACGGGAAAGAATGTACGAAAGCGGTTTTCTTATCTTACTTGTTATACGCGTATGATCGCAGTGAAGTTAGTTACTGCTGTATCTTATTTAATTGGTCTTAACCGGAGTGATAATAGTTAAGAGAACTGTTTACGTTTTTGTCGCGACCACGTCCGTTGTTGAATTCAGTCGTTTCCTTGACAACCTTTAAAGCTCGGCGAGCTTTAATCGCCTGTTTTCGCACGCTCAGGTGTGCTTTAAACGGCGATTCTGATGCAGGTATAATAAAAAGTTTTATGAAAATCAATCAATAGCTGGTTAAAGTATGCCCTGTCATTTTATTATTAAACGCATTTGCAAACTACCAAATTTATTATTTGGATAAACAAAACTTTCGGAATATGTTGATATTTTTGGAAGTAGATTATATTAATAAACTCCAGAATTCGACATGAAAGGATATTTCCAAGTTCAATATATGATTTCCAGGTAGTCGTAGCAAAGTTTATCATTTATTTTGAAGTAGTAAGTGTTCGCGTGCAACCGTTTTAAGTGTATATAACAACCTACTTCTTTATGTATCATTAAAGTTAATATTGATATAGATTTAATAATTTAAGTAGATGAATAAGGCTTTCGATTTGAATCAAAAAGTAGATGTTTACAGTTCTTAGTAGTATTGGAATTAATGAGGTATGATATGCAGAGGGGCTAATGTAGTTTACTTCAAAATCCGACAAACACCTTACCATTGTCTTAAAAATGTTATTTTTCAATATTTTCTGTTTAAATATGGCTTTGAAACATGAAACAATAGTACATTGTGTATCTAGAACGAAAAGCGTAACATTCCCAGACGACTATGAATATTGTTGGGTGAGGCAAATGCCTTTCTCAATCGCATAGTAAAATAAAAAAAATATGAGAAGGTATTTTATTGTATTAATGAAAACTATTTCCTCTGCATTTTACAATCTGCAAAATAGAAAAGTGCTGCATATTAGCGTATACAAAAAAATTCAGTGGAATTATCATATTGTCATATTTATTTAATCTATGATGAAGTTAAATTATAGATGTTACGCAAATGTGCGTGCATCATAATGAAACCTAACCTATAATTTAGCAATGTCAAGTAGTTAGTTATTGCTACCAAAACTGAACAAAAAGAAAAGTATATACCTACTTTAGAATGAGAGGCGACAATGATCTGCCCCTACCCTGTTAAAGGACAAATACGTCAAGGTACCGTAGCTTCAGGAATTTCATATACAGTGAAATCTCCCTTACCGGACACCTCTAATAAGCGGACACCTCTCTTACACGGACATTTTTGTTGGGAACCAACTTGCTTGCATTAACTTTACTAATAAAATTTTCTCTAATAAACGGACACTCTCTTAAACGGACACGGACACCATTTTTCGACAATTTTTAGACTGTGAATCTCTCTTGTACGGACACATCAAAATGCAGGCCCAGCTAATGTTGTGAGGCGTCAAAACAATCCATAAATCCAACATTTAATGATCATGTTGTTAAATTATAGAATTCTTTTGCAATACGGGCGGTATTAAGTTAACTCAAATCAGCTTATGACTGCAGGAAATTCGACACTTTCATTACCCTATGGGCGATATTATTACAAAACAATCCATGTCTCTTGATTTTAGAGGCCTGCAATTCAAATTTCAAAACTACGTTGCCTTTTGTGTGGGCAGCCCATTATGATAAAAATTAAAATAGCAAGAATTTTTCCTGCTTGCTTTTATGGAATTAAAGAATAAGAAAACTAGGCTAAGGGCCCCACACGACCGCGGGTCTGTGAGTATCAAGTTACGCCACTGTAATCATTTTGAACCAGAGGAGGATTTACCCGTATCAGTAGTGGCTGAACTTTATAAAAATATCCCAGAAATCGAAGACGTCGACCCTGACGAATTTATAAACATTGACAAAGAAATAACCCTGAAAGATGATGTAACCGAAATTTCAGGTGAATCAGCTGCCGTTGATGTGCAGTTGGCAGAATTAGAAAACGATGACGACTTAGAAATTTGTGAGAATGAAATCAAGACCTACACGGAAACATTAACAGTGAAAAATTTTAAATGCTTTGCTAACGAAAGTAATGACTTTAAAGTATTCAAACTGTCAAAATATTTAGAAATACACGCGAAAAGTATAATAAGCAGTCAGAAAAAATCCTTACGTCAAACGAGTATTTTAGATTTTGTAACAACTATTACGTAACTTTGTTTCAATTATTTTATTATTCTTATCTGTATCGTTAGCGCGTATACCTTTGCATAATACAACTTTTTTAAACATAAAAATGGATTTTTCCCTTACGCGGACGCCTCTAATAACCGGACAAAAACCTTGGCACCGTGCGTGTCCGCTTATGGGAGATTTCACTGTACCAGTTACTTAATAGAAACAACTGATTGCCCGTAATAACACATTTTCGAAAAGTTGAGGTTACTTCTTGTTCTGCGAATAATATTTGTCTACAAGCATAATTAGGTGAGATCCTAATTTTGGCCCTAGAAGTAACTTTATGTTTTTTCACATACAAATTAAGCATTTGAAAATTTACTCTACAACCGTCGGCAGCCTTTTTAGTGAACAATTTTCTTCCATCGCCCGATTTTAAACTGATCTGGTATTTTCTATATCAGAGTGGCTTTTTGTTTAAGTGACATGATGACGTATCAACCGGCTCCCGTAATTGGAGTAACCTTGTTTAAATATGCGTTCTATAAACAAAATCTTATTGTGGAACCAAAGATGTGTCTACTTGTGAAAGAAATGTTCTTAAGAACTAAAAATTTCCATGTCGCAGCAACATTTCTTAATATCCTCATAACTACTCGCCGAGTTAGGCAAATAGAGGCTATGATAGCTGGCCCTGCAACTTCATGCATTTATTTGATGGAAAATGCATACAAATTCCCAAAACTTTTTTACAAAAAAAAAAACGAACAACTTTTTCATGCCGCCGCAGTTGGCACAGCTGTTGTTTGCAGTGAGGTACTACTCACCACAAATCAGTAAACTTTTCTAGATGTTTCAGTTAAATGGGAAGGATTTATTGTGGTTCATGTGTATGCTACATATTTCACTTCCAATCCACAGATGTTAGCAGCAGCCATGATAGGAACTTTGTCTCTATAGATTTAGTTGGCCTCGTTTTTTTTCGACACCTGCGCCATTTAAATGCTATTACTTTTGACTGAACTTTTGTTGTGGTCTGCTAAACGTCATCACTAGTCTATAACATTATTTACATATTGTCTGTAACTTCATCCATGTTTAAGAGTTCTTGCAGCCTTCCTTTTTGATTATGTACCTAGGGCGTTTGTAAGAGGCATTAAATTTGAAGTGAAGCTTGTGTTGTGGAGCGCCTATACCGTTCGCATATTTTAAGTTCGTATATTTTTACCTACTTGATTCTAATTGTGTTTGGATTTATTGCCTGAAGACCAAGCTTCGCTGTTACAAGGTATTTATGGAGAATTTGCATCATCAGCAGCGTAGATCTATCAATCATACCAGACTCCACGACGTATTCATGAAGCAAATGCTTTACCGTTTTACTATATTCATCAGCCCCAGACATGGAACGCAAGACGACTATTACATGATAGCATTATTTAACTTGTAACATTTAATTTTTAATCTTTGACTTTATATGCATATATAACCATGCACATTAATAAAATTCTTGATCTTCATATTTCTAATAGTTATGTAGGAATTAGTTCATATTCCAAGCAAATCAAAACACCTGTACCGATTTTGAGTTTCATCATAGCATTAACTACTATAAGCAGCGATTGTGTGTAGCGTGTTTTTTATACATTTCAAAATTGCCGCTCGTTGGTTTAATTGCGCTTTCATACGCCAGATGAGCTGTAATCGTCGACAAAAGTTAAAATGGGCGTAATAATCTATAAAAGTTTAGTAATTTGTGCTACACACTATTTAACTAGGACGTGAACCTGGACTTGTAAATCAATTAAGTACTTATTAAAATTACGAACAATTCTAGCAAATTAGGTGAAGTAATATACGTTCGTACGGGAGGCCAAAAGGTCGAAATATATGAGTCTCTTAAACCACGCTGGGGCACATTGAAATAAACCAAACTAATTTAGTGATAGGAATCGAAGAAACTGTTCATCAGTTTATAAAAGTGTAAATTTCGTTGAATACTTTATTCTTTGTTTATGCATTGCAAAGTTTAGTGACCATACTATGGTGGCGCACAAAAGGAAAACGTGGAAATCAGAAGAAAATACACGAATAAATAAAGCGGCTATTATAAATCACATCAATTTAATAGCACGGGTAGAATCACATTACCTGAGTGCCAAAACTTCCAGAGAGTATATTGAAAATTTTTGACAAATGCTTAAAAATTAAAAATTTTACAGAAACCGTGCAATAGAAGCCGAATTCAAAAATGTAATAATATGCCGGATGTACTATTTAAAATAGGTGTTAATAAAAAAAAGAAAAAAAACACAAGAAACCACTAGTGGTTACCACGTCTACTTAGCATTCGGGAGGTCGTGGGTTCGATTCCTTTTGGCCGTCTGCTCTGATTCAGGTTTTTAGGTGGTTTTCCTGAGTCAGCAGAGTACCTTCTCTGAGGCGAATGCCGGGGCAATACTTCGCCACCTTTCCTGGCCTCCTTCTCATTCGCCACCCCTCCTTTCTCTCAAGCATCCTATAATTCCGATTCTTGGCTGAAGAGGTACGCAAGGTGCCAATAGCAGCCAGCTCCTAGTTGGAGGAATTGAAATGACCTGGAACCCTTACCTTACCTTCAGTTTTTAGTGCAACTTTCACTCTGGTCTTGCGAAACGTGAGTGAATATGAATGCACACACAGCAACGAAGCCAAATCTGCCTAAGTATCCTCGTTCTCAAGGTACTTAAACAACAAGCCACCAAAGAGCATGGCTATTGCGTGGATCCTTGCTCGACTTCACAAGGTGCAAGAAACATTAAACCAGAGAATGCTGGATGTTTATCCACAAATACTGCGCGATCTGAGCCGAAATTCTATGTTAACAAGAATAAATTTATGTAATCGCGAAAGCTTCAAACAGGTTATGGATTCTTACAGGTTGCTTACTGAGCAGTTATTTTAATGTAACCAAGAAATGCTTACTTATTGTTATTGCAACATTAAACGTTCCTCCAGGGATAATTTTTCACGAAATGTTGGGCGGTGTTTACTTTTCTAAGCATTCCAGTATACAACTGCACCAAAAACGAACTTTAAAATATGTATTAGCTTAACCAAATGGTGTTTACTAGAAAATTTTAAAAAATGATTTTAGGCTACAGCATGCTCTAACAGCATCATATATGCTCCTGTATG
Organism: Agriotes lineatus; assembly: GCA_940337035.1. Taxonomy (NCBI): domain Eukaryota; kingdom Metazoa; phylum Arthropoda; class Insecta; order Coleoptera; family Elateridae; genus Agriotes; species Agriotes lineatus. Next base: position 14,605,471 of record OW679194.1, on the reverse strand, counting down.
CATATATAATCTAACCCCCCAAAATAGAGAAAAATATGAACTGTCAATGTGGCAATCAAAGCAAGTTTCATAATTCCTAAGCATTTGAAGAAAGTGCGGTTCTGCATGTCATAGTTTAAAACATGCAAATGTATATTTTTACTCGTTTTACTCACTATAGACATAGTAATCATACAAATGTGCATTTGAAATTTCTTAATCACCCGCGCACAACTTCCTTTTACAGTGATAATTAGTCAAAAATTTGTTTTCTAATTTTTGAGAATTTATCAACGTTTTTCAAAAATTACAAATTCTACAGAAACCGTACAAAGTAGAGCGCTAATTCAAGATAATTAAAAACAACTGAGAGGCATTCAACTGGAAAATCACATATCTCATATCAATACACATTAAAAATGTAATTAAAATGTAAAGTTTGAAACAAAATCGTTACAGCCATTTTTGAAAAAAAACTGAAAAATCACAAGAGTAAACACCATACTTCCGGTTATGCGATTTTCTTCAAAAGCTTGCTGTCGCATCTTCGTGAATCCAATACTGTCCTTATTTTAAAAGGAAGTAAAAACCCATTCATGATTTTCTAATACAAGCTTATGAAATTAAAGTCAATATTTAAGTGATACTTTGTGCGGTGTATCTCGTAATACGACAAAAGAACTAAACATATTTTGCCTTTCCTTGGTTTGGATACACCGTAACATTACCTACTCTGAATAACGATGTTTGTGGATACTAGTTTCCCGTTTGTGGGTGCACTGTTATATGTAAAGTTGGTATCTGTTTTGATGGTTTATATAGCGTATTTACCCAGCTAATGAACTAATATTTCCTTGTCCTAATCTCACCCAAAATTTTCTAATAAGTAAAATTTTATTAAAAAATCCAACTTTTGTCTTTGTGCTTTAAAAGAATTCCCATCTGTTGCTTTAAATGTTGATGAGTGTGGTGTAGCAGAGGTTTGGCAACGCTGTGTAACTGCGGATTATCCTAAGGGACAAAGGCAGGTACCCGGACGAAGGTTTTGGGTTAGTTTTAAGACATTCGAGTTGTGCTCTTGTTAACAGTAACTTGTATTTGTATGAGATCTGTCTAAGTTATATTTATTAATAAACATATATTTCCACTACAACATCTTTAATTAGCCTTAACCACGAGGACGTAACAATAAGCCGTTTTTTTTTGTTCTAGAAACATGTGCAATTATTGTTAGTCATTTTTAAACAATGCTTTGTACTAATAACTGTAATAGAGCATGTACAGTGTCAGGTAGATGAAGAATTGTTTGCCAATACCGCATCTTTAAGAAAAATATTTTTTACCCGCAAGGCAAGGCTAATTAAAAGAAATTTGATTTAGATTTTCACATTAGATAGTAACTAGCAGTCCAGTGAGACAAATGTCTCATTTAATAAAACAAAAAAGACCGTTTTGCAAATAGAACGTGTATTCACCACACGTACGTATATGACGTCATTGTTGGTAGCAAACTACCAGTCGCATTCGCCTTGATAAAATTTGCCTAGAATCTAACCTAAAGAATAATTAAGATAATAATTAGTGTTAGAGACTGAAATTCGGTTCCTGACCTGACATGACCATTCCAAACATATAACTTTCATAACTTTTTACTTCCTTTTACGATAAAGGAAGTATTGGATTCACCCCAAAAATTCGAAATTGAGTTTTCAACAGATCTTCACGTTTTAGAGTCCCCTGATCCCAAAAAACATTTTTTTTTTCATTGGTCTGTGTGTCTGTCTGTCTGTCTGTCTGTCTGTCTGTCTGTCTGTCTGTGAACAGAATATCTCAAAAACGAAAAGAGGTATGGCGTTGAAACTTCATATATAAGTCTTGTGTACTATGTAGATGAGACAGCAAGATTTTGAAGAAAATCGCATAACCGGAAGTAGGTGTTTACTCTTGTGATTTTTCAGTTTTTTTCGATTTTTTCAAAAACGTCTCTAACGATTTTTTTCAAACTTTACATTTTTATTACATTTTAAATGTGCATTGACGTGAGATAGGTGATTTTCCAGTTGAAAACTTCTAAAGTGGGTTTCTTTTGTTTTTTTTTCTATTTTTTTTATTAACTCCTATTTTAAATGGAACACCCGGTATATTATTACATTTTTGAATTCTGCTTAAGATTTTAGAGAAAATTTGTCTCTTCAACTAACGCTCTATTTTGTACCGTTTTTGTAGAATTCGTAATTTTTGAAAATTTTTGACAAATGCTTAAAAATTAAAAATGAAATTTTTGACTAATCATAAGATCACTGTAAAAGGAAGTTGTGTGAGTGTATCACACCAGATTTTTTCTCTATCTCTTACGGTTTGGCTGCTGAAACAGCGTCCCGGACGGACCAGCGTCCCGGACGGACGGAAATCACGTGATTTCTCGAAAACCGGAAGTGTCACGTGACTGAAATTCGGTTCCTGACCTGACATGACCATTCCAAACATATAACTTTAATAACTTTTTTCTCTATCTCTTACGGTTTGGCTGATGAAACAGCGTCCCGGACAGACAAAACAGCGTCCCGGACAGACAAGTCTATTAGATAAAGGATCTTGCTTAGAAATGGTAATCAATAGATTGATTTTTCTATTATCGTACTTTATCAATTATGTATTCTCTATTACCCTATTTCAATAATTAGAAAAGCTGGGTGGTATTATTGTTCTCTGAAAAATATATTTTACTGTAACACGAAACCATTTTTTGTAAAAAATGGGCACGGATTAACGATCAACATGTCACATCGTTATAACACCACATCCGTTTAAATTTTATCAACGGTAATGCCATCTAGATTCGAGTATGGCGTGCAGGCCCCCAGGGGCAATTAAACTAATGGTTTGCTTCTTTATGTCAAACGAATCTCCTATTTCATTACTTTCTGGCGATAATCTGTTACTGCGCATTTACGCTGAAAGCTTCTACACTTTCAAACATAATGTCTGAAATTATAACATTCAAGAACGCTAAGAGCAATGTTTGTCCAAAAATTCTCACTATTTCTATAGCATGGAGATTCTAAATACATACGTTTCGTATTTGAAGTACGAAATGATATAATTAATTCAATCAAAGCCAGAACGAAATGAAACCCAAAGTATGACGACTATCATATAATAATAATAGAATTTACGCGAAAACAGATGCAGTAGTACACCATATGGAATTATTGGTAACAGCAAACTGCCGTAAACATTTAATAAATAATTGAAATATGAATCTTATTAAATTGAGACTACATGGGAGTAGTTAATACTGAGGGATACAGAATACTAGGGCAATTAGGTAACTGTGCAATCTAAAATAAATTACCCACTGATTGCGTATGATCTACACTTCCTAAGCCAAATGTAATAGTTTTATAAGATTATAAAATTATTAAGTTCAAAACTGTTTGAGTACTAGTGTAGGTGACCTTATCAGAGACTTAATTAGCTCAGGTATAAAACTAGCTGCAAAATATGGTAGTCCCAGAAAGAATCACTACTAGCAATTAACCTACTAAAAAACAAGAAAAGCTTGATTATAGAACAATATAATGGTAAAGCCTGATTTTATACAAGTATGTAAATTTAAATAGACAGAAATAATTCCTACGACGTAACGCTAGCCGAACTGTAATAACACATGGAGTTTGAGCTTTGACCACTACAAAATTAAATTTCTTTCATCAACGTTAAAATTACCACGAAGAAGCCAAAAATCTAGCATTCGGGTAGATCGACATACGGAAGAAGGACTTGCCATCTTAGCTAATCCTGAAATACATCCACGCTAAACAACAATCTGTACTTGTCAAGCTCTCCGAGGTTGCCCTCTGACTGGTAAGCGGGAAAATTAGCGGTTTTCGACTTTAATTATTTTATGGGGCACACTAAGTATTTTTTCATATTTAGATGAATTTTTTTATATTTATTTCAACAATGTATGTGTGACACCGCAATCTTGTTTAAGTTTCAACAATTTCTAAAGAGTGCCTGTTGAATTATTTTCGCCAGTGCACAGTTTCGGGCGCACACGCCTATCATCTAGCCCCAGAGCCGTGAATATTTGCACTGGACGCGAAACAGTGATCGAAGAATGCAGCTTTTGACGTTTTAGTCCCGAATAGCACCTAGGCCAGAAAGGCTGCTCGGGGCGTCCCATTGGCGATGAGCTGTGGTTGGTGACCTTGAAGGAGGCTGACGTTATTGTCGTTGTGGCTGAAGAAGAGTATAGGTTGAAAGCAGGTAAAGAGGCCAGATGTTTGTTAGTGTACCAATTCCCGATACGTAATTTTACGTGATGCGATAATTCTTAAAGCTTTTTTTGTTGAGAAGGCTTGTCGATGTTTTGAATACGAAGAGTTGCTGGAGGGTGCCGATGCCATGAATTAAGTCCAGCAGGGTCTCAAAGATTGACTGTGTTTAAAATCAATTCTCGCATTCGCTCAAAGCTTTGGAGCTCCTTCGATTCTCCTGAATTATAATCTTTGTAGGTCAAATTGCATCGCCAGGTTTGAGAATTTATTTCGTCCAAATGATCTTCTTCGTGGGTCAACTGTGCGCCAGATGAGGTTCTAGCATTTCTGTCTTCCAGGCGACCCTCTCGCGAGACCGCTTTCTCCTAGGTCTGGTGACATCTCTTTCTATTTCACCAAGTGAATTATTAAAATTGATTACGTTCTAATTGTCTCTTTTCTGTAGAAACTTTGGGTATCATTAATTTTCCACATGTTATTAACATACCCTCGCTACTATAACATTTAGCTTCCTTGTATTTACAGTTGAAACTAGTGATGGGCTTATTCGAATAAAAAATAACCGGTTATCCGGTTATTGAAATAACCTATGTAACTCGGTTTTCGTTCCAAGTATTCGGATGAAAAATAACCTCATCCTGATACGTACTACGTGCCACGCCTCAGCGACCTGCGAGTGATCGAAATTCTGTAAATAATACGGCATTCATAACTTATATAACCTTTTCTACGTATGTACTTGATTGACCCAAGTGAGGCCGCAGCTGCTTGTTGATGTTATTAAGACATTTGATACTCCCAGTCGACGAGTTAAATTTATGGGGCCGTTCCTATTAAAGATAACGTTCTGCTGACTATGAGATTTGCCGAAGGTTGGTATTAATTTATAACGGCCTAAATTTTTGCTTCGAAACGCGGTTGATTATGCTTAATAAGGGACAAACAGAAAGCAAACTAAGATTTTCCAATATCCTAAAAGATTTATATTTAAATTTTAATAACGGAGCAGTCGGGACAAGAAGTGGATTTCGATGTTGAAAATTTTAAGTGTACGTTCTTAGAACCGCGGAAGGCTGAACGTAGATAAATGATGGATTCTAAAATATACCGGTATGATGTGCAAGCGAAAAGGGAAGGGTGACTATTAGAGAATTTTAGGAACTAAAAATAGATTCCATAGATACTTTGTATTCGCATATTTATAATTTCTTTATTATTAGTATTGATATAGCTATTCTCAATGGTTTAAACTCCTTAGAAATCAAATAAAAATCATTTATACATTTATTATAATTAACGATTAACTGAGTTCCTCTGCTATCTGCAAGTTACGATGCCGATGCAGATGACGGTGAACCGCCAACCGTCAAACCGGCTGACTTAATCGAAACGAACCGAGAGCCAAAATTGATTCGAATGATTATTCAAATAATCAATCGGTTATTAATATGATTCGAATGCAAATAATTCGGTTATGAAAATTGTCTGGTTATGCCCATCACTGGTTGAAACTGTGTTTATTCAAGTGTTCACTGCACGGACATAAGTTTTGGGCTTTTCCCCATAAGGGGAGGTTCTGAATATTGCTAGTATGTTAGCAGGATTGCGACCAGTCTAATAGGACCCATAAATCATAGCATGTAACCCATGAAGCATAGCTGAGAAAATTACTTTAAGAAAGCTAGTTAATTACCAATTACCGCCCAATGAAGTAATTGAATTGCGACATTTTCAATTACCCAAATAAAATAGTAATCCAAGTACTTTTTAACAAATATGAAATTTGCCGTTTTTTGAAAAATAATTTAATTCCTGGTAAATCAACAAAAAGAAATTTAATTCGTAATTTAATTACTACCCATCTCTGACGTGAGGTTCCAGTTAGGGCAACCTCTTCGGCAGTATTAATTTAATAACGGATTGGCTTGGACTGTCTGCTGATTATTTCAACTTCATTATTGTATGCTCAAGATAACGTTTTAATTGTGCTATTGTGTTTACCTGTACTCTGCACAATCGTGTGCTATCGAATTTAAGAGGAAACTAAGCACCAAGTAGGTGGAGGTACGGCGAGTTAATGCAGCCCTCCAGACTTAAACTTTATCCCGACGCACCACAGTGGGGCAGAATAGCGCTCTTTGCGGTGTTGCGAAGTTTTAGGCTTTTTATACAAAAAAAAAATATAAAAAAATAATACAGCATTTATACACACATGTTTTACAAGAATTCACATAACTTGACTTGTTAGTTAATTATTTAGTTAGTTTAAAACTTTGTGCAAATACGTAGTTCCGATGACAAAGCAATAATTTCGAGACATTTTGCTGTATAATGTTGAAACTTTGTTAATATAATAATATAATACGTGTCAATACATCAAAAATAGTAAAAAACATTATGGGGCTGTTTTTTTGAAGGAGTCGAAGAATACATTTTGATTTAAAATTCTGAAACGTTGTAAATACAATATATACTACACACTTATCAATACACCAAAAATAGTAAAAAACATGCACTACAGCAATAAAGCCATATTGTTTTCATTTATTTTAATGTTTAGCCGAGTACTAAAGGTAAAACTTTTTTGTTTTTTTACGTCGACAAAGTAAAGAATAGGACTTGTTTAAAGAAAAGGATATTTTAGTAGAAGAAAATTGGAGACTGGGCACAGAAAGACAGCAGGTAACCTATTAAAGCGATATAATCGGCAGGCTACGCAGGTTTTAATTAGTTTCGTGTAGTAAAGGGTAAACTTCATAAGCGTCGGGCCATAGGGCGAACAGATTTAAAATAAATTACAAGGCGAGAAGACGCAGAAAGGAAGCGTCGGAGGTCGGAATTCGCTCTGCCAACATGAAATATTTATGCCTTCATTTGGTAATTTATGGCAAAGCCACGCAGGTAATTAAAGGAGTTCCTGAGTTTTGCAGATCAAGAGGATGCTGTAGTTGCCACTATTGGAGTTCAAACTTAAATTTATTACTTAAGCGCGTAATGGTTAAGATGTATTTTATCATAATCTATAGCGTTAAATTACACAAAAGGGATTAGCAGGTAAGGAATAGAATCTCTGCTAACTCCATGAAGATATACCCTGGTCCTGATCAATACGGTGTATAATTCAGGGAGGAATTAAGCGACCCGCAACTAATATATCATGACGCGAATGCATGCCTGATCCGAACCGGAAGGAAGTGCATATAGCTTGCGGTAAGAGCGTATGCACATAACAGGTCTTCTCAACATATACGTGACCTGTAAACCCAACATTTTAGAACGTTGCTAGAGACATAAAGTGTGAATGTTTTTAAGTACTAGAAATGCATGGCCATATGACACAATAATAAAACCTGACGTTTATTCTTGTAAATTAGTGTGTGGTAACACACTTATCACATACTCGGTTCGCTTCTACCCTACAGCAGATTTGATTGGTTTCTGTATTACCTTTTTCGTTTAAATACATAGTGATTCTTTTAACCAAACAGAAGTATTTATTTACATACAGATAATTTTCTATTGCCAGTCAAGCTAACCAGGTAGGTGCAAAAGACACAAGAAGTAAGTGGAAAACCGAAATGGAAGTTTAAACTATTACGGAAAACTTCTGACAAAGAAGAATAATAAAGTATAATAGTGAAATATCACAAATAGAACAAGTATGAGAAGATCTCAAAGAAAGTAATGCGAAAACAGCAATAAATATCAGCAAACACAAATAAAGAATAAAAAAAGAAAGGCTGAAAACGAAAAGGAAAGGCAATACATGACCTAAGAAGAAGAGTGGAAGGTAAAAGGTAAGGTTTGACCAAAGAATATTTCAAAAGTCTATCAGCATATAAGCAAAAACAGTTTTAATCAAACAGCGAAAGAGCACTGGAACGATTTTACTTACATCAAATCTTAGCTTAAAAATGACGAAACTTCTAAAAAAGTTGATAGAAGTATAGCACATTTAGAGGTAATCAAACCAAATGCATATGTGGAATATTACGAGAGGTTATGACACATGAAGAGAGACGATAAAGACAGTTATAAATACATAACATAATAAGTAATAACTTCATTTTCTTCCACTTCCTTACTAACAGTGATGCGAATAGTTCTTCGGAGGCGATGTCGAACCACTTCCTCAAGTTCGTGAGCCAAGAGATTCTTCTTCCGCCGGATCCTCTTCTTTCCACCACATTTATCTGCATAAGAACTTATATGCGGCGGCATTCACTTTTTACTCATAATGTGGCCCAAGTATTCGAGTAATCATATCTTCACGTATGGTCCAAGCTTATATGCCATGTAATAATGTTCTTTATTTTTTTCTTCGTTTTACATAATCGATTTTTAAGCTAGTAACAGTAAATAAATATTGTTACAATAAATAAATGAATACGATATTACAATAAAGAAATACAAGATACACCACTTAGCTATAAAAACAGCTGTGTGTGGTTTTGCAGATATTATTTAACTTTGCATCGATCATGCATGGGCTTGAAAAAATCTATAAAAAGAAGTGATTCAATTTAAAATACAAGCAAAATTTAATCTATGGAAAATTAAGTAAAAACCTTTTGACAAGTTTATTAAAATTGTTCCGATGTATGTCTAAGTTATTTTCTTTAATGTACAACTGGACGTTATTATAGAGCTTTGGTATGTAGTAATTGAAACATCTTTGACATACTGATTTATTTACTTTATGTGGGATAGCATCAGTTTTGTGTCTAGTAATGTAATTATGATTATGCGTATTTATGCTTTGTGAATTTTTCCAAATATATTTTAATATGACAATTGCTGCAATGTCATGACATTCGAATCACTAAAAACAAGGGAGGTCGGATATATACTAGGCTTTCCTAAAATAATTTTAAATATATGCTTTTGTATTATTTCAACCCTCTCCGTATAAATGAGGGCTGCTCCACCCCAACCTAATATGCCATAGGACAAGATGTACTGCACCAAAGCATAGTAAAAACAGTCAAGTTGTTTAACTAATAATATTTCTTTTAATTTCTTAATGACATATATAGTTCTTCTTAATCTAGTGCATATATTGTTTATTTGAATGTCCCATCGCATGTTTTGGTCCACGGTGATTCCAAGATACTTGGTGGAAATTACCTTTTTTATGTTAATGTTGCATTTACAATTACGAGCAGTTACAGGGAAATTTGTATCATGAACTGTAATGTTAGTAAAATCAGCTTGACTATTTGCATATATAGTAATAGCTATTAACATATCTAGGAATGTTATGAGTATCATAACTGCCGCAGATGTTGTATTGAAACCCGAGCTTGCAGAGCGAGGATTTTAAAACATCTGAGGCTGTTATGATTCATAACATCCGTGATTTGTTCAATAGTTTATTGGTTGCTGTATGGTTATGGTTGCCATGTACGGTAATAGACTATTGCCGTACAGATCAGTTATGATTTAGTTACCAGCCTACTTTTGTATATGTAAACAAGGGATTAATATCCTGCAACCGATAAAAGTATTAAACACACATTTTGAATAATTCAGACATAAAATATTTGCATCTAAGCAACGTTTTATAATAGACAAATCTTGTGTTGCTGCAGTTCTCACCGCATGTCAGCTTTCTGCTTGCAGAATCAGGACAGCATCATCCGCGTAAGCAATCAGCTGACCATTCAAATCAGTAGATTACAGGAGGTCATTAATATATATTAAGAATAGCACAGGTCCAAGTATGGTACCTTGGGGTACTCCACATGTAATTATTTCCGAAGGGCCTCGAGTCTGATTAATATTAACTAGTTGTGTTCTATTACTTAAATAATTTGTGAAAATACTTAACGCAGTTCCTCGAATTCCACATTTATATAATTTGTTTAGAAGGATTGTATGATCTACTGTGTCAAATACCTTAGCGAGATCGAGAAATACCGCAACACAAGGTTCTGAATTGTCTAATGCGTTGTATATGCGCTCACATAGTAATGCAATCGCGTAATTTGTGCTCTTATTTTGTGTAATGCCGAACCGATATCTTGAGAGCACTTTATGCTCTTTGAGAAAGGATGTGAGTCTAATATGTATTCATTTTTAAAATTTTTTTGCTACCTTGGATATAATAGATATAGGTCTATAACTTGAAATACAGTTTAGCGGTCCACTTTTATGTATCGGAGTTATAACAGCAACTTTGAGACAATTAGGAAACGATCCTTGCAAAAAGCAGTAGCAAAAGCAAAAGCAAACGATTGTAGCAAAAGGTGATGCAATAATATTTGAAATTGATTTTAAAGTCTCATATTTAATATTGTCTATACCGGAAGATTTGTTATTTTTAAGCTGATTTATAATTGTTATAATCTCCTGAGAATTAGTTGGGGTAAAAAATATGCTGTGCTCTAAATTCGAAATTTGACTAATCATGAGAGATGTTTTTTCTTTGTCCAACTGAATTTTTTTGGACAATACCTTACTAACGTTAACAAAGTATTTACTAAATTTGTTGGCTATATTAGTTTTGCATTCTATAGTTTTATCATCAATAGTTAAACAATTAATTGACTGTTTTTGTGGTTTATTATTTAATGCTTCTCTAGCAATATTCCATAATGTTTGTGGATTGTTTTTATTAAGTTCAATTTTTTTACGGTAATATTTGTTTTTAGTTTTGACAATGAGAGTATTTATTGTTGATTTATACCTTTCATATGTTTTCCGTGCTACATTATTTTGTGGATATAAGCACATTTGATGATATAGCTTATCCCTGACATGAATTGATTTAATTATGCCATTTGTAATCCATGGTTTTCGCTTTCTGAATTTATGAGATAATGTTCTGATGTACCATGTCTAGTGTAATATAAAGTGGAGAAGAATAGCACCTACGACTCCCTTTTTCAGATCCATGCTGAGACTTCGATAGCTTAAAAATGGTTTGTGTGGTTAGTTTGGCTTTCTTCATACGGCATTTAATTTCTGCAGAATTACGAGCTTTCCTTGCAAGTACAACCGAGGTGAAGTTTTTGTCCTTTTGGTGTTAAAAGCTGATGCCTGCGACTAATATAGTACAACCTAGTGACATTTCTTTTAGTCCTTTCTGGATATTCGCCATTAGCACCTGCGCATTGGATGTTGCTGATTACTTTTTCGTTGATAGCAGTGTCGTGCTGAACTTTTCCCTAGTTCTTTCCTAAATATTTCCTGTGACTAAACACAAAAGCTCGCAGATATGGAAGGCCTTTAATGGCCTTAATATAATGATTTTTAAAACTCTTAAAACTTTACTTGTATGCCAGACAACCGAAAGCATTAGTTTGTGGTACATATTGATATGAACACATTTTAAGCCTCTATGGTTATTATAGCAATGAATAATATTTCATGCATATCAAATAATATTTTATAAAATATTCCACAAATGTGTTTAATTTTTGTAAATAGTATAAAATAGCATTCGTTTTCATAATTATTGTTAAACTGTATTAAAAACAGTGTTAGCCTTGATTTAAACAAAATGTAATCAGATTAGGCGTGGAAACAATGTAAAACTATGTAGTATCGAAGAAAAGCAATAGGGAGAAGAATCCAAGCTGAAAGGTGTTATAATTTTGGCTTCCCCAATAAATAATTGTAGTATTGTGAATAAATACCCTCTTCCCGATTAAGTGAGTTTAAAAATTGATTGAATGTCCTGTAGATGTGTTGTAGTAAAGTACATTCATTAGTAGCACCTCTGCAGACGCTTGCATGTGTTAAGGGTGCATCGAGTGTGAGCTTGTATTTCGGTAGCTGATTTTTGGACATCTGAGCAGAGTAATTGGAGCCCCTGTTAGCTGCGGTAGGCAGCGACCTCCGTAGAGGGCGGAGCCCTGGTTATAAGCAACTGGAACAGCTAGATGCAGTTTTTGGTATCGCAGCGGACCAGCTACAGGAATCGTTCTGCGGCGGCTTTCAGAGGCTGGACAACGGACAAAGAGGCAACAAAAAAGTCATAAAATTTCACCTAAAAGATAGAATTTGGTGCATTTTGTGGTGACGTCGGTTTTTTAGCACTTCCAGCAAAAGCGTTCTGTGAGTGTGATTTTTTGGTAACGTGTATTTACCTACGGCATTTGTTATCACTTAGGGAACGCTTTAATTACGTAATCACAGATAAATGTCGTTTGATAACGGATCTGTTTTTGCGATTTGTGAGGTTAGAACGCTATATTTAACCCAATTTTCCCTTTAGTTAAATAATACCCTGTATATAGATATCCTGTTAGTTAAAGTACCATTATACAGAGAGTTTACTTTTAAATTATTAAAAAATAAAACCACGATAATTGATTTGGTAGCAAATGTATTTCTAGTAATTCATGCAAATCAAAATAATACTTGCTGGGATGTAAAGACCTGAACGGTAGGAGAATAAAAAGCTGTTTTAGAAAAATCTGCAGTATCAGAACATGTACATTTGCGTATGTTATAACAAATTATAAAAATCATAAACATATAGGTGGAGTTGTAGCAAGAGTTCTGTGTTCCTAAGTGGAAGTCTTTGAGAGGAATCTAGAAAAAGGTTTTTTTAAAAACCGAATCATTATTTGTGATTGAAAAATATTTGACCGAATTAAGTCATTAATCTTCTGGCTACAGTAACTGGTGTTATTTGCGGAGTGATCGACTGCAGATTAGTAACAAAACGCGTGCTCGATTCACGTTTACACAATTGCAAATTCTGTAAAAGAAAACGGAAAACCACATCAGAACCACAGCTGCATAACAGTGAAAAGATAAAATTGGAAATACCGCAGAAATACAAATATTGGTTCTTAAGACCAAAAATGATAGCTTTCTAAGAAAACGAATCCGTACGCTCGAAGATTGTGCTTAGCATACGTGATTTGTGTGAAAATGTAGTTTGTTGATTGAGAGTACGAGGTATATACATGGTGGTTATTCAAAAGTTGGAGTTCTGCTGAAGGGATGTTTAAGGTGGTTAGGGTTGGAGTAAATTGTGTGAGTAAGAAAGCTACGCCAAACTATTGTGATAGAAATTGTAATCTATACTAACTCACATGATGATATATCTACAATTACAAATAGAGTCAACACATTGCAGCTCGAGCTAAAAATAAGGATTAAGAAATTCGATGTAAATGTAACATGTTGTTCCTAAAATTAACTAAATTATGTATGGTTAAAGGTAAAGGTTTGATGTGTCGTTTTAACAACTATAGCATGGAAGCATAATCATAACGGTGCCTGCCTACAGCAATAGTTTGAACACGTGAAGAGAATTACCTAATAAATTCCTCGACTATCGAACAAAAAGTCGAAGAAGAATTGGAAAACAAAAAAGTGAAGAAAAGAATAACACGAAGATTGAATGCTAAAAATGATAAGGATGTCCTAGTGAATCGCAATGCAACAGTAAAATACATGCAACACTTGCAACTTGAGAAAGAAGAAGAAACTTTCACAGTATTCATTTTTATTAATGTTCAAATATTACTGTTTCAGAGTTAAACTTGCTTTAATCATCGTTAAGAAATTATGGTTTTTACACTTTTGTGCTGTAGATTGCCCTTGCGGGTTAAATAGAGACTTGAATTATAAGAATATTATCAAAACTATGTCGATCTGATATGGTTAGTGTTTCGAGTGATAATTTTAGATTTTTTAGCGTTAAAGCGCGGGGGGGGGGGAGGGTTATCAAAAGGTGCCATAATGTAATGGAGCACAGAAGTTGAATATGAAGTATCGTATTCTAAGTGAATATTACTGTGTGATTTAAGCAAATTATGACGATTGTCAAATATCCAGATACTTTGAAATGCAGTATATACACTTGAAATTCTGCCTTTAGCGATGTGCGCTTCTGCTAGTTAGTTCGGGTCGCTTACATCTGTTTTTTAATGGAGTCTTTTAAAATTTACTGTATGATTTTCATTTATAAGGAGCAGTGCAGTTCCTATATTTTAAAGGCATTTTCAAATATCCAGCAATAAAGTAAAGTGCAAGTGAGCAGGGTTTTTCATGGTGAAACGATGCCCTAAACAATAACATTTTTACCCTACGGTCTAATTTGATTTTCGTAAAGGAACTGCTGTCTTTCCAGTTTCAGACCCCGTCTACCCTACCAGTTAGCCGTGGCAACCCAGTAAGCATGTGAAAGTAGTAAACAAGTTTTAACCTGTAACAATGCTTCTTTATACTGAACTGAATATATTGCGAATATGCTAGAGATACCGGTTGATCACAAATATTTCGCTTTCGCTTAAGCTGAAATGTTGATACTACTGATCGCCATTAAGAGAGATAGTGAAGTTTACAGAATCTGATAAGCTATAATTAAATTTACCTTGAAGGATTTTTTGAAAAACTAAGTGGATCAAATACGTTTCCTAGTTATTCACACCCAAACCCGAAACACATTTTTATTGTCGATGAGACTTGGCTTATCATTCTATTATTTAAAAGCACATAAGGCTTTTACAGGTTCTAACTTTCGATCTGGACAGGAAATTCATAACAATTCTGCTGCGGTGTTCCAATGAAAGTTAATTTCCAGTCCAATGTTTACTTTATTCTACTGTAGCTAGTTGTGTTTGCCCTACATTCACTTTCATTTCCGGACCTCACTAATGCCCCCTTACGGTTTTATAACTGCTTGGGGTTAATTTCTAGAAGTGGAGATTACGCGCGGAAATTATCTTCCGCGGCTTGGGCAGAATTATTGCTACTATTTCAGAAGTTTCCAAACTCTGCTGCTTGTGTCTACTTTGTAATTCTGACAGCAAGTGAGTGAGCGAGAACACTGTGGGGAGTTATAATATTAATATTTGAAGGTTGGGCTTATTTCGATACGAACTTGATGTATTTTCATAAATTCTGTGTTTTGTGTTAAACTTGTATTAAACGTTTAACTTGTTCATGCCAGCTTCTGAACTGTGGTTGTAATTTGCAAAATGTTATTATTTTGAATGTTGTCGACGCTATTATTCAATATGCAACCACTCTGTTGCTAAATAATGTAAAATATAAAAAAATCCTTAGCTTTTATGAATGCCAATTCAGTTAATTTTACCCGTTTTCGAATGTTTCATAGAAATGATTGAAGATACCTATTAAAAAAAAACTAGATTCTTAAAGAGAATATCACCATGTGCTCTTGCTAACAAAAATATAAGAGTATTTAGTTTAATATAAATAAATGATAGGCTTCTAGGTTTGACTTCAATTACTGTGGAATTAATTAATTCGCTAGCCAGCTTCCAAGCTTAACAAGGAGATTGCATTTTTTTACTTAAATGTGGAGCTATTTTTGGTTTGTTTGCGGAAAACTACTCAGCAAATCGTTCAGCGGAGACGAGTAACGAAACTGAAACCCTTAAAATTAAGGTGAGCATAATCTCATATTCAAATTTACTAATTAATACGTCAAAACGCTCACATTACCCGCAAAGGTCTCCGCACATAATTCATAATCCACTAAAAAGAGAACGTAAAAATAGCTACCAGCGTTTTTGGGACAATCCCCGAAGTTACGCTTACAAGATAGTTTACTGTTACACCAATATATATGTAAAATCCACCTTTGTCTGTCGCAAAAAAGACGACTGACCTATTTTTGTGCTTCCCGATCACCTATAAAGCTGAAATTTGCAAAAGACATTTTTTGGGACCTAAGGTTGAAGGAAAAGGAAAATCTCAAATCCAAAAAATTCAATTGGCAGATCCAACATGGCGGTTCTAAGGAAAGACATTTTTACGTTTCTATCCCTTTCAAAAGATCTAGAAATTTTAATTTTTATAGGAGTTAGTCTATACCATAGGAACAGCCCTTACAGTAAAAAATTACCATAGTAATATATGTGGGTTGAACTATAGGAGATTAAATCAGTTTGTTGCAAAACATGAGGCAGACTTATTTTTGTACTTTCCCAATCACCTAAAAATCTGAAACTAGGAATACGTGAAGGTTAAACGATAGGGGATGAAATGGAATAGAAGTCGTTGAGCAAGCATTATTCACTCAGGGAGAAACTTCCATTTCATCGGTGTAACCTATGGTTTTCAGTAACTCAACGATTTTCTTGTCGTCCAAATTAACTTTTAAAATCGCACCTGAGAAGGTCGTGGGGAACCTTTTTTTAGATATGGCTTACACAAGTCAACGTTTTTTTTTAAATTAATATATGAGTCTATTAGCTAAACGACATTTTTGGCCAAGCCATAGGATGCAATTTCTACGCATACAGTAGGTACGGCTGGAAGAGAAAGGCTTATATACTAGTACTATCATAAATACGTTTACTGTTTTAAAAGAATCATCTACTATTTTATAATGTAAATGAGTTGAACGGTGCCAAAGGTAGCTATTATTGCAAAATTAATCCAATCAAATGGAACTGAAGTCAGCGGAATCGTAATGCATCCAAACACAACCTTCCTTAACAGCAAAATTCGGCGGTAACGGGAGTCAATATAGTTCAGCGAGAACACGGCCTACTGGGATAAAACGCATGCACAGGGAGCTGTATCAATATGTAGCGTAGCTTAATCATTGACCTGAAAACGCCTGTCGTGAAAGAGACGGCCATAAACTGAAACTTGACACTAAGTGCAGTTTTAAATCAGAAAACTCGCATCCTGACAGATCTCTGCTAAAGCAACTAAAAAGTAAAATTCACATTGTGATAGGGCGGGTGAAAGAATAATAAAACTGTAACGTCAAATGTAATTTGTGTAGTTGAGTTGAACAATCAAAACTAACAGGTCTTAACATTCACGACGCAATGCCCAGCACAACGGGGTTATGTCATAAACCAGGAATATAGAGGACAATCTCTCGTACGATTCAGCCAAGGGATGCAAGTCCGGTAGAATAGGTGCGACACAACGTAGTAAAGGTTTCACCGCATAATGTACTCGAACAGGTATAATGTTTTAAAAATAGCTTCAGCACTTCCGTAAGTACACGACGAAAGGATGAATTAAGTCCACCCAAGCTGCTCGTATGTAACTGAAAGTAACTTGCAGAGTCACTTGAAGGTAATTGAAAAAATAACTTGCAGATTCACACGACAATGCAAAATCGTTTGACGGTAACTGAGAAAAGTCCACTTGACGCTAATGGGAAAGAAAGCAAGAAATAATTCGAGAAATATGAGAAACAATATGTAAGAAAAACGAAATGGTTTCATATGCGAGATGTAAGAAGGCAGCCCCAGTTGGTTATTTGCTTCTTAAATAACATGAGATTCTGGTTTACCCAGTTCGATGATAGCGAAACACGTAACACTAAACCGACACATAAATGTTGAACTCGATTACGGATGACGAAATTCGCTTTCGTGTCGTATACTAAAAGTACCTCTAAAAATGGTCACCAATCTGAGGAATCGATTTTTCAAAATGGGTACAGGAGATAGCTCCCACTATAAACTGGCAATTTTCAAAAAGAAGATACCTATTGTAAAACTAAAGTTATCTTAATTCTATGCTCAAGGTTTCTCAAAATTCTGAAAATTGAAATAAATGCGAAAACAATCTAAAATACGCTATAATTATAAAAATTCGTAAGAACAGTATAAATAAAGGACAGTGATCATTCTCACGATCGTCCTCAATCCTTAAAACCACTAACCGAAATTTAAGTGAAGGAAAAATGAAACCGGCGAGAATGACCACGAACATTTTACACTAAGCTTGGACACCAATACTAATTTTTGTGCTGGCGACTAGACCGGCGTAAACCCGTAACAAAATACAACCTTTTCGCAATCATTCACTCCAATATCAAGGTACTCAAGAGACCAAAATTAAAATCCCAAAATACACATCACAGCGAGAAGTAAATTCTAACCCAACCTACAGAAGAAAAGCAAATCCAACGCTGAAAATGATGAGCTCCTGAAAACTAAGGGTGAAGAAGCAATGATCTAATCAATCTAAAGAAAATAAGGATAGATGTTCATCTCTAAAGGAAAAGTAACTACTTTCAAAATTCCTACCAACCAAACCCTAAAGTAGCGTGGATATATATACCCAATCAAATCACGCAAGATAGTGTGCCTTACATTGTAAAAACGGCCATACCACCACTAATAAAAATGTCAAAAATAACAAAATATTTTTAAGATAAAGGCTTTGCTTTTACAAGGTTTCTGATGTGTTGTGCTTATTGCTGATTATTACATTTCGAATTCTCTAGTTATTATGTGCAGGAGCAGTACCAACGTACTTCTCCACGTTTTCAACCACCGTTCTACTTTATTAAGGTGTTGTAGATATCTAGATGCAAGGGGTGGATCTTGTTGCAAAGTTATTACCGCAGTGTTATTAGCAACAACAGCTACGAGTATATCCGGTGTGGATGGCAAATTAGCGGTATAAAGTATGAGCGCCAGGGATGGGTAGGATCCGTCATATTTAACAAGAAAGGGTCTGTATGTTAGGTTAATTTTTATTCTGTAACGTTATTTATCATAATTCGGGCCAAGCTAGCTACTGTACACTTGTTTATGCAGGATTTATAAGCTAACGTGTACACATTCCTTGGGGAATATCATTGAGCCAGTGAAACCGCGCGTAAGCGGGGAGACTTAATTTATTGCAAGTAAAGTTTGGATAGTGTCGTGGGGAATTACATTTTAATGGCGTTACACCCCGAGCGAGGGGAATTATCAAGACTGTGGATTGCAAACCCGCAGTCGAGGTCCACCATTGTAGCGCGCATGTAGCATCACCTTCGACCTCCGAGCTATCGCGAGGCGGCTTGGTGATTTATCGAAATTTAGCCGATGGTGGTTCTTTGTGTCGAGATAAATATTACCACTATCGCAATTCGTGTCTGTCGTATTTTGCAAGTTGACATGACTATCCACAGGAAACTTGATTTAATTTGGGTTTCTAAAGGTGTGGAATGCGTATAAATTTCTTAGGTTTTGGGCTTTTCTATTCTCTTTACCTCTGCCCACAAATATCGATTTATATCGGAGCAGAATATCACACGTTTGCTAAATCCCTCGTTCGAGCTGCTTACGTTCCACCGCCGCCGGTTGATTACTGTTACATCTCCGCCTGGGCATCTTTTCGTCACATATGGTCATCTTTCGCTGACCAGACAATGAAGCCTTTCTCTCGATTGTTCTACGTGTAAAGTACATCTGTTGGGCAAACTGCTGGATATTGCTTTTTCTCTGTAGCTTGAGGTGTAGTAACGAATTCTGAATTTCTGTTAGATTAAAATGTAATCGAGTAGCTTTTGCATGCTCTTTGAAGTGCTTTAATGCCTAAATTTCGGTTTATATTCGAAGTGTTACCGACTAAAATTTTGTATTACTGTATTTGAGATTTAGTTACCCTTTCAGGGAATTTGTCTGATCTTTGGCTATCGCTTGCATATTTGAAGTAAATCTTTCCAAACCTGGCATAGAGAAATAATTCATTCAAAGTAATCTTAAGATTATTGAATCACAATTTCGTGTAACTCGGTGTGTTATCAAGCCGTTATTCAGTACGTATTTTAGAATCAAATTATTAGCTGAAAGTATTCTCTAGCTCTAAAATGGTGTGCAACAATATTGAAAAATAATTAAAGTACTTCTCTTTTAGAAAGCAATGTTAAGTCTGGTGTTAGCTAACGTCTCGTCAAAGTGAAAAAAACGAATCAAATCTAAAATGTTTATGGTAACTAATACATTAGTAAACAAAATTTGATGTGATTTTGTTCACTTTGACGCGACGTTAGCTAACACCAGACTTAACATTGCTTTCTGCAACCGGCCCCATGACTTATAGATTACGCTGACTTTTTGTCGATTTAGTGATGTTTTATGCTTGGTGGTGACGTTGTTACATTTTCTGAGACAGCATATTGTTTTCTGCTGTTATTATGGGTTTTATCTCATAGACAACGGAAATTATTAAATATTGGTATATGCTTACCTAGTCAATAATCATTTTGAACAGTTTGCTATTTACTTCACTCCTCTAAAAGACGAAGGAAGTATTGTAATCGCAAAAAATACTTTTCGAGATTTATTCAGATCTTCACATTTCAGATGACGAAATACGGGTTTTCCCAATTTCGTCTCCTTGTTGCCGATATAACCCAAAAACTATTTTTTTGAAAAATTAATATTTTTGATGCAAATTATATATTTACCTGACATAAAACTGAGATAATTTCGATCAAATATATACAGAAGAGCACCTTAAGAAAATTCATTTTTTGTTTATTTTTGCTTTAACTGAGAAATAGATAAAGTAATAAATTTAATGTGGCTCAGGCTTTTGCCTTCACAAAAATGGGACCAAACTGATACAGATAAATATTGTAAAAGAGATAAATAAATAAATAAATGATATATGCTGTTGATTTAATGTAGTTGCAGCGCACAACTATGAGGGGAGCTCCGTGGCCAATTGCAATAAAAGGGAGGTCTGCTTGCGGGTTACTGCCAAGCGTTGAAATCGCATTCGCAGTAATAATTTGCACACAGCTCCCGCCTTACCCTTGGCGAAAATGAGACTCAACAGATATAGGGTAAATGTAGTAAGAGCAGCTGCATCTCAGAGATTCGAATAGGATTGTGTGGCACATACGACGAACGGCCGGCTGTTGAAATCGCATTCGTAGGCACTGAAGTTCGAATACCACCGGCGGCACGGTTTTCTTATTTGAAAATTAATATAATTCGCATTACCAAGTGTTTCCTTTTATTGTTTCAGTATTATTAAGACATGAAGATATTTTTACCCCTAGTTTCCATTAATTTTTAGATTATTTAGCATCACAACGTCCACTTGTGAGAAAGGTTCTGAGTGAAGCCCTTTACAGGTTTTTTAACTGCTCTTGAAATTCGGGACTGCCTTTTTTCGATCAGTATCGAAATTATTTGACGATTGAAATATGTTAAATTATTGTTGCATTTGCTGCGCTCGTAAAGGACGACTGTCTTCGTCACAATTAAACTGATAAAATGTATCAACAATTAAACTGATTATTTTCTTCCTAGCCATGTCAACCAATCAGAAGGCTGGATTTAGTTAAGTTATATTGTATAATTTTGATTATACAAAATCCATTATACTAGAGTAACTTTACTAGACGACGCAATACATTGCTTTTGTCAACTTGATGTTGTTTTAATGGAGATGACTTTCAGCTAGGTTAATACAAACAAATCGAGCCACCAATAAAATATTTATTTGTAATATTGAAATGTACTCAAAAAATAATCAAATCGAAAGCAATGCCTACTTCGAACAGGTTATACGTCTTAAACTTCCTGCACAACAACAAATTGTGTCAGTTTGGCAGTTTAACCTGTCTTTTATTATTGTGCAACAAGTTATTGACATATAACCCGATACTCATAGTTACTACTGATTATACTACTATCTATAACATCAACCAATAAAAAACGATAAAAATGCATAGTTAAACAGGTACCAACTTTTGATAATGTCCATAGCAACGGTGATAATCATATACATTCTTTACTAATAACTGATAGTAAAATACCTTCATACACATCGCGTTATCTGCTGAAAGTACTCCATCTATTGTTTTAGGCAGTTACGCTCGTAAACTGATGATGATTATTTGATAATCAAGAACCCACTCGTTGCATTATATATGATAAGCCACTTTAACAATTAAACTGATAAGCGATATCAAATGCAACATCATATGAACTACGTGACATGCGCTACGTTTCTGAGATAGTAAAATAGAAAAGGAGTTTTTCTAACGTATCAACAAAGTAAAGAATAATAGTTTTTTAATATTACCTACTATGCTACAGAGATAGAGAAAACATGTTTAACAAAATAGCAAAAAAATAAGAAACAATAATTGCTAAAGGAAAACTACATCACAACATTAATCACCAATTACTATTCTTACAACAGAGACACCATATTTAGCATCTCGTTCATATAATACTTCATTTAATCCTTCAGGGGGATTTTCATTTATATTTATACACTATACACACTTACAGTGTTTTTCGCAGGCATTTACAGCATTTTGAAGAGTACAGAGGCCATATTTAGCATATGCAAGTATAAAAAATCAAATTGTAATTTTCTACCAAAATCAATTCTATAGATTTTTTCGGTAAAAGACATTTTGCAGATACGTCTAAATAACCATAACTCAAGTTTTCAGGCTGGAAACGACACACGCTTTGTGGAAAGTATACCGAAGGGAGCAGCTACAGATTTAACGAATAATTCAGCTACTTCATATTCAGCAAAAGTTTTACGAACTTCATGCTTTGAAAATCGAGAGTATCATTTATCATTTCATTTATTGGACAAAAAATGCGAGCTTGTTACACCAAAATACAGTAAAACTAACTTTCATAATACAGATACTAAGCGCTTTACAAAAAAAATAAACTCGATATTTAAATCGAAACTTGGCAAATAAAAAAGTATCTAAAATTATAAAACTAAAATTCTCTCGGCGTTGACTATATATTCATCCGGCATCAGTACAAAACTTAATTTCATTCAAATTAAATGAGCTAATTGATGCCTTTGCCTTTTGAAAAACTCATGTCATTTGCATTAATTCCTTGGTGGCACTCTAATAGACTTTCATTAGCACAATGGCATTGGCAACTCGAAGAACCACGCCAAAATTGGATATAATTATATTTTTCGATAAATTCGATAATTATCGTATTCCATCCAATATTTCATTTATATCGTCGAGCATTTCTTTTAATTCTTTATTGGTTTCAAGATGAGACTGTAAGTGTATATGCTTTTTTCGTGGCATGTTATTTTTCACTATTTCAATGACGTAGTACATGTGACGTAGCGTTTAATATCACTCATCTCTCGAAAAATATATCTATATCCAATTTTGGCGACGTTCTTCGAGTTGCCAATGCGAGTGTGCTAATGAAAGTCTATTAGAGTGCCAGCAAGGAATTAATGCAAATGACAGGAGTTTTTCAGAGGGCAAAGGCATCAATTAGCTCACTTACTTTGAATGAAATTAAGTTTTGTACTAATGCCGGATGAATATAGTCAACACCGAGAGAATTTTAGACACTTTTTTATCTGCCAAGTTTCGCTTTAAATATCGAGTTTAATTTTTTTGTAAAGCGCTTAGTATCTGTATTATGAAAGTTAGTTTACTGTATTTTGGTGTAACACGCTCGCATTTTTTGTCCAATAAATGAAATGATAAATGATACTCTCGATTTTCAAAGCATGAAGTTCGCAAAACTTTTGCTGAGTATGAAGTAGCTGAATTATTCGTTAAATCTGTAGCTGCTCCCTTCGATGCACTTTCCACAAAGCGTGTGTCGTTTCCAGCTTGAAAACTTGAGTTATGGTTATTTAGACGTATCGGCAAAATGTATTTTACCAAAAAAACCTATAGAATTGATTTTGGTAGAAAATTACAATTTGATTTTCTATATTTCGTTTCACTTAGAAATTTTAGTCTTACTGATCTACTAATATTTAAACGGCAATCAATTGAGGTCCAGTTGATCTTTGTATAAGCGGTGTTTATGTTACTCTTAATTTTAAACAATCGATGGTATGTTGATTAATTTAGTGTTGAATAATCTACCCACTTAACGTAGAGGAACAACAGTTTAATTAAAAAAATCGAAAGACCAGTTGCTCGAATATGCGGTAAGAGGGCATTTAACCCCATTACCTTGTTTGGGTGCTAATTACCAGTTAATTAATCAAGTCTTTCATGTTTGACCTACACATTGATTTTAATATTTCTTTTATTATAATGAGAAACAGCAGTGTTAAAAAATGCCTTAGTGTATAAACTAGCCTTTTACAGCACTAGTAACCTTAATTTAAAACTGTGTGCGTAAACTGCTTTTGAGGATTTTTTTTTTCTATTCCTACATGTCTTCTGCCTCTTCTTCATTGGTTACGTTTTAGGCTTTAAACCTTCAGTAGCGTTAATAAATGTAACACCCTTAAAGAATTTTAGCCATTCTTCTGAAGGATATACGAAAAAAAATTGCGGGCGGTTGGTCGCGCGAAAAAGGGCGCGTACGGAAGTATAGCTGTTTGTTAGCTATTTGTTTATACTTAAAAGCAAAATGAGGAGCTGGACTGGCAGGTAGTAACTAGCGTGTTTTGAAAGTTTTAAAAAAAATATTTTTTTTTTAATTTTTTTTTTTTGCTTTTTATATCTGTAACGTAATATAATATAATGTATTGTCAATCTCGATCTCAAAATTTATCGAAGGCTGATTCCCCATCTCGAAAACGAAAATTCTCGAATTTTAAATAAATGATGTTGGTACAGAATTGAGGCTGCGTTTATATTAGGTTTACACAGTTTCAGTATAATGCTAACAAGTGCGGAATAAAATTTAAGGTATGTACGAAGCATTATACTCCATATGTAAACAAATAATGTGACATTCATTCTATCGTAAGTGCACAGTCATTCGTTCACGTTCTGTGATGTTACATCGTGTAAGTGTCGAGCGTTAAACTTATGACAATTGTGCAGTTGTTGCTTATTTTATTTCTCAAAGACCTATTAAAAATATTCGAGATCGAAATATGTTCATCTCCATCTCGCGCACAATTGTAAGTAAGATAAGCGCCAAAATTTCCCGATCTTACATTGACCCAGGTATCGCAGGGGGTCAAAATTTTGGTAAGACATTGGCTCAAGTCTTATTAGCTTTGAAAAAAACAAACATGGATTTTATGTCAGTTATTATTCCCATAACTGATACTCATTTATCGCGATTTCAGAACTCACGAACATTGATTATTGAGCTGTTAGTAAATTTCTTACTATAGAAGGTCTTTGGTACGGGTACGGGGAAGGTTTATCGTCTTATTACGTAGTAAAAGATAAGTAAATAACGTCCGCTTAGCTTCCCAAAAATTCTGTAGATCTCAATGTAATCTCATTATGAAGATAACGGGCAGCCCTGTAGAACGTTTGAAAGAATATCACAAACAAATAGATGTATTATTTTGCATCTGCATTACTCTCCCATATCAAGTTAAACATTTTCTATGGTATTCCCATTCTCTGAAGGCTTCATCAAATGTGTTCTCTCTTAACAGACTAGAAGGTCTTTTTGTAAGTAAATAAGCACCAGTTAGTGATTGCTCAATCACATTGTTTTGTTCTTTCATAATCCTGCTTGTTCCTTTATGATAGCTATATCTAAGATTCAGTTTAGAACTATTGTGTTAATTTTTTTCTCAGTTACTACAATGTCACAGTTTAAGAGAAGATAACTAATAGACTATTCGTTGTTCAAAATTCTCTTTCTGTCTGCCGTTATATTACATATATTGACAGCTCTATGAAAGCGGCATTACACGACGTGTGGAGCGACGCGCCTGTCGTGTGGTGTGCGGAGTGACGCGCTGATGTGTGCCTGGAACGATCACGATCTCACGGCCTGTAGATTGACAAGTTTCACACCGCCTGGGTGTGGTTCACGCCGCGCGCTGGGTTTCTTTTTCGCATTTGAAAATGTCCAGGCGTCGAGAAAGAATGCTCGGTTGCGCATCAGCTTATTACATTTTGATTTGTTACAAACGAAGAAAAATAAACGGTTTTAGATGGGGTTGCACAACAAAAGTCGATCCAAGTAAGCCCCATAATTACTTAACGTTAAAAATTAGATATTACATCGTTTTACCACCACATGTTGCCACATTAAAAGGTAAGTGATTACTGAATTTAAAAATTTAACAGCCAAATGTGTTGTGACGGTGTACGCGACTTGCTCCACTCCTAGCTCGGCGCTTTTTCTTTGAAGTGTACGACTTCTACCGCCAAGTTTGCCGCTAGGGCCCGTTCTCATAGCGCGTTGCGCGTCAAGTCATACGCCAAGCGCGTCGCTCCACAAGCCGTGTAATGCATACTTTACTCCTCATGCGTTTGAATAATTCTTTTCCAGTTCTTATTTCATCTTTCATCTTCATCTACTATTAGTTCAATGTAATTGCAATTTAACAATATTTGTTAGATGCCAAATTCCACTATACAATCAACATCATAAGTAGGAGTTTCTACAATTTCAAAGCAAAAAGTTAAAAAAAGTGTTCGTTACAAATTATTTGTTTGCTCCTTGTTCCTGAAATAATAAAAATTTAGAAAATAACAGAAAGTTCAAAATAGTATTTAAAACCGAGGTCCATTAATTTTTAAGGCGTTGTTCATTGTGCTCTATTTTCAACCACCCAATCCCCACATAAATGAAGAGATTTATTAAATGTTCAGCTTTGATAGAGTCATGGCTCAAATTTAGAAAGTAGTATACCGTTGTAAAAATAATTTACGAGTAATGTTTTTCTCCGCTTCGGGGTTGAAGTGGCTCGAATAAGGATAATAGGATTCGAGACCTCTCCTAAAACTAAAACTAAAAACGACTTACCCGAACAATTTAAGTAAATTTTGTAAATGTGGCAGCATCTTGCATGGATACTTTTAATAGCACCAAATTTTAGAAAGAAATGGCTCCAATTTAAAATATAAAGTACCTTTGAGTATAAAATGAAATTGTATTTAGTGTCACTCCGCTTTCCATTTAAAATTCTTGAGCTGAATGTCATCCTCACTTAAGGTTTGAAGTGGAAAAATTAATCCAATGTGTGTCCCCATTGTAAATGATATTTTGAAATTTTGATATTTACTCATTTTATATGTAAAAAGTTCTTGCACAAACGAAGAAGGTATCTTCAAGTTTTTCAACATGAATTCTTTCCGTACCTCCATAGAGTTTGTCTGCGATATTAACATCACCTGACTTGCTCTAGGCTTCGACTTAAATCAATATTTTCAGGAAATTACAACCCTATGAATTCTTAATCAGCCGAACACTGCGGCAGAAATGTCTACATCAGTTCAGCACACAACATGCCTCCCGAGCACCGCGTTTTCCAATAAATAAGTAAAGCTCGTCGTTCCCCAGGTCTTAGCTGAGGCGTCCTGCCGATAAAATGGCGCTTTTAATTATTTGGAAATTTAATACCGAGAGTGTCACGTTCCTAATCGAATCAGCTCCGGCGAAAAGGCAACCGAGATCAATGCAGGGCCAAATGACATGCACCATGTGCTGTTCAACGACTCCGTGAGCGATCGATAGGCAAAACAAAGAAAATAAAAGGGTTCCGGATGTATACGATCTATTAAGCCCCACTTACGGAGATTGCTCGATTTAGCCAGGATTTGAAAATTTTATCGGAAGGGAATTAAGACTTCCGCCCAGGATGAGGTTTCCCGTGGCATCCTCTAAAGCCTGGCCTTACAGAATTTTCCTTTATCGACTGTACGTGAGCTTCACTCTATAGATTAATTAGCAATATTGTGGTTCATAAAGTTCACTTAACCTGATTCTGAAGAATTTCGCTTCTGGCGTGGTTGACACATTGAGTTACCGTGTTCCTCTATCTCTCATTCTTGCAAAAAGGTTTAGCCTCTGACGGTGTTTACACTTTTATTTCTAATAAAGCCCACTTATGAAATGACATGGTCGAATTCCGGAAGTTGATTGACCGGCAAAAGGCTTCCAAAATAATAGATTAAAATGGTTCAGTTTGGATATTATGTTGTTGAATATTAATTACACCAAGCCTAAGCTATATTTTCTTGTTTTACTTTCTTTATGCAATACCATCAAACGGAAGTTTTTTTACTATTAATTTGTCTTGGGAATAGTATAAAATAACCTATTAAATTCAGAAATGTGAACCTTATTTAAATACCGAGAAAATGGGTGTTGGCATAGAACACTATTACTTATATCAAGTGTGTTCCCCTATTTCTCCGTCGTGTGTACGAAGTTAGCCCATAGCTTTCAACATCTCGTGTTTCTTTTCTTTGAAACCTTTATTGTCTTACCATTCCACATTTACTTGAGCCTGCATCTTCTTCTGTTATATATTGCTTCCTACATGTTTTTTGCTGCCTCATTTCTTTCATTCCATACATTTCCCAATCGTATATTAGAAAAAATCAAATTTAATTACAAAACGCATTAATTGTACTTCAGAATGTATCAGATGTAGTTCAGATTAGCCAATTGGATTTCAAAACGCAACAGTTGCAAGTCAGTAGGTAACAGTTAAAATTTGGAAAGTTGCAATTTATTTCATAAAAACCCAAATGTATTTTCGAAAAGGTCTATTGCATCTCAAAGACAATCAATTGTATTTCAGAAGAGTAAGTTGTATTTCATAGAGTCAATTATATTTTAGGTAGAGCCAATTGTATTTCAGAAAGGGTAAATGTAATTTAGAAAAAGTTAATTGTATTTCAGAAAGAGTTAATTGTATTTTACGAGTCAATTGAAATTTGGAGAAAGTTATTACTATAGTTCAGAGAGTTGATAGTGCCTTGAAAAAAAAATAATTGTATATCCAAAAAGTTACAATTTAGAGAAAGTGAATTGTAGTTCAGTCAGACGTAATTGTATTACGAAAAGGGTTACTTGTATTTCAGAAATAGTTTATGGTATTCTAGAAAGAGCTAATTGTAATTCAGGAAAAGTCGATTCTATTTCAGAGAGAGTTACTTGTATTTTGGAAAGAGTTAATTGTACTTCAGAGAAAACAATTAGTAGTTCAGAAAGAGCTAAGATATTCAAACCATATTATCCCATTATTAATTGATGTTTTTCTACTTAGTGCATCGTTTCGTATTTTATATTTGGACACTGCTTCCTACCCTTGTTATATTTTATTTCCATCTCATTTTGTGCATTGATTTTCATTGCATTTATTAGCATCCTAGAGTCACTAGCATAAATTATAGGTTTAAATGCTATCTTACAAACCGTTCTCAATTTCGAAAACAGAAATTTCAAATTTGTATTAAACGTTTTTGCTGACTTTTTCTCACTAATTCAACACCAAAAATGCCATCAATAGAAAGATAAATTTATTGCGTATCAATTGATACTAATAATAATAATATTTACTGATGTAATAGAGAAATAATTCAATATACCTAAAAATCGAATGCACAGTGTTGATTGAATATGTTCGACTTTGATAGTGGACACCCGTATATTCAGATTCTTGTATTTCTATTCTATAAATGATTTGCTTATTGCATGCTATATCCAACTTGCACTATTTATTTCTTGATATATTTCGCTTTCTTTGTTTTCTTGTTTATCTATATCTCATTAAGTGTTTGAGTCTACATTTTCATTCTCTTTCTTTCCTTCCTACTGTTATTAAATTTGTTAGTGGTTATTTTAATGTAGTTCTTTTAAAGTTTTTGTTGCCGATCCTCCTTTCGACAGCGAATGTCAGCAAACAATCCCTGAAGTAATATCCTGCTATCCCAGTGAGATATTACTAGGACCTAGTAAATGAAGAGCAAAGAACAAAGATAGTCCCCACAAAATATTTACATACGAATAGGATAATGTCATACAAAGTGAAGAGACCATAAAAGTTATTAAAGCAATTAAAGCATCCAAATCTAATGACTATGATAAAATAACTTACACATCTAGGTGCAGACGCAGAAGCAAGAATAAATTAGACCATATTAAAAAAAAAAGATAGAAAAGGCCGTTAAAATGATAGAGATAATGCACTTTTTAAGAAGAGAAAACATTGTAAGAGGGCATCAGACAATAATGTCCAGTAGAAATATAAAGTCTGTTTCAAACGAATTAGATTGGTGTCGGGAAAGGCTGAACTAATGAGGAGAAATGCTGACTTCAAAATAGATAATTGAGGGACCATGGGAAAGGAACACAAAAACAGTATTTGGCATCTATTTAATCAATAGAAACTACCCTAAAAATGCAATATGGCAGTGTATCCAAAGCGTTAATAAAATAAAAGGTAAAGAGATAGAAAAGTAAAGTTAAATAATGGGTTTTTGTTGAAATATTCCCAATGAACAATTTTTGTTTTATAAAGGTTCCCTAAATATCACCTTCACCAACGTATAAAACCTTTGGTAATATACATTCTTGCTGACAACCTCTCTGTTAACATTATATACGTCTTAAAGAGCTTAAATGGCGGGTTCTATCGTATATGGGTTACCGTGACCACTGTTTGGTACCCTTATATAACTCTAAGTTTTATAAGAACAAGTGTTAGAGATGTAACAGCTACCATTATATAACCTCTTATAGGCTCCTTGTAGGCCTTATAGGCCTTTTAGTCAAGGGACGGCAACGTTTCCGCAACCTTTATAAACATTCTCTATAATGGTAACAAGAACGTTTAGGCAACCTTATCAGTGTATTAGACATCCCGCTTGCTCTTGCGCGTAGCAATATCTTCTATACTTCTCTTTATGTGTAGTTAAGTAAATTATTAAGTAGTTATAACTTTGTGTTTCAACATGAAGTCTTCTTTTCCTGCAATTCCTTCTACTATATGCAAAAATATATTTACTGATTAAGAGATTGTAGGACAGTTTTCATGGCTAAAATTTTACGGCAATTCCTTCTGGACTGTATAATTTTCATTTGTACCTATAGAAACTTAAAGCGCCACCAATATAACAAATATTTTAGATTTTCAGTAAAAACCATAAACTTTGCATGTTTCTGAAATTTATCACTTCTTCATAAAAATGCATACAGAATAATTCACCAAGTCGAGTCTCGACGAAAAATGCATTATTATGCTGTGGATATTGCATTTTGAATGTGTTATTCTACATTTTTCTAAACAATACCAATATGGTGTCCCAAAATGCATCAAAAATATGGCTGATGTATAAATAAAAGAGCCAAGGGAACATTATAAAACCAATGTGTAACTGCTGGTGTGCTTATAAATACACCGAAACCTTTATATAAATTTGGGTAACATTACGGCATTAAAGTGTCGTTATATAACTTTTTAGAGTGTTTAAAGTTACTCGAAGTGTTATTATATAACTTATGGTAACGTCCATTACCACGGGTGATGATAATCTCCTAAAGTAAGAGCCGTCACTACAAGGCTCATTATATAACTTCCAAGTTTATGAAAGTCTGCAAGGATCATAACCTCAAATATTATTCCGGGCCATACCCTATAAATTAGATAGTGATGGTACAGAATGAAGGATTTAACACAAATTTCGTTTAATTTTTCGGCGAAAAGTACTAATAGATTTTACTTTTTTCAACTTAGTTTTTTCATTTTCCACTAAACACCAAAGTACACAAATGTCTATACTCGTATATTCTGGCTATGAATGCCAATCAACTGTGTAAATTTGTTAACGGTGTGTCTCTAAACGTTACTAATGGTTTTGTAAGAGGAACCGTGGTTAAAAACTAAAAAAAACAACATATATATTGAAGTTTTATTGCAGTGTTTTTGAACACAAATAATGCCCAAGTTTTATAAAGGTAACCGCTATTACTATGGGGACAGTAAGATTTATATTTAACACAGCAGACACCTATATGGAAACTAAACACTATTGGTTTTATAAATTTGTAACTAAAACTATTATAAAACCTCATTATATAACCTATAGTAACCGTTACTATAAGTGATGTAAGTTGGTGATGGAAACGTTTCTGTTGCCACTTTATAAAACCTAAAGCTGTTGGGCCTTTTAGTAACTTTACGTACCCACTATAAAACTTCGCAACCATTTAGTAACCTTATAAACCTCCAATATAAACTCACAACCTTAATAACATCCTTATAAAACTTAGCAGATACTTGTAGTGATGAAAATTGTTCATTGGGTTACGACTCCAAATTATATTGCTACGATATCTCTTTATCCTATACTCTTTTTAATTAATCGATAATTAAATGCCAATCTAAACATGCCGTAGAAGAAAAACTGGTGGGTTGTAATTCAAAAGAAAGTGGGCTATCTTTGCCTTAGTTTCTAAACTAATTCTTAAAGACCGGGCTATATGTGTCGATGGTTAGGATGCCACAACAGATTCCTATCTTTAAATCAACATTTAATGCACTAGCATGGAACTCTATAACAAAATTTTATCTCAGGGTTTAAATATTATAAAAAATTATGGGTTGACTTCACAAATACAATAATTTCAAACTTCAATTGTGAGTTAAAGAGGATTTGTTAAGGTTAAAGAAAAAATCTTTACGTTATTAACAAAAGTTAGAACCTTGGAATAACCAAATCATGTACTTTTGTAACAACAATTTACAATTTCGCATGCTAATATGGCAAATAAAACGTGCACTTTCCACGTTTATAATATGCCACTCGAACATCGCCGCTACTGATGGACCATTTCCGCTGACTTGGGTTATTACATAATTTCCGGATGTGTTGTGATTTCAGAATCCTTTCTGTGCAGCAAAGTCGGGAATAGCATTTCAGCCCGTCCAAGCAACTTATAATGGTTGGAATAGTCAAGCAGTTTTTGTCTCACAGTTTTTACACACAGAGAGTATACAGTTAGCCCGAATAAAAAAAACAATTTAAAAAATGGTATATTGCTCACTCTTAATGCACGTAAGATATTCATAAGTTTGCATAGAATTTGACATAAGTGATTAATTGTGATAATATTTTGATTGAGACCCGATGTGGTTCAACGCGTTGCATTTCATAAACAGAATCAGAATCAGAGAGCCTCCCTAAAATCTCTTCCAGACCTACTTATAGCCAAACATAGAGACGCTTTATAAATTTGGTCTTTTGTTTTTCCTATCGTAGGTGATTGGCCGAAATTTTGCCATGTCACAAGAACTCCGTTATAAAAGAACACCGTCGTAAATTCAGAAACTGGCAAAAGCAATACAAAACGGAGGGCAGATAATACATCATACAAAATGTCGAAAAATTATGTGTAACAACATACCCCTTGACTTGATAATTACGTGAAAGGCGACAGGGTCATAGTGATGAACTCAACTTTCGTTCAAAGTTACAATTCTGCAAAAAAAAATGTCAGAATTTGCACCGGCACGTGTCAAAGCTCACTGTTAATAATCACTTGATCCTGTTTGTCCAAGGGTGTCAGTAATCGAGGCACCCATCAGCCGAAACCTTATTCGTATGCAGAAAGCCGTTCAGTTTCACTCGGCCAAATCAACTATAAAATCTAAAGTCTTGTACTAATCGGTACGAAACTTTTCAGACTAAGTTATGGCCAGTCTGTCCAATGTAACTCGAGCCGCAAGAACAAGGAATGTGCTGTTTTAAACTTGATATTTTGTCTTCTACTGATCTGAACCCGTTACTCAAAATTTCATTGGTTACTAGCTGGCCCGGCAAACGTTGTTCTGCTCAAAACTAATTTGACTCTGAAACCCCGTTTAACCACTATAGAGTTTTAATTTTATATCATGTCCATCGTCTAGGATTTAAAAATGTATACCATTTTCTAGCTGTACCCGCGACTTCGTACGCGCGAGGTTCGTTATTTGTGTATTAAATGATGACTAATTATTTTCTGTCATCCCATCCCATCTTATCCCATCCCATCCCCGTCCCCGTCCCCGTCCCGTCCCGTCTCATCTCTTCCCGTCCCGTCCCGTCCCGTCCCTTCCCGTCCCGTCCCGTCCCATCCCGTCCCGTCACCTCCAGGAAAACGTTGTTCTGTCCAAAAATAATTTGTTTCTAAAACCCCGTTTAAACACTATAAAGTTTTAATTTTATGTCATGTCCATCGTCTTGGACTTAAAAATAAATGCTGTTTTCTCAATCAACGTCCCAAAAAACCTTAATAACGACACCCATATTGATTTTTAGGCTTATTTACCCCATTTCACCCTCTAAGGGGTAGCGAACCCGACAGACGTTGTCCTGCCCGAACATTGATTTGCCTGCTATTAGCGGGTTCAGCAAAGGTTTTTCCGATATTCGAATTTTCGATTTCTTTCATCTTAAAAACATGCTAATAGCTACAGCTATTTTCATTATCCGTAGCGCGCTGGTCATCATTGCGGTTCGCACGTAAAGTAGTTATACCCGCGCAGCTGACTGTCTTCGACGACCTATGTTAACTCGTCGTGCCTTTGGCATTGTAACGGACACTAAAACGACACGGAATTGTTTTCACAATCAATTGTGCACAAACCAAATTTGAATGTCTGATTGACTGACTGCCACGACTTATGTAAAGCATTTGGAATTACATGAATTGCTATTAGTGTCTTATCTCTTCCGCTTTCGGTTACCTGCTGCGGATTAGGACATTATGGGGAAAACCCTTCAAACCATTAAGCACAGATGTGACTGCAAATAGGAACAACACACTTTCGATATTTTCCAATTTTCCGGCTTTCCCTTTGGATTTTCTTAATTTTTCATTCAGTAAGAACCTTCTACGCAGTGTTAGAAAACTTAAAAAAAAGATGAATAAAATCGGTTAAGTCGTTCTCAAGTTATGGCTTGACCAAGGGAAATAGGGATTCATTTTTATATATATAGATTGCAATATCAAAACTGTGTTTAGGACCCGAGGTTTAATGTCCGAGCTGCCCCACACCAAATGATGGACATTGGCGTTACATCCGATTACTACCGGAAGCTCTTTAACTCTCACAAACGATATTAAACGTTCAAATTCTTCCGGTAGGTATCCATAGATTGCTGACTCAATTTTAAACCGATTTTGTCCGTTTTGGGCAACACACTAATTAATTACCGTTTTCCTTACGAATTTTCTTTAATCGAAGTCGTCGCACTTATGACGCAATCACATAAAGATTGGTGGAGATTAGTGCAAACATAGGAACATGCGAAATAATTAGTCCTATATACTGTAATGCAGCTCAATATTTTATACTTCTGCATAGTCACAAAACGAATTAGTTAATTCCAAAAAGGAGTAGAGTAAATCTTGAAGCAAACGTAACAGTAAAGGTATGAAACAATTTTTTGGCTTCGCCTAATTGTTTCGCCAGTTATCCAATTATTTCAGGCGTAACATGTATAATTTTATTTGAATTATATATCCTTGGCATTTCACAATCTTCAATTTTCCAAAGCAGCTTATTTTGTACCTGTATCAAGTTCCTTTCGTTTGCGCGATGCCCTCTTGACCCGCGCTATCTCTTATCAGAGTGCAAGCCTTCTTTTGGGCACAAAATTTTTGTCCGAGGCACTTGCTGTCTTAACCTAATCCCGCCGTCATCGACGCCGCTAAGGCTTGATTTTAATTAAGTCAAATTACGTGCGCTCAATTAATCTAATGAGCAGTGTATGTTTCCTAAGGGCTGATTATGATCAGGTACGATGGCGCTTTTCTGTTTTGTTATTCGCATAGTAATTACATTTTTTTCCTAGCTCTTAATTAACAGTTTCAATCACGAGTTTTTCTCGGAGGCCAAGCCGCTAGCCTTATCGCATTTTCGATACCTGCTGGCGCTTTGCTTAGATGCTGCCGTTCGAGGGTGCCTTTGCTGTAATTTGCATCCACGACGACTTCGTCCATTATATGCAGTTCACGACCACCTTATGTTAAACCGAATGATGTAGTTACCCCGGGCGGCGTTTGCCTGTTTGCCGTTTATGAGCGTTGGAAAAGCGAGGTTAGTTTGTGCTACTCCGGGATTAAATCTCAACTTATATTCAATACCTGAATTTTACTTTTATACATTTTAAACCAGTAATTATTTGAAATTTAAATGCATACGTTTCGCAATTATTAATATGTAATGTTCAATTTCATACATGCTCTTGTTTTTTACATTTGAATTTTTATGCTTATATATTTAATTATGCTCAGTATTTAAAGTTGCAATTTTGATGTATTTCGACCCTCTGTAAAAGGTACAGTCACGCTTTTTTATTTTCAATAGCCTAACAGAAGGTTTTATTAAATGACTGTGATAAGCTTGTCGTAGTATCACTCTTCACGAAAGTGCCGGTTGATGAGGTGCTAGTAATGCTCAAAGATCTCTTGCCTACGGACCAAGTTGAACTTGTCGAAATTCGCCTGAAAAACACTTACTTCAGTTGGAACAATAAAATATACGAACAAGTCGAAGGAGCGGCTATGGGTTCATCGCTATCACCTGTTATCGCAAACATCTACATGGAGGCTTTTAAAACCAAGGCTCTCGAACAAGAGCAGCTAAAACCGACTTGCTGGTTGAGATATGTAGATGATACCTTTGTCATCTGGTCACATGCACGCCAGACATTGAATATGTTTCTAAAACACCTGAATTCTGTACATCCCAACATACAATTCACAATGGAAGTAGAGGAAAATGACAGTATTCCGTTTCTAGACGTCCTGGTGAAACGTAATTCAGATGGCAGTTTAGGACATGCAGTCTATAGAAAGAAAACACACACGGACAAATATCTAAATGCTGACTCACACCATCATCCAATGCAAAAAGCAACAGTTCTCCAGACTTTGGCGACAAGAGCCGTTCGTATCTCAGATGAGGAAAATCTAGAGAGAGAAAAGCTACATCAGTTTGACTCTTTACAAAAGAACGGATACACAACTACCGCCATACGAAAAGCACTCGACAAGACTATGACACAAAAAGCTAAAGAAGAATCCCCACCTCTGGAAGGCTTAGCATTTCTATCTTACGTTAAAAGCTCGACTGATAAGATACGACGTGTCCTGCAACGATGCAACATTAAAACTGTGTTCACGAGCAAGGAAACTTTGGGTAACGGCTTCAGATCGGTAAAAGACAAGATTCCAAGTTTAAAAACCGCTGGCGTACATCGCATTCCTTGTTCTTGCGGCTCGAGTTACATTGGACAGACTGGTCGTTCAGTTCAAGAACATAAAGGCGATTGCAAATACAAACGCATCACAAAATCAGCCGTAGCTGAGCATACGTTTACAAATGGACACACTTTAGAATTTGAGCACGTCAGAGTACTTGCCAGAATACCTCACTACTTCCCGCGAGTGATACGTGAAGCCATAGGAATAGAAAAACATCCAAATAATATCAACAGGGAAGATGGTTTTAAGCTTAGTAAAACGTGGACCCCTGTGATACACGATCTAAAGCATTACAACCATCGTGCGTCATACGGCCACGCCCCACAGATTACGTTACGCCACTCTGCGCGCCTGGCACAGAGGACTATAAATAGCTCCACACCGACCTTCGGTTCTTAGTGCGACTTTCACTCTGATGATGCAAGCTGCAAGGTTTTGCGAAACGTTAGTGAATATGGATGCACAACCTCAAAACGGCCAAATCTGCATAACTATCCTCGTTCTCAAGATACTCAAACAACACGAGCCACCAAAGAGCATGACCATCACGCGGGTTTTTGCTCGACTTCGCAAGGTGCAAGGCACATTAAGACAGAAAATTCTGGGTGTTCATATACAAATACTACGCGGTCTAAGCCGAAATTCTATGTTAAGAAGAATAATTCGAGTAACCGCGAAAGACTCAAACAGTATATAACTATGTGACAGTACAGCACATCAGGATGCCTGCACAAGCACAAGCCGCCACTAAGTTATATATAACACAATATGATAACGGCCACACTGAAGGCACCGTTTTAACTGATTACCAAAAACATAAGGTTTCTACAGGAGCAGGCGTTCCAAAGAGAGCATCGCAAAAACCACAGAAACATTATGGCTAAATTTATTGGCATCTGAAATATTTTCCTATTAATGTTTGTTTTACGTTACCAGCACGGTTAATCTGTGAATTAGAAAATTTCTTCCCGGATAATCGAGTCTACTGTACATCAATTATTTACTAAGTTATCAATCACCAATACCACCAAAATTGGGACAGAAAATGCAAATATGTTATCTTAACAGGACTCATTACTGTATTAGAAAAGGAAGAACAACAAATGAACATGAATGACGAAAATATTGGACAATTGATTACAAAAGATTTGATAACGCTAGATAGATCAATGACAATAAAAGAACAATCATAAATAAGAAATTATTTTTCAAATTCTAGTAATTCTATTAATGTTCAATTAAATAATTTATAAGCAGTTTCTTCTGATGATTTCGTAGGCTTCCACAACCATTGTTCTGAAGTAACAAACGACTTCGAGGATTGGACCGTGTCATTATTGAGGTCGAAAAACTCAACATTTCGCCCACTTTCATAAGGGGCTCACCAGGAGGAAAACAAGCAAAAGAGCATGGTAACTCAACGTGTTAACCACGCCAGAGGCGAAACTCTTTTGAAAGGTAAGGGATAGAAGAGCACGGTAATTCAACGTGTAAACCACGCCAGTGGCGAAATTCTGCTAACGATCGGAAGGAGAAAGGCGAGAATTTATAGCCAAATGCCGTCGCGGTTCAGCAAGTGCCGTCGTACGACAGCTTCCCCCTTCCCTCTATGTAGAAAGTTTTAATTCCTAAACCCCGCCTACTGCAACTGAACCGCGACGGCATCTGCCTATAAACTTTTGCCTTTCTCCTTCCGATCGTTAGAAGAGTCTCGCCTCCGGCGTGGTTTACACATTGAGTTATTGTACTCTTCTGCTTTTCCTCCTGATGAAGCCCCTTACGAAAGTGGGCGAAATGTTGAGTTCTTCGACCTCAATAATAACACGGTCCAATCCTGGAAGTAGTTTGTTACTTAGCAGTTTCTTCTGTACATTGCACAGTCATATAATATTGATAATTTACTTCTATATATTTTACTACAGGGACCGGCAGAAATAACGGACGGTTTTGAAATGGTTTTTACGTTTTTCCTATTTGAGGTTGGCGGCGTAGAAAAAGACAATTGGTTGCTTCAATCTACGCCATTTAATTTAGTGACAGCTAAAATGCAGCAGTGAAACCCAAGCCACCTTGCTTTCGCAGTAGAAACCTACTTTAAAACTGGTGATTCTGTAGTCAATACTCAGGGATTGTTCCGAAGAGAGTTCAATATCGGTCGTCATGGCACAGTATATTTACACAATGTGTAAATATACTGTGGTCATGGTGCTATACCCAGCTGAAATGCAATAATGCGCTGGGTGGCGCTGACGATGAGAAATTTCCGAACACGGCTGAAGCACTGTGTCAGAAATGGTGGTCGTCACTTATCAGACATAATTTTCAAATAAAGTAAATAATGTTGTAATTTTGTAATTTTTGCAATTAAAGATATATTTTAGTAAATGGCAATTCTTTTTCTCTCATTTTCCGTAATATAAATGTATGTTGTTGTAATTTTGAAATTTTTGCAACCATTTCAAAACCGTCCGGTTTTTCTGCCGGTCCCTGTATATATTTTATACAGGTATTTAAAAAAAATCAGATTTAAGGTCATGAATGTAACCTAAACGAATAACTTACTTTAGTAATCAATCTTGTATCTACTAAAGGTTTTATACTCGGTTACCTAATAAATAATGTACATAGCCTAATCCTAATTATCGAGATATTGAACGTGGAAGGCTGACATCTTAAAAGATAAAAATGAACAAGAATATAATTTTTTACATCAATTGTAAAATAATGTTTTTACTTGGCTTTAGTTGTAATCTTTATTCAAACGAACCTCAGAAAATCTACTTCTGCAAGGTAGCTGGTGAACATCTATGTGGCTCCCGTTGCTGCGTCCTTTCGCTGCTTTCACAAGATCTTGCATTCAAAACCGAGATAATATGGGAACCCACGCTTCTGTTATGTGTGGCGAGTTTTGTCCACAGTTTCTGACAAAAGGTTTTTGTCTGGGCATCGAGTTTTAGCGTGCTGCTATGACCTAGCTAAAATACGTAGTAAAAGTTATCGAAGTAGGCGATCAATAGCGCAGCAGCAAACTTAGACGTAGTCTATAAACGGATTTTCATTAACTTCAGATGGCATTTAAGGAAAGTTAATGGAACTGCATTTCAAGCATGTGTAATGGGAAATTGTTTTGCACGTGCTAGGTTAATTGAAGTAAAACAATTGATACACTGTGTTATGATCCGAATGCGTCCATATAAGTTTACAGGTTACTAAGCGCGCTCTAGATAATTTTGGAGTCAATGGCGCATATTTTGAACTTCGCGCGTGCCCTTCCTTCGTCTTGATGGATTTTATCGTTACGCTAGACAATAAAATGGCCAGTCGACGTCTGATCCGCTCTTTTCGTTGTGTGCGATGATTCGAAGCACTTAAGCTTTCTTTTTGGATCGCCCAGAGTACTGCTGCCATTTTTGTGTAGTGTTGCTGGGATTCGCCCTGGCTTATGTAGCGGTTTTACGCTGCTCTGGCGATATTAAGAGCAACATTGCTCTCGCGCCAATCCTTGACG
The DNA here is from genome assembly GCA_940337035.1 of Agriotes lineatus. Classification (NCBI taxonomy): domain Eukaryota; kingdom Metazoa; phylum Arthropoda; class Insecta; order Coleoptera; family Elateridae; genus Agriotes; species Agriotes lineatus. Next base: position 14,565,071 of record OW679194.1, on the reverse strand, counting down.
GATTTTGTTGCAAGGGTATTAGGGTAAGTCTATTGAAGCTTCTATCGTACGGTATTCTGAACCGTTTTGTGTTCTATCTGTGGGCTTTTGTTGTAAGTGACAAGCCTCAAATGCATTTGGTTTTTAACGAGTTGTTTTCAGTTCTAAGTACATCTGGTGACCTTTCCCATTTGCTGCCTGGGTGTAACATTTAGGATCGAGTGAATCTGGGAGCTCAACGAAAGAACGATCATGTAACGTGTATTGTTTCCCTGTCTTTTATCACCATTGCAATGTTGTATGCAGTGATCCTGTGCCTCTTTATCACCTTCGTAACTTGCCTCGCTGCATTACGTTGTGAGCAGGTCCTGCTGGAGTTCCATCAGAACCCCATGGGTTTTACATTTGTGATAGAACTCGTGCCGTATATTTCCAGCTTGATTTACGATTTCCATGGGTACCTTTCAGAGCTCACTCGAACGCCCAAATTAATACAGTGCCTTCACAAATGATAGAAAGTTTTTGAATGGTCATTATTTTGGCGCCATTTATTTATGTTGGTGGCACTGTAAGTCTATGTCAAATTCGAGGTTATCAGGTTAGGTTTTCCGTCAGTTTTGACACAGACTGGTGCAAAACCTAACCTGGTAACCTTGAATTTGACATAGACTTACAGTGCCACCAACATAAATAAAAGGCGCCAAAATAATGACCATTCAAAAACTTTCTATCATTTCTGAAGGCACTGTATAACTTATGATTTTCATCTTTGGAGCCTAGTTTAGCTTCCGCATCACTTATAATCTGTTGTTGGTTGGCTGTATTTGTGTATTTTATAATGTTGTAAATTTCAACTTAATCACAAGTTTAATCGAGTTTATGTGTTTTGAGGCGCGCTCTATTTTTGCATAATATTTATAGAATAATCACCTGTACCTTGTACTGGCTGGTATGCTATGTATCTATGATTATTATACTTTGATATTAGTGCATCGTCTTGTTTATGTTACTGCTACCTGGATTTGTGTACTTTCTTTCAGAATCTTGTGCTGGTTTACGAATTATCTGTGATACCTGGATGCACTTGTAATTCAAAGATTCGTTTGTGACGCTGTTTGCTTTTTAATTAAATTTAGTACTTATAACGAACTGCACACAGTCTCCACTAAGGTAGCCTGGCCGGCAATTGTATCCACATAGTCACTTGACGCTTCAAAAGCGGGTATCAACTATTTTGAATAAAAATTCCATTTGAATATAATAGAAAGAGTTAAATTTCTATATTAGAAAATTTTTAAGTTATCGATGTATGAACTTGTAATAAAATTAATTGATATTTATTTTTGTTGGTTTGAAATAACCGTGAACTCAATTAATTATGAAAGAGGAATAAAACCAAATATCCAAGCGATTTTATGAGTTGCCGTACTTTATTTTATTCTTATTATTATGACTGGTATCAAGCAATATTATCTACTGGTATAATCGAATAACAATATTATTATACACTACATAGACATTTTTCGTTTCAAATATTTTTCTTGGAGTGAACAAACTATTGTAGAAAAAATTCTGCAAGGTTATTAAGCTTATAATTTCATATTTTTTAGCGCTATTCACTGCGAATGTACGATCCAAACGTATATTGTTTCGTTTAAAAATTATTTTATTTCGTAGTGTAATTTTGTGATAATTTATCTTACATCAGCTAGAATATTTGATATCAATGTCAGTATGTGACAAATTGTTCTACAACATCTTCGACCATGCCGAGCCGAATAGATTTGTTATGGTAATTATGTAGTGATAGCAGGATTGGTAATAATTTAGCGTCATCTGTTCTCTGTGACTGATAACTTCCCCAAACTTCCGCTGGACTGGGAAATGAGTTTCAGAAGTACGAGTAAAATTAGCAGCGGGAAGGTAACAGGTTAGCATTCTAGAAAATTACTACCGCTTAGTGGCGTGGGCACAATAACCAAGCACTTCACATGTGCACTCCGTCAACTGTCGCAGGCACATTTGCATTTTAATTTTTTAAAGTTATATTTAAGCAGGTAAATTATTGCATAATACGCGTCCGAAGAGGGCTCATAGAACTACAGACTGTGTACTTGGTAACAGTTTTTTTAATCTAGAAAAACAGGAAGAAGAAGAGGAAGAAAAAGATTAATTTTTATCTGTTATATTTAGTAGCAATATGTCGTGTATTTGACTATCGCCGCTGCTAGTTTTTTAAGTAGTTATACGCATCTGCATTAGTGGATTCCTTTATAGCGGTTTCTTAAGTGGGGTCCGCTCAGTACGGAACAACCTTTTTATTTCGTGCTGCTTCTGCGTCAAGGTCCTTCAAATTTACTCCACTACTCCTGTCTCTTTTGCTCACTCGGTAATAGTTATTTCTGATACCTCAATTCCCATTGCCTCTAGCTCGTTGACTTTTTCGTTCCTTATCTCCGCCTTCCTTATTCTATTTACTCTGGTAACACCAATAAGCCATCCAAGTAAAATGCAGCAACTGCTTTTCGTACTTTCTCAGTGCCCAACAATCCGCTCTATACATTAGGGTCGGTTTGGTTACTGTTTTGTATATAACTTCCGCCTTCCTCCTCTTGTTCCATCCGTAATTCACTCTCCTTCTCACATCTGTTTTTCCATCTGTTCTAACACCTTCCTATGCTCTTACTATAGACTCCATGTACTTATTTGTATAACATTCTACGGAAAACGATTGTCTTTCGCCGATTCTAATGCATTTTAGGTGGTCGATTTTACTTACCTTCATTTTCAATCCTTGTTTTCCAGATTTAGAGTGTTATCAGAACTTAGGCTAATATCGTCTGCAAAGAAGATATTGTATGTACTGTTTTTGCATTCATAGCAATGATGAGAAAGAAGAGAATTAATGTGAAGTCTTGGTGGAGTCCAACCTCAACTGAGAATTACTAACTGTTTCCGAAAAGTTTTTTTTTTTCATTTCAATACACAATATTGTATATTTATAAGAATACGTGATGGTTTGCCTACCTAATGTAAACCTACTCTTCCTTTTTAGTAAAATGCTTGCTAATTAGTATTGCTTGTTATGTTATTTTTAAAATTTATGGCCATCGTGGTGAACTGCGGGTCTGTTTTCTTTGTACATTTCTGTATAGCAGCTTGTAGGAACGGTTAGGGTGTTAGAGGTAAGTCTCTTATCTGCAGGATCTGCCGATGCCTTCCTCCCCACAGACAACGCTAGTTGATTTACGTTCCGTGGTTTGCGTAAGTTGACAGCTGTCTGTCATCGAATACATATCGCTCGGTTCTCTGGCATTTAAAGTAACCAATACTTAGGTTAAGGTAGTGCACACCCACATATTTATAGTTTTTTTTAAACTGTAATTGAGACGGAGCAATTGATTGTTTTAGGGTTGTTTGTTTTTGTGGTTTAATGATTGTTTAGCGGAGCCCTAGTATTGGTTCACTAATTAATATTGTAATAATTTCTTAATTACCCAGTAACATATTTCACATATAAATAATAGCATACTTATAACGGGTGTTAGAAAACTCGTCTTATCAGAGTCACCTGTGCTTATTAAAACTTATGTGCTGTATTGGTAGTAGTAAACATGCTTTTATTTTAAATTCATCTGACTTAATCACAATTAGTTAAATGACAGCAGCTGTCAGTAGTTCTAATGAATAGTGGATATTTAATAATTAATCTTTTTCCATAGGCGACTCTGATAAGACGAGTTTTGTAATACATATTATGTGGCCGTCTTCTGTACGGTTTGTATAACAGTGAAATCTATAGGGTTGGGTTTCAGATTTAAATACCAAAATTAGAAAATGAAGATTGGTTATAGCTGATATGCTCGAGTTTCTCGTAGTTATGTAAAGTTTTTCATATTTAATATGTTGAATACGACCTTAACGCATATTGCGGTGAGCAAGTGCACGTATTCTTATGTAAACCTATTTTATTCAATGCTGTCCAATGTCAACATTGTATGTCTAATCAGGCGATTTTAATGAAAATACTCGATGCCGGAAAAAGGTCCGCAGGAAAAAGTTCCGCGGAAAATGTTCCGCCGGAAAAAGTGCCGTGGGGAAATAAATCCGCAGGAAAAAGTTCGGCAAGAAAAAGTTCCGCAGGAAAGCGATGCTTTGGTGTTTTGTCCATGTTACATGATTAATAAGTACCATACCATAGGGTACAAATGCATATGATAAAAATGGAAAAATTTGCTGGGCTCTTATGTATATTATAATTACATTTATAGTATTTTAAATTACTACAGTGACTATATAATCACAGTGTGGCCATACAATTTTTGACTGGTACTTTTTTATCCAATATCAAAATACGATTTTGCGGAAAACCATGATGATGTAATAAAAAATAGAATTTTTTAACGGTGTAGGCGACATTTGATAACAAAAAATTACTAAAGTCAAAATAAAATTTTACAATTCATTTGCTGAAGTGAAAGAAAGTTATTCAAAATGACTAATATCTCAAATACAATAAAATTTTGGCTGCCGTCAAGGTGCTAATTTAGGTTAGCTGCAGTTTAAGATTTGTGTATATTTAGTATCGAGAGATCCAAAAAAAAACTGTTCCTCAGAGGGCTGTGGAAATTCAACGTATAAATAATATGTTGGTGACACTGTACGTCAATGTCAAATTCGAGGTTAGCAGGTTAGGTTTTGCGTCATTTTGTGTCATAACTGACGGAAAACCTAACCTGATAACCTCAAATTTGACAGTGTCACCAACATATTATTCATACGTTGAATTTCCACAGCCCGCTGAGGAACAGTTTTTTTTTTTGATCTCTCGATACAAAAATGCCTGTGCATCACCATAAAACAAGCAGTTAGTCCAATCGTCGACAATAATATTGAATTTGAATTTCCCAATGAGTATTTCTCTTATTTATAGCTTAAAATCCAGTTTCGCCACTGGCATAACAGTTCCTCTAATTTCATATTCTGGAAATGTCAAAATGTACCAGTGGGCTATACTGGAGTTTTCCCGACATTAACTACCTGCCATACATGTTCAACCTGGAATTGCGAATGTACACCGCAATATTCTATTGAACAGTTACTTACGAATATTTAAGCAATATAAAACTTACAAGAAAATATTTATTTCTCTGTTAAATGTTCTGGATTGTTTGTTGTTAATACTGTTCTGATTATCGTAAATAACTAATTTGTGAAAAACGTCAAAATATGGTTCTTTTCCGTATAAACAAACTATAATTTGGAAAACTCATGGCCGCGCGAATACTAATGGCGGATTTCATCACGTGATACGTCCACTCAAACTTTTGACAAGTTATAAAATGCCAATGTCTTATTTTGACATTAATAACCTTTTGGGGTGAAATTCGGTGCACGGTCCGGTCTATTTCGCATCCGCTGTGAGCGAAGTAAGTTTCTAGTTCGATCAGCGTGTATGTCAAAATGTTGTGGGTTCCGCTTGCCGCTATCAATGTTTAAAGCAATGCGTTGCGCTCTCGGCGGTGGTCCAGGTTAATGGTTTATGTTAGTTGTTAGGTCTTGATAATTTTTTTAGAGAAAAAATACGAGAGAGAGAGTTTGTTCAACGCAATGCGTTGCGCTCTCGGCGGTGGTCCAGGTTAATGGTTTATGTTAGTTGTTAGGTCTTGATAATTTTTTTTAGAGAAAAATTACGAGAGAGAGTTTGTTCAACGCAATGCGTTGCGCTCTCGGCGGTGGTCCAGGTTAATGGTTTATGTTAGTTGTTAGGTCTTGATAATTTTTTTTAGAGAAAAAATACGAGAGAGAGTTTGTTCAACGCAATGCGTTGCGCTCTCGGCGGTGGTCCAGGTTAATGGTTTATGTTAGTTGTTAGGTCTTGATAATTTTTTTAGAGAAAAAATACGAGAGAGAGTTTGTTCAACGCAATGCGTTGCGCTCTCGGCGGTGGTCCAAGTTAATCGTTTATGTTAGTTGTTAGGTCTTGATAATTTTTTTTAGAGAAAAAATACTAGAGAGTTTGTTCAACGCAGTGCGTTGCGCTCTCGGCGGTGGTCCAGGTTAATGGTTTATGTTAGTTGTTAGGTCTTGATAATTTTTTTAGAGAAAAAATACGAGAGAGAGTTTGTTCAACGCAATGCGTTGCGCTCTCGGCGGTGGTCCAGGTTAATGGTTTATGTTAGTTGTTAGGTCTTGATAATTTTTTTAGAGAAAAAATACGAGAGAGAGTTTGTTCAACGCAATGCGTTGCGCTCTCGGCGGTGGTCCAAGTTAATCGTTTATGTTAGTTGTTAGGTCTTGATAATTTTTTTTAGAGAAAAAATACGAGAGAGTTTGTTCAACGCAGTGCGTTGCGCTCTCGGCGGTGGTCCAGGTTAATGGTTTATGTTAGTTGTTAGGTCTTGATAATTTTTTTAGAGAAAAAATACGAGAGAGAGTTTGTTCAACGCAATGCGTTGCGCTCTCGGCGGTGGTCCAAGTTAATCGTTTATGTTAGTTGTTAGGTCTTGATAATTTTTTTTAGAGAAAAAATACGAGAGAGTTTGTTCAACGCAGTGCGTTGCGCTCTCGGCGGTGGTCCAGGTTAATGGTTTATGTTAGTTGTTAGGTCTTGATAATTTTTTTTAGAGAAAAATTACGAGAGAGAGTTTGTTCAACGCAATGCGTTGCGCTCTCGGCGGTGGTCCAGGTTAATGGTTTATGTTAGTTGTTAGGTCTTGATAATTTTTTTTAGAGAAAAAATACGAGAGAGAGTTTGTTCAACGCAATGCGTTGCGCTCTCGGCGGTGGTCCAGGTTAATGGTTTATGTTAGTTGTTAGGTCTTGATAATTTTTTTAGAGAAAAAATACGAGAGAGAGTTTGTTCAACGCAATGCGTTGCGCTCTCGGCGGTGGTCCAAGTTAATCGTTTATGTTAGTTGTTAGGTCTTGATAATTTTTTTTAGAGAAAAAATACGAGAGAGTTTGTTCAACGCAGTGCGTTGCGCTCTCGGCGGTGGTCCAGGTTAATGGTTTATGTTAGTTGTTAGGTCTTGATAATTTTTTTAGAGAAAAAATACGAGAGAGAGTTTGTTCAACGCAATGCGTTGCGCTCTCGGCGGTGGTCCAGGTTAATGGTTTATGTTAGTTGTTAGGTCTTGATAATTTTTTTAGAGAAAAAATACGAGAGAGAGTTTGTTCAACGCAATGCGTTGCGCTCTCGGCGGTGGTCCAAGTTAATCGTTTATGTTAGTTGTTAGGTCTTGATAATTTTTTTTAGAGAAAAAATACGAGAGAGTTTGTTCAACGCAGTGCGTTGCGCTCTCGGCGGTGGTCCAGGTTAATGGTTTATGTTAGTTGTTAGGTCTTGATAATTTTTTTAGAGAAAAAATACGAGAGAGAGTTTGTTCAACGCAATGCGTTGCGCTCTCGGCGGTGGTCCAAGTTAATCGTTTATGTTAGTTGTTAGGTCTTGATAATTTTTTTTAGAGAAAAAATACGAGAGAGTTTGTTCAACGCAGTGCGTTGCGCTCTCGGCGGTGGTCCAGGTTAATGGTTTATGTTAGTTGTTAGGTCTTGATAATTTTTTTAGAGAAAAAATACGAGAGAGAGTTTGTTCAACGCAATGCGTTGCGCTCTCGGCGGTGGTCCAAGTTAATCGTTTATGTTAGTTGTTAGGTCTTGATAATTTTTTTTAGAGAAAAAATACGAGAGAGTTTGTTCAACGCAGTGCGTTGCGCTCTCGGCGGTGGTCCAGGTTAATGGTTTATGTTAGTTGTTAGGTCTTGATAATTTTTTTAGAGAAAAAATACGAGAGAGAGTTTGTTCAACGCAATGCGTTGCGCTCTCGGCGGTGGTCCAAGTTAATCGTTTATGTTAGTTGTTAGGTCTTGATAATTTTTTTAGAGAAAAAATACGAGAGAGCGAGTTTGTTCAACGCAATGCGTTGCGCTCTCGGCGGTGGTCCAGGTTAATGGTTTATGTTAGTTGTTAGGTCTTGATAATTTTTTTTAGAGAAAAAATACGAGAGAGAGTTTGTTCAACGCAATGCGTTGCGCTCTCGGCGGTGGTCCAGGTTAATGGTTTATGTTAGTTGTTAGGTCTTGATAATGTTTTTAGAGAAAAAATACGAGAGAGAGTTTGTTCAACGCAATGCGTTGCGCTCTCGGCGGTGGTCCAGGTTAATGGTTTATGTTAGTTGTTAGGTCTTGATAATTTTTTTAGAGAAAAAATACGAGAGAGAGTTTGTTCAACGCAATGCGTTGCGCTCTCGGCGGTGGTCCAAGTTAATGGTTTATGTTAGTTGTTAGGTCTTGATAATTTTTTTAGAGAAAAAATACGAGAGAGAGTTTGTTCAACGCAATGCGTTGCGCTCTCCTAGGTGGTCCAGGTTAATGGTTTATGTTAGTTGTTAGGTCTTGATAATTTTTTTTAGAGAAAAAATACGAGAGAGTTTGTTCAACGCAATGCGTTGCGCTCTCGGCGGTGGTCCAGGTTAATGGTTTATGTTAGTTGTTAGGTCTTGATAATTTTTTTAGAGAAAAAATACGAGAGAGAGTTTGTTCAACGCAATGCGTTGCGCTCTCGGCGGTGGTCCAGGTTAATGGTTTATGTTAGTTGTTAGGTCTTGATAATTTTTTTTAGAGGAAAAATACGAGAGAGAGTTTGTTCAACGCAATGCGTTGCGCTCTCGGCGGTGGTCCAGGTTAATGGTTTATGTTAGTTGTTAGGTCTTGATAATTTTTTTAGAGAAAAAATACGAGAGAGAGTTTGTTCAACGCAATGCGTTGCGCTCTCGGCGGTGGTCGAGGTTAATGGTTTATGTTAGTTGTTAGGTCTTAATAATTTTTTTTAGAGAAAAAATACGAGAGAGAGTTTGTTCAACGCAATGCGTTGCGCTCTCGGCGGTGGTCCAGGTTAATGGTTTATGTTAGTTGTTAGGTCTTGATAATTTTTTTAGAGAAAAAATACGAGAGAGTTTGTTCAACGCAATGCGTTGCGCTCTCGGCGGTGGTCCAGGTTAATGGTTTATGTTAGTTGTTAGGTTTTGATAATTTTTTTTAGAGAAAAAATACGAGAGAGTTTGTTCAACGCAATGCGTTGCGCTCTCGGTGGTGGTCCAGGTTAATGGTTTATGTTAGTTGTTAGGTCTTGATAATTTTTTTTAGAGAAAAAATACGAGAGAGAGTTTGTTCAACGCAATGCGTTGCGCTCTCGGCGGTGGTCCAGGTTAATGGTTTATGTTAGTTGTTAGGTTTTGATAATTTTTTTTAGAGAAAAAATACGAGAGAGAGTTTGTTCAACGCAATGCGTTGCGCACTCGGCGGTGGTCCAGGTTAATGGTTTATGTTAGTTGTTAGGTCTTGATAATTTTTTTTAGAGAAAAAATACGAGAGAGAGTTTGTTCAACGTTACATTTTTATGTTCACTGTTATTTTTGCGCATGCGCACTAGACCGAACCGTGCACCGAATCTTTACCACTTTTTGTAACTGTGATTATATTGCAGGTTAAGTTTTACGTCAGTCTGTGTCAAACAACAAACAAACCCTAACCTTTTAATCTTGAATTTGACAGAGACTGACAATACACTTCAATACTGCCAAACGTATAACACATATCAAGGCCTGCTCAGAATCATTTTTTTTATCTCATGGTATAATCTGTAGTGTAAGTTGCCTTTTTTATGAATAAAACATTATGTATAAAATCGACATTATGTTATTATTTCTTATTTAACTTTTCCACGGCCATGGGTGTTCACGCGTAACTTTTTCCTGCGGAACTTTTTCCTGCGGATTTATTTCCCGACGGCACTTTTTCCGGCGGAACATTTTCCGGTGGAACTTTTTCCGGCGGAACTTTTTCCGGGATTCGAAAATACTACATATGCTACAGCATAATCCGAAAATCCATATATTCTGGTTCATTTGCTAACCACAGCGTATTTATATGTCGTAAAGTGTTCCGTAAAGTGGTGTTATTCACGGAGATGAGGCGCAATTTGTACTTTAACTACTGTTAAATCATACAGGGTACAAGTCGGCGAAAAAATTTTAAATGAACGCCTTCTAAAATTTTGCTGCATCTTTCGAAGATGTATTTTACTATAAATTATGATTATGCTAATATAACAGATGACCCCAGCGAATAGAAAGCAATCGTGAGAATAGTAAATATTTATGTAAACGTTCTGAACGGAACTTACACTCAACCAAAGCAAGTATCTCTCTCGCTTTCGGCTAATAGCGGTCTTTTCATAAATCGAAAATCAGTGAACCGGTTAACCAAAAACATGATTTTTAACCCGTTCACGAACAGGCTTTTTAACCTGTTTATAAACGGATTTAAAACCGATTTATAGATTTGTTTAAAAATCGATTTATTAATTGATTGAAAGTCCCTTCTTAATAATAAAAATGCGATTGAATAGTTTTTCTTATTATAAATATAACCAATTTACGTTTATTAGTGGTTTGTAAATCGATATTAAACCTGTTTATAAACAGGTTTTCAAACCGCTTTGTTAAATGGTTTACAAACCGTTTCTTTAACAGGATTACAAACCGGTTTGTGAACTGGTTTAAAATTAAGTTTTCGGTTAATCATTCCGTAATTTTTGAAGAAAGCGCAGTTAAGGGAGAGTCGGTTAACTACCAAATCGGTTTTTTACCAGCACTATTATAAACCATGTGCCAAATAGTACACATTTATCGTGATTCTTTACTAAAATTTTAATTTATCAAACGCTGTTTGGAATAAAGTATAACATGTTACGTTAGAAATAATGGAAACTTAAGGATCTATTTACACCTGTAATAAAATATAGTGTGTTCCATTTCAATAAATTGGGAAAATAAAGATTGAAGATTTGAACCAGCATTTTGAACACACTATTAAAATATTATGTTTTATGAAATTTTATTTTTGCATCCTAGATAACGACTACCTTAATTTTCAGGAAAGATTTTATCAAAAGTCGGGAAAATACTGCGTTTTAAATGAAACCTTGATATTGACAAAAAATACTAAAAACCTTTATAAGTTGGAAACGCTAAAAGCAATTTTAAAGAAAAATTAGAGTTGAACGTAGAACTTATAGGGGCTAAAATAATCATAAATAAATACAAAGTGTTCCATTTAAGAAATCAATACTTTTCCGAGCAAAACTTTTTTGGGACATCCTATATTACAATGGTTTGATCTGTGTTGTAATATTATAATAAAGATGATAAAATAAATAGCAAATTACCACTACCTGCAAATATTCTTTTATTTAGGTCAAATTTCGACTGACTAAAAATACTCACTGAGTTCGTTAATTATTTATAAAGTAAACAGTATTGTGCCCTTTATAATACTTCATCCATCTGCAATTTAATCTTATAGAGGCTAGCTCGGTAGGCAACATGTCCCATATCGCAAAGCTGGGTTCCCTGATACGTTAATGTTAAACTCGTGTGAAACGCCACTGGAATATAAATCTAACTCGAGCGCACAGACGCTATTTCTGTCAAACTCCTAGCACAAATCGGTTTATTTTGGTTAGTGTTTCGTTTTTGTGATTTAAACTAATAAAAGGTGTTTTATGAGCGATATACCAGGTAAATTTTGAATCATCGCGCTCTTAGCGTCACTGATTCTCATTTGTTTGCAGGCAAACACTCCTCCACTTCGTTGTTACAACATTAAATTGTTTTTTAGAGCGTCGCTATGGGATCAACATAACCTCAAACTTGATTATGGCATTATTCTCCTTAGCATAGAATTTCGGCTTAGACCGCGTAGTATTTGTATATGAACACCCAGCATTTTCTGGCTTAATGTGCCTTGCACCTTGTGAAGTCGAGCAAAAACCCGCGCGATGGCCGTGGACCCCTGTGATACACGATCTAATTGTCCTTATCACTCACGTAATTACACTGACTTGTTTGTTCAATCACCAATTTTGTTTCACATCCTGCTGTGTCCATTTCTTGTAATTTTCTTAACTGTTCGCTTTTCTCCAAATTTTCGAGTATGGCTGTCCCATAATTATAATTGCCCTGTTCTGTTTGGTTTATGCTCGTTGCAACGTATTATCATAATTCTGCTTCAATTACCTTTATTTAAAATGCTCATAAACATATCCTATTTAATTATTCTGACATCTACTCTTCAATTAACACGCACATATTCTAAACCTTTCTGTGACAGTTCTATTTATTTTGGTTCGGCTTTAACTTTGCACAAACCTCTTATTTTTGGCTAATTTAGAATTATCGATTTCAATCTATGAAAAACGAGCTTTGCCCTTTGCCTTTTCTATTCAATTAAACTCATTACTACCAGCACTTCTTTGAAAATGTAATTACGGATTGAAATTGACGTTCAATCTTGCAGTTGCATGAACTACCCCAACTCTGTGCTATCTGACTTGTTTTACTTATTTGTTGTGCTGCAAACCGAGATGAGTAGCGGGCATAATACCATCTCAATATATGTCAAAATAATTTTAAACTGTGTCCCTTTCAACCGCATTGAGGGTACCTCAATCAAACTTTTTATCGAAAAATAAGTGAAAACGTAATCGAAGACTGGTGCACTAAATTTTTTTTTTTTTTTTTTGGTTTAATTTATTAGCAATCAGAACATACATACAGTGCATTGCGTCCTATGAGCTAATTTGTTGACTGTACATGTACATGAAGAGAATAACATCCAATGATGTTATCTCAATTATTTATATAATATATGTATATACGATGGGCTATTATAATTCATTGTTAATATCTAGGTATTATACTACGGTATCACGAGGCCATTTTCTTTTTAACCTTCTTGCGTAGGTTTGATCGAGTAGAGGTTGAACTTCCGCATTGGGGTGAATTTCTAGTTTCCGCTGATGGTTAGTCGCAAACTTGGTGATTACATTTTTGACATACGGGATCTTAAGATCATTAAGTAGAGTATGATTAGTCACATACCATGGTGCGTCAATGATCATGCGTAGCGTTTTCGATTGATATCGTTGTAGTATATCTACATTAGAAGAACTCGAGCAACCCCATAACTCAATGCCATAAGTCCATATAGGCATAAGAATGGTTTTGTATAGCAAAATCTTGTTTTCTATTGAAAGGCGTGAGTATTTGCCGAGCAGCCAATACATTTTTCTTGTCTTAATGTCTAATTCTTTTCGCTTTTTTTTAATGTGAGCTTTCCAGGTAAGCTTACTATCTAAGTGCATTCCCAGATAACGAACTTCCGTCGACTGAGGTATTGTAATGTTGTTAATTATTACTGATGGGCACTTTTGACGTCGTAGGGTAAATGTTACATGAGCAGATTTATTTTCATTTATTTTTATCCGCCATTTATCCATCCAGTTACAAATAGCGTTTACGTGCTCTTGTAAGTGATGTGATGCAGTTGCTGGATCTTTGTTGCAAGCGAGGATGGCAGTGTCATCTGCAAAAGTTCCCATTTGAGTTGAAGGCGATAGAGGCAAGTCTGCAGTATATATGAGGTAAAGTAAAGGACCAAGAACACTTCCTTGTGGTACTCCAGAATTAATCTCATGATAAGTGGAAACTTCGTTAGAGAATTTGACTTGAAAAGTGCGTTGAGAGAGATAAGATTTGATTAGTAGATAATACTGTTGCGGAAAAGCAGTTTTGATTTTAAAGAGCAATCCTGGATGCCACACTCTGTCAAATGCTTGACTAACGTCCAAGAATAGAGCAGAACAGTACTTTTTATCTTCTAGAGCCTTATTAATGATATCGGTTATGTGATGACATTGTTGAATAGTGGAATGATTCTTTCTAAAACCAAACTGGTGATTTGGAATTAGCTCATCAAGAGAGATGTCTCTTTCTATTTTGTTCAGCAGCAATCTTTCCAGAAGTTTAGATATAACAGAAAGAAGACTAATTGGCCGATATGATGCTGGTTCAGTTGGTTCTTTTCCAGGTTTCGGTATCATTGTAATTTGAGCAAATTTTAATTGTGTTGGCCAGTAGGTAAGTCGCAGGATCGAGTTGAAAAGGATGGTCAGTAGGGTTGTGCCTGTAGGTGGCAGTTCTTTTAATATTCTTGCAGTAATGATGTCGTAACCGGGTGCTTTACGATCGTTAAGGCACATTATTTCATTCCTTATCTCATTAGAAGAGAAGGGTGATATTGGCAGAGACAACTGTAAAGGTGCATTTAGAAATTCTTCGATTTCTTCATCCACATCATCAGAATGGGGTTTAAATACTGTAGCTAGATGCTGTGCAAATTCTTCATCTTTCTCTATATTTGATCTAGCCCACTGACCCTGTTCGTGAACGCAGTGGAGGGATATGTGTTTGAGGACATTTAAGTCCCTTTGTAGCTTTCCAGAGAGAGTGGTTATATCGAGAGAGATTTCCAAGGTACTGATGGAATTGCTCGTTTCGAGCTTCTTTTAGCGCATTCTTAAGTTGTCTAGTGAGACGATTATATTGTCTTCTGTCATCGATGTTGCGACTTCGTTGCCAATTTGCTCGCGCTCTACGTTTTTCTGCAACTAGTTTCTATATTTGTAGAGGAATATTGACAGAGTAAACTGGACAAGGCTTGGCTGTGGGTGTAGCATACCATCCTGCTGCTTGAATTGTAGTGATAAAATGATTAGTAGCGGCTTCCAATTCATCAGGCGTTTGTAATCTTATGTTTATTTCCAACTTCTGTTCTATGTACGATCTGAATAACTCCCAATCCGTTTTGTGATTATACAGTGTTGGCTGTATTTCTTTGAAAATTACGGATGCACTAAGTGTTAATATTATGGCTGAGTGATCAGATGATAGATCATAACTTGATTCTACGTTAACGTAATTATTGGAGATGCCGTTTGAAACAAAGAAATCGAGCAGATCAGGAATTTTGTCTGGATCTGTTGGCCAGTAAGTTGGAGAACCTGTACTAAAATGAGTATAGTTCTTTTCACTAACGGCTTTATAAAGTTCTCTTCCTCTTGTTGTTATTAATCTGGACCCCCAATGCGTATGCTTGGCGTTATAGTCACCTCCAGCAAGAAAACGTGGGCCGAGGGAAGTAAAATAGTTTAACATATTTTCTTTCATAAGTTTATGGCGTGGGGGACAATAGACCGCAGATATGGTAAATGGACTTGGCAATTTGTTTACTTGAATTGTTGTAGCTTGAAGATATTCCTGATCAAATTGGGGTAACTCATGATGCGCGATGGTTCTGTTGATAATTATTGCGGTTCCGCCATGTGCAGTCCCATCCGGGTGTAGTGTGTAGTAGACTTGATAATATGGAATTTTGAAATACGTTCTTGCAGTGAAATGAGCTTCGGACACTAGCAGTACGTCTATTTTGTTTATACGAAGAAAACTTGATACTTCCTCTTTGTGCTGCTGGAGGCCATTAGCATTCCATAAAGCTATTCTAAGAAAAGCACCCATTACGAAGCTATTTTATTGATCACTGTGGTAAGCATGTTAAGGATGACACTGTTTTGTTGCAACAATTGATTGAAAAGACTTTTAAATTCTTCGAGGAACTTAGTTAGTGTTACTTCAGTTGGAGAAACTTCTGGTTGATTATGGGTTGATTTTACTATGGCAGCATAAGTGGGACTCTGGTATATGGGAACGGTAGGGTTTTGTTTGTTAGATGGACTGTATTTCTTTTGAAGATTTTGGTAAACTGTACATCCTTTGTAGTTCGCCGGATGAGCTGCACGGCAAAGGGCACAAGTAGGAGGAGTGTTTTTGTCCTTTGTACATATTGCAGAATTATGACCTCCGCCGCATTTCAAGCAAGCAAATGGACGATAACAATAGGCTTTTGTATGGTTATACGACTGGCATCTAGTACACTGTACAAGTTCTCTCTTTTTCCGTGGTGGTTCCACTTGGATACACATATTTAAAAGATATTTAAGATTGTATATGGATTTATTATTTTCCGCTGGCTCTAAATCAACGAAAAATAAAGGTAGCGGTCTTTTAGATTCCCCTCTGGTTTTTATGTTGTGTATGTTTCTAGTTTTGAATCCTAACTTATCTAACTCCTTTTTTATTTCTTCCACTGGAATAGTAGGATGAAGATGCCTTATCACAACACGATATGCCCTTTCCTGTTTTAGCTGATAAGTATGATGAGTAACTTTTCTGTCTTGTAAAAATTTACTAAGTTTCCGATAATTTTCTATGGACTTTACGTTAATTTTAACTTCATCGTTATTCATAGCTTTTGAGAGGTAGTCGTCCGGTTTGATTATAGCGTTTAAGTCATTTATCATCTCTGGATAGTTGATTACGCCTTGAATGAAGATAGGAGGAGGTTTAGGTGTTTCGTTTACGATGGGTTTAGGTGTTTCGTTTACCGTGGATTCAGTGCTGTGCATTGGAACATCTTCAGATGACAAAGCGGCAAATCTGTTTGTTTGACTGTCAGGGTTCACTACTTGTGGTTCAATTGTGTTTTGCTCTATTGTACTGGGTTGTATTTGTGTTGTACGCTTTCTTTTGTATCGATTAACTTTCTGCCAGGGGTTTTTTGTGGATACGTCTTCGTCGGTATCAGTTAAAATATCGTCATTCACAATTCGACTTTGTTGTGAATTTTGGTTAATTGTGTGGCGCATAGGAGGTTGAAAGTTATTATTTGTTGTAAATATTGGCAAATTTGTTGGTAACATTTGTTGTGGAATGTGTGATATGGCTGGTGTTGATAATTGTTGTTGGTAAAAAACTCCGTTTTGGAGATAGTTAGATGATGTCGAGGGATTGAAAGTGTAAGTGGGCACCATGCCGCCGTGGCCAAAGCCAGATGGCTGCATGGTGTTATAGTTCAAATTAAATGCAGTTCAATATAATGTTATTGTATGCAGCAGGCAGCAAATGATAAAAATAAAGTATTGTTGTACTTATCAAGAACACTGAGGTCACTGATACCACAGCACTATCACAGCCAAAACATGCATGCGTTCAGTTTGGATGCCTGCATGCGACTTGGTGCACTAAATGAACATACTGTATATATCTGTAGTCACCTTCGATAGGAACATAAATATTACGTAAGAGAACAATTCGTAAGGGCAAAAAAGAATTGGCGAATGCTTACGCTTATAAATTCAAATAAAACTATACAAAGGATAAACCTCTAATTTTGTACATTTGAATGTATTTGTAATGTAGTAGTACCTAGTAGTAGTAATATTTATGCATCATCATATACACTGGTGAACAGATATGTCACAATTTTGATTAAAATTTAAAAATACAATGCATATACACAAATAAAACAGTTATCTATAGCAAAATAGAGTAACAACAAAGTACTATAGTCAATAAAACAAGATAGTTTTAATTTTCAACAAATCTGAAATCCGAGAGTTTATAGTAGACATTGTCCAGAAGATCTTTTTTAAGCTTAACTTTAACGTTTTTTGTCGGGGCACCTTTGAAAGTACTAGGGAGCGAATTAAACAATCCTATTACGAAATTATTTCGTTTAGTGGATGTTAATCTTTGTTGCGCAACCTTCGACTGCAGGTGTCGTAACCGTGGGCACCTCCGTTTTTTGTGTAATCACCATAATGTTCTTTTATGTGTAAGATACTGCAATATACGAGCATACGTAGTATTGCGTTAATATTATTTAATATATGTAGGTAGAGATACCCCAGTTTATCAAACCGTACATCAACATACTATGAAGTAATTTGTGGTATCAAGGCGGTATATATTATTCCAGGCTATGGCATTGGCTCTGATGCCAAATTTTCTGGTAGGCTATTCCAGGACACACTAAACTTTAAAAACCTTCAAATATATTTGACGTTAATAAACTAAAGTATGATCAAAAATTATTTTCATCTAGTATGACTGTAGAATAGTTCCTAGTTTATGAATTGATTTTTAAATGAATTATAGTTGAATTCATAAATTATGGACTATTCCATAGCCATACTAGATGAAAATAATTTTTGATCATACTATATTTTGACAAGACAGTTCACATAAGTTGCAAAAATGCCTTTGAAGTGTTCGGTACCAAGCTGCAAATCAAATTAACTGCTCTTCCTCAGTTTCTCCATATATGAGTGTGTTCCAACTTCCATCGAATGAAACAGTGGCACAAAAAGTTTTGAATTGAGAGGATTGGCGGATTAGAAAGATTACTCTTGTTTGTGTAAAGCATTTTGAAAAAAGCCGATATACAGGTTGATAAGATGAGGAGACTTTTTCGGACTGCAACACCACTAGCCTCCAGCTAAGTTATTTTGAGAAATTACTGTTTTAGTTAAAACAAATTTGACGGAACATGGCAATTCCATGAGTTAAAAAAGGTTCAAACACTATTTGCCATAAGAGTAACCGAAATTAAAATGCAATATTTACTTTGGTAGCTAGGAAACAAATAGGTGCCATAGCTACTTGTTGCCTAGCTACCGACGTATTTCATTTTCACTGCATTATAGCAAACATTCAGAAATTTTGAAAGTAGTTTTTAATGTTTCTTCGTTTTCCGGTTGAAGGCTGGTGTCATTTAGAGTATTTCTAATTAAACACAGTATCTGTCATTGCGTTGTTACAATAACGACGTTTGATTGACATAATTAATAACGTTTCCTTGTTGCTTATAATGTTACGTGCTATCCGTCATAAATTTCGACACATGAAAATTCATTCTATCCATTTATCAGAAAATTTTAATCATGATAAAAGTCCCTGTATGTTTACAAACTGAAAATGCATTTTCCAAAATGCATATGTCTCTTTTCGAATACGGGGGAGGTTCGAAAATATGAAAATGACCCAAGTATAAAGTACTCTTATTTTTCAAATTACACAAAAACGTTATTTGGAAATATTTCTTATAACACTGCAATTAAAAATTTTAATTGTTTTGAATTCTTGTTGATGTTCTAACCGTTTGTTATAAATTTTTTTGAAAATGCCAATTTTTTTACTTTGAACATAGAAAAATTAGATTTTGTAGCACTAATTTCAATTAACGTAGTTATCTGGTTGTTATGTGTGACAGTACATACTTGTCGCATACGATAATAACTTTGAGTTTCCTATTTTCCGTAATACTCAAGTTGGTAAGAAGAACTAGGAAAAACCGGTGAAAATTGTTTTTCAGAATGTGACTGGGAATTCATATTTCACACCCTATTTTAATTATAAATTACTTCTATGAAAAATGTTTGTGCATTTTGAAAATAAGGACACTTTATTGATTATTCTTGAGCCATTTTCATATTTTCGAACCTCCGCCGTTTACGAAAGGAAATATTTAAAGTTTACCAAGTGCATTTTTAGTTTCAGAAGATGGAAAAACTTTTATCAAAGTAAAATTTACTGATAAATTGATAATAACAAAAGCCATATACGCCAAATTTATGACGGAAACTGTATGTTATGTTATATATTATGATATATATCGCTGTAATAAGGCAAAAATCCTCTTTCCCATAATGAAAACCAACTATGGGTTCCAATAAAAAATACAACTTTATGGTATAACTTGAAATTTTCAAGCTTTTTTGAGAAATTGCCTACGCTACTGCATTCTTATCAAAAAAGTGCCAGAAAAACGTAAAAATTGTTCTTTCCTATTTTCATAAATAAGCGAGATACAGTTACAAAATTTAAAATTGGATTGGTTTTTACCATTAAGATTTTCTCGAAAAATATCTCCTATAGTTATTGAGATTCCCTATGAAAACATCGAAATTTCTCCACCCTGTACATAACTTTGTTAACAAAAATGAAGGAAAATAAACTAATGCTCGGATAGTTGTACGATTTCCACTTTTATTTCAACCGCTAGTAAAATCTGTCAGGCCATTTTAAATTCAATAGGTACGTGACCATTTGTAGCAGTTTTGGGTACAAAGTTGATGAGTTTGCCTGTATATAGATTCCTTTTCAGTCATATTTTGTCGTACAACACTTCCGCTATTTGCATCTATCAATTAGAAAGGTAACACGCACGTAGCTTTTGGTTTTCTAAAAAGTTTCAGCGGAACCGCTCTAATCTCTTTGCCGTCGTATGTGCAACTGTTTTTTCCTCGTCGCGTTTAAGAGCGCTTGGTTACAGATTTTCAAAACACAGTCAATGGGAGCAAGCACCTAAATAATTTTAACGTCTGTCGCACTCTATGGATAGCGCGCCGTCGAGCTTGCTGCGAGTTGCGATCTGATTGGCTGCATCTGACAAGCGCGCGACAGGTAGTGAGCGCGAAAAGGTGGTTTGTTGTTTTTTCTAGAGAGGGTTCTCGGCGAGCTGTGCAAGTGGCAGGGTATGCTCCTGGGTGGGGTTGTGATGTCTTTATCGATGGCCGATGCCGCTGGTTAATTAATTCCGAAGGCCTGTTTGGCTAATTGTTCCGACTTCTTGTTCGGGATCTCAACGGCTTCGCAGGTTTTTGTGGTCGTCAAAGAAGAACTGCACATTTCTTCCCGAATAAATTGAGGGATCCATTGGACGTTGCAAGTTCTCACCCAAGCTTCGTCGACTGACAGCTGTAGCAATTGGTGCTGACCGCCCACTGCAATCAGAGCTTACGCACCAGAGCCAAGCCGCCAAATTGAACGTGTGCGCTCCTATAGTTTTACACTAATCGGTTATGTTTCGCCGCCAGCCGGCCCATTGGAATAAATATTAAATTAAGCATACTTGCTATTAGCGCCTAATCAAGGCATTGTGCGCTAGTTTGTAAATTTAACCTTTGGTTTATTAAATTAAGCATACTTGCTATTAGCGCATAATCAAGGCATTGTGCGCTCATTCTTAAATTTAACCTTTGTGTTATTAAATTAAGCACACTTGCTATCAGAGCTTAATCAAGGCATTGTGCTCTCATTTCTAAATTTACTCGAACATGATTAAATGCTATTTTTAGATAAGTCGTCTCCAGCTGGGCTTTATTTCTTTTCAGGTTTAGCCCTTGTATAACTGTGAGTTTGTTGTATACGCTGACTACGTCGACACTGCTGTAACTTTCTGCCATGAATTTGGTCTAGTAGATCTGTTAAATGTATTTGACTTATGATTATCCCTTGTATTTGTGCATGTTTGTTTACAGGGTGACTTAGTCACTGTATCCAGATTAACGTAAGGTGAGGCCCGAAAACAGTTTATAAGCGGTGCAGGTTTGTCGACGCGCTTGTCGGTACACTGTTGGTTCGGCGCACTTGTCGCTACATTGTTGGTAGTCCAGAGTTTGTAGTCAAATATCCCGCCCTGTTTGGCCTTCAAGGTTCGGTTAAGCGTGGGTTTCCCCGATTGAATCTTGTGGCCCCCATTTATTTTATATCACCCTATACATACCGTCACGCTTGCCCTTTGGTCTACTGTTTCTAGGACCACGCCCATCTCCCTGAACGTTTCTAGCCGTGGCCTTTAGCCTGTTTTGTGCGATTTCCAGGGTAAGTGCAGACGTTTCCCGGACATGTTTAAGTATTTGGAACTCCGTCACTCGTGAGTGTCGCTAAAACAGTTTGATACGGTAAAAAATCATAGCAAAAGCGGACACGAAAGCTAAATTTCGCATATATGAGGTTCACTACGTGACAAACTGAAATTGGCGCTATAGTCCTATGGAGACTGACCCTTCAATTCGTTCAAAACCAATTACAAAGGTTGCAAAAGCTTTTGCTCTCCTTCTTAAATTACATAATAGCAAATAAGAGGTTATTGCACATTTTTAGCTAAGTAAAGAGTTGAATGCGACTAAATCGTTGAATCTGACATCCGCTATAAAAATACTAAAGAAACTAGTCTAACTTGCAATGCGGCAGCAGGTAGGTAAATTTGCAGTTGCGCTCAACAGCCTGCCAAAAAATATTATCGTGATCGGCAAGTAAAAAAGGTACATTTTAGAGTTCTGCGTTTTCGCGTGCTACACAATAGCTAGGCCACGAGTTCCACAAAGAGTTGTGGTTCCTGGTTCTATTGAGAAGCTGGCTAAAAGTTCACGGTTAAGCTGGACGGGCCTTTCCCCAGCTGGAAAGGAAAGGTGCTTCTAAGAGCTTCGGGGCAAGGTAATTATAAGCATATAAATTTTTCAGAGCACTAGGTTGTACCAACAGAGCCTAAAGAAAGAATACCAAGCGGAGTAAAAGGAGGTCTTTCTTCTGAGATATTTGTTAATCCTGTTATAACCAGATGAATTTCAGCAGTTTCACACCACACGATGACTAGATGCTGGAATAAACTTTCAATGGCCACAAAGGATTTTCATCGTCACTTAAGTGAGCCTTCCAAAAAGGTCCAATACACCAGGAGAGCACTCTATCACACAATCTTCCCAAATTGGATACAAGAAATCATTCTCTGTTTATACTGGAAATCTTTTCCAAAAATCCACACAATAATGGACAAGGGAGATAGGTAACTGAATACACAAAAAAAACGATTATAGCTGCACCCAGGACAATTCCTGGCCATTCATTTTAACTAGTGCAAAATTTACAGGCAATAATGCAATTAATTTTTGTAAAACTAATCACATCCGGTTTGCATTACTGGCATCAAGTAGCACACACCTTTGCGAATTCGTAAAAGTCGCTGTACTAATCCCTTTGAAGACTTTCTGGCGAAAAGTTGCAAATAAATGGAAAAACCTCAAGCATTGATTGACACATTGTATAAAAGTACTTGGAACACAGGAATTATTCTTAACCAAAAGACCGGACTTAGAGCCACAGGGATTCTCTAAGTACCAAAACACATTTCTAAAACGATGCCACTTACCAAGCACCGAGGTAAGCAGCGTGTGGTCTGAAGTATTTACAGACATGCTTTCGCAAAGTGTTTAATCAAAACAATGAAGGAAAACGAGAGAAAAAGTTAAGAATTACAGGTTTGGATGTAGCTACATCAGTCCATAGTACAAATAGTGGAATTCAAGGTTACGTTAGTCAACAATCTTCACTGAATAATTCTGAAAGTTCAACGAGTGTAATGTATTTCGAAGAATTTAATAATCTATCGATATATGAGTAAGTTGGTTATTCATAAGACGAACAACCTAACAATAAAGTTTGCTTAATGAAATTTATAATATATCATGAATCCCTATTTTAGGTTTACATTTAAAGGTGAATTTTTAAATAGTAGAAGCGGTATCTAAAACATTATTTTCTGTTGCAAAGAATTTAGATATCCCAGTCCTTTGTCGTCTTACATAATCTCCGTTTAGAAAATACAATATGTGTGATTTTAGAGCGCTGGAAACGTAATCGATACATTTTACAGTGAATGGAAAGTGTATTTTGTGTAGACCATCCAAATTCAATTGGTTGTTCTAACAAAATTAATGATTTTAAAAAGAACCATTAAGCATAATACCAGATTAACAAAACGCATTTCGATATTGCTACGTTGATTTACAGAAAATTGTATTTTGTTAAGCCATATCCATTGGTTTTAGAACTACGCTGTATATAATGAGTCTTCTCTACGGCTAATGCCGTCCTGCCCACCTCTATGCATCTCTATTATGTAAACTAACTAATTTGAAAACATTAAAATTTAATACAAAACTTACCTCTTCCACATTTGTCCAGATGGTTGGTGATGGGCAGATCCGCCGTGCAATGACACCGTCCTATGCTTGCCTCACACACCGATCCCCTGAAGCCACAATCCGTGGTGGCATTGCAACGATCGTCATACATTTTGTCCCCACGTCCCACCATATCTGCAAAAAGAAAAATATCATTAGCCTTGAGTTTTCGAAGAAAGCTGAATCTAGAGCGCTGTGGAGGTGCTAAAATTGTAAAGTACACGTTCTAAAAGCATTTTACGAATATCTCGATCTTTTTGCTAGCGAAGAATGGTTTTTATTCAAAGCATTGTAGGTGCAGCGCATAAATGAGATGAATACCATCTTTGTCTCTTCAGTAAAATAATGCCTTCAGGTGTAACACTAGGTAAATTTTAAAAGAACAAAACGTTTGAGCCGCTTTATCTGCACGTCCCGCCGACGTTCTTTTGTAGAGCAAAAAAGCAAAGCTCGGAAATGTTCAACGCCGGAGCACATAAATGAGGATAAATAGAAAATTTCAGAAGCGTCTTGTATTTTTATCAGCCTGTTCGATGTAGATGTAGTAAGTTTAAAGCTGCTTCGGGCATCCTGAAGTTTCACAATGCAGTATAAATAATTTGTGCCTGGTCCTTTACGGCATGTGATTTTGAACGATACTAAACAGAACGTGGAATATATTACGGGGCTTGGGCATTATTACGGATCATAATGCGGTACGCTGACGGTATACAAATGAACCTCAAATAGTAAAGGAAAAACAATAGACTTCAGAGCTTACAAACTTTTAGTGTCGAGAGCAAGAATAGCCATTGTGCAGAGAATGGTCTCCCTGGAATATTTAAAATAAGAGGCAAGCCAAACCAACTTTCTTATCGCAGCTGAAGCTTTTAAATGAATGTTACTGAAACTTTCTTCTGTAAGTTCATTTTCGAAGTTCCCAATGCTTTGTTTTACAAATTAATTAATTTTTCGTAAACTTTCATATCTTTCAATCAGTGTTCTCTGTCCCTAGGAAGTTGCTCATCGTTTACATACAGATTGCGGCAGGCTACTAGGACCATAGCGAAAGCAAGAGGACTTTACATGTGGCCGTAATTGTATTTAAAAAATTACAAAATCGAATATATACATTGTATTTATAATCATCCTAACGACCTACCGTTATCGTACATTGATTGTTCATTTGTTAAACACCACGATGGCCACATACATATTCTTCTTGCTTTTACAATGGTCCTAGTTGCCTGCCGCGTTCTGTATAGACCCAACTAAGGTGAGAGTGTAGCTGTAGCTTTACGGAGGGTCCCCACCATCATCTGTGAATTATTTTAGATTCTGATTTGATAGGGGCCTGGACACAACGGTCACTGGTCACAAACCCCAACTCAGAATTTGGTCATAAAGCCCAACTTCGATTCTGGTCACAATGCCCAACTTGGTCACAACGCCCAATTTTGATTTTGGTCACAACGCCCAACTTGGTCATAACGCCCAAAAACGATATTGGTCACAACGCCCAACTTGGTCACAACGCCCACCGACGCCTGTTATAAGAGAGAGCTATCGACGCCACTGAAACCACTTTTTTGGTCATAACGCCCAACTTCGATTTTGGTCACAACGCCCAACTTGGTCACAACGCCCAATATCGATTTTGGTCAGAACGCCCAACTTGGTCACAATTCCAATTTCGATTTTGGACAGAACTCCCAACTTGGTCACAACGCCCAATTTCGATTTTGGTCACAACGCAACGCCCAACTTGGTCACAACGCCCACCGACGCCTGTTATAAGAGAGAGCTATCGACGCCACTGAAACCACTTTTTTGGTCATAACGCCCAACTTCGATTTTGGTCACAACGCCCAACTTGGTCACAACGCCCAATATCGATTTTGGTCAGAACGCCCAACTTGGTCACAATTCCAATTTCGATTTTGGACAGAACTCCCAACTTGGTCACAACTCCCAATTTCGTTTTTGGTCACAACGCCCAACTTGGTCACAACGCCCAACTTTGATTCTGGTCACAACGCCCAACTTGGTCATAACGCCCAAAAACGATATTGGTCACAACGCCCAACTTGGTCACAACGCCCACCGACGCCTGTTATAAGAGAGAGCTATCGACGCCACTGAAACCACTTTTTTGGCCATAACGCCCAACTTCGAGTTTGGTCACAACGCCCAACTTGGTCACAACGCCCAATATCGATTTTGGTCAGAACGCCCAACTTGGTCACAATTCCAATTTCGATTTTGGACAGAAGTCCCAACTTGGTCACAACGCCCAATTTCGATTTTGGTCACAACGCCCAACTTGGTCACAACGCCCAACTTTGATTCTGGTCACAACGCCCAACTTGGTCACAACGCCCACTTTTTAGTCTGGTCATAACACCAAGTTTGATTTTGGTCATATCGCCCAGGTGCCACAGAAAGTAAGAAAAATGTGTATCTAAAATGAATAATAATAAATTAAACTTTTAGGGTGAGGTAATAAAATTTTCAAGTTCCCGTAAATAGTATTAATATTATTTATTTTTGATAATAATTCAGTGGCGTAGTGTGTTGTCCAAAAGAGTTTCAAAATTCGGATTATAACATAAAGTTGTATTTTTATATGGAACACATAGTTAGCTGTGGCATTATGAAAAAGAGGATTTTTTTCCCATTTCAGTGACATGTCGCATGGGGTCGATTTATTCATTTTCACTACTTTATAGTAACAATTCACAATTTTTAATATTTCGTCGTTTTCCAATTGAAGGCTTGTGCCATTTATAATATAAGTGATTAAACAAAGTTTTTGCGTTGTTACAATACCACCGTTTGATTGACAGAATTAATCACGTGTGATTGTTGCTTATAATATTATATTGTCCTTCATACATACATTTATCAGAACATTTTATTGTCCATTAAAACCTCTGCAGCTTCTCATATTAAAAATGCATTTGTAAAAATTTAAATATCTTACTTCATATACGAGGGAGGTTCGAAAATATGAAAATGATTGAAAAATAAATACCCTTATTTTTAAAATACACAAAAGTGTTAATTGGAAGTATTTGTTATAACATCTCTATTAAAAACTATAATTGATTTTAAATTGTTATTTGGTCAGTTTGTTATTAAATTATTTAAAAATTCGACACAAAAGTGAAATTTGTTAGCACTCATTTCGAATCACATAATATCCTGGTTGCTAAGTGAGAGGAAACTCAGGTTTGACAGTACACGTTTATGGTATCCGATGATAAGTTAACTTTGAAGTATTTCATTTGGTAATACACAGGGTGGTAAGAAAAAATAGGAGAAACCAGAAAAAATAGTTTTCAAAGCAAGTAACTGTGACTTTATATTTAACACCTACTTTTAATTCTTCTTCAAATAAAAGTTTTGTTTTTTTTAAATGAGGGTACTTTATTTTTGAACCATTTTCATATTTTTGAACCTCCCCCATATACGAAAGAATATATTTACATTTTGGCAAGTGCATTTTTAGTTTGAGAAGTAGAAACTTGTATCAGGAATAAAACTTTCTGATAAATGGATTTTAACTTTGTCCCACTCGTGACTAAAGACTAGCTTTACGCACTTGTATCGTAAATTACTATTAATATTATTAATTGAAAAAAAAAACAAAAATTCTTCTTCAAATAAAATTTTTGTTTTTTTTAAATGAGGGTACTTTATTTTTGAACCATTTTCATATTTTTGAACCTCCCCCATATACGAAAGAATACATTTACATTTTGGCAAGTGCATTTTTAGTTTGAGAAGTAGAAACTTGTATCAGGAATAAAACTTTCTGATAAATGGATGATAAAAAAATCCACGTGTTACAAATTTATGAGGGGCGGTATATGTTATATTATACAGGTTGGTGGTGGATAATGCGAACATAGGCAGTCAATTGAGCTATAATACAGTTTATGGGCTTTGTATGCGTTAGACAGAAGTAGACATATATGATTTAAAATCTAGTATCCTAGAATTCAGTGCTTTCTAAAAACAAAACCTTTTGATTCTCCGGATACTAGATGTTAATCGCATGTAGGTCTGTTTATGGCTAACGCATACAAAATCCATAAACTGTATTCTAGCACAGGTGATTACGTATGTTCACATTTTCCTCCACCAATCTGTACGTTATGATATATATCACTGGAATGGGAAAAAATCCTCTTACTCATGATACCACATACAACTATGGGTTCCATATACAAAAACACAACTTTATGGTATAACTCGAATTTCAACACTTTTTTTGAATAACTGACTACCCACTGCATTCGCATCGAAAAAATGCCAGAAGATCGTCAAATTACATTTATCTATTTTTATAAATAAGCGAGATGTCACAAAACGAAAAATTAAATTTTTGTTTATAACTCGAAAACAAAAGACGGTAGCCCCCCCCCCCCCCCCCCCCATTTTGGTTTCCACCATTAAATTTTTCTCGAAAAGAGATCGAGGATGGGGGTCCATTTTTCCATATCTCCTATACTTATCGAGATTTCCTATGAAAACATCGAAATTTTCCCAACCTGTACACTCTGCGACAGCGACCGCGTTTGTTCAAGGAAAATAAATTTGAACCCGCTTAGTAAAAGCAACGATAATAATTAGCTATTGTAGTATCGAAATGTTAAGAATTTGCTACGTCTTGGACTGTCTATGACGTATTCTGAGTTTCCACCCATTGAGTTTTCCGTCGGAATTTTAATGCCTCTAATGTTCTCTCGCGGAAGGCACGTTGGGTTGAAATGACAGAATTGGTTAAATTGCTAGTTATCTGTATACAGATTGGTGGCGGAAAATGTGACCATAAGTAATAAAATGTGCTAGAATACAGTTTATGGACTTTGCATGCGTTAGGAACTTTAAATTTGGGTGAAAGGTTTAAGTTGTTACGTAAGGTAGTGCTAAGAAGGATTTTTTGAAATTCAACTCCTAAGAGGATGAAAAGGGGTAAAATGGGTTTTCACGAATTCTTTAATGTCTCTTACACCCGGTGTTGACTTGCAAAGATTTTCAATGCAAATGCTTAGAAACTTATTTAAGGATTTTGCTCTAATCAACCACTAAAGGTGCAAATATGTCTTCGGTGAATTTTGAAAAATTTACCCCTAAGGGGGTAAAAAGAGGTAAATGTGTTTTCACAAATTCCTCAATATCTGTTAGACCCGGCTATCGCCTCGTCAAAGAAGTAACATTCTCACGTTCTAAAATCATTAATTTCGCGCACTTAATACAAAAATAGCATTTTCCAACTCATGCAATTATTGAGGTTTTTCCTAATTAAAATTTGAACTTAATATATCCAGAAAACTTGACACTTGACAGTTTGACACAATGATATCGTTAGTTACCAAAGTACACTGGGTTATTTCCTATGTTTCTTTTATTTACAAACACCACAGTAATTTATTCGCTAGTGATTAATAGTAATTTACGATACAAGTGCGTAAAGCTAGTCTTTAGTCACGAGTGGGACAAAGTTAAAACCCAAGTGAGCGAGTGTATTAAGCCCCGCGAGTGCCTAAAGATGCTTCACGCATGTGTATCGTACAATATTTTATCTACGATAGAACCTACAAAACAGGGTAAATATAAGAAAAATATTTAAATGCAAATTGCAAACGGTCGTAATTTTGCGTGGCTAAAAATTTTAAAACCGTTGCTATTGACGACGTACCGAATGAAATCTTTTAAACACGTTGCTGCTGACGACGTAAACTAATGAAACCATGTTATTAAACAGTCGTTTTAATAACTTAAAACTGCCAACTAAAAGTCAATTTTACACTGTCATAGATAAAGTAAATTTTATCCACTATTATTACTCTAGCACCGTGGCTTTAGTGGATAAAGCACTTGCAACTTTATAGGTAGGTGTTGGAAAGTAGTTATGTATGGTACAATTGAATAAAGAGGCATTTCATCCATAAGGGCAAAACTTTAGCTCACGAGACAGCCGAGTGAGATAATATCCCCGAATGTATAAAATTTCTTTATCTTACAGGAGCAGCTATTACCATACATTATACAACTGTTTTCAGTGACTAAAATGAAGTTTTATTCACATGTGAGTTTTCATTATTTATACTACTGCATTGTTGGTAGCACTGTCAAGCTATGTCAAATTCGTAATTTTCAGGTTAAGTTTTGCGTCAGTTTGTGTCAAATAACAAACAAAATCTAACCTACAAACCTCGAATTTGACATAGACTGACAATACACTTCAGTACTGCCAATACACTTCAGTATTGTCAAACGTATGTCACAAATCATAGGCGACTAATTATAATTTTTTTTCGCGACATATTCTGACTGCGCAAACTACGAGTATTTAGGCATAATAATTGCTACTGTAAGATAAAACGTCGTATATCACACGTGAGCGAAATGCCATTATAAGCTCGTGAGATATTGTATCGCTCGTGCTGTGGCACTCGCGATTCAAAATTCTCACTCGCAAATAATGATGCATTTCTGTCACTTATAATATAATCTACTATTATTAACGTGTAGCATATACAAAATTTTCCAATACCTACATTTAATTGTATAAATAAATTTTTAATTGAATAAATAATTTTAAATATATAATCATACTACTTGGTTGTGTACCAGTTTCCACGGTAACATATTTGTATTTTGCATGTTGCTATGGATTATTAACTTCTTTATTCACGAGTAAATAAAGTAACTCTTTGTCCATCCTCATCATTAAAATGTTGCTTTACCATAAAGATTTGCTCAAATACAATACAGCTTTATAAATAGGCATTGGAAAAAGAAAATTACTTCACTACTATAGCCAAATTCTCCTGAGAAAATATATGGAAACAGACAACAAAAACGTAAGTGTATCTAAAAAAATGTAGGCACCACTCCGCTGCCGACCGAGCTTATAAGATTATTACTGGACAAACGCTCCAAAAAAAAACCCGACTTTTTCCAACAATTTCAACACTTTCGTCTACAATATATTTTTCAAAATGTATGTTTGCCTAATATTTTTATTAACTTGTAACCCGACCAAGTCAATCATGTTGCAATAAAAATAATTAAAATTCAACAGTATTCAATTACCACATACATATATGGAAGTATAAGGTCTGCACACTTACTTACACGTCTTCAGCTATGAAGTTTAATCTAGCCCGAAATATCTATAAAAATGTGCTTCAAAAAAAGTTGGGCGTTATAACTAAAATCAAAATTGGGCGTTATGACCAAGTTGGGCGTTGTGACCAGAATCAAAAGTAGACGTTGTGACCAAGTTGGCCGTTATGACCAGAATCAAAAGTAGGCGTTGTGACCAACTTGGGCGTTGTGACCAAAATCGCCCCCTTTTTAATTTCGATAGAATTATAATAATAGTGTTTTTATTGGGATTCACGAGAATGGGTAATACCTATTAGTTGGAAAAAAAGAAAAAATATTGTATTACTAATTCATATTAGTCGTTTACGCAGGTCACACATTGTATAACACTTGCATAAATATGTGCACAAAACAACAACAGATATGTTACGGGTAAAAAGCGTTAGGCTTTAATGGACCATTAATTGTACTGTGCGTTTTATACATTTTGGTAGACCCTGTCCGAAAATACTGAGGTCTCCTGACTCGTTTGGAACGGCTTTCAGATGAATGATTGATTCTTTGTCATGCGTAACTAGGCTAAGTATCATTGTCTCCGCGCACCTGCGGCCATGTTTTTTCTTCCTCGCTCTCTTTTGCAAGCGTCTTCGGCTTGATCGCAAGCCTTATACTTTGTATTAACATTTGCTTTAGTTTAGAAATAGTTTATAGTGGCTTGCGAAGGCAAACTAGTTTCCTAGTTTATTCGCGCTTCCGCGGATTTGCATAGTAGTATCGAAAATATTTGAGTGTTGATTAAACATCCCATCTGATTGCGGATTTTGCTTGGAGTCGTTAAAATATGAGAAGCTAGGTTGTGCTACTCATTTGGTAGTCGAATTTGTAATCTTTCCTGAGCTTACCGTTCGTTGCTCAGTTTTTATTGTAGCCTCTACTTCGCTTTCTCGGTTAGCATATTGCCGAGAGTTTTTGCTGTGACTCAACTTGCAGTCCGTTGATGTTTGTTTTGTCAAAGGCGCTTCGCATTGCTGGGAGTATTAAAACACGAGTTTGCGTTGTGAAGTTAAAAACGAATATGTACAGTCGTGTTCATTAAAGTGTTGTACAGAATTTGGGCTTTGTGAATATGAATTCATTACGCAAAGTTCAAAAAAGTGTTGTATATACAAATATTTTGAAAGTATACATACAGGTATACCTAGTTAGTGATGTAGTGTGACCCTTTGTTGTGAAAAAACACAAATACCAATAAACTTATAACTGTCTCTGTACAACACATTTTTGAACACAACTGTACATTAAACGCACCGGAAAATTGGAATAACCGACTGGTGTTGCATAAACTCTAATTTAGTATATCCAGACATCTGTTACTTATTTCAATATTAAATTTTGTTATGTGCTAGCTAAACTGCTATAATTAGTGGCAACACTAAAGTTGGTTGTAATTGTGGCTTTCGGCTGTAGCGTGTGCCGGGCTTGTGATTTATACGAATATAGAAATGAACTGATCTAAAATGTATCACATTTATTGTCTTTAGTTAATATAATCCTGTTTATGTTTAGGTCGTAACGAATTAGTTACGTATAGTAACTTAGTGAGTAAGAGTTCTCGTAAGATGGACCGATCGGTTGTAAAAGACTCTTTGGCGCTCCCTGAACATCCTTTGCTAATTATGGAAAAAAACTGCACGTCGTATTAGCTGTAACTGGTCGGCCCTCCGATATCTCCATTTGTTTGGTACGATTTAAAGGTGGTTAGAGCCATTAAGAAATTATAGTTTGGGGCTTAAGTCCAAAGTTGTTTTTAATGATATACCCCGAAGTTGATGGCAGATAGTGACAATAGCCGAGTATTTTGCACTATATCTTATAGCTCACAAACGCAAATTAAAACATATAAAGGTAGTGCAAAGCCAATAAGAATAGTTAATAATGGTTCTAAACTGATTGTCAGTGTCACCCTAGCTGATATGCATGCTCGTTAAAGCAAATTGAAAATAGAAAATCACCTTGAAAACGTATAAAAAATAGAGTACAATTATTAGAAGGATAACTGGAACGGTGCTATTGTTATTCTTCAGCAAAACCAGGAAGATGTAAGATATATTAAGAATTGTAGGCCAATAAGCTTCTTATCGTATCTGTATAAACTGCTCAGGCACTTCAATCAGACCACACGAAACCTCGACGCCTATAAGTACATAAAACAAGCGAGGTTTAGAAAAACATTGATATGATTATCTCCAAAGTCTGAAGATGTTAACTGAAAAGTGGAAGGAATCCTCGTTTGAAAAACATGATCTGGGCGATTTCAAAGTGCTGGGAATCATTTAGTTGGTTCAGCGGTTTCAAATTGTATTTCCGTAAACTCCTTGTTGAACTTTCCAACTGAGGAGGAAAACGTCAGATTTTTAAACAAACAATTCCTCATTGCGCATAAAAACTAGGCATAGTAATTTAAAATTGCAATTTACCATAAAATAATTTATAACGGAAACAGATAATAAATGATGGAAACAAGAAAAAGCATAAAAATAGTTATAAACAAATAAACCTGAAGAAGAAGATGCCAGTTAGAAAACCGCAAATGTATGAACAACTTACGAAAACGCACAAGCATAGGATAGGATGGGGAGAAGTAATAAAGAAGAACGGTATCTGGACAACGTGTAAAAATTAGTAACTAAAAGGTTTTTATAAATCAAAATTATCCATCAGAGTAAAACACGAAGAAAGCCAAAGAGGGATCATAAATAAAAATGTTGAATAAACATTATCTAGAATTAACTAGAATGGTATCCGTAAACGCTTTCAAATACTTGGAGAAATATTATTATTATTATTTTATTATTTATTAATAGAAACAAACAGGCACAAAGCCTAATTACATGTTTCTTATACATATAAATTAATAACGTAAACTTAGCTCGTAACTGATAAAATAATTAAGATCTTAAATTCATAGAATTTAATATCGTTCTCAAGCAGTTTATTGATGCTCCAAATAAATCAAAGTATTGGTAATATTTATTAATAATGGTGCACATATTAATAACAGGTGAAAACAAACAGATATTAGTTCTCGCCAGCTGAATATAAAAAGAAAAAGTAGGTCGAATTCCGTGAGGGGGCACCCGAAATGCAATTTCTGAAAGTAAATAAGGGCAGTCTATGTGATAATTCAAAATTTTATATGAAAAAATTATTATTAATGACGTTCTTCTATGTTGTAATGTTTGGATGTTAAATAGCTCACGTATTGGTTGATAAGACTCAAATTCAGGACCAACGCCAAATTTTTTATAATATAAATATCTAATAAATTTATTTTGTACTTTTTCAATATATTGCTGTAGACTTTGTGTATAAGGAGACCAGACAGTACAAGCCTATTCAAGATGAGACCTTACTAAGGTATTAAACAGTACGATCATAGGTTCAGTTTGACGGAATAGATATGTATTTCTAATTATAAACCCTAGATTCTTATTACAAATATTGACCGTATTTTCAACGTAATGTTTAAAGTTAAGATCAGTTGCAAAATGAACCCCAAGATCTTTAAAGTTGTTAATTCTTTGCAATTCGTTACCGTTAATTACGTAATGAGATTATATGAATTTTTTTTAAAATGTGTAGCTCATTATAAAACACTTAGAAAAATTAAAATTCAACTTATTTTTACAACTCCATTTGAAAATGCTATTTATGTCATCTTGTAGCTGTAGTGCATGGTGTTCGCTATAAATACTTTTGTAAAGTTTTAAGTCATCAGCATAAAGAAGGCATTTTGAGTGTTTAACCACACTTGGTAAATCATTAATAAACAATAAGAAAAACAGGGGTCCTAAATTTGAGCCCTGATGTACACCAGAATAAAACATAGATGAGAAAGCACCTTGATAAAACACAAATAGCTCACGATGTCGGAGATAAGAATTAATAAAGTCTAACAATTTCAATGAAAACCCAAATAACTGTAATTTTTTTATTAAAACATTGTGGTCAACTTTATCAAATGCTTTCTGAAAGTCAGTATAGATAACATCTACTTGGCGGCCCTTATCAATTTCAGAGTTGACTTCATCTACGATCACCGTTAAGTTTGTGGTTGTTGATCTTGTTATGTTACAGGCTCCTAAATAAAGAAATCATTATCTCGTTAACCACAAGAGTCGGTAATCTCGTTCTTGACCTCGATCAGGGAGGGTGCTTCTGAAGCGGACGATTTTAAGCTCAGCTTTGGCGTTGTCGTGAGTCGCGGGTTAGTTATTTTTGGGTTGAAATAAGATGGAAAAACCGCACTTGTGTTTGTGGCTACCCTGGCTTACTTCTTTAGTTTGCTTGATGCCATAGCTTTAGAAATAATGTTTTTGCCATAAAGACGTTTCTGTGCTTAAGCTATTGACATTCAGTTTGTCGTTAATTGATTTACTGTCGTACTCCGAAAATCAATCTTGATCGGACCTGATTCTCACGTCCTAGATTTTCTCCATGGCTTTGGGTTTCTCTTAGACTCCGGCTCCATTACCTTCCCCGTAGAACAGAATTGTAGCAGTCTAGATTACTACATTTTATCAGCCCAGGTCACTTACCTTGCGAGCCAGCATTTTAGCAGCTCCCGGTTTGCTTTCTGAGCCGGGGCGCCTAGCCTCGTCGATTTAATATTTATGTTAACCATTGCATTACGCTCAAAATTGCCTCTTTACTGCATGTAGCTCCGGTACGTTATCACCTCCTGTCGTAGGTATAACATTTATACTGTTTTAATGATGATCTTCCCGTAAGTGTTCACCTAACGGACACAAATTTTAAGCTTCTCCTCTAATGGGAAGGATAAATGCATTTTTAATACATGAGGTGGATTGCGACCAGTGTAACAAAATTCATTACTACAGCATGTAACATCACTGTTAGGGCATACTCATTTCCTCGTAACAATGATAATAGGGACACTTCGGTTGTCCGCTTATTATTTTATCTGTATTTTTGATGTGTTCATTATAGTGTATCAAGTTTTACTGAGTTTATCTGTGTTTTGTGAAGCGAATATGAAGATTCCTTTGTAAGCAAAGTAAGAATCAAGAAAGCGAAAAAGAGGCTAGTTCATCCAGAAAATAAGATTTTAATTTTTTAGGATGCCTTGTAGGTTCCTTTCTATGTAGGGAACGTCGCCAGCATCATTAAACTAGAACATTTGATTATGTGGCGCCCCCCAAAAAACAACTATAAACACCTTAAACGTCTTTACCTAATTAATTTTTAGATACCTACGAATAGGACTAAACCACGCCTACGTTCCACTAAAGCCAGCCATGTGAATTTTTGGTTTTGTTAGATGTAGTACATGAATTTTAAGGTATAGCAACCTAAAATACAATTGAGCTATAACGTCAAGAAGAATGTAGACTACATTGGTTTCTACGTTATAACATAGAGAATAGTGAAGTGCCTTTAGATAGAAAGATAAGCAGCAGTTAAAAAATAGAACTATTTTAAAATTATTTAAAAATAGAAAGCATAAATTGTCGCCAAAGGATAGCAACAATAAGAGCTCTTAAACTAATGTTTAATTTTGTGTTGGTCTCATAACTAAGTTAAAGCTTGAACAACTTTACTATGAGCTACAAACAGCAATTTCTGATACATACACTTAAACTAAAACAATAATGAATATTTATTTACTTTAGCATCAATCTTTTAGAGCGACTTTTTATAAATTATTTTATTTGAAACATCAGAAAAATCACTTCTAGTTTATATTGAAAACAAATAGAAACTTTATACATACTGACTTGCACGTTACATTTAGAACCGTATATGCAACCTTCACTTTCAAGTATATTGAAGATTAGTTTCATGAGAAAAGTTATGATCTTATTATACGTTTACGTTTATGGGTACTAAAAGTGGTATCCAAGTGCATTACGTTTAACGGGAACGAAATCTAGATATATATTTATCTATTAGGGATAAGTATGATATAAATCTGAAGCGAATATGAATACATACTACCATATTATATTGTAATAACCCCATTATACCTACTATGCTATTATTTTATTTTATTTAAAATAGGTAAATTTTTCTTTAGATCAATTTATGTAAAGATATGCCATCATTTAAATTATTTACTATTGAGTCTAATTCTTGTACCAGCTCCGGTAGAACATTTATTCTTAAATCAGGGTGGGTTCAAGCGTTATAAAGGATGATTAATTATTTGCATTTATTAATCTTTGCTATCGTATTGATTGTTATTGATTATTAACATTATTAAACTATATTGTTAATTGGTGATATGAGAATTATGTCAAATGACACTTCTATGAACTGCCAAAGTAAAAACATCAATTTGAAATGTTAGCAAAGCTCACATCTTTTACAGTTTATATTATTTTAAATAATGATAAATGGTAAGTATTTCTTGTTAATATCTTATTTTATCACTTTTATAACTGATTAATGGTTATTTACGTATACCTGTGATTACTTTCTTTTGGGCGCTTCTATTAGATGTCCCCGTCAAACCATGTACATGCTTTCTGATTATTCTGGTGCACTGGAATGGCCGCTGTTACTAATTGCCCCATTTGCAGCTCCAACGAAGATCCAAGCTCTGCAATTTGCTGCTCTACAGGAACTGCCTTACTTAAATCAGCAACTAAAACTTCAATGCGCAACCCAAACTACCACGATGAACGGATTACGGATCCAAATCCATACAGCAACCCAAGAAATCAGCTTTCCTTTTCAAACCGCTAGCAATGTCTCTACGTCCGTCTGTATCCAAATCAAGCCCAGGTGCAAAAGTGTTTTTCCCAATAGAGACTCCAACGCAGCTCATCCAAATCAAACCAGAATACTTTAGACCAGCTCTCCTCCAACAACATCTAACATCGATTCCAATGCAGTCAGCATCCCAATCATACAGTCGTTTATAGAACCAAAGACAACCTTGCTTTTCGTAGCTCTTTACCTTGTCCTTTTAATAGCATTATTTGTAATTCTCCTCCAGTAGTCGTTTTATAACTATTTATTATTATAGTTTGTTTAAAATTTTACTTTGTCTTCATTTTATTTTTAATTTAATCACTTATACCCTTTTATAGTATTAAAGTAAGGAAATTCAGTTTAATGAGCGGTCTATTTTCAATGTTTGCTCAATACATGTACATGTTCTAAATCAAAAATTAGTTTTTTCTTAATTGAATTTCACGATAGTAATCTCTATTCATACATTTTTAAAACTAACACCCCTGGATTATTTACATTGCAAATTATTTAAATTATTTTGACATATCATAAGACTTTTTAAATATTTATTTTGCTTAGGTCTTTCACATTTACACAAACTATCTTATATTTTGTTCCAGTTGTTGTTTAAAATCAATTATGGCTTGTTCTCTGATACTGCCAAATAACAATATTTACTACATCAAATATCATATTTTAATTCATATGTTAGAATTTTTTTCTAAGAATCTTAATTGTTTTACCGGATTTTAATTAAATCTGTAATTTGTTAACGACATTTTAAATAGCTGTCCAGTACTTTTAATATTAAATTCGTTTATGAAATATGTTTTAACATTTAGGTACTCTATCATTACCTAATTAATCTTGAGGTTTGATTAGTTTTTATAAATTGATTATTAGTCTTGAGGTACATAGCATAACAATATATAATTATGCAATCATTTTATGTATTGCCCTCGGCTTTTATCGGTATTCAATTTAATATTATTAACAAAAGTGGTGAGTATCTCTACTAAAAGCAGTATGTACCAAGTAATCACCTCAGATATTTTAAAGGTATGTATACCGCTTGGAAAATTACAGTCTAATTCCACTGCTTCTTCTTTTTCTCGAAGCAGTTTTTATACTCAAGTGTTTGTAATATCCTTTAGCTACTCTATCGCGTTTCTCCTGATCCGCCTTACCCCTAAATTTCAATTTTGGGAACGGTTACAAATCTTAAGGAGCCATGTCAAGGCTGAGCACATGACTACTGAGGTGTTTGGTTACAAAATCCGAGATAATATGAGATGAGTGTAACGGTACGCTGTCGTGTTAAACCTGCCTGTCACCGCTTTTTCCTTAGTGCATCTTTAAATTTTTTCACAGGTAGTATTTTTTGTTTACCATATAGCTAGTCATGATGATTAACACCACTCTGGTGAAAGATAAAAGTAAACATTGTCTTAAAATTTGTTTTTAATTAAATCGACCTGATATATTTAGATT
This sequence comes from Agriotes lineatus, assembly GCA_940337035.1. Classification (NCBI taxonomy): domain Eukaryota; kingdom Metazoa; phylum Arthropoda; class Insecta; order Coleoptera; family Elateridae; genus Agriotes; species Agriotes lineatus. The sequence continues at coordinate 14,526,197 of OW679194.1, read as the reverse complement.
AAACCGTATTTTTAATAAATATAATTTATTTTGTTCTTATAAGTTTATTATAATAAATAAATAAATTAAAATATATTTCATTATCTAACTGTATTTCGATTGCTGCACTCATTTTTCAACACCCTGTAATCTAGGAAACAAATTGACCTCGGTCGGGAACGAAGTTTCCGGGTTCGAGATGTGGGGAGACGAAATATCCCGGGAACGAAATGTGGGGTACGAAATGTGGGGAACGAAATGTGGGGAACGAACTTTCCGTATCCCGGACAATACACCATTATAAGCCTAAAATGGCACGAGGTAGCGAGGGATCATAAAACTTGTACAAATGTTACAAAAAAAATGATTAATACTATTCTTTACTTAAGAAACTATTTATTTATTTATTTATTTATTTATGTATTTAGGATACAAACAGGATTACTCCCACTACAGTATCCACTTTTTTACAAAAAAATACAGTAAATTAGTATATGCAAAGTAATTATAGAGAATACTATAACACTAATAAGTGTTAATTTATACATTTAGTTTTTAGTAGTTTTTTAAGGTTAGTTTGACAAACAGTAAATAGGTCGATATCTAGACAATGAATATTTGACAATCTTGACATCCGACTTACGGGAGAATTCATAGAACATTTGGTGTTAGAAAACGTTATAGAAAACAAGTAAGTATTTCTTAATTGTCTTGCAGGAATATTAAGGTTTATAAGAGATAGTAGTGCAGGACAGTACATTGTATCGTTAAGAAGTTTGTGCAAAGTTAAGATGTTAGTGATAACTCTTCTGTTCTCAAGAGACACAATGTTGAATCTCCTGCAAACAGGAGAGTAATCACTGTTAATGATATTGATTTTTTCTTTGTACCCAAGACATTTCAAAAATGTATTTTGTATAGCTTCTAATCTATCTATATAAACCTTGTATTGAGGAGTCCAAATGTAAGACGCAAAGTTAAGTTTGCTGAACACAAATGCATAATAGAGAACCAACATAGTTTGGCCGTTTTTGAAATATATCGCTTGTATAATAATAAAACCAAGTGACCTAGCGCAACTTTTAGCCACAGAATCTATGTGAGCATCAAAAATCAGCTTCGCATCGAATATGACTCCGAGATCTCTTATTTCTGAAACCTTTTTTAAATTTGTGTTATTTAAAACATAATCCCTTTGAATTACATTAAAGTTACAAGTGAAGGTTATTGCATAACATTTGTCTAAATTTACAAACAAATGATTTTTTTGGCAATATTTCTCGAAGTTAGAAAGGTCATTTTGAAGTTCTTGGCAGTCAACGGCTCCGTGTTGGATCTGTTTAAAGATTTTTAGATCATCGGCGTACAGAATAAAGTTTGAGTTCTTAAAACACTGGGCAATATCATTAATGTAAATAATGAATAATAAAGGCCCTAAGTGTGACCCCTGGGGCACACCTGATGAGGTTGCAAATATTTCGGAAGCAGAACCATTGACCGATACGAACTGCATTCTGTTTAAAAGATAAGAGTTTAGCCAATTCAGGACGGTAGCACCCACACCGACCAAGGACAACTTTTCAAGTAAAATTCGATGATTAATTTTATCAAAAGCCTTACTAAAGTCGGTGTAGATGGCATCAACCTGAATCCGCTTATCCATACTGTTATGTAAGTGCTCCGAATAACACATTAAATTTGATTCTATAGATCTTCCTGCAAAGAAGCCATGCTGTTCGAAAATTATCTGGTTTTTATCTAAGGAAAAAAATATACTTATAAACGAGTTTTTCAAACAGCTTGGCCAATACACAATGTCTGCTTATCGGACGATAATTACTAACAAGTTCTTTTTGGCCGCTTTTAAAAATAGGTAAAACACACGCCGTTTTCCACTTTTCAGGAAAAATTCCTGAAGATAGAGACTGATTATATAGCAAAAGTAGCGGAATACTAAGACCTGTTGCGCAATTCTTGACAAAAAGTGCTGGTAGGCCGTCGGATCCGACACCTTTTTTAGGATCAAGTTCTTTCAGCCCAGCAAGGACCTCAGTTTCAGACAGTTGCAAACAACTTAAACTATTATTGGTTTCATTGTCTGAAGCTGTACCCAAATTTGACACCTGATTGTTATCTGGAGGAACAAAAACACTTTGAAAGTATTTAGCAAATAGATTACTAATGTCGGTGTTCTTGTTGGCTACTGAGTTTTCGTGTTTCATTCCTGATGGAATATTGCAATTCTTTGTTTTCACGGAGACAAATTGCCAGAACTTTTTATTGTTACTGGGAATTTCGGATTCTATGCGGTTAACATAGCTATCAAAATCAGACTTTATCAGACTTTTCGATCTACGTCTAAGCAATTTGAAACGATATAGGTCACTGATGTTACCGTATATTTTCCATTTTTTATGAAATTTGTGTTTTTCTTTAACCACTCTAATGGTTGAACTTGAAAAATGTGCGGGAAATTGCCAATTCTTGTATCTTAAAGGAACGCGAAATGTCATTTAAAATATTGTAAAAAATTTTAATATTTAGTTCCAGTGAATTTGCATTAAATAATTTACGCCAATCAACATTCTGAAGTTCTTTATTTATTTCAGTGTAGTTGGCTTTTGTATAGTTAAAATATTGCTTAGAAGGTATATTTGCTTTCCTTATTAATGGTGGAATAGATAAATAGAACTCAATGGCTGGGTGGTGCTTGTCCTGCAAGACAACAGGGCAAGTGCAACGAGTGAGATTCTTAATAGTGGAGCTAGAATTACACAATATGAGATCTAAACATTTGCCATTATGATTTTGTGTCGAACTAAACTGCATAAACCGCAGTAGGAGAGAGCATCGATCACAGATGTTACAGACGGGGCAATGTTCTCAGGAGTTAAAAATAAATTATTATTGTTGTTACATACCCAGCTTAAGGACGGCATGTTAAAATCGCCGCATATGAAGACTATGCTATCTCCTACCTGCTGGTTTATCCATTCCAGTTTAGACGTAAAACTAGCGTACGCAATTTTATCATCTCCTGCTAAATAAACACAGCACATATATACTTTAATCAAGCTAGTCACTTTCACGCGCACCCGTATATCTTCGGCAACACTTTGAAACTCAGGAAGCAGTTTGGCTTCCAGTTTGTTTCGTGTTATAATAAGAGCACCTTCCCCTGAAGTCTTGCTGGATGCTGTGGTTTCTCGGTCTAGTCGAAATATGTCAAAACAATCTAGATTGCATAGTTCTTTGTCGTCTATATCCTTACCTAGCCATGTTTCAGTGATACATGCACAATCGAAATCATTTGAGATTAAATTTAATTTAAACTGGCCTAATTTAGTCCTCAACCTTCGAACGTTCTGGTAAAAAACACTGATAGCCATAATTACAGAAGATATTTATTATTATTATTTATTATGTTTTTGTCAGGTCAGAACTGTTGCTAATATGGACGATTCTAAGAAAGGCGTGGCCATTACGCACCCAGACAAATTTATAATTTTTGTCCTTGGCGACTTCACGAGCATCTTTGAGTAAAAGTTTATTCGCGGCTGTCAGGTGTTCATTTATAAATATTGGAGCAGATGTACCCTGTAGGACTAATCCTGATCCTTTATTATCATGCCTAATTTTGGCTTTCGAAGCTGATATTAGGTCATCTTTGTAGCGCCTTGATGAAAACCTTACGACAATATTCTTCGGGTGTCCTGTGGCATTAGGCGTAGGGACCATATGGACAAAATCAACCTTATTTTGGTCGATTTTGTAACTGACAGTCACCGATATTTTGAAGGACATTGAAAAGATTTTCGTCTCTATTTTCTGGTACACCTTGGTAAGCGATTTTGCAGCCTTCAGTATTAGAGTTGATCACTTAAGCTTTCAGTACAGCCTGTCTGTATTTCAAACCCGATGCCAGCATTTTTAACTTCTCATCACATATTCTAACAATTTTAGAATTCGAACACCCTGTATATTGGCACAGCTGTCGCGTTTTCGTCGTTTTAGGCCACCCTTTCTAAAACACGTGCTCGTTAAGCGCGGGCAAAACTAGTTTCAGCCGCCTAAGACTTCGCCTCGTGATTGGCTACTGCTCCGCGTGGGTACGCTTGGCGTGGTTTCTTCTTGCAGACAGCGAGTTCCAAGAGGGCCGTTGACTGTAACGCAAGGTGCCTGAGTGCTGGTGTTGTGTTCCGCTGTTGCGTGGGCGTTTTGGGCATTCCGATGACCGTAGTTCTGCTTCGTTGAGTAAGGGGCTGACCCTTCTATCCCGACAAATCGGAGAATTATTCCTGCAGGACGTTTGGGCCTCCCTGTCGCATTGGTCTCACGTGAGAGACGCACCCCAATTGACGCCACTACGAGGCGGATTCCTGCCTCTTCCCTCACGTATCGCCCCCGCTTTTACACATGTGCCACAGTTGAAGGCATGTCGCCAGATGGCCTCGCACGTCACGTTCAAGGATCGCCAAAGAATCAGGTATCTGTGCAAATAACTAAATAACCTATTATCTATCATTCATACGAACCGAACTTGTGTGTGTGTGTGCTAGTTTTATTGTGCATTTGCCGCCATTATTGTGGCCTGAGGCCAGGCTAACTTACAAAATTATCACCTTTTGGTCGCCTTTTAGTGTAACTAATCAGCCGTCATGTATGTGACTAAATTTGGCCGAATGTATTCATAATTAAACATTTAATGTGGTTTGGCCTCGTGCATTCATAATTAAACATTTGCCTAGTTTATAGCATAACTTTGAGACGCCGTTGCTGTCGTTTAATGTGCTTTGGCCTCGCGCATTCATAGATTGAACATTCGCTTAGGTTATAGCCTAACCTTGCGACGCTGTTCCTGTAAATTCAGGTGCTTTGGCCGCATTCACCCGTAATGGATACAGTTGCTGTACAGTAATGTACCTTGATAGCATTTAAGTATAACTAACCTTTTGTATTTCGATTAACGGGCCAACCAAGGCCGGTTGTGTGTTGACCATTTTTTCTTTACCTATGTGTATTAGAAGTAACGCTCCACTCAAGCTGGGGCCATAACTTAAGGCCTAGAATAATTAAGGCGACGTGTTCGTTGCCCTTTTGTAACGTCAGACAATAGACGAATATCTGAATAAGGGACTTATTTTTGTGTTCGATCTGTGCATGCTCTTTAGAGGTTAAGCATCTCAGTGTAAAGATTGATGTACGACGAAGCTTAAGCGTTGGAGTGTGCAGGTAATTGTAGTCCGAGCTCGACAGTTCTCGAGTACCTTCCTGACGTAGTACCCTGTGTACTTCTCGTCCCGTCTAACCGTCCAGGTCCGGTTATACGGTTACACCCCCAAGACAGGCCTGGTGACGCCCTTTTATTTTGACTTACCCTGTATATGTCTTACCACGCTTGCCCAGTGACGTACCGTTTGAACCACGCCCAACTCCCTGAGCGCTTCAGCCGAGGCCTTTAGCCTGTTTCAATGAATCTCAGGGCGAGCGTGCCATCTTTTTCCCGGACTTAACCAGACGCGCGATACTCACCCAGCGTGGGCGTCGCTAAGTCGTTTTGATACCGTAACAACCTTGTATTTCGACATTATTAGATCGGGAGAATTGTTCTAGATCGTTCAATTTACTTTTACAGATCATCATTTCGGTTTTCAGTTTTTCGTTTTCGGACCTAAGTTGCACCGTCATTTTCATATAATTATCGAATTTTTTAAAGGTTTTTTTTAAATCCGTAACTTTATCTGAACAAAAGGTTACTGACTCGCGAAGAAGTCTTAACTCCCTGAATATCCCAGAAAGGGAACGCTCTTCGTCAACAGGAAGGTTATCAGTACCTCCAGAGGCCGACATTGCAGTTTGCTGGTTGTCGACGGCACCCAAATAAGCGCTTTGACCGCGGAGGAATTACAAATCCATTTCGCACCGGGCGTCGATCTAAGCAAATTGGCCTAGTCTCGGCGTAGCTCACAACATTTTCCATTCACATGATAAACTTTCTCGCAAAAACCACCGCACTGGAGGCCTGGATGATTTCGATTGACGTTAATGTCACACACCGTACACTTATTTATCATTTTTCAGGGTTATGCAATGGCCTATCACAATGTACTGACTCGCGAAGAAGTCTTAACTCCCTGAATATCCCAGAAAGGGAACGCTCTTCGTCAACAGGAAGGTTATCAGTACCTCCAGAGGCCGACATTGCAGTTTGCTGGTTGTCGACGGCACCCAAATAAGCGCTTTGACCGCGGAGGAATTACAAATCCATTTCGCACCGGGCGTCGATCTAAGCAAATTGGCCTAGTCTCGGCGTAGCTCACAACATTTTCCATTCACATGATAAACTTTCTCGCAAAAACCACCGCACTGGAGGCCTGGATGATTTCGATTGACGTTAATGTCACACACCGTACACTTATTTATCATTTTTCAGGGTTATGCAATGGCCTATCACAATGTACTTTCGCAAGTAGAAAAAAACTACTATTTGATTTATAAGCTTGACAAAAATCACGGTTTGAATCGCTGTAAGAATACGCTATACCTCGATTTAACGGAGCAAAATTTTTACGACTGTCTACTAGGCCTACGACATCTATGTTCAAAATAAAATGTTAATATGCTATTTAGAGTTATTTTAATATCATGCGGGATATAATCTTTAAATATACCTTCGTTAAGTGAATTCAATGTATCAAAATTATGCAAAGCTACATTGTGAGCAAAATTTTGCTTTTGAGCAAATGTTTTCCTTCAGAATAATTTGGGGTTTTATTAAATTATTACGAATTCAAACTGCTAAGCAGAATTTTCAACCAGTATTGCATAATTTTAATCGATTAAATTCTTAGTACTCAGGATATAACCTGTGATTATTGGGTTGAGGCCATTGCCGTTTAGTATTACGTGATACATTGTACACCCTTTGTAGTTGTTCGGGCAGCCCGCTCTACAAAGGGCACATTTTGCTGGTGTTTGTCTTGTTTTTGTACAAGTTGTGAAATTGTATTGTTCTTCACCTTTTACACAATTGCATGACGATGATCAGTATGTCTTGAAGTGACCGTAGTTTTGACATCTTGTACACTGTGTTAATCCAATCATTTTCTTGGGAAGTTCAATGTTATTCAGGTTCGCACATATTGTGATCATATTTCTTAGCCTTTAAGTCAATGTAACATAAAAATAAAACTGGTCTCATCATTAGCATGTTTCAGACATTATGACTGGTTGCTTTTAGTTCTTCTTTTATGTTGTCTCTTAAGCGTGTTATTATTTTTGTATGTCCGAGCTGAGCTTCGTTTCTATTCGTGTTATTTGTAATGATATACTGCATCTTTTGTAACCATTGCGAGGTATCCAACTTGAAATTGGTTACTTCATATATTAATGCTATCGGTAATTTTGTCTCTTCTTGTGGGCATATTGTTGTTACTAGCTTGGGAGTTTTTATTCTCATTTTATTCATCTGTTAGCAACTCGTATTTCGTGTGAGTGCTTGGTGGTGATTGATTTCGACGTATTTGCTGATTATAATTTAATTAGTTATCAGACTAGCAGTAATTCCCTTTTCTTCCTACTTTTAAATCATGTTTAGTTTAGTGTATTTCATCTTTGTCCTCTCTTGATAATTGAGAGGTACGAGTGATAGATTGAGTTTGGCAATGATCGTGTATTATCGCGAATGCAGGTGTGCTCCGTGAATTAATTGCTGTTAGTTGAATATATTATTTTAATGAAAAGTGTACGGCATGGCACATGCTGGGCTGGATAAAAAGGTTACTGATTTAATTCGGAGGGTATTCGAATGTTACATTCGTTGCTGCCTGTGTTAAATACATGTTTTTCGAGTAGTTAATCACTTCCCGATTAACGACCGGTTCGGCGATTTATAGACTGTATCTTGGGTTACATAGGTAACTTATTCAGTTAAACTTTATCTTTAGCCTATCGGAAATAAGCGTAAACCTCGGCCAGCTGAATTGTGTGACAAACGTCACTTTATACGGCCTGGACATATGTGAAGTTGAGCGATTCTTCGCAAAGCGCTGTACACCCACGAGCGGAAATTTCAAATTTGCAATGTAACAACAGTTGCCACACTGACTACGTTGCAAATATTAATGAAACTTCGGTAGTTTCTTAAAACTTGGCAATACTCTTATAACCCTCCCGTGTACTTCCTACGTTTGATTTTCTATTGTGATTTTTGATCAGTTTCCTGCTAGTTTCTTCGTGTATTTTCGTATTTAGATTTTAAGTTCACAGTTTAATTTATTGATTAAGTATCGAATCTATGAGCTATCTTCAACTAAAATTCTTCGAGTTCAAAACCTCTCTCAAGTAAAGCATTTATATTTACATTAAATTCAAAACAATAGGTCCTTATTTTACTGACACTGCATTTGAAAAATAATTTTTAAAACACCCACTTGTCTTGACAGCCACTGCCATGTAAATGTTATAGTGGGTAAGTGGCGCGAAAAACGGCCAAAATTGACATTTTCTCAGAAATGAAATAAAAAAATGAATTTCAAAAAAATGGCCAGACTGTATAAACTGATCTTTGTCACACAATTTAGCAGGCCGTTGTCGACACTTAAACTTCTTACTCACGGGTCTGTAATTTTAAAGTGTTTGCGATTCAAAGCTAAATGCGACAATTATGTAACTTATATTTCTAAATTAGATTTTTGAGCAGCACAAATAGAGGCATAGAAAAAATTTTGATGTATTTACAAATACGAAATTGATTATGAGTAAAATGGTGCAGGATTAACTATCGTTTTGCTGGTGGGGATGTAACAAAGCATATACATTTTTATTTTAGAACCCAAACAAATCGTTTGGTTTCCATGCTAAGGCAGTTAATCTTTCCAAGTTGGCACGCACCTTCCTTCTAAAGTGACGTCGGAAAAGTTGAAAGTTCTAAATTTTGCAACTTCTAATGATTCGTCATCAAGGAGCTGGGGATTCAGTAAAGTTCTTTCAAGTCTGTGCTCTTCACATACGAAGTTTTATTAAATGCTTGGCAAGTTTATCAGAACAAAAGTTTAGTTAAGGTGTGGCTTGTTACATTGCATACTACGTAAAAGTGGCATTTAAATCATCCTCTATTTAAGTTTTATTATAGCATTAAGTAATTTCAGCTTGGCACAGTAACATCCAAAGGATTCACAATAACATAAAACCAAGTCGTGGCTGGAAAGCGTCGATATTGAACCGCTAGCATTGCCTGCTGGTGCCACACATGACGAAACTATTTGCTTTCGTTACTAGTCTAGCTCCTTCTCCTGATTTTTTCGATCCTGGATTAGATATTTATTTGGCGCATCAAGCATGGCATATTTTGGTTACAGCTGTGAACTGTTGTCATTCTGATAAACAGAGACAACTCTTTTAGGAAAACGGATTTTATGAATGAATACGAGTTATAAGTATAGAGGTTATGTTGAACGCTAAAAGAAGTTTACTTAGCTTTGAATACCTTAACACGAATTGTTTACCTGACTAATTGATTAAGGGAAGCTAACGAACGTTTTAAGCGCTATAAATATAAGATTAGACGATTTTCACAGTACAGATCATTTTCAAATGCACTAGTTTTGGAACTTAAGCCCAATAATTTAAGTAGACGAGTGTGTGCTTCTACACGAGTTGCAGATTGGGTTACTGCCGTGTGATAGTTTCTCCAGAAAAAGTATTTTACAAGTAGAACCCAAGCTTGTTGAGATATCTTAGTTCAATTTTCTGTAAGGTTCTATATAGTTACGCTGGTACTTTCATGATGCCCGATTGAATTTTTTATTAAGGCAGTAGCATTTGCATCATCTCTATTATTAGTGTAATAAGCCTTATGTATGAGTTGCAATTTTCAGAGAACATATATTTATATATTGTAACAACCTAGGTCTTTAAACTCCATTAGTTTATTTCGTGGCAGGCAGAAGTAAAGTTACAGCTGTAAATGCGCTTTGATTTATTCGCATAATCAAAACCACTGCAGTGCTAAAACCCTTGGGTTCCACTTTCATTATTTAAATTACCGACCGACCCCGAAAATCAAACCAGTATCACGCATAACCCCGAATCTTTCCGTTGGCTTTGCTTTCTTCTCAATGCTGACTGATTTCCAACGTATAGCCATACTTTTTAAGCCCCAAGTCCGTTGTCAAACTCCGTGAGTTATTTAATCAACATTCCAGGTAACCTTCCTTGAGCTAGGATTCCAAACATCGCTCTGGCTATTATTCAGAATTTGGTATCTTTAAATTATTGCATTAAGTTATAATCACCTATTTATTGTGTGTGTAATTCCTGCATACGTATACACCATCTTAGATATAATATTTACAACGATTTTTTTCTGCAAATGCAATTTATATTGTTTAATGTGTGTTTTCGCAGGTGTTCGCCTAAAATATACACGTTTCGAGTTTTTTGCCGCCAAGGAGGTAAAACGTAATTTATACAGACGGTTAAATGGTTTCCCCTTAGAATGTATTGCCGTGACGTCACTCGGTAGGGACTTTTCCGTAATATTAGAGGTTAAGGACGAGCTCAAGGCTACCCGTTGAGATATGTTGCTTGTAATGTCGCGTGTTCAGTATTACGTCAATTTAAATATGAAGTAAGCACCAAGCAGATGAAGATGAGGTAAAGTTGTCCAGAAAATAGGACTCTAAATATTCACAACGCCTCGAAATAACCTCTTCTGAGTTGGAAACGTCATAAACACCTTCGGGCTAGAGTAACGAATTTAGTGGCACTTAACATATAACAATAACCATCTATCACGTCTCTTACTGAACTGACTTTTATACGAAATCATTTGCGTTTTCAGAACAAAACCGCTCCGTTACATGTCGGAATTAAAATTTCAAGCGTAACACATAGTGACAAACAGATTTAGGATGGTATCCAGTCTTTCTATAAGATTGAAATCATATTTTCAGGGATCGTAATTCTAGACTGATTTTTCTGTAGGTTCTTTGTTGTTTCTCAGATTTGTTGACTATTTGTTGCAACTGAGTTGAAGTGTCAGATAGTAGAACTAGCTGGCACGTTTGTATCATGTTTAGTTGTAGAGCTTTCAGACACACAGTTTGTCTGCAACCAATAACGTAATCTGAAACTGCCACCACGTTTGGTAATATTGTACGACTTAGCTCTATTCTTGTACAGTGTTGGGACATGGAAGCATACTATAAATACACAAAACCGACTTGAGCCGTTCGAAATGTGAATTCAGAAAAATATTGCGAATATCCTGCAACAATGCTAAAACTGTTGCCACGTATCAGCTTAGTCATCCTGTACACGAATACATTTCTCACAACCACTAAGGCACGATGGGTGGTCTTTAGAGATCTGTTTTGCCCACTGAAAAAGCGCTGGTGTAAGAGCGGTTCTATTGAAAAATAACTGACCACGGAGAGTGTCTTTCAGCGATGCAAAAAGCCACCAAATCACTAGGTGCACAGTTACATGAGTAGGTAGCATGAAGAATCACTTTGAAGTTGTTTTCAAGTTGTTTTGGTGGAAGAGCACGCCTGCTTCTTTTTCTGCTCGTTTTCGTTGCAATTCAGGAAGAGACTTCGTCTTCAAAACATCTTCGTGTGATGCAGTCGTCAGTGTAGTGCTCTGTAGTAGGAACACAATGAGCGAGACGGCATCCACGTCTCATCCATTGTTATAATTGATGGAATGAAACCACCATTTGTGCTGACAAATTGCTACGTGTGCAGCGTTGTGTTTGAAGGTCAGTATTCGTGGAATTCACCTGGAGGAAACTTTCAAAATTTTCAGGTCTTAATGAAAAATGGTGTGACTTTGAAGGCGATACGTCAATCGGCTGCCCATCATAACCACTTGATCGACTCGCGCAATGACGTTGTCAGAATGGCTGATGCGTTGTCGCGGCTCCTTAGATTCCCTTTCACACCATTTTCGGCCTTCTTTGTACTATCCCACCCAGGAATATACATTTATCACTTCCATGATGCCATTACAGTAGATCTCATACAAGTAACGAGTAAGCGGAGAAAGCGGATGATTAGACGCTGTTCTTCGAAGGAGAATATCTTATTTTAAGATATTTACAGCGCCTTAAACTTCAGCTGCTGACATATAGGTTCTCTGAGCGTAACGGTTTTAAAATATATTCCATGTTTCTAACTGCTCCCATTACCGTAAATAAATAAGGGAGATTACTACTTGAATGCGCCTCGTAAATATCTAGCCAGTAATAATAGTCTTCAACAGAGCAAAAACTGAGTTTGCTTTAGTACATCTGCAACGCATCATAGTCTTCTCCAATTGAGAATCAAAGATCAAAGCTAAGAAATTTACGAAAATTGGCTGCCATTCGAGCAGAAAAACTGTTTATATTAGCAAATGGCAGGGGCGCTTTCTCTAATGTAATTTTTCACGTTTGAGTGACTGATCATATCACATCAAGAAGAAGAAGATCTGTGTAGCCATGGTTGTTATTGCATTTATTTATTTCATTTTTATTTACAATTATTAGTTATCGTAGTTAAAGTATTTACATTTTGACTTGTTCTACGCTCGCATAAATCGATCATTACAGAATCTTTCAGTTTGTCCAGGTCTATGATATCTTAAATACTGCGACGTTTTGAACATAATAAACCATATGCTATGCTTGCATATATTGCAAGGGAGTCGCAAATGGCACGAAGCTAATTTTTATGCTACTTACAGTTTCCCCTCATGATCGCACTATCCGCCCACGCACTGTTCTAACCTGGTGGGCATCAGTTCAGAGTTCTTTTGATATCGGACACTCAGAGCTGAACGGCAGGGCTTGCGTTTAATATGCAATAATTACAGCTCCGTAGATAATAGTACTAAATGTCCTAGAAGGTGAAAAACGAAGTTTAGTTTTATATTTGCAATGCTGTAGGATGGACGAATAAACCGAACAACTTCACAAGCACGTAACCGAAGTCTAACTAATTTATTATTTAATTATTTTGCAATGCAATATCGTTGCGACTAAATATATTTTTCTGTAAACCGATACTTAAGGAACTCTATAATGCCAATAGTAGACAATCTCAATACCTTATTGTTCTGAATAAATCCTACTATAAGGCTGAACAGACTTCGTTTTTTAATAATGCCGTCCTTTAACTTTATGGAATTGAACCATTAACCCAAAGGCTCATTAGAGCGACAAGCAATGCAGCAGCATTGCAGGCGTTGCAATAATGGATTTTATATGGGACTGCATTATGAAATTGCATATAATCCCCGCTGTTGGAAAACTGATGGCCGGTCGCGAGCAGCCGACAGGGAATAAAGGGAAGATTCTGACAAATAAAGGGCTCTCATTTTTCACCGGTCAGCGAGCGAAATTGAAGGTTCAGGTCTGTTGCGTGAACTGCAGGAGCTAATTCCGACTGTCAGGAAGTGATAAGGCTCAATCAAACGTTTACCTTTTTCTCCTCCCGCCTATCAGATCAAACACTAAAGAAGCGCTTCCGGAATTTCCTTGCACAGAAATGTAATCTGCAGCACGAGTAGTCGGCCTCAGAAATTAAACAAGAATGAGACAATTTCGTGCTACAGCGGTTTTAAGGCGGCTATCTCTTTCATCTCCCGCGCTTAGCTGCCCGCCTTTATAGAAAAGGCAGATTAAGGTTTAACATGGCTTAATTCGGAGGTTTTTGAATGAAAGTGGTTTGCAGTTAATTACAAACTTTAGTATACAGAGCATTGTTTAGGGCAAACAGCGCCTAAAATTAAATATTAAGATCTAGATAAGTGTCAAAGCGGATCATGTGTACCAGCTAATCTGATAGTAGTGTTAATTAAGGAGTTCAATCCTTTGTAGCGGAAAATATAAATTTGGAGAAGTCCAGCACTCCTAACATTGTTTGATATTTACTGAATATTACGAAGGCTAATAGAACTTTAACAGTGAATGTGTAACGACTGAAGGTACAATGTATGCCATGACACCTATATCGTATGCAATTAATAATATAGGAACATAAGTTCATGTATAAAAACAATACCTTTTTTCTAAGTTAGCATATCAACAGAAAGTAGTCCTTACGGAGTCCATCTATTACACCATCCGTTTCTTTTATCTGTTCTTTGGATCTTTATTTCTTCATCATATTAGTGTAAAACTCAATATTTTCTTGGCTTGCCGTTGCTCCTTATTTCGGTATTCCTGGATCCTGTCAGTACCTTAAAGACGTTCAAGTCTTGTTCTATCACCCCTTAAAAAGTGTAATTGAGCAGAACCTCTGTAATAACCGCTTGCAGCTTGAGCTAAGCCGTGTATAATTAACTTCATGCAAGTCGTTGATCCAACTTTAGGCCAGCAACGAAGATCTAGGAAACATCTACAACATACTTGAAATTTCCCTACAATCATTACCTAGAAAATAAGTTATCTCCGTTAGCAGCACAGCAACACTCTCAGCGTTCTGCGTGTATGAATATTGTTTCCCGTTAAGCAAGTTGCAGTGCAGAACTCAGCTGCTGAGTTTGCATGATGTCACGGCGAGCAGGTTTGAACTCTTTAAAGAATTGAAGTCCATTGCTGATGACTTCTTGGTCTTCAGCTGGTGTCGATCATATGTACTGTTATAAATGTTATTTAAATAGTGTTTTAAGTGACTGTTTGATTTTCGTTTGTAGAGAGAAGTGCAGCGTGCGTATTTTGAAGTTAAGCATTTTAGAAATGCAAAGAAATAAGATAAGATCCCCATATCGGATCTGAGCACGAAAGGTATTTAATTCATGGTGGGATCTTCTCATCACAACCCTTGGCCAACAATTTATAACACCATGGTGAAGCCTAACAACCGATAATAATCACTTAATAAGTCTCTACCAACTCTACTTAGTAGTACTTAGTAAAAGTGAGTACCTGCACCTTTAGCTTAAAACCCTCACCTCTCACTGCAACTAGTCGCGCATGTTTTTAGACTGATGTAGGTAGTAAATGGTTTTTCACCTATAATAGAATGAGACATTTTTTGGAAGGTATTGTATGAAATAGGGGTGCTTCAGTCATTAATTTCATTGATTGTCAAGCAACTGCAATATTTTGGTCACAATTGATAGGATGTTATTTGAGCGGTGTCATATCGTTGAATACATGAGGCATGAGAATATGTGATATTCTAGAAAACTGGGATAATACAATAACTTTTAAGAGTGTATTTTTAACTTCATGTTTGCAGATAATTCTGCGCTTTTCCTAGCTCTGAAGAAATGTCATTATTATTAAATCGTTTACAAAACGTAAGCTGTGCATGGTCTTTACGCCAATTCTACAACCACCAAAATAATGATGATAATCGAAAGAGCCCATACCAACCGCGGTGAACTACGAAAAGTAGCGGATTTCAAAGTTTGGATCCTAGAATATGTAGTCGAATTCAAGTATCGTGCAATACCATATCAAAGTTATGAAAACAGAGACAAATTACTGCAGCACCAAACTAACAGTGGTAAGCACATTAGTTTTCTATATCTTTTACTACGCCACTGAAGCATGGACAGTTAAAACGAACGAGAAACACATACATGTCTTCGAAATATGGTGTTGCTGGCACATGCTGTGAATGGTTTTGACATAACGCCTTACTAATATTTCTATTTCGAACCTCAAATCCGGACATGGGTTACATCAAACGCCCTGGTGGTCTTGATCCCTGTAAAAGGGTATTCTTACCTCAATTCAATGTATTAGGCTAGGCATCCACCCCGACTGCGACAGAAGAAGCTTATAAAACCGCACTTAATGCGCTAGTTTCGAGCTTTCAGCTTATGTTAAGGCGAAGAACAAACAGAAAGAATGATCTCATAAATGCCCTTTGTTTTAATACACATTTCGTTGAGCTTTTCTGGCAAAATGTGTTTTTCTCGCCTCTGCTAATTAGCAATCCACTAAATGCAGCAACATTCATATTATAAGACCATCTTGAATGAAGTGTCAGCACATAATCCACAGGGAACAGTAAAGAGAAGCCATTATATGCAAGAGAGGTCCACCTCGTTACTAAACCAAGCTGCGGAGCTACTCGCCGTTCTATTTGTATTCATGAATGCGAAAGTTCATCTTGAAATATGATGAATTATGCGCCGCGGCGATTATGTATCGTGTGTGGAAGTAAACGGTGTGCCAAGTCAATAACAATGAGAATCCCCTTTAAATATGCGATATTAATGAGATGATCCCCGGAGGCTTTGGGTGGGTTGTATATCCTATAGTTATTTTAATGAAAACCGGCTGCAGGAATTATTTTTGGATTTTTAAATCCAATTTTAATTTTAAAACATATATTATATATTCAGTTGCTGTGATAAAAAGTCAGCACAATTTAAGCTGCAAAGCTACAGAATGTGCCATAATGTTGTGTATAATTCGAAACTTCCAGCCAAGCTTCAAGTAAGGGCAGGTTATTTGTTACGCGGGCTTCCACAATGACAGCTTGAGATATTTCCGCGTATTTTTCATTGTCCCACTGCTTGTACTGATTTAGCTTTATGATGAATTTAGATCGTTTGGGGATGAAGAGGTAATAGCCGGCTTAGTACATTATAACACGCAATAGGTTTTGTTAGTCTTTCAGGATTATAAGGAATAAACGGCTTGCTTCTGGACTTCGGCATGTAAAGGAGTTTATTTCCCTGAGAAATAGATCAATGGCAGCAGCTGAGTTCGGCTTCGGGCTCGTCCGAAACGGCCCTAATTAGACAAGGGTCAAATCGAATTAAGTACCATCAGATTCCACGAATCTAACCCTGGGCACAAATCCCGGGAAAATCCCTCAATCCTCGGAAGGATAGTAGCACATAATGGATAGTGTTTTGCTTAATGATGTTAAACTAAGTTATGGGAACTCTCATAAGACACCTTTAAATGAATAGCGATTTTGAAATAGAGTCCTATTATCTGTTAAAATATTTACTTTATGTAGATTCTGAAGGAATAATGCAAATACGAGTACCAATTAAAGAATGTTCAATTACGAGCATTTTGGGTTGCCTATTTCTAAAACACTAGGTTCATATTCTAGCTTAAATCATCCTGCACAATTGTGGAAACTATAATTGAAATGGGAAATAAGTTGCATAATTTCATTGTTACTACAATTAATACTTTAGAATAGTTAGAATTACTGAGATTTATCGAACAATGCAAACACAGTAATGAACTCTTACAACGAAAAGAAATACGTTTCTCTCATTGTTGGACTTCTTTTGTGTTACGTTAGTGCAGTTCCAATTGCCTAGAACACCATTTCAGTTACATTTCCAAGTCTAAAATTAGTGTTGATCCACTCACTCAGAATTGATGATCAAAGTTGTGGTTGCCTGGTGACACACATTTGTAAGAAATAGAAAATCAAAGCGGGTCAGGTTCAAACTGTTATTTTGTGGCGAGTAGAATTCACTTCGTTACTGATTTTTGTTTATTCTATCGTATAGAGTTTGGGAACTAAATATTGATTATTTACCACAATTACTACAATATCTACTGAGTAGAACAATTTAGAAAATAAATTAGTATTGCTAGTTGAAAACCTTGCAATAATAATTAACTAAATTGGTGAGGGGAAAATTAACAAGTTTTTAGGTTTTATTCAACAAAGTCCCTCCAAATATATCACATTGGTTTTTAGTACTCCTAAGTAAATTAGTGCTCATTCAAAATGTTAGTTATTTTTGTATATTGTTTTTCATAAATGCAGATAAGCCAATAATTGTATACATGTGAAAAGTCAAGATATGGTTGTATGATTGTAACATTCAAAAAGCAGTTTTTTTTTATTTTTTATTTATATAACGATTTTATAATAAACTTTATCTACTTTTATTTCTTTTTTTTTATAAGTTTATCTGCCAGTTCAACAATAAATTACAATGTTATTCATGGCACTGTTACTAGTAGTAATATAAATAATAACAGTAATATAATTTATAATTTATGGAGTTAGTAATTCCCTTACAGGTTTGTTTGACATTTGCTTACTTGGCTAATCACTGTCAGATTCAGATATGTATAAATCTTGTAGAAGTTTACGTTTTAGTCTGTGATGGGTATTTTGTCTACCTATATTGTAATGAACGGCATTCATGTATGGTTTTGAAGAATTTTTTGGCACTCGCAGTGATGTAACTTTGGACTGTAAGTGTATCTAGTTCATAGTGTAGCTGTTCGTTGTGGATGGTACCACTGGGCTTTCACTGCAATGCGAATAATTTTGTTTTGGAGTCTTTGCACTTTTTCTTTGTTGGATTTCGCCGTGTTACTCCAAATTGGTGATATGTAAAGCGCTAGTGGTCTTATTAATGATTTGTACATCATGATGGTACACTTAGGCTTGAGCGACGACTTCCTGTTGATGAGGGAATACAGCTGCGCTAGTTGTGTATTTAGTAGTACTCCCAGATATTAACAGCAACGTCAGCTGGATTCCAAGGAACGATGTTGTTGTTGATAACTATGTTGAGAGGGTTTCTGATTCTTCTCTGGGAGAATATTTTGATTGGCATTTAGTGGGATTAATTTGGATATTCCATTTATTGTACCATGAGCGTACTTGATATATTGCAGTCTGCAGTTTCTCTATGGCTTGGGTGCGGTCGGTGTGTTGTGCCAGGATTGCAGTATCATCCGCGAAGGTAGCTAAGGTTGCCTCTGTGGTAGGGAAGTCCGATGTGAAGATATTGAATAACAGCGGCCCCAACATAATTTCTTGCGGTATGCCTGCTTGAATAAACTTTGTTTCTAAAATTATGGTGTTGATGCGTACAGCAAAGGTTTGGTTTTCTAGGAAAGAGAAAACTATTGCTTTTAGGTAGGTAGTTGGCTATTCCGATCTTGAGTATTTTGCTTTTTAAGTCGTCGAGCCAGACTGTATTGAAGGCCTGGGCTACGTCAAGGAATATTGCTACAGGCTACAGTGTAGCGTTTGTTTTCAAATCCCTCTTCTATTTTTTCGGAAATGCGTTATAGTTGATGTTGCGTTGAATATGTTTTCCTAAAGCCAAACTGGAATGGTAGTAATATTTAAGTAGTGTCAGTTCATTCATTAGGTGATTTTGGATCTTTAGAATTTTTGAGAGTGAAGTTAACAAGATTATTGGTCTGTAGCTGTTAATCATCTTTTTGTCTTCACCCGGCTTGGGAAATACTAATATATGAGCATGCCTCCATGCTTTTGGAAAATATCCTTGTCGGAGACATGCATTGTAAGTTGTTACGAGGTAAGCTAATGATTTATTGGTGAGCTGTGTTAGAACTAAGTTGGTTATGAGGTCATGTCCAAGGGATTTTCTCTTTGGGAGATTGTTAATTATTGTTTTAATTTCTTGGATGGTAGTGAGAACTATCGGTTTAGTTATCACTGGCAGATAAGTTTCAATATCGTTAATTATGTATGCTGCTTGGTTTGGAGCGCAAGTAGTTATTGGAGTGAATACTTTTTCATAATGAGCTGCGTAGGCTGCCGATTTTTTTTCATCCGTGGCTAGTATTGCATTTTCTACACTTAAAGTTGGAATTTCCTCTCGTTGTTTTAGTATATGTTTGTTAGCTCTCCACATTCTAATGTCGCCTGCTTGGAGATTTTCAACATATTTTGGATATGTATTGATTCTGAGCTCTTCTAATTTGCGTTTTAAGCTATGCGTTAGTTTGTTTAGTAGGCGTTTTGTTTCAGGGTTTCTGCGTTGTCTATGTCTTCGTTATTGTTTAGGCTGGTTGGGCACTTCTGTTCATCAAGGTTGGTTTGGAGGTATTCCCAGTTACACTACTCCGTTTATAAGTCTTGTTATTGGCTGTGCCACTAGTGGAGTGCTGATAAACGAAATTATTACTGGTAAGTGGTTTGAGTCGAGCTCTTCTACTACATTTTGGAATATTGGTTTGTCGAAGTTCTTCTGTAATACAATGTCTAGTATGTCAGGCAGATGATCGCTACGGTATGGATAATAGGTGTATTTCTCAGGAGCTATTATTTGGAAGGAATATTTTGTCTCATAGCTTTCCATCCTGATTCCCTCAGGATTATTTGCTCTACATCCCCATAGTTGATTTTTGGAGTTGAAGTCCCCAATCATTAAGAGTGGTTCGGTTTTGTTGAATGTAGCTTTTAAGTTTTCCTCCACTAGCTTCTTGTTTGGTTGTCTACAGGTGCTTATTAATATGAGGTTTTTATAGTTTAATTTTATTTTAATTTCGATTGTTTCTAGGGTTAGGTTATCAATGTCAGCGATAGGATGTGGATAATTTTCTTTTTAATGAGTATAACTGCTTCTCCGGCTGTTGTTCGGGCGTTTCTGTCTGTCCTACGCACTTGATATCCAGATATTTTAAAAGTGTCTGCTTCAGAGAGGTGGGTTTCAGTAATAAGTACATGCAACATCTATGTTGTGTCTGGCAAGAAATGTTATAAGGATTGATCGTTGGGTTAGTATACCGTTAGGATTCCAGTTAAGGATTGCTAGCTTTTCTATGATTTTCTGAAATTTAAGATCCATTGAGGAGTAAAGGAAGGAGCGTACTAGTGATGAAATTTTTAATTAGGGGAAGGTAAGGGGTTGGTAGATCAATAAGGATTTTGACTATATTATTTGTGTCAGGTGAAGCCGTCAGATTGGTTAATTGGTTTGCGTTGTTAGAGTTGGGATTGGTGCTGTAAGATTTCGTACTTGTCTGAATATGATCGGCTAGTGTTGATAAAATAATATCTATTGTGTCTTATACCAGGTTGGTTGTTATTGTTTTTTTTTTTATTCGCTTTTGCATTATCTCGACATGGTGGCTGCAACCGCCATAACTTGCAGGGTGTGGGTCTCCGCAGTTGGCACACTTAGGTGTTTCTTCTGGTTTTTTTGCATTGATGATGTAGATGGTCTCCTCCACATTTTACGCATCGTGGGTCTAGCGTGCAATAGTTTTTGATGTGGCCATAACCTTGGCAGCGGTGACATTGAGGGGTGTTTGATGGCTTTCTTCTCAGTTCAACGGTGACAATTGAATGATAAACACTTTTTAGAGAGAATATCGTTTTGGAAGTTTCGTTATCATTTAGGTCCACTGCATAAATTGGTAACGGCTGCTAGTTTTTAGCTAGTAGGCGTGTAACTTTAATAACTGGTATTGAGTTGCTACTAAGTTCGGTAAAGATTTCTTGTTCTGTTAGAGATAACGGTACATTTTTAATCACGACGTCGAAAGGTTTGTTGTTTGGATTTTGAAAAATGTGAAATTTAATTTCGTTATCCTTAAAGTGTTTTGTTAAGGTTCTGTAGTCATCTTATTTAGTTAAGTTTATTCTTAGTACGTTTGCTTTGCAGAAGATTGTGAATTTGCTGGCTGTTAGTTCCCTGATATCTGCAGTCAGTGCTATATGGTTTATAGTGTTATGAAGATAAGTGGGCGGTATTTTTGGTTTCGTTATCGAGGTTTCAATTATGTTGCATGAATTTGTTGATTGTGATTATCATCGGAGTTATCGTTTGAGTCGACCTCTAGATTAGCTAGTAAGTTGTATTTGTTATGTGTTGGAATATTTGGTGTCCACGAGTAACTTACATTGGGCTTTCATTGTTTATATTTTCGGTTATTTTGTTAAGATTAAAAATAACTTACCATTTATGATGCTTTAAGTTGCTATTTCAAGACAACAGACTCGTTAAATAATTGCACTTTAATCTTTCACTTACGACTGCGATGAAGCACGTCTTACCGCTTACGCAAAGGAACGCGGAATACTTTCATTTCATAGTGTGGTTATTATAATACGGAAAACAGTGCTGAAATAAAGTTTATTGTAGCACTGTTTTTGTTTTTGTTATTTTACATAAAACGTTGAAACATCTTAATGTGGTGAAGCTACAGCAACGTTTTTAATATGAGCGATATCATGGGGAATATAGTTTTAGACAAAAATTTGTGGATATGAAGTCTGTGGAAAAAAGGCAAAAGGGTATACGTCGACTTATCTCATTTTTTATTTTATTTATGCCCCGTGTCCGGAGCAATATCGGGCATCTAAATACAAGAGGATATACGTCTACATACCATAACCGCATTGTTACAGCAAGTTTTCTAAATGGGATATGTAGACTTATTTCCTGAAAATTCACTAAAAATTGATAAAAAGCAAATTTAGTCAATGGCAAATAGATACATGTGTACTAATACCCCGAGTCAAAGCTTTTAGTAAAGTTATCTGCAACCCCAGAACAGCATATGTTAACTTATACCCTTTTGCCATTTCATAACTTTCCGTGTTTGTTGAAAACAAATAACTTATGTACACTTATACGTACTACGAGTGCATTTCCATGCAGGCGCATTAGCGTGTTTTAGCGGTCCAGTGTTATTATTCGTTATTATAGTGTAGTTTAACGAATAAGTGCCAAAATGAACACACGCTCTCGTGCGTACAAAGTTTTGCAGAAGTACAAGTACAAGAACTTAACCGGTAAGTTTACACATAACCTCCCATTATTCGAACTCGAAACCACATATTGTTGTTTAGTTTATGTCTACATATGCTGTTTAGTCATAGTAATTATTTATTAGAAAATACATATTCCGGGATATTGCAAAAAGCTATATGTCAACTTATACCCTTTTGCTATTTCATAAGATGAATAAAAGGAATGCGATAAGGTATAAGTTCCGTATTTATTTATTTTCTAGTAGAAATAGTTTTAGAATCAATAGCAAAGCAAGCTGTAGTCAATAAATCGACTTGATTCTTTTGATTACCAGCGAAAAGAATTAAATGTTGTTCTCAAATCTCCAGCAAAATAGTTTTTTGATGTTCCTGCAAAATAACCATTTTTGACTTATATCCTTTAGTCTTTTCACCACATAAGTATACAAAATTGTAAATGCGTGTATAAAGGTGTTTATACAGTTTTATATCATAGTTATGGTGCTGATTTTTTTGCGAATCTTGGTGAGATGAAGTAACAAACGAAAACTCTACATACATCATCGTAGGGGACTTTAATGTTGACATGCCCAGGGAATCTACATACAGCAACAGATTATAGTATATTATATCATGACGGACTAAAGTTCATCATTAAATCCCGCGAGTGAATATTATTACTCAAGGGATTTAGGCACTTTAATCCTGTGCGATATACGCTATTTTTTCTACGATCATGTCACAATGACAACTTTTTGCACAGTTTCTAGTGTCAAAAGTGACGTTTATAGCACTCTTAATATTAGCGCTCGAATTACATCATTTTAACACTTTGCCATTGAAGGCGTGTTTTAATAATTTATTAAAACACGCTTTGCCGTAAGTTTGAATGTCAACATAACCTAGACTATCTAACACAATGTGACGAAAAAAGTGTCACCGAACTAAGTTTTTATATTTCTGTTACGATCGTAGAAAAAATAGCGTGTGATGTACGTGTATAAGAGCCATTAAAGCACCAGCGACGTTAAAAGCACTCCGCTAGCGCGTCGCGCTTTTAAACTTGTCGCACGTGCTTTAAAGGCGTTCCTATATACTAGTATCATAATATACTATTTTGCACTTTTCGGAACATTATCACCAAACATTTTTAAATTTTGGAAACTGTCAATTTAGAAACTGACAATTACAATTTAATTTTAAATACGAATTTTGTTAAGAATGTAGTGTATAGCCGGAATCAGTTCGCAATATTGAAGTGTATTGTCGGTCTATGTCAAATTCTAGATTTTCAGGTTAAGTTTTGCGTCAGTATGTGTCTAATCTAACCTACTAACCTCGAATTTGATATAGACTGACAATGCACTTCAGTACTGCCCACTGATTAATTTTTTAATACAAATTTTATTAATAATGCTGAAATAAGTGACTAAAGTGCCAACTTTAGTCTCGAAAGTGCAAAAATAGATATTTATGCATTAAGGAAGATATGAAGATATTTTTTCCCCGAGGTTGACATGTGCCTCTGGCCCGAGGTCGGTAAGTCAACGGAAGGTAAAGAACATGAATATTTCCCGTGGTGCACACAATATTTTATTTACTAGCATATTAGTAAGAATAGTATGAAATTTCAAAATGTCATAATGACATTTAAAATTCCAATATGTAAGTAACATCAAGGATTGCCGCAATGCATTGTTGCTAAAACGTTATTTGTAGTTGCACGGTTACTATGAGTTTGAGGGGGAAATAATTTGGCAAGTTCCTTGGGAGTTATGAGTAGCTTGTCATATTTTGTTTCGATGACTAAAATGTTCAAAGTATAGCTAGAAAGTTAGCTAGGAAGAAATAAAATACCAATTAATGCTCAGTCTGGTTTTCGTAAAAATCATTACTGGAAAACGGTCCTAAATTTAGTGTTAGCGAACTGGAAAGAAGATATAGAACTAGGTAAAAAGGTAGTTGCACTTTTTCTTGATCTAAAACGAGCTTTCGAAACTATCGATAGAAATTTGTTACTGAAAAATATTGAAAATTACGGAATTAGGGTACAGCATTAAAGTGGTTGAAAACATTCGTCTCAGCCCATTAATTTATTTACGGACGACACACTGCCGATATCTGTAGCCGATAGTAATGTGGAGTGTGCTATAATTAAACTGAACAATTATCTATAAAATATGTTGGCTTGGTTGAAATTGTATAAACTGAAATTAAATACAATGAAAACAAAGTAGTAGACCATCAGTGCATAATGTAGTAGCGAATGTAGATAATGGAGTTCGTTACTAATACTAAATACCTAGGAGTTGTATGCTGCGAAAAAGGTAGGTTTTCTTGGTCGAATAAGTGCAAAATTCAACATTTGCCGAAAATATTAGTGTACAATGTAATTATAGTGCCACATATTGCATATTATAATTTGGGCACGGCCTTAATTAAGAAATTTAGGTACCTCATCGAAACAATTTATTTTTGCGTCTACATTTGAGGTCATAGTAACAAAGTTCATTGTAAACAAGGCTACCGGTGCCGGAGCGGAAACAGACTGCGCAACAGAGATAGGTAGATTTCGCACGAATTTCTGACCGAACGGATGAGAGTGAGCTACGGAGTGAGCTAGCGCGGGCGACGCGGAGGGACGGTGAGAGGGGCGCTGTTACGCTTAGTTTGTAGTTTGCATGCAGTATTTGAAATAACTAGTTGGGTTTTACTTTAAGCATTTATTTTGTAAGTTTTCCCCTGGACCGTTAGGCAGCCCTATTCACATTTATTTTTAAATAATGAATAAATTTTTCTCTGCGTAGCTAGGCAACCCTATTTTCATCTTGTGATAACATTTTTCAGCAAATTACAGCTATGTTGCTATCAATGTAGACCACTCTGCATTCCAATAATTTTTCTGGTGGTCCTTTTCAAATTTTTTGGAGATTTTGATAACCTGAGTTGAATTGCGTGTGGTAGCATTTCTCGACCTTTCCCGTCCCAGCCTTTGCTTGAATAAGTTGGTTGCCCCTCGGCTTCGTGTTTCACCAGCTTAATTATAGCTTGGTTCATTTGTGAGGGAGAATTTGGAAGCAACGAAAGCCCACTGAACGTTAGGTTGCAATCCTTACGTTTAGTACGCTCTTGCTGAATTTTGGGGTCCACTTTCGTTGTTTGCACGGCACTCCAGGCTGTCCGCCACCTCCAGGTTAGTCTTCTTCAGCTCTCGCCTTTTAGCTCGGTTATGTACCTAGGATTATGCATTTTTAGCCTATTTCTACTTGGCATTATTTGATGGCACGTCATGGCCTCATTAACCATTTCTTAAAAAAAAATGGCACGTAGATCAATAAAGGTTCGCCACCCCTGCTCTAGTATATTATTTAATGACAAAGACTGCAAAAATTACAAAACAAATGTGTGCGTATTGTTTTATCTTGTAATAAACGAACATCTGTTTCTCTAAGGATTTATTCTAATACAATAGTTTTAATTTTTAAAATTATTAATAATAATTTCGCTGTCAATGTTGTTATTAATTAATAGTATATACTAAGGATATTCATAATTATAAGACTAGATTTGTAAAAAACTTTAGATTAACTTTAACAACAAAATCGTGTACTCAAAAAAGCTTATTCTATAATGGACTCAAATTATTACGAAACTAAACATGCTGCTAATTTATATCAGTGTAAAAACCTATGTTCAATATATGTTAAATCTGTTTGCAAATGGCAATATTTTTGTAAAACTTCTTCAAGGATGAATAAACCAACATCTTATATTATCATATACATTTGCTGTGGAAATAGTACAAAGGTCACCAATAATAAACAACACTCCGTGCTACAATTAATTGTGCGTATAAATACCTACGTGAAGAGATTTCGAAAGGGTTCAGCCATTAGAAATACGCTCTCTAGAAGAAAGTGCATGGAAATCAAGCTACGGGGATTCCGAGTTGGCACACCGGACATGCATTCAACCTTTTCCGGATAACAAAGACTTCCAATAAACCCTGGTCAATTACGCCACGTCAAGATCTAAAAGTACACAGCTATAGGAGCCCTTTGCGAAACAATGGCACTGGAGTGCCACTCTCGGTCTGCATTACAAAGCGGCCAACCGCAGGTCAAAGAGTCTCATAAAGGTTTGACGCCATCAGCAAGGAAGCAATAAATCTGATTACCCGGACCTCGGACTTTCAACTTGGTGGATCATTGTAAGCCTCAATAGTATGAGGCATTCTTACACCATCAGACATAATAGGCCACCCCTTCTACTTGTGTAAATAATAGTATAAAGCGAGAGGAGAATGCGCCAGACTGCCTACTTTAAACATGGTCTAGGTCATCGGCTCGATTGAGCAACCTCAACAAAGACTGGAACCACCCCCAAGAAATATAAATCTGGACCTAAAAATCCAGCAACCGTATGAGGAAAGTGCTTTGTAATCTGAATCACAACATATAATTATGAACTCGAGTCACGGGACGCTATATTTTCTCGTACTACTACACAGTACATGAGTTTGAAACTTGAGGAATTTGAAATGTGGTGCTACCGCCAGAATATCATGAACAAACCATATCCCCAACAATAGAGTGTTGGAGCCGATAACAGAGGCATTGCAAATACTAACGGTAGCAAAAGCTAGAAAATTAGCCTATTTGGGCATGTGAAGCGGAATGAAAAGCACCATCTACTTCAATTGATAAAACAGGGCAAGATGGAAGGCAAAAAAGACCCTGGTTGTAGACGAATATATTTATTGAAGAACCTCACGCAGTAGACTGGAATGATCTCCACAATACCATTCATATCCTTGCTTCAATGTGTACAGCTTGAAATCGACAAAATATAGGTGGAAAGAGCTCTAATTGACGCAATGGGCCTAAACGAGGAGACTTCTGGAGCAAAACAGAGTAATACGATTACATACACAATATACAGCAGATGGAAATTGTAGAGTAAGGACAATACTCTATAAGCGTTTTGAAAACCGATTGTATTAGATGTCTACCTACAGTAAAAGCAAAAAAATTAAAACAAAACCCAAAGATACGCTAATAGTTAAGGTATACATATATACCTGCAGTAGGACATTGTGATAAGGAGATATAGCAAATATATGACAAAATTAGTAAAATCCTTAAAAAATCTTGAAGGAGATGAGGATTTAATCGTTAGTAGTAGGTAAGCGAAATAACAGAACGGGTCATTTTATCAAATTTTGTGCTGAACATGGTCTAACAGTTGCCAACACAATATTCCAATACCGACCTCGTAGAAGATATACATGGACAATGCCAGGAGACCGAAGAAGGTACCAGATTATACTTTAAAGTAACAAAGGTTCGGAAATCGAAGACTGCTGCAGCTAGCCGAGAACAAATTTTGATGGCGACCATAATAAAATGTAGACTTTGAAAGAAATAAAATGGGAGACGGGATTAAGAATAACTAAAGACTGAGGATGTAATTGAAAGGTTCAGTAATAAAAAAACACGAGATAATAAGCAAAGACACTTACATAAACAATAGCGACACTAGGTGGGACACACTAAAATTAGATATAGTGGGTCTGAACGAAGTTGTTGGAATGGAGACGAGCTAATGCAAGAAAAACTCTAAAAGCGAATGAACTACCAAGAAAGACACAGATTACTCAGAAATAAAGTTAATAGAGAAGCAAAGACAGACAAAGAAAAGTTCATAAATTAAAACTGCAAATATACAACACCATCAAGATGGTTGAAGTGACAAGGTATAAAAATAAATTAAGAAACTCTTCAATGAGATGATGAAGTCGCTTTCATGTTATTAGAGCCAAAGAAGAAGAAATTTTATTGGAAGTCCGCGTCTTTTTACGTATTAGTTTTGAAGAAATAGAAAATACAATATTAGAAACAGTAATCGATAAAGCGTTACCAGACATGAAATTAAATAAAGCGCCAGGGGTAGACGAAATCACCAGCGAAGTAATCAAATACTTGAGCCAATACAGTTTTTAAACACATTATAGATAAATATGTGACATTTAAGGAATTGGACATTATACATTCTACCAATTCTGAAGAAAGCATTGGCAAATAACTGTCAGTAGTACCGTACTCTAAGTTTTGTATCCTACGCTTCAGAAAAATACTGACCAAAATCAGATATAGACGTATAGAAGAGCAGAAAGACGATGTTCTAATAAACCATCAATTTGGATTCAGTAGTAATAAGAATCAAGGGAGACTATTTGTCACGCTATTTTAGGTTTCAAGATACCACGAGCTTTTCGAGATCCTTATCGATGGTAGTGGCAATATGCTAGTTCTGCTTGTCGTCGTGGATTGCTAATAAGTGACATCGTCGGTCCTTATTCCTCAGACCCGAACATTACCTAGAGGAGACAAGTTGTTGGCGGAGCGGGCGCTTAACACCTTATTTTCGTTGTTCCGATTGTTGTTGAAGGCTGAAGAAGGTTTCCGTTTGGTTAGGTAAAACAGCTCAAACAGCCAAAGAGGTCAGACGTGTGTTAATGGATTAATCCCGATTATGTAGTAGTAAGCGATAGGACAGTGGTTGAAGTGGCGTTTCAACGGATATTCCCAACTAGTATGTTTCGTCGAAGTCCAACGAACGATTGAGTTCGGTGACGTTTCTTGCATTAGCGCAACACATGAATACGTAGTTTTGATGTATTCTTTGACTCCATCGCCATCTTCCTGGGTCAACATCAATCGCCAGGTTCCAGCGTCTGTGCCATCCAAGCGACCTTCTTCGTAAGCCGGTGGTGCCTCTAGTCCAGTGTATCTGGTGTGCAAACAACCTTCTTCGTGGGCAAATAGTGCCCCAGGTCAGTTTTAGCGTCTCTGCCATTCAAGCAATCTTTTCGTAGAATCGCTTTGCCCCGAAGTCTGGGGACAACCATTTCTACCCCACCAGGTAAAGTTTTGGGTGTTGAAGCTCCCCACACTTCGCTACTTTCAACAGCATACTTGTAATAACTGTATTACGTTCTAGTTACGTATGTTTATACGGTATGCATTCGCCATGTCGATTTTCTGCACTTTATTCTCGTTTACCTGTTAACTAAAGCAATTATGCTGTGTTACGCTTGTGTGCCTAATCCACACAAGTTTTACGCTTCCTCCCACAAGGGAAGGCTAAGCGCATTCTAATACATCGGCTGAAATAGGATTCAGCAATCGTAACGTGTAATACCGTGATTTCGTCGTTTGTGCACTTTGTCTCTGTTGATAATAAATTGACAACGTGTCAGCTGGAAATGTTTGTGTAAATGTACAGAAAAAAGGAAAAGAAATGCACTAAGATTATAATGGCCGCATACTAAGAGAAGAAGAAACCAACTTAAAAAAACAATCGAAGGGAAGACAGAAAATCGTAAAAGAATGATCACGCTTACATGATATCAAGCAAATCATGAGAGACACGAAATGTACGAGGTACCTGGAATTAAAAATAAAACCTTACTACTTTCACTAAGAAAGGATTGCTGCAACAATCCAGGCGCCAGACTGGTCAGATTAACAAGAAATAAAGAAGGAAAGGCACTTCAG
>OW679194.1:14310291-14496111 GCA_940337035.1 Agriotes lineatus | reverse complement strand
TTTTTCGTTTCATGAGTAATTCTCCGCCATTTTCTGGAATTACGCTTCTACATACACATTATCTATACATTTGATACATAGCCTTCCTTTTAAATGTTCTGGCTGTTGAGTAATCCATGGGTAGTGTTGGGTGCTATCCGTGCCGCATGTCCGAGCCACCGTATTCTTGCCATTTTTAACGTTTATCACATCTGGTTCGTTGTAGATGCTATATATTTCCTTGTTGTATTTCTGTCTCCTTATTTCCTACTCTTGTACTTGTCTAAAATTTGTATGTTTATTCTTCGAAAATTAGTAACATCTATTCTTCTTTTCTTACCAGCGTCGTTGTTTGATTTCCATGGGTAAATATGGGACGTATTGTTGTTTAATAAATTATAGTTTTCTTCTTCTTGGCAGTAACCTCGTCTGTAACATATCTTGCACAGAGCAGTACATCCTGTTAGCTGTTAATGTTTTTGCCTTAATCAAACGCTATGTCATTCACTTCATCGATTACAGCGACTAGGTATATGAAGGACCTTATTCCTTCTAGGTCGGTGATCACTCAGGGCGTACTTCTCGGGCTGGTGTTTTCATTATTGCGGATACTTGGTTTTCCCAATATTCGCTGAGAGTCCTACTTGCTCGGAGTCTTTTTTGAGTGTTTAATACGCGTATATTACGTTAAGTTTCTCCATGCCGCATTGCATATTGGATATAGGGAGCCCCCTGCTTTGCCCTCACGTTACCGTTGATAGCCGTCTCTCCCGTCCCTCTTATTTTGAACCCTGCTTTGCCAAAGTCATTATTAATCAAAAACATACTTTTTGTCGTACTTAAAATCTATCTAGCGATTGCTGTAAAAGTTATCATTTAGCGCCATAAGCGTGCTCATAGTACATACATGTTAAGAAGATCGATTCCTTATTCTTTTGCCTTTTTACGCTAGTGTGCTATGTTAATTTTAATTACTAACACCACTTGTGGTCAATTTAGTTTAAGGTTTTTTACTTCCTTTTACAATAAAGGAAGTATTGCATTCACCCCAAAAATTCGAAATTGAGTTTTCAACAGATCTTCACGTTTTGGAGTCCCATGAACCCAAAAAACATATTTCTTTTCATTGGTCTGTGTGTCTGTCTGCCTGTGTGTGTGTCTGTCTGTGAACAGAATATCTCACAAACGAAAAGAGGTGTGGCGTTGAAACTTCATATATAAGTTTTGTGTACTATGTAGATGAGACAGCAAGCTTTTGAAGAAAATCGCATAACCGAAAGTAGGTGTTTACTCTTGTGATTTTTCAGTTTTTTTGTATTTTTTCAAAAACTGCTCTAACGGTTTTTTTCAAACTTCACATTTTTATTACATTTATGATGTGTATTGATGTGAGATAGGTAATTTTCCAGTTGAATACTTCTAAAACGGGTCTCTTTTGTTTTTTTCCAATTTTTTATTAACTCCTATTTTAAATAGAACACCCGGTATATTATTACATTTTTGAAGTTAGCTTTGAATTCTAGAGAAAATTTGTCTCTTCAACTAACGCTCTATTTTGTACCGTTTTCGTAGAATTTGTAATTTTTTGAAAATTTTTGACAAATGCTTAAAAATTTAAAATCAATTTTTTGGCTAATTATAAGATCACTGTAAAAGGAAGTTGTGTGCGTGTATCACACCAGATTTTTTATCAAAGCCACCTTTGTCCTTTTGTTTTCACGGAATTAAACGCGCAATATTAGCTTATCGCAGGGAGACCTTTGTTGGGGAAGCCAACGCCTGCACATTTGTTGGAGATTTTCCTGTGCCGTTACACACAGCGCGCGAGCGGAAAAACTGTATTTCTTGCAGCTGAACTTCGATCTGCAGTTGTGGTTTGCTATTCAAACTTTTATTGCTCCCGATTTCCGAGCTGCCACGTAGGTGGCTCTGGGATTTACAATTCTACTCGGAAATTTGTTTATAAGTAAGGTACAGTACAACGGGCGAGAGCTTGCTAGTTGCTAGTCATGTAATGTAGGGGATATCGTTAAGTAACGTGTCTTTAATTACGGCCAAGCCGGGTTTATAGAAAGTTCTTGCGATCTATTACTAGTTGCGGAGTATACTACCGAGCCCATAGTGCCATACTGTCACTGCCACTGATGTGCATTCACGTCTGACTGGAACTACTACTGACTTGGTTTACAATAGAACATAAAAAGTTTGTGGCAAATATATCTGGGGCATGATATCAGAAGGACGTATGACCCAATACGTTTATACGTACATAGACCTCTCTGATCGGATACCCTGGATATGAAGTGCCATCAAGCTAAAATACCACCGATGTGGATTTACATCCAGCTGAAATAACTGCCGACGTAAACTACTACCGTCTGGGTTTACTACCGACTGGGAACACCTCGGACTGCATCCGATATCAGTTGCTGCAGCACATTTTCGTACAATTTATAGGTAAGCTATTATTACTTGAAAGCTGTTTGCCGTATGAAAGCAACTTGCACTTTCCATTATGTACTTGGTTTTAATTTACATTCAAATTTTTAGTTGAAGAACTACACCTAGGGCGTCAAATATTGAATGCTTCTAGCAGCCACTTCCTTTAATCCGGTGTAGCTTACAACGAAAACTTCAAAATGGCTCTTTCAGCCGTAGAATTTCTAGACAAGCCTTCAGTTAACCTATTTCCAGATGTATTAAGACTGACGATTAATTTCTTTCCATGAAATGGAACTGGAAAAGTTGACATAAACTTTTTCCATAAAGTTTTTTCCAAAGGCTGCTTTAATTTAATTTCAGTTTACCGCTAAGGTAAAAACTTATTAAGTTTGCAGCTCGTAAACTCAGTTACAAAAATAGCATTTTCTAACCAATAATGTGCGGCAAAGCTTCCTGTTAGGAAATATAGATAGTGGGAAAACTCGCAGTGAGAGTAAGGTAATTTAAAATTTGTTTTATTGCAGTGCAGCCAGGTTGTTTATCGAGCAGAATGTCTAGATAGCGAATAGACTCGAACTTTGTATAGAGGGATGTACCCACGAATTTATCGAGTAATAGTTTACATTTCAAGTGCTGTACGTTTTGTTCCTTCTGGTGAAGTAAAATTGATGGTTTAATCCTGCAATTTTCAACTCCCCTACGTTTATTTGCTATTTACTGTATTTTTAACAACACTTGAACTAATATTATAATATACACACATAGTAAAATTTATGTAAATCCAAATACATTGGAGAATATATGTTTTGAAAACCAACTCATAGAGCTTCTTATGCTCGAAGATTACAGGACCTGTCTAATATCCCTATTAGAAATCGAAAGAATCAACTAGAATTCCTAAAATCGTGTTTTTTAATATGATAATGTGCTTATGTCGCATGAGTCATGTGGTTTTGTTACGGTGGAGTTAACCAGAAAACCCTTCTTCGATTTTCTGAAAAAGGTAACAAGATTTACATGCCACATATTTCGGCCATATACAAATATCTCTACTTACTACTATAGTATATAAAAGAAAGGCAGTAAAACTGAACCTTGAACCTTGAAAATTTCAAACCTCAGACATTCATCAGCAGTTTTAGAAAACTAATAATAAACTTGTATTGTACATCTTAGTTCCACGTTGCAAAATAAATCGACGTCTTATAGCTGCTATACTCTTGCATTTATCATCAAAACATGGCTTGAAAGGGTACTTAAGTCTACCGAAACCGCCAAGTTATTGCCAGCTTTCAGTATTATTGTGGTATTAATGTCTATCAAATGCCATTAACTAACAAAAGTGGCAATAACTGTCAGGTGGCAAGATTTAGAGTTGGTTGCTTTACTAAATCGATATGATGATTCGGATATTCGTGGAGCCTCAAGTTGTAATTGAGATGTCTGATATTAGCAGCAGTTTATAAACTTAAGAAATATACATACTAGTATACTTAGGTTTTATAATAAAATTACTAACTTGCTGTTTCTTGCGAATTGTTGGACGTCTAAAATTACCAAGGAAAAACTATAGGAGTTTACATAAGCCTGTTTAAAATGTAACGTTGTAAATGCTAATTATGTTATATTCATATAAATACGTTTTACAAAATAATATAGGTCTAGTAGTATATTGCTGCTATGGTTATTTTACTTGCACTCTCATTAAGGATTTGTGAGAATCGTAATCGCCAACACAAACAGGTTAGTCGATTGAAAAAAAATGTGAGGTTAATTTCAAATTCTTCTTCTTCCTCTTATTGTAGGGCAGTGGCCTGTTATAACTACAAAGTGGTTCTATGAGCCCTCTTTGCCCTTAGGCCGGGTAGGTGGCTAGCCTTGCCCGTCGAAATTGAGGAAGAGTTCCCTTATTAGGGGTTAACGACTACCACAGATGTTAGCGTGGTAGCCGGGGTGCGTACGATTTTTAAAATCCATTTATAGTATGTATCAACTCGGAATCGAACCCGGGCCGGCCGCCTGAGAGGCGAGCATTTGCTCGCTGCGCCATCCGCTCAACAATTTGAAATTCAAAAAATTAAATGCATACAAATACTATACAGAACAAAGCAGAATACATAAGAAGAAGAAATAAATCAAAGAATGTGGACAAAATGCAAGAATATCTGAAAAGTATTTGCGAATGAAGTACGTAAGACTTATAGCACAAATAATTTGGATTTTTGGAATTAGATAAAAGCTATGCGAGGAAAGGGATGAAAAGATTTAAATGGAATAAAATATTCAAATAACGAATTGCAACTAAAAACAGAAATATCTAATTGATGAGGAGAGTGCTATACAATCAAGATTGAATGAGAAGAGGAGGAAGAATTAAAACCAAAAGAAGTAAACAGATGAGTGGAGAAAGAAGCACACCGAGAAAAAATGCATTTTGTCTGCATAATTTAAGTCATATTAATAGTTTAGCGGTGTAGCCAAAACTTTACTCCGTTCGTTTTTAAGATCAGTGTCGCAGCGTAATTATGTTCGTTGAAATCTAAATTTAGCTTTGCCCTTGCATGATAATGTGCCTTATCGCATTCCCAGAATGTCGTCGTCGTCTGACGGTTCTTGGTCTGCAATTTTGTCGTTCAGGTAAGCCAAAACTTCCCCGAGTTTCCATGCTAACAGCTGACTTTAAGTAGCGCGTGCGCCTTTCATTTGGCTACAGAAATCCGGCCCGGACTTTTCAATCATCGTCCGGCACTCAGATTGTGCACTGGAGGTCGCTCGCTGGTTTCCGGCGAGGCGTACGCATCGCTGTGTAAGTTTAAAGTCGAGATTGGGGCACGCTGTTTCCTTTAATTAACTGTGTACTTTTCGTCGGCTTGTGTGCCTATGGAATAGTGTACTTTTCGTCGATTTTTGGTGCCTTCTGAAGAAGTTAATGCACGTATTGTGATGATGGGTTTTGGGGTCGTTGTTGAGTATCGTTGGGTGCCGTTGTAGGCCCGGAATTCTCGGTAGCTTCAAATTACTTCGTCGTTTGGATTATCGTGGAAATTCTAGTAACAGGCTTATTTGTGCATACCGTAGCTTCTTTTTAATGTCTCAAGATCTGCCTTATCGCCACGGGCTTTGAATTTACCCTCGCGGGGATGTCAGACCCAGACCGCTTCCGTCAGCAGCTTCCCGTTGCTATTGTGCAGCCTCTTCAGGCATCTTAGGGCAGTTTGGTTGGGAGACGACCACTTGCAACTCTGCTGGACGTCGAAGACCGCTAAATAAGCTCCTTCAGGTACCATTTTTAGGTAGTAGATCTATTCTGCGTAGTTTACAGTGCACGTAGCGTCTCGTCGATGTGTCTGACAGATTTTCGTAGTGTCATTGTCATCGTTAACGTTTGAACCATTGTAGCAGCCAATTTGTCAAATTAATTAACTGTTGTCATATTTTATGTTCCTGCTTTACTTAACGTTGTGGCAAGTAGAGTATTTGTGCCACGTTTATATAGTTAACATCCAGTATCCTTGTTACTGAATCAGTATTGTGATTATTCAATGCTGTCACCATTTGCGAGTCATTCCGAATTTTTTTCATTTGTAGTCAAGTTTACCTCATTTAACTATTTAAGACATCACGTAATATAACCTACCCCTCACTAACCCCTGTTGTTGTCTTTATTTTTGTTCTAAACCCTTGTTCATTGACATATTATTGTGAATATAGTTCATTTTATTTACCGATGGTTTTCCTTGTCGTTTACGATATCTGCATGCATTTTGTATGTACTTTTCTGTTGTAAAAGAAGTTTAGGAAGCTGCACCAGAGTTTTTCTGCAAGTTAAGTCAGTGTTATACGTGACTCGTCGACCAAACAGTGCCAAGTTAGAAGTAGAAAGATGAATCACTTACTTCCACTTTTAGAGTGAGGTCACCCGTGTTGGTGATTTTCCTCGATTTAGTCAGAAAGTGGTGGCGCTTGATTGTTTAACATCTTTTAGCTTGACTTTCTCGCTGAGCATTCCTAAAGTCGGAACCTTTTGTTACCGTTCTTCGTAACGGGGTTAGTGCCGCGAAGTTTTAAAACATTTCCCGATTGATTGGTTAAGTCGCTGTTTGTGGGTAGCAAGTTATTAAAATATAGGATGGTCAAGCGGCTTTTAGGGTGAATAGATAAACATTGGACAGCATTCTCGTAATAAAGAAATTAATAGAGTATAACAAACAAACGTTCGGTGGACTAATTCTTACTTTTCTCGACTTACAAATAGCTTTCGGCACAGTACATGGAAATATAATATGGAACTATTTAGAACAACTGGAAATACCAAGCAAGGTAGACCAGATAATAAAGATTATATATGATAACGTTAAATCCAAAGTACAATAATGAATAGAAATGGATCCGCAAAAGGTAAACTAAGAAAAGAATGAAACAGGTGGATCGCTGTTATATCTGGGTTGAAGGAATCAAAAAATTAAAAACGGAAGTTAACAGTTACAAGAGCAAAATAATGGGAATTAACAATAAAGAAGCAGAAGTCAATAATACAATAAATTGCAGATGATACATATTAAAGAAAGTTACTGCAAAATATGAATATCTAGGAACTACAATAACGAACGAGAAATAAAGCAAATATATGGTATGCGTTACAGAAGACTACCATACCAACAACACATATCGCAAGTGAAGATTAGATAATACGGCAGAAAACACTTAAATGAACTACATAAATGCAGTTCAAATGAAATATCTTTAGGAAATAGCAAGTAAAATAAAATGGAATAATAGACATGGGACGAACAAAGAAGAGAATGGTAGAACAGGAACCAATAATACAAAACTTGAAGAAAAACACTTGAAATGGAATGGATATGCATTGACAATGGATCCAAATAGATGGCTAACGCAGATAATAGGTGTTGGATAAAACATGGTTAAAAAGAATAGAAGAAATGGATATTAAGCGGAAGTAAACGATAAAAGAAATGAAAGAAATAGCGAGAGATTGAGAAAATAAAAGAGATACATGACTTTTCAGATCACGTATCAGTAAACCGTTAATTATAATAAACATAAAATAGTAGACTAGGAAGGAATTCTAAGTAAAACGACAACTTTTCTATTATTCTTGTTTGAATAGAACATCATTTACAAGACGTCCACTGTGTATTTTTGTTTTCAAACTCTATTATGACAAATTTATAAATATTATAACGTTGTTCTGCATAGACTATATCTCTCTATCTGCAAATGGTTCTTTGGTGGTGAGTCTGTAATTGCTCTTCTTCTTCTTTCCAGATTTTCGTTTACCCTTAATTGCACTATACTTGAATCTGATGCTTTCAAAACATTATTTTATCATTTTTGTATCTGTTAGTTTTTCTATTTCTTTCATCATTTCCCCCGCTTACTGCCGATTTCTTCTATTATTTTTATCCATGTTTTCGGCGACTTGCCTCTCTTCTGCCTTCTGATTTTTTCTATCTCTATTATCTTATTTGGCCATCTGCTGGAATCATGTTGTATGTCCATACCATTCCAATTGTTTCTTTTCCAATTTCTGTATTAGTGATTCTTTTTCTACATTTTTTCTTCTTTGTTCGTTTCTAACCTTCTTCCAGGTTATTTGTACCTCATTTAGTCTATCTTCATTTATTACCCAAGCTTTACTTGCATATAGTACCGCCAGCAGATATCTTTACTATGTCTATTTCTTCTCGTTCAATGTCTCTTATATTACTTGATTTAAAAATGGTGTTTCCTTTTGTTTACTATTTTTTTAATTCCACAAATTGTAGCTGTTTTGTTGTGTATAATTTCTTTAACTAGTTTCTATATTTTTTTATTGCGCAATTTGTATCTCCACTTGTTAGTCCTGCTTGTTGGTAGTCCGTTTCTTCTTAGTATTTATCATTTTTTGCTTTTTTATATTAATTCCACTATCCTTTCCCGCTCTTTAATTATCCTAGTACATATTTTCGCTGTCACCACTCTATCTTGTGTACCTAGCTCTGCGTTTTGTTCTGTTCTAATTTGTTGCATTTTATTTTCTACTTACTTGGTAATAGTAACGCCAGTAATGGATTTGAATTACTTAGGTATCGATATGTGCAGTTCCAGTCATACCACTCAGGAAATAAAACTTAAGCATATAAAGCTAAGTACATTCAAGTATATGCCTCGACATCAGCATACGCAGAAGATGACAGAGAAGAATCTTGTGAATATTTAGATAGGAACTCAAGATTTCAGTGGAACATGTGCAGGCAAGTTCTGAATAAAGACTCGCATCAGCAGATGATAAAACTACAGAAACTGAAGAGACTTTATTATCACAAATAAAATATACATAGCCGCAGACGTAATAGTGCTGAATGACGTGCAAACTATCGCTCATCGAGTGGTCAGAGCAAATATAACCATAAATAGAAAACTAGAAGGAGGGAAATCGACGAAAACTGATAGATATTGCTAAGGAAGTATTTAAATGCTACAAAGAATCATAGATCAAGTAAGATAACAAAAGCAACAAAGAAACTAATACCTATCGGAAATTACGAGAACCTAAATACAACAGAAGCAGAAATCAATGAAATAAACACATTAAAAAAAAGTGTAAAAAACAACGTGAAATAACATAACGAAAGGATTGTCGAAGAAACAATCGAAGATAACAAAGGCCCGAAAATATTTAAGAAAAATATATGAAGGAAGAGAAGATATAATAAATATAATGGATAACACAGGGTAAATAATAAATAAAAGGCAGGGCCTTCTAAAAACAAACCAAAACTTATACTAATCTAAAACACCCGAAATATAAAATAGTCTTAGCGAAAGAAGACCGTTAACAAGTCATAACACCGAAGACATTCCACCTATTAGTAAACATGAAATTTAAGCAGCTATAGAAAGAATGAAAAACAATAGAGCAACAGGGATAAATGAGGAACTAATAAATCTGATAACAACGGGCGTTGAAAAGCTTTTACCCTATCTACAGCTGCTCTTCTATCAATGAATTGAAGCAGGAAGAATACCTGATGCATGGAAGACCTCCAAGCTAATACTAATATTTAAAAATGAAAATTAAAGGAATTAAGCAACCACAGGCTTATAAAGCTAATGACATTTTATATAAACCACTAAAAAAATCTAAGAAAACGACTTTATTATAAATTAGAGGTATATCAATCACCAAAATGGTGATATAAAGCTGCTGCTGTTGTGGTCGTGACAGATATGCTGAAACAAGTGCATGCATGCTGATATAAAGCGAATGTATATAAAACATGCGCAAGGCCAATACAAATTTCCTGCAGAAATACACGAGACGAGACCAAAAAACCAAACCGTGAACAGACCAGTGGAGGTGACGACACAATAACGAGCTATATCATGTATACCCTATGTAATATACCTAACCATCAAATAAGGTAATACAGATTTGAAGATTATTTGGTACAGCTGTATTAGTCTCGAGACCATAAATATACCAAAGATATGGAAGACGACTGCCTATGACCTGAGCTGGTGATTTAAAACTGACTACTGGTTTTAACTAGATCCAAAAAGCAAATACTTGATCGAAATGGAGCTCAGGTCTAGAAGAGATATAGATTCGAAGATGGAAGATGCTTTTTAAGAAGAAGATAATGCAATGTGCAGTGAAGTGGAAAACACATTGAAGCCTCTTTGTACATTTATTCTAATATATTGATTAAAATAACATCTGTTCAATTTAACGATTTGCACTTAGCTTCCTATTAATTCT
Organism: Agriotes lineatus; assembly: GCA_940337035.1. Taxonomy (NCBI): domain Eukaryota; kingdom Metazoa; phylum Arthropoda; class Insecta; order Coleoptera; family Elateridae; genus Agriotes; species Agriotes lineatus. The sequence goes on along the minus strand of OW679194.1, from coordinate 14,485,925 downwards.
TGAAAGCCAATGAACTGTCGTTCAATTCAGCACAAAGATGAATATGGTGATGATGAAATCTGAAGCAAGTTATGCAGCTCAAGATATTTCTCAATGGGTTAGGCCAGTGTTTCTCAACCTTTTTGTACGGGTGACCCCTATTTTATTAGTTGTCACTTGGCGACCTCCTATGCCTCAGCATAGTTTAAAATGGAAATGTGTTTCTTTTTTTTCTGATCGACATTTAATTTTTTTTTTTAAATTTCTGCAACGTATTTTATGTGTTTATGTCTTCATTCACCCAACTGATAAAGTAAAATCTGCAACTCATATTACATGTCTCGTGTGTTTAATATAACATCTCACAATTTGAAAATTTTCGAATTTTCCAAATAAATAAACCTCCTGTGATCTAAATTTTAATAAAATTCTATTAATAATCAATTTACTAACTTACTACTGATATTTCTAACTTGTGTTGCAGATTTTACTATCACAGTTCGGTGAATGAAGTAAGTGTAGAACATTCGCGACACTATTTGGGTCCCCTTTACCCATTCCTCGCAACCCCCCTGATGGTCACGACCCCCAGGTTGACTAACCCTGGGGTTAGGCTAAGAAGTTGGCATTTGAGAGACTGCAATGGTAGAATGAGTGAAACTCAATTAACAAAACATTATGTTGAAAATCAACTGCTTCCTTTTAATATTTTACATTTACAAGAGAATTCTTAGTAATGACAGATCAGAAATGGAAAACAAGTTGGTAGGAAAAGTGAACATTTGTCTTAATATTCGTTTGTATAAAATCTCAATCATTTTGTTTGCCGTATAAAAGTTTCTGTCGGAGCTTGTCTAGGCCATTCCAACATTTCAGAAACATAAGTAATCTGAGTATGTAAATTCGATATTCCTCGCTGTTGTTTACGAAACGAAAAACCAGCTTGCAAATAAAAAGCTAATGCCTGCAGAGGTCGCTTGAAATCGAACTCCGCCGTATGGAGCACTAAAGAGTAGTGCGAAGTTCTGCAGCGGTGTTAAATGTCAGTCGTGGAACGTCTACACAAACTTTACTATTTGCAGACGTCACCAGTTAAAATTAAAATTAGGAATTGATGTGGCAGCCTTTCAGGAACTGAGAAAACTGGCCATAAATCAGCGGCAATCCCTGGGGCTGCACCATGTTCAAGCTTTTACTGCATTGCAACGGCACGGCTCAATAATAAGATCATACCTTGGTTGCGGGTTCAACATATGCAAAAAGTACGGTCAGCACTTGATTGCATCAAAAAAATTCTCTGTAATCTAAGTCGTAGGGTGCGTTTATGCTACAGCCTTCCTGCTGACACACAGATGCTCGCTGGAGCAATTTACCCTGCAACTGCTCACACCTTTCTTATGCTGGTATGAGGGGACCAGTGGTGCTCAGGTTGTTGGTTATGAATTGAACGTTTCGATTTACGAGAGCATAATCTTCTCCCCATTTGATGACAGTGATGACAGTACATAAATACTATCTTGCTTATTAACACAGCACATTTTGTAAAGCAACAAGAGAGAAATTAATATTGGGATTAACACTGACTGTGGTGAGTAATCTTGAAGAAACCATTTACAACACAAGTTTAAGGATGCCAGGCGATTGCCCAGGCTCAAAAATCAAACTAGTTTGTCATAATCGCTGTGGCGAGGATAGCAGTGTGCAACGTGTCGAGCAGCACTGCTGTGGGATAAATGAGACAAAAAAGAATGCTAGTTTTGTTTCACCATCGCCAGGCATCTATGTGAATAGCTTGAAGATATGCCAGCAGCTAGGCTGCAGCATAAACGTGCCCTTATTAGTTTCCAAATATGGGCCCTCAGGTGCTATTTTTTCCTAATACTGTCTGGTTACAGACCAGGTGGCAAAGTTATAAACTTCGTGCAGCTCAACCATGGATACGTTAATGGAGATTGTTTTAACCTGCAAAAAAGGCTTCTATGTAAGGTGAAACGGAAAATAAGGTTTTTATTTTTTATTTATGTCATAGTTTTTCCTCAAGTTGGTCAAAAAAGTGGACAAAAGGTAGTTTTGCCAACGCATATTTTGTTTTTGGGTTTCTCTATTTTTAAAATAAAACTAAAGTCATAGTTAGCCAAAGGTGCCTTTTGTAGTCAAAGAACACTATGCAAAAGCTGGAAGCGGCATTTTGTCATCCTCAGGATCCTCAAGAGGCTCAAATGCAAATTTTTACCAAATGTAATTTTACACATCATTTACCTTAATTATTTTACTTTAACTTTTTATCATAAAAAGCATTTAATGAAACTCAGCACAAAAATGTAATAAAAACACTGAAACATATAAAAGCTGCAACTAAAACGAAACTTAAAACTATTAAATTAAAATAATCTGAAATATTGGCGTCGTAGAATGTGCTGTTTTACTAGTACAGACCACGCGCTCTTCTGATTTGTATTCTGTTAATAATTGCCGTTGTAGGATTATCTTCTAATAAAACATCAATAGCTTTCAAAACAGAATTTGCAATTATGGCTGCTGCGTGATGTGATACTATCACAGAAAAGCGCTTCAGAAGGCAACTTAACTTTCTCGTCTTTCTCCTTCCGATCGTTAGAAGAGTTTCGCCTCTGGAGTGGTTTAGGCTACACGTTGAGCTACCGTGCTCTTTCGCTTTTCCTCCTGATGAAGCCCCTTACGAAAGTGGGCGAAAACTTGAGTTATTCGACCTCAATCATGACACGGTCCAATCCCGGAAGTCCTTTGTTACTTAACTTAATTCTCATTTGTTTCGACGTTTTGTATTCTGTTTTAATTTCACTTAATAAAATAGACGCGCATATTAATTACAAGGAAATGTAGAACAAGATTAAGTAGTAAACTTACACGACGCTCCTACTAGCTCAACCTCTTCTTCTTCATCTTCCGTTTCTTTCTCCATTTTTCATTTTCATCACTGTTGGAACTAATAAACGAAGATATTTCTTCAACGGTAGAACGACTACATGACGGAATGTCCTCTAATTTTATCATACGGACTTGTTGTTTTGGTTCCAACAAACTGAGAAGAATCGGAAACATATTCAACATAAGAACTGCCGTCAAGTCTACAACTCTGAGAGGCATGATGGCGAATACCAAGCCTGTCAGAACTAAGATCAGAGTTCAAAGAATTGTATCTACAGCGTACCGTGCGAGCGTGGAAGACCATACATAGGGGAAACACCTCTATGAGTGAGATTAGCGGAAGACCGCAAGGATAGTAGATATTAGAACGAAGATCACCACATACAATGGGATAACGCATCAATTGCAGCTAAAGAAGAAAATAGGTTCCGTAGAAAGCTGAAAGAAGCTACCTACATAGAGGTGGCAGGAAAACCAATTAGCCAGGTTAGCGCAGAAATAAAGTCCATTTGGATGCCACTCTTCCGCAGAGAATTACAACAATAGTCCGCTGCACATACGCTATTGAGCATACAACAGTAACATATAATGAGTGCTGACTTGCACGACCCACCATAGGGATTTGCGTAGTAAACCCTTTATATTTGATTACTTGCTCTCCTAAATATTATAGAGGGAACGTGTACAGATATTTTTTGCAGAGAAAAAAATACTGCATCCATTCATACTAATGATAATTAGTTTCCATTTTCTGGAATAGTATAAATCAATGAAATTGAAAATTACATTTTGGATTTTTTTTGCATTATTTCGGTTTCGGAAAATGGAAAATTATTAGCAATAGTATGAATTGATACAGTATTTTTTCTCTACAGAAAATGTATTTACAGTGAAGTTCTGAAATAACTAGAGGAGCAAATAATTGAACATAAATGATTTACTATGGAAATCCCTATGGTGCGTAGCGCAAGTCAACACCCTGTATATACGTTTATGACTAAAATATATGGCCGCGTTGGTGGCCTAGTCATGAGAGTGACAGACTGGTAATCACAAGTCCCATGTTTAAACCCCGGGATATGCACGAGTGTACATGAAAAAGACGTACAGAATCAGTCCAGGACTAACCAGGAGTTCATTCAAGGGTGGTAGTAGACCACCGCCATATCGTGGCAGTGAAAAAAGTCCGATAAAACATCTAATAATTTCTTTAATTCACATTTTAAAGGCTGCAACAAATAGTCATTGCTAACCTTTTTAAGTTGCCGCGGATTGCAAAACAATATAAAAATTCTGGAATTCTTGAAATTTTAAGTCCCGTGAGGAACCTTAACCTAAAATAGGTCAACCAGTTTCGGGGACTTTTTTATGTGTCTAAAGGTACATTTTGACGACTATGATAGAATGATTTTACAAAAACAAGTTTTTTAGTAATAAGTTATTGGACGAAGAAAAATAGTCTAATAAACATCGTTACTAATATAATGCTGCATAATAGTGATATCACGTAAGGTAACATATTCAGTTGCAGTTATCATTACTTTATCGATAATGCCCAATTTTTTTATTAACAATACGAGCTGAGCACAATTTCATTCAATTATAACATATTATAGTTCTAAAGTTGAGGATACGTCTGTTGAGCTATTCCGATTAGTATGAATGAGCCAATATCATCTCTGACGTCAAGAGGATAAAGCACTAGAAGAAGAACCAAAAGAACAAGGGTAAGTACCTAAAAGTAATTCATGGAGAATATGGCGCCACTCATTCTTAGTCTCGACTTTCACATAAATTTAAAGCCGATTGCGTGCTGGCACAATGACCTTAAATTCTCATGGTATCGAACGGGACTTAATGCACGGGGGAGGCGCGGCGCCCCGTGGTCGCACCGCGTTAATCACTCTCCAGACGACTATTATTGTGATTGCTTCAATGTCAGACTGACATTGCGCGTATTAATAACCACCTAAAGGGCTTGTTGTTTATGTTACTTCTGTGACTTCTACTGCAACACGTAAATCTTTCGGACTGCAACGCGTTTGGAGATTAAAAGTTTGGCAAGCCTTATCGTCGCGTTAGTAACTGCGTTTCATATTGCAGCCGACGATTCAATGAATTCATGAAACATTACATAATACATCTCCTGGAGGCAGAAAGAGTGCTCACAAGTTAAATAAACAGGAAGGCGCAAAAGACAGAAAAAAGAGAGACCCTCCTACAAAATGACAAAAAGAATGGGAAGCTGAAATAGCTACGACACAATGAACCAAATAGATTACACCACAAATTATACCATAGGTTTTCAAACAGCACGGGATGAGAGATTACTACCTGACACTGATACTAAGGGCCATGGATGCTTTGACTCATACTTGAATACTGCATGAAACTCGCGGACAGTACAGAATGCGTATACTGTGGAGAATAAGACACTCCGCAACACACCCTCTTCGAGTGCAACAGATGGTAAATAGATAGGGGGCTAGCGGACGGGTTTATCGGAAAGACGCTGATAGCCGAGAATATCATGCAGCGAATCCTCGAAGAAGGGCGTAAATGGAAATTCATAGAGAAAGCTATTATTACAATAATGGGTACAAAAGAAGCTGACGAGAGTAGGAGACAGAAAGCTTGAGTAGAAAGAGAGTGAGCACCGGAACGAAGAAATGTCGTGAGATAATCCTAGTGTGGTTCGCGTTGTTACGCTCATTTTATAGTTTTGCATGCAATAGGGGAAATAATTAATTAGATTTCGCAGTTCACATTTATTTCGTAAACATACAATACAATTTTCCCTAAATGGTTAGGCAACCCTATTAACATCATTCTCAATTTTGAATAAGGTACAGCTCTGTCTTTATCAGTTTAAACCACACGCTGCTTTCCTCAGTTTTTCTGATGGCCCACTTTCAAATTTTTTAACTTTGATAAGTTAAATTAGACTGTTTTTGGGCAAATTTTCGGCCATTTGCTGGCAAGTCTTGTTTCGTGTGAGTTGGATCGCTCCTTATGGGGTCCCTGTCTCATCGGCTTTGGTGGCCAACTTCATTTTCGAACGATTGAGAGGCATTGTAACCCCTTTGGAAGGTTCCGGTAATTTGGGTTTTATTACCGGCATTCGTTTCGTCACTGACGGATTTGATTGGAGGGCCCTGCTTTGCACGCTGGACTGAATGATTTGGCTGCTTTACATCTTAAGGTTAGTAGTTAGTAGTTGCCTACTGTTTCCTCTCTTCAGCGCCGTAATCTACCTGGACATTTGTATTTTTAGCCATTTTCTTACTATCCCGGAAATGTGTTTTTACTGGTTTTCCCATATTGGTGCAATTGGTTTTGTTTGGAGCACACGGTGCATTTTCGAGCCGGCTGGCCGCCCGTTCCTGCAGCTGAGGTTTGCTGTCATTCCCACTGCGAACGTTGCCTCGTAGCACTTGACGAGGGTCATCCGCAGCCTGTGGTGAGGCCCTCTCCATGGCCCGCGCACCCCCTGGTTCCGTCGTCCACCAGCTCAGCAGCACGTGCTCTGTGTACCTGAGGTTTTTGTAGTGCCTTATTTATTGTATTGTATGTTAATCTGAGTTTATTAGTATGACCTTTTTGAATTGCGATAATAGTATTTTGTGTATAACGATTTTTGGTGCTTACTTGAGTAATTAGATGTTTGATTAATTGGTTTACTTACCCTGTTGTTTAGCAGCCACGTTTAGATTGTTTTAATAGGTATTGCGGCTGCTTAAGTAATCACTTTCTCATAGGTATTGCAGCTGCTTAAGTAATCACTTTTCCATATGCTTTTCATGTGTAACAACCTAGTGCATTGACATCAATTTGAGTTTGGGATTTAGCTGTTAAAATTTTTGTATTGTGCTGCTGTGGCTATGCTACCGCCGACTGGATTATTTCTGAGTTTAACTAGCTGCCCGTTTCTAAATGTATACTAAAGTTTAGGGTTTAGAATGACCGCAAGTAGTGACTTGGAGCTTCAGGTAACGCCTTATGAATTCCTTATAGTTTCTAGCATCCCTAATGAGATCTCATAAACTGCAGGAACCGCCCCGCCTAAATTTTGTGTGCAGTAAAGTCAATTTATTAAGCCAACTATTGGGGTTGAGTGTTGGCCTTACTTTATGCTTGGGCTATTCGCACCCTTTGTTTTGCACTCCGCTTAACGAAGAATAGTTCAACATCTAGAGCTTTTTGTGTTCTTGATCTTAGGTTACTTTAGTCATGCCACGCGTTGTGTCGATCGCCGCTTCACTGTGACCGCCGCTTCAGCGTTTATTTAATTGGCTTAAGATTTGAGCACTATCTAGGTGGTTACGAAGTATCTAGCGCCCTTCTGGCTGGACTAGAATTACATAGCACTATTCATTACTCTATGGGTCAACTTGTGATATTTATTGATGTTAACTATGTATTAGGTTTTGATATTTATTGTGATATGTATTGACTGTGATAGATTTATTTTGTTGGTTGATTTATTTTATCTGTATATGTATATTGTTGGTATGTGTCTTTTGTGAGTTTTTATGATGTGTGCACAATAGAACCAAATTCGAAATAGATATTGTTACTAGCTATTGGTTCTGCTGTTATGTTGATTTGTTGGGTTTATCTGCTACCTTGGGGTGGTCCGGCCCAAGGATTTGTCGACGTCGAGGACCTGGAGCCTTCTCCCATAGTTTAGTTGCGGTTTTTCTGGAACTCCGACCCTCTCGATTGGTTAGCCAACCTAGGCCCATATTTACCAGCCGGAAAAATACCAAATGTAACTTTCGCCAACAGCTAAGGGCCACCCTTCGCCATCATTCGTCACAGCGTAACGAAGAAAACGTTTTTTGTCGGTAGGCTACACAACTTAAAAAACTTCTAAAGTGTCTTTTGAAGATTTTCTCCTCTCTCAGTCAAGCAAAAAAAGGTGATTGATCTGCTACGCTTAACATTGAGATTGGAGGTAGTCGTGCGTTTGGTTTGGATTTCCCGCATTATCCCTTTTACGAGTAATGATTTATATCCTGATTTTGTTAGGCCCTTCATGTGACGTCTTGGGAGGTTAATGCCTTTAATGCCTTTGTGGTTTATTTATCAATTTTGGCAGAATGCAGCAGATTGTAAAGGCGATTTTTCTGTTTCCACTTGTTTTAAGGTATTTGTAAGATCATTCCCGTTATTTCATCGTTTGCCGCACTCAACTAAATACGCGCGTGACATTCGGTGTTTTGTTGAGTTGTGGCGTATTGCCTGCTCTACCTCTCAACGCTACGCGTTACCGTCAGCTTTAGCGTGAACAGGTGTTCTAGGATCATTTCGTCCCACTGGAGTGGTGAATCAACTTATCTATTAAGATGAATCTGGGAAGAACATAATTTGGTGGATTTATTACCTGTTTTTTATGGTAAGTTCCATCGAGAAGGACAAGTTGGCAATTCGTTCTTATGCATTTTCATCACAGTTTAGGTGGTCTCACCTAAACTGAGTTTTCCAGAACAATGGCTTTTTGTATTCGTTTGGATTCTGATTGTTAAGATTTGAATTATGGGTGCCTAGATTTGAATTTCTGGATTTGAGTTTCCAGTTTGCGGATTCAAGGTTTCTGCTTCACGGATTGTCGAGATTTGAGAGCCTGGATTGAGATTGGAGACTGGATTGACGTTTCTGTTAGCGATTTTGGCTCCTGTTTGGACTTCGGTTTCGTAGGACGTTGAATTCTACAAATAAGCCACAATATTGTACTCTAACTAAACACTTTACGCCATTCAAATCGTATTGACATGAATAAGTTTACGAATTTCAAAGATGAAAGTACGATGTTTTAGAAAAACAATTAATTAGTAACTGAGAGCTTAAAAACTCCTCCTTTATTGGTATGCAGCCTTAAAGCTGATTTTTTGCAGTCGCTCATTTCTGTCTGCTGTTACATTTCCTTTTCATTTCGCAGTAAATACTGGTGTCGGTATCAGTTATTCCAGCTATTTGAAATATGTCGCTTGTTCGAGTTTTTAATTGTTTTTGGAAATACCGTCGCTGAGACCTAGATTCATTATGAACTATATACAAATATGATTGCCAGGGACTTGTTATAATGTTCGACACATTTCTCAATGAACGTTTTGATAACCAGTAGATGATCCCCTTTACCATAACTCACCCTCAACCTTGCTTGCTCTTTGGGCTAATAAAACTCGAATTTATTTGTGAGACGTTTGGTTATTATTTCCGTTAGTACTTTGTACACAGAGATTAATTTTATGGACTATAGTCATCACTGCGTTGTTCTCATTTTTGATAGTTTTCTCTCTTTATGCATTTGCTAAAAAACAGAAATAGGGGTGTATTTATTAGTTAATCACTTTACACTCTGTATCACTGTCCCATTATCGACTGGGACTGGGTTATTTTGCACCTGACTTACGAATTTGTAATTTCTCGCAAGTATTCTGAACATTCGTTGCATATCCTTTCTTACTGGTAGTGCTTCGTTGGTGATAGGTCGTTTAATATACAGCTCTCTATCACAGCCCTCACCGACTTGCATAATTTTTTACCTATGGGTTGATACCATATATTTAGTACTTACTATATTGCTAGCGGTTTGCGGAAAGTTCGTTCCCCACATTTCGTTCCCCACATTTGGTACCACACATTTCGTTCCCGGGATATTTCGTCTCCCCACTCCTCGTACCTGGAAACTTCGTTCCCGAGCGAGCTCAATTTGTCTTCTAGATTACAGGGTGTTGAAAAACGAGTGCAGCGATCGGAATGCAGTTAGAAAAATGAAAGGTATTCTAATTAATTGTTTTTTAGATACCATAAACTTATAAGAACTATAAAGAGTATGATCCCGGTTTGAGTTTACAAGAGGGAATTAAATTTTATTTTTAGTTTTACCTAAAAATGTTATAGGAATTATAATTCCTGCTTGATTTGTAGAGAATTTTAAGAACATTTTCAGTTTTCAAAAACAAGTCGGCCTTGACAGTTAGGCAAAAACTATTTTCTTTTCCGATAAACTACCCTTTTTGTTCATGATACGGCAAAATATTACTAAGAAAAGTTGTCCAGAATGAGAACATATGGCCCTATACAAAATACCAGGAAGATACCTAAGCCGCCATTTTTAATAAATACAATTTATTTTGTTCTTATTAGTTTATTATAATAAATAAATAAATTAAAATATCCTTCATTTTTAACTGTATTCCGATCGCTGCAATCATTTTTCAACACCCTGTAATCTAGGAAACAAATTGAGCTCGGTCGGGAACGAAGTTTCCGGGTACGAGATGTGGGGAGACGAAATATCCCGGCAACGAAATGTGGGGTACGAAATGTGAGGAACGAAATGTGGGGAACGAACTTTCCGTATCCCATCGCTAGCGGCTATGAGTGGGAAACTCACGAAGGGAGTGAGACAGACAATCAACTCTTCAATGTATAATGTTGTGCTGTGCGCAAGCGCGGCGGCGTCGTCCGCTCAATGGGGAAGTGGTCAAGTTTAAAATTCGCTTCTAAAGGCGGAGTCGAATTCTTACGCATGCGCACGAGACGCGTTATACACTAAGTGAAACTATGTTGGCGCGGTAAAGTTTTCGGGCGTTCCGAGGCCCTACTAGCAATATATGTATAATACATATATGGTTGATACAATACCGTTTTGAGTTCGAGAGCTCATGTATGCCTTTTTTGATCTGCATTTACTTCTAATTATTTTCAGGCTCTTATTTTGCTCTATTGTATTCGAGATATTTTGTGCTGTACAGGGTGTTATGGAAATGAGTGCAAATATTTTAATCCGTAATAGAACTTGCTAAACTGAATAACAGTTTTACTCTAAACATTTATACCCGCCTATGGAATATTTTAATTTAAACGCACACAACACATTTCTTTGATATGCAAACCAAAAAAACTGCATAGGTACTGATAAAACCTTTCACATCTGGCCACTAACGTCCCTTATCAATTGAGGTAGGTAAGTTATTGACCGCATGTTTTTTGTGCAAGAACTTTGCAGTTTTAATATACCTTGTGTCGTTCACCTTCAACTTAGATTTGATTACCAAGCGGATCGTCAAATTTAAAGGAGATAAATGATTGAAAAAATATGCGATTAAATGAAAAACAATAAATAGAAAAGTTATTCATTTTGGTGAGCCTTATCACTGGTTAAAATATTTGCACTCATTTTCATAACACCCTGTATATTTTCCATTATATTTTCTAATCTCTCGTTATTTGTTTATTGAGACGTTTATATTGTAATTCGTTACGTTTAATTTGTTTTTCTCTTTTCATGAAGTCTTTTGTTTGTCTACTTATTCTGTTGTGTCTGTATCCGAACCCCGGTGACTTCTACAGTATTTTACTTGGTTATAGAATCTTTGTTTCAGTCAAATGTAATCACTTTGGTAACTCAAACATAATATTAGGTATTATCAAATCATTGCGATTGCTACATTTTATCTTCTTTCTTTTCTTCCATTTTTATTGTCTATGCCGTACTTTCTCACTATTGTTCCGTCTCCTGTTTATCCAACAATATAATTAAAATCGCCCATATTTTTAAACTTATTTGTCTTCCCTCTCCCACTTTATTCTCTCAATCTCAAATAAGCTAGAATTTTATATATATTATTCACTTATTCATCTGGATGTTTCTATATACTACATACTTTATTCTTTTAATATACAATGCGTATTCATAACAATTTGTAAGTTTTGTATTCAGTAACAGCCAACTTCCTGAATGACAGTATTTTTCAAGTTATGGAATTTCTAAAAACGCAATTTAGAAAGTGGTCAATAGAGAATGGATAGCACTTGATCAAGTACTGTACGTTCCCGCTACTTAAAAATGAATCAACTGATGTCCCACTAGGAAAATCAATACATCCACTAAGTGCATCATAAGTATCTTTACAATCCAAGAAGCACATAAAACAATACATTTGAAACTATGAATTTCTATTTTGCTTCTATGGGTTGTTGCAAAGAAGTTAATCATTATTCAAGTATACTTACTGTAATTACTCAAATAGAAAACATGGTAATTAGTGGAGGCGTTCAGGGAGTAAAATATTTTTATCTGCTAGCAACATGGTATTGTACATTTTCGTCATAGAAACAACATATGCAAAGCTACTCACAACTCCCAAGGACTTGTCAAATTATTTCTCCCTCCAACTCATGGAAACAATGCAACTACGATTAACGTCTTAGCAACCATACAATGAGGCAATCCTTGATGTTACTTACATAGTCTAATTTTAAATGTCACTATGACATTTTGAAATTTCATACTATTCTTACTAATATGCTAGTAGATAAAACTTCATTTAAGTCACTGAAAACAGTTGTATAATGTATGATAATAGGCGCTACTGTAAGATAATAGCTATTTATGCAACAAGTGCTAAAAGTCGACGTTTATGCACGAGACATGAAAATTATAACATGTCACGTGCATAAACGACTTTTAGCACGCGTTGCATACAATATTTTATCTACGACCTTAATTCTACTGTTATTAATCCATAAATATAGATTTAACAAAGGTTTGCATCTACGAGACTTCTAATTTATGTCATAATAAACAGTAGGCCACGCCGCGCGGGCGATTGTTTGCGAGGCCAGTACTGTCAAGGTCAGTTACGAAATGTAATTATTAATACACCACATCTGACTGTATTCGTTACAACAAGCTTTAATTATTTTAAAAACACTTTACTTGTAACGCAAGAAGCAACTAGAATAACTTTACAACTTCACTTCCAGTTCGAAATTGTAGTTTTATAACCTCACTTCACTTTTAGCACATGGGCTAAAAGTAAACAGCTGATTTCTTTAACCACGGTAAACTATAAAACGTCACTTTTAGTGAAACAAGCTAGCGCTAAAAGGCCTACTTTTAGTGGTGGTCGTAGATAAATGAAGTTTTATTTACAAGTGAGTTTTCATTATTTATACTACTGCATTGTTGGTAGCACTGTCAAGCTATGTCAAATTCGTAATTTTTAGGTTAAGTTTTGCGTCAGTCTGTGTCAAATAACAAACAAAACCCAAGCTGCGAACCTCGAATTTGACATAGACTGACAATACACTTCAGTACTGCCAATACACTTCAGTACTCTCAAACGTATATCACAAATCATAGACGACTAATTATACATTTATTTCGTGACATATTCTGACTGTACAAACTGTTTAGGCACAAGAATCGCTACTGTAAGATAAAACGTCGTATATCACACGTGAGCGAAATGCCATTATAAACTCCTGAGAAATTGTATCGCTCGTGCTGGGGCACTCGCGAATCAAAATCTCACTGGCAAATAATGATGCATTTCTGTCACTTATAATATAATCTACTAGTATGCACCACGGGAGATATTCATGTTCTTTACCTTCGGTTGACTTACAGACCTCGGGCCAGAGGCCCTCAGTCTGTAACACATGTCAACCTCAGGGAAAAAAACATATTCATATCTCCTTAATGCATAAATATCTATTATTTACTAGCAATATAATATTGTACATTTTCGTCATAGAAACAAAATATGAAAAGCTACTCATAACTCCCAAGGGACTTGTCAAACTATTTCTCCCTCAAACTCATGGTAACCATGCAAGTACAAATAACGTTTTAGCAACCATACAATGAGGTAATTCTTGATGTTACTTACATATTGGAATTTTAAATGTCATTATGACATTTTGAAATTTCATACTACTACTACTCAGAGCCCTCGGTCTGTAACACATGTCAACCTCAGGGAAAAAACTTATTCATATCTCCCTTAATGCATAAATATCTATTATTCCCTTACGGTGTTTTAAATATTACATGTCATTACGATTTATTTTCGCAGTAGAGAGTCTACTTTTTAGTTATGTTTTTACCTGTTACTTTTAAAATAGTAAATTAAATTTTAAAAGATCTTTTTATACAGTAAGGTACTCCCATTTTATACTGAAAAACAATCAGAAATATCAAGTTGCTTAAGGTAATTATTAGATTTAGAAAAGTTTAGCCATAAACATTTATGCTGAGGTTGCTACAATACTGGAACGAGATTTTTAAATGCAATTAAGAAGTACACCTGGAACATAAGTGCAGCTCAATGCATTCAATTACAGTATACACTATAAATTACAATAACTTCAAAGTATTATAAATTACGCCCACTTTAAAGCACAAGTTAGCTATACATTTTAATCATTCGTGGAATATGGGTGGCACGTAATTAGAAAGATTAAACAAAAATATTTGAGACAATTATTTATCAATTTATTCAATCAATATGTAATTTAGCTAATTACGATTATTATACCCCATAATATACGATAAATTTCGCCTGAAATTTACTTAAGGGGCACTAGAATTTTGCATGTTCAAAGTAACCGTAACTCAGCTACCCAAAAATATATTTTGAATTGCAAATTGCAGATATGGTTGAATTATATTAAGTCTACAGTAATAATTACTAAAAATTAAAGTGATAACCCTTGAGCATGTTTGTGGAAATCGGATGGGAAACACGCGTTAGAAGTTTTTGATTTAATAAAGCATAAAAATATTTGGTTTCTCGAAGTCCACCTTAGTACTTAACCCACATTGATCTCGACGATAGGTACTACAATAAAACGATCAATAATTTAATGGCAGGTTTTTCCTCGGGTTCACTGTGCTGCCAACATTAGCATGCCGAAGTATTTACACGGAATAACCTGCTCCAAATTAGGCTATATTTGGACACATTTTCTAAGCGCCTCGAAACAGCTTACTTGGTTTCCAAATGTGGATTTGTTTAAAAACAAAAAAAGTAACTGTGTCACAGATTTATTAATTAACGTTATTAAACAACTAATGTAGCTATTACATTGGTTAAAATTAAATGTGTTGACACTGGTAGGTTCAACTGAACCATGTGCTGCAAATATTAATTTAAACTTGGTAGCACTGGCTCTTCTAAATTATACATAGTGAAACGGGTCCATACAATTTCGATATTGATCTTAATTCAAAATCGACTCTGACATTGAATCATAAATTCTGTAATTGTATAACAGTAGACTTACTTAACAGAGGTCGGAGAATTTCAAGTGCGCGACGGTATTGGAAATCAATACAAATGTAACATAATATTTACTCTTCAATGTATTACATTTTAATTTTCAGAAAGTTGAACAGTCAAATAAGCAGTAGTAATAAGATGTTAAGAACATAAATTAATATGGGTTCAGAAAACTTCGAGATCTAAGGCAGAAAATACCACTTTAAAAGAAAAGTTTAAAGAGCAGGGTAAACGAATTACTGTTTTTGAAAGCAAAACTCAAAAGAAAATTTAATTATTTAATACCAACCTGTACAAAAAATAAAACTCAAAATGGCATACACTTTAACTTAGCCCTGAAAAGATCTGACCAGGAGTTAACGAGTACCCAATAAAATTAAGACTTTATAAAGATGGCAACACCAAACCTAAGGAACTTGTAGAGAAAATTCAAACTATAAAAAATAGCATCTAGTAGTAACAGACACTAAGAACAAACGGAAAGTCCATGAACAAATTAATGACTGTTTTGTTCCATTTTCTAGTGGTTTATTAAGGGAAAGTCGTACAAGTGCTGATGTAGGGCTCATCACACATAAAAAAAACTTACCCAACATCTAGGGACGGTAGGTGGAAATGTATCAATGGACGAATAAAATGTCCATAAGTAGCTATTCATAAAGATATGGAAAGGATAAGTTTTAAAACTGTTTAGTGGCCCAATGCAAGCTGTCGCAAATAAAATAATGTTAAATGAACTACTCCAAATATAATAGATGATACCAAATGTAAAATTATTATAGTAGATAATTTGAACCTTAGTATCGACAATGATCCAAATGTAACTCCAGGAGTAATCGGCAAATTTGACTAAACTATAATATGTATAAGTGATACTGGGAAAAGGCGTCTGAACTGCTGACTAGTAATCGCACAGAAAATGAAAATCCCGTTAAAAAGTTATTAAAAATTACCAACTTAAGCAACAAAATAATCTACACATGGAACAGTATATGTAGCATTGAAACTAGTAAATAGGTCATTTTTAATAGGTTCGTAGTGGGAGAAAAACAGGCACGGTGGTCGAATAAAATTAAAAAAATAACAGAAGAGTTGAAAAAGATATTTCCATACGCAAAAGAAAATGCAAAGGTAAATTATTGGGAAGAAGATAAACACGAAATACGAATAAAAATAAAAGATATTGAAAAGCTGTTTTAAAAAACCATAAAAGACCGAAGAAGAAAAATTGACACGGGTTTTGGTCCGCTATGACTCAGCTCAAATCGATAATAGTTATAATGACCTTTTAGTATATAGCCAATTTGTACTGCTATGTATCCTGGAATAGATTTAAATTTAAATGATTTAATCGCAAGTGCAGGTATATCCGTCAGAGTTAACGCAGGGGATGGAAATTTTGGTTCTTTGAAGGTTTCGCCTGGCAAAAAGTGAGTCATTAGCTCTGCAAGAGCTGAAGGAGCAGGTGGTCTTTTTTGTCGCTGAAAACTTGGGCATCGTCCTTATTAGCAGTGCCTTTTAGTGTAAGGTGGTAAAATCTCTATCTTCAGCCAGTTCTTATGATAATTTGTCAGCCCTATGAGCTGCAGGACACCTGACGAGCTGATAGCATTACCAGCGGACTCTATAAACGTCCAGACAACAGTTTTAGGCTTACATTTACGTGAAAAAACTTGCTATTAGGCACCTGTATGCATTTACAAAGATTTATGGTCTTTTAAATTTTAAAGCCGCGTATGTGAAAATATTGCACAACGCCGGGCCATCACATTCTTACTCGAGGGTTTTTGGGTGCACATTGGCCACCTGTGACGTCAAGCGGCGATTTATCGCTTCGATATTAGATTACAGCGCGTTACCAGTAGCATTCTAAAACGCAGAGGAGTCTGATTTTATTTTGTTGTTATTTAACTATAAATGTATGGCACCTAGGATGGCATGCACTAGCTACCTTAACTGTCCAATGCTTTGGATTGCCATTTATTTATGTGTCCTTGCGTTTGATGTCTCCCTATATAGGTCCGTGTATGAAGATAATATACGAGTATATATGTGTTTTAAACCTAATGTAAACATATAGGATTTTATTGGAAGGAACGCATGGAGAATTTAGTTTCAGATTTTGGTCTGTAATGCGTCGGCTGCCAGAAATTCGATGCGTTGATTATCCGTAACTTCGACTGGGGTTAAAGGTAAGAGTTTACGTGTTTGTAAAGTAAGGTAATTGGCAACAACAAAGCAAACTATAATTCAAACAGTAAGGCGCACGAAACGTTTCTTTAATACGATTTGTTTCAACAAATAACAAAGCTGATGGCGACTAACATACGGATTGGTCTTGAGACCATAGTGAAACCTTAGGAACATATGACATAAAATACTATATCAGGCTGAATCTGGAAACCGCTCGGCTAGTGGGTGAAATTGAAGAAAACAGACTCCTATAGTTGGGTGTCGTCTTAAAGATAAACTAGGAGCGGCTTGCCAAATAGCTGTGGGCCGCAAAGTGCAAAGAACAAGGAAACAAATACAAATCGAGGAATAAATGGTAAGAGTATGTAGCGGAAACTATTTCAAGAAGCGGTTGCGCCTTCTAAACTGTGTACACTAGTAAAGAGGAGTAAAAAGCGGAGTAATAAAAGACACTGCAAAGACAGCTAATATTTTGTACAATGTTATGTGCTAGCTTAACCCAGCCGGTATAAAAGACATTAGTCTTTCTTATTTTGCCATATTACGCCTTTCTTCTAGACTGCGTTTTATATCAACTTTTCGGGTACTTTTCCAGTACCCCCTCTACATGCAAGATGTACAAATACCTTACTTTTGAAACTTTTACAGATTTGAAGCTTTGCCCACAAGAAAAAGGAGGAATTTTAGTTTTTTCTTGGGTTCGGCCGCCACGCCTTTCGATGAGCGAGGGTACAGTTGCTGATTTTTGCATTGACCCTAAAGAAAAGAGCGTTTCACGCTTGTATCATGCCGCTGACATAGAATAGGTCAGTTAGTTTTGAAGTTGACCAAGGTTTATTAAGCAATGTTTGCGTGTGGCATATGAATAGCTCATGAAAAGACGTTTGTTGAAGATTTACCGTGCTGTGCTCATAAATAGCTAGAAATTGTCGAATCTAGTTGGCTTTACAAAACGCAGACTATCCGATTATCAATTCACCTTAAATTATCGTGGAAATCTTATATCAATCTTCCTGTCGGTTTTACGGAATTATTTACCCCTAAACTTCAACTATCTACTAACATTCCTGCATCACGATGCAGCTCTGTAATTTATTATCTAGGGCCGACCACTCGCCCTATGCTCATTTTGAAAAGCCCTTAAATCTCTCATTTAGTTCATCGATCGACGATCATCAAGCCCCCGTATTTAGCAAGGAAGTTACCGCTGCCAAGTAATTTTTCGGTCAATCACATTACTAAGCTCATTGACTTCTTTAGTGCGCTGTACAATGTGTGTCAATGTTGATTTTTTACGGAATTTGTTGTGCAGACAGCAGCTATTGAGTTTTGCGTACAATCACGACAAGCAGTTAAACCCTTTTAGAAGGATGAAAACCCAATGTTTGTTGCGATTCTAGCCTTCAGATGTACGCATGTACCGTTATGAATGTAATTTGAACAGAGGTTTTAAACGAGCACTTTATGTTATGATTTTATGATTCTAACTTATATTCGTTTTAGGTAATTGACAGTTAAATTTGCCGAAGAACTGTTGATACTATTGTAGGAAATAGAAATTTTAATGATAAAATCGTGATGTGCTACTCAATATCCTTTTTATTTGCTTTATAATTAAGCTGCATTTTAATTATTACACATTTAAAATGCTTTGCCAGTTTTAGACCATGTACATATTTTAGTCAGTATACAAGGTGGGCTACAAAACTTGGAGGCCCTTACTATTTGGAATTGCAATGCAACTTACATGTGTATTTTATGGCAACATGGATAACCAATATCTATCTAAAAACATATTGAACAGAGTCTCTGTGCCTTTACGACATTAACGCAAGTCACAGTTGATTTTGACAGCTGTAAGCTTAAAAACCAGTAATTTGTCTTAAATCATAAAAATTAAGCAACGTTAACAAGCATAAAACACACATTCCTTTAATTAATGCTGAACGCAGTACAGATGCAAAGCACATTCTGTGAGTTTTCTTAAAAAACTACGAAAGTTTCAGTAACTTTGGTCAATATGTCTTTTAGAGGAGTATCAAGTATTTGTGTTGCCATAGTATGTGTACGTCGGTATGCAGTGTCAACAAGTAAAATTTTGTGACCCCCTTTGCATGTTATTTTTGAGAGTAAGATATTGCCTTGGTTACACACTTTAAACAATTTACATAAAAGTTGAATCCATCGTATCCCTGTAAAAGCAAGTTGGGTAGGTTAAGTACCACATTACGATTAACTATATGAAGCATAAATAAAATAATATGTCAAGGAAGCTGTTCGATGAATATAAATTATACTTTCGCGGTTGCAGCGATTATCTGGCAAAAATAATAAATAATTTCAAGCTTCTTGTACCGTAGCTACAAAACAATTTAACACGGACCATTACGGTCACATTTAATTGGAAAGTAATCTATAAACAGTCGGCTACCTAGCAGCCTCTACAATTATTGTAGTTTAAGCAATAGATAGGTCAGATATTGATTAGCCCAGATTTTAAAAATTGCGGAGTGATAGTTGCATAAAGCAATTTCCAAGCTGCAATTATATAAATAATTGATTGCAAGAAATTGCTGAATCATAGAGCATGGCAATATCGGAAAAGTGATTAAAATAAATACTACTTCTGTGTTAAAGTAAAGAACATGTTTCCAGCTGATTGCGACTTTTATCTGTTATTATGTTATTTATTAACTCCAAAAGTCTACGTGGAATGGTATCAGCTGAACCACCCGCTTAATATTCAAGTATGGTTTATGGGAAAACAAAGCAGAATTGATGCCTATCAGCATGTTTAGTGCCGAAAACAATGAAAGTGCAAATGAAAAAGGAGCCGAGCGGCAGATTATTTTGAGGCTGGCATTTTCCACGTCGGTAATAACCCAGGAATTTCCATTAATATTTAGTAAACGTTGTGGGATACCAAAAATTCAAATAAAGAGCTATGCGCCCTAAGAACGGGAGTAGGAAAGAGTAGGAATAATTTCAGAAAATTGGCAAAGTTTCAGTGTTGAAGTTTGACAGCAGACATTATTGTTACAGGAGTAAAGTTTTTATTTAAATATAGCTCTGAGAAATTCAGACTGGCGGCGGTCTAAAATACAGGGAAGTTATTTCCACTAAGCAAAACGGAAATTTACTTGGCATTTCTTTCATATTTGTTCCTTCAGCAAGCAATAATAAAAATTGCTTCCCTCCGGTGCTGATATTTATTATGAAATAGCAGACGTGTGCCTTCTGAAGAAGCTAACCAAGAAAAGTAATATTTTTTTACTGTAAGCAAACTCATATGGAGGACAGCCTCAATAACGTGGGCAAGCACAGTAACAGCAATATTACATCGACATGATATTGCTAATTGATTTTTCAGATGGGCTGAATGTAATTCAACTTCATCCCGCTCAGTGTTTGAACTTTCATATCCGTGGAACACTTGTGACATTCATCAAGAAAACGACGTTATAATATTCCATGTACCGTGAATTCTAGTGCTAAAATGATATACTAGAATCAATTTCACAGAAACTGAATGCTTAACTTACAGAAGCCGGTTATTGCACAGTACCGATTCTTATAAGAACTGTAATTTTATTGCTAATATACAGGGTCCGGCAATTGGTATCACCTATTTTTAGTAGGCTGTTACGGAAACAATATTTTGTTATTGATAATTCTGTTGTCAGCTTTGTGTGAGTTAATTGATGCAGTTTAATAGATCATGGATAAGTTTCCAATTAATCAAAGCTTAGACGTGGTTAAAAGCTTTATACGAAGTCAAACAGTTGTGAACATAGTTGAGGTTTGATGACATAACATGGCCGTCCAATTCCACGATTGGACGGCCCCTGATTTCTTTTTGTGGGGATATCTGAAACAAAAAGTCTACGAGAGGCGTCCTCAAACAATGAACGACCTTAAATTGCGTATTTCAGAAGAAATAGAGAGTATTTGACCAGAAATGTTGAAAAGAGTGATGCAAAACTTTAGACAAAGACATGCAGTACTCAGTACTGCATCCACGGTCAGGGAAGCCATTTAAATGAAGTAATTTCTAGGAACTAAAATTGCACATAATGAAGTTGATATTCACCTCAAATTTGTTTCAATCCATTACTTTTTATCCTTAGGGCAGGTCTTGGAGAATAGGTGATACCAGTTGCCGGATACTGTATATCTATTTATTAATATTATGCGTAGATATATAAAGTTTGGGCAGACAATATTATTTAATCATTCTTGGCCTTTTGGTCTTAGAACTTGCTACTAGTAGAATCCCATTTCTGAGGAAAGTAGTCCCAAGACTACATTTGCTGTTAATGGAAGGTTTTATGAATTCAGCGAAATGCCATTCGGATTAATAAACGCTTCAAGAATATTTAATGAATTTATGGTAACATTATGCGGAGCGTTTCTTTAAGTGGACCGTGCGGTTTGTTGAGTTGCATTGTAACATAAAAATATTTTTCTCAAGTTTTTTCCTCAAATGTATGGGTTTTCCATAAACCAGCGGTAAAAGCTTAGGAAAAAAGATTGAGAGTAACTGCAGTTTTAGTGCAACGGTATGGGTTCTAAAGAAGGTGAATATCAACAGCTTTAAAATTAGCTAACGTGATTTTATAGGATAATGCAATAAGCATCAAGCAAACGCCATTTTATAAAATCACGTTAGTTAATTTTCAATGTTTTAATAACGTCCTTCTTTTAACAAGAAGAATGCTGTTTCACTAAAAACGTAGCGGCTATCGAAGCGTTTGCTTAGATTTCTAGCGCTCTTTTACAGAAAAACTACGAATTTGAAACATCTCAGATAATTTTAGGCTTCTTTTTATGCACCCCCAAAAGCCACACAGCAGACTCAAGAAATATCCTGTATAGGAAAATGTTGAGAAATACAGTTCATTACTAGGTAGACGTGCTAATAACGGGTTATAGTAGAATAGTTAAATAAACTCAAATATTTGAAGTTATCAAGTCTTGATGGACTGACTTAAATCAACTTAAGTGTACATCTTTGTTAAAGAAAGCTATGTTTTCAGAAATTGATTCCTGAGGTACACTGACTTTTTTGTAGCCAGGGAAACAAAGATGATTTTTATAGTTAAATCGACTATTAGATCATTGTTTATAAAGAGTACATATATGCTAATGAATATGGTTTGGCGGTCATCCTTTAACAGGACGAAGCAAAGCAATTCAAATTCAAATTATTACAGCAAGCAAAATACTTATTCCGAATCGCAATATCCTAGTTATGAGATGAAAGGCCTAGTGGATGAAACATCGATACATTCTTTCCAGATTTATTTATTGAAGGTATGTTTTACCATAGCGATGGAGTGCGATTACATTAAGACAACTATAAAAGAGAAAAAAGCATCCCGTAGTGGCTCGATGGCTAGTCAAACTATAAAGCCATGACTTCGAAATGCATCACCGCTTAGCAGAAAGAATGCTCAATTAGAGGAAGTTAGCATCGTAGGCGATCAGATAATGTTGGTCAACGTATTCGAAACGGACTGGCAATGATTAATATAGCTACAAGATGCGGACTTGGCATTTTTTGACGTCCCTCAACTACTTACCACCGACAAAGAGTATAAATAGTAACATGCGATGGGCAGGGCCAACTCATATAAGATGACATGTGATCAAGGGAAACTAGAAAAGACGCTAAAATGTCTTCAATAATACTTTTGATTATCCATAATGATGCAAATGGTTCATAATTGCATCGTCTCTTGAATGGGATGTATATAGACCACAAACTGCCTGCAAGTGACGTGAGAGAATTGAACAACATCGAATGAATCCAAATGTACACCAGGATATATATTGTCATTTTTACAAAATACGTAGTGAGATAACATACATATCCAGATCTTTTCCATAAATAAAATCCGCTTTCATATCGGACAAATTTGGGAAAGATATCGAAGAATACGTTTAATGTTTAAGTCGGAAAATAAAACCCTTAGAGTGCTTAAACCCTTGGGGTTTTCTATATCGTTAATTGAGTTACTGCCGGACTCTGAAGACCGATTTTTATCGAATCAGAATTGCACATAATCGCCCGAATTTTTCCGTTTGCTTGGTTTCTTTTCAACGCTGGTTATTTTACTTCTACTTCTGTGTGTTCAATATAACGTATGAATTTTCATCGTGCATATATTTCTTTTCAAAGCAAATAATTAGGTGCGTTTAAGGTCAAGTGGGTTCATACAGCAAATAGAATTCCAAGAACTCTCACAAAGCCTGGGACGCCTCCTTCTGAGTTGGGAAAGCCGTAAACGCCTTTAAGCTAGAGCAAACAACTCAATGGCGCCTACCAAACAACTATAATCACTTTCTCCGTTTCTACCGTACTCTCTTTTTGCTTTAACATAAAGATGAACTATCAGGAATAATAGGTTTGTAAATATTCGCATTTATTAAAATGTGGTTTATATTAATTGATGAAGCGTATGTGTAGTGCCGATTATTGAATTATGTATATATGTCGTAGACATAAAGCAAACTTTGGCATTGATCTTTTGCTTAGGCATACGCTAAGTGCCTAGTGCATAGGACACAACGCTGACCGTTGTTGCTGTGAAAATAGAAATCAAATACTGGAGCTAATCTAGAACGATGCAGATCATCTTTGCCGAATTTCGCTATATGACTGACGTTTAGACAAATGATAACTCCCTAAATTAGATTCATGTCCACGGCATGTAGATATGTAGTATGTACATAGTTGAATAAATTATAAATTAGCGTAGCATGTGTTGTCAAATAAATTCAAACCGTGTCATTGTCAATACCGCAGAATGGAACAACTGGAGAATAACTGCAGCATAACGACTAAATATGCTGCGAGTATACATTTCTGTTGTAAACATTAAAATAAAACGTCCAGTTTGTCAAACTCCAATCATTCTCATAAATTCGAGGATCGAATAAAGTGGCGCCATATGAACTTCAAATTATCCCTTTTCCTTAACCGATTCTCATGCAGCTGGTGTTTTAACATGATGAATTTTTGTTTTTGTGGACAGCGTCATGAAATTGATATTTTTATGAAGCAGCATCATGCCTGCCTGTTTAACTAATTAAGATTAAACAAACATGATTAGCTTCTATCAATACATGAACGCCATCCCTTATTTTGCTTTCTGAATGTTGCTGCTGAACATAAAAGGGAGAATATTGCAGCGAAGCCAACTCTTCGCGATACCCGCAGCCTTTGTAAACAACAAACAATATCAGATATCATGAATCCGCTCGTATCTGTTCTATCAGAAATGTTTTTCGCCGGTGCCTTTCAATCGTTATTCGTGCAGACGGCTGCATCAAAAATGCCAATTAAAGAGAACTCTAAGCGCAACCTGAGTTTTTCTTTGGATTTCATTAGAGCGACAAACTCCCCTTTCGTGTATAGGGAGTCGAGACTATAGATTATAAGCAAAGATTAAAGAAAATTGATGAAATGTCAGAAGTCAGCCTCGCAGTTCGGCTGAGGCAGAATTGCTTATGCCGCCGAAATTCGCTCATTCGATTAAAGGCTTTTTGAAGGTATTGATTTTTCGATACGCGACATCAAAAGAAGCACAAATAGAAAGGGTGAATGGCAACTTTCCAAGTGCTGGGCCTTGAGGTCGACCCTTGCCTAGAATTTGGATTCATCGCTGCGACTTACCGTTATCATGGCATTAAACCTTGCAATAGTAGGACGTTTAAGTCGAATTACAACGATAATACCCATATCGTAGCGAAATCATAACGGTTTAGTATTTATCGCCATTGGTAGGTACATCGTTTTTAAAGAACGTGGAAGACAGAAAGGGAATCAATAATACATAACAAAACTTATTTCGTGCATTCAGGTGTTCAGTGCAAACACCAATCTCAAACTGTTAAAAAGGGGGGTTTTAGAGAAAGATATATCATATTCTAAAAAAAACAAGGTTCAAGAAAGACGCAGTTGTGTATATTTAGAAACACCAACCCTGACGCAAGTCTAGGTCTGCAACCATATGCTAATCATTGCATTAACTTATGCTGATATTTTAAAAATAATATAGAAATTCCAAAAATTACTGTTTAAACGCTTTAGAAAAGTATTATTAGGTAGCTGAGAGGTAGTGTGTGAGAAATGTGTACAAAGAATACAAAAGGTTTATTCTACGAGAGTAGTAGGTCAGAACTTATATAAGTGGGACGTAACAAACCGACATTCGCACATGAAATTTGAACGTGAAAGTTAGTGCAAAGTGTTGATAAGTACTTCTACGTTGTTCAAATTTAGGGGTGAATAACAGAAGTCTCACCTATGAAAGATTAATATAACGTAAACAAAAGTCAAAACATGCAGTAATAGACAAATGTCGGTAGAGTATCACGGTGCTAGGGGTAAATCCTAACACAAAAATGTTCTGCTACCTTGCAAACTCCAAAAATTTATAATAATAATAATAATAATTCATTTATTTCCACACGTAGCAACAGTACAGAAAACCAAATTAAAGAAACAAGTTAATTGGGGAAACCATTGGGTTTCAGCAGCAGTGAACACTGCGTTTGGTCTTCCACTGTACCCAGCAAATACAAATGAGGTTTACTAAATATAGAATAAATGCCTAATAACTAATAATATTAATACATTACAAAATAACTAACACCAATAATTCTGTGACAAATCAACACATAAAATCGATACACAAGTGATACCTAACTATTCTGACGGTTCAGCAAGTGAAGACGCAATTTGGCCTTGAATAAAACCAATGGATAATTTTTAATATTTTGGAGTATGCTAATGGATACATCCAAGTATGGACCTGCACCTATTTGCTCGTTTTGGATTTAAATAAAAATCACGAAGTAACTCAACAACTAAATTAACTAACTAAACAACCTTGTGGCGGTTTCTCTCAACAATCATAATTATAATGCAAAAATGACTTCCGCAGCATATTTAAAACAAGAATAACGTTGGCGGTTAGAAAATAACC
Source organism: Agriotes lineatus (assembly GCA_940337035.1). NCBI lineage: Eukaryota > Metazoa > Arthropoda > Insecta > Coleoptera > Elateridae > Agriotes > Agriotes lineatus. The sequence continues at coordinate 14,459,776 of OW679194.1, read as the reverse complement.
CAGACAGTGGACAGTTTATTCAGAGAGAACCATTGGATTAAAATTTAAATATCTAGAGAACACATTTCCTCATCTTGAAAGCTGCAATTTCATAATGATGCAAGCTCGAACATACGTCTACAGGAACTTCTTTTCTTATTTTGGGCCTCAGAATCTGCTCTTAATTTTGACACAGCTTTGCGAATTAGTAGATAAAAATATAAATGCTTTAGTTAGTTATAACAAAGTCTATCCGGCGAGATTTTGGCCTTGAAAGGAATCAACGTAACTTGATCTACAAGGACACAAAAGTGCCGAAATAAATAATCTCTTGATAATGAGAAAAAAATTAGAAAAGCATGGAAGAACTAAGAAACCATATGCAGTAAGCAACAAGCATGTGAAGCAAGACCACTTCAACTGCGAAATAAAGAGGATACCTACATGTGAAATTGTTGCATCTTGACCACATTATTTTTTAGTTGAATTTACTTTTGTCCGCTCTGTTTATTGCTTATAGTCCAGAGAAATTAGACAAAATAAAAGCAAAACTTCGGAAAAATTCCCGGAAAGCTGGATTTTGGTATGAACCTTGATATTGTGGTTCTAAACAAAATGTCAAAAGTCCTCATCGATCCGAGTGCCGCTAAAAATTTTAAGGGGGGGACAAAGGTCACCAAAAACGGTATTTCGTGAATATCTCGTTAGCGGTCACTTTTACAGAAAAAATATTGATTATAAAATTTGTAGCTTATGAAATTTCTAACAATAAAGATATTATGACTTTTATTCGCAAAGTAACCGTTTTGGAGATAATTCGATTTACAGAGTTGAAACGTGCACTCTTTTCCACACCACCTTCGAGGTAGAGTACAAGGTGTTTTTTTTATGTGGTGTCCCCAGTAGGTATATTCCACGTTTAGTTGTTTGAAAAATGTTTATTTAAAAAAAATTATAGTGAACTTGTTCATAAATCAATTTTGGATTCAAAACCGGAGTTATTAATATTCATCTTCAGACTCTATTTCAATCGGAATGCTTTCCTCTTCATCATCTTTTTCTTCTTCTTCTTGTTCTTCTGCTGTCTTCTCTATTTCCATAGATTCACTCAGGAAACGTGATGGATCTACATCTTCAGTGGAGTCGCAAGTATCGACGTCATTTATATCGGGTATTACATTTAAGCAAGACTGACGAGATAAAGTATTTTTTTTCGGATTTTGTTCACAACGTTGTTTATAGTGTAGTCATAGTGACGCTCTCCAAAGCACCCTACATTTATCAGTCTACCCAATCCTCTACCTTAAAATAATTCCAGGTTTCTTAAAATTTCTTAAATAATTTGTTATAAACGTTTGAAGAAAAAATACCATATGTTATTCGGAACAAAAGTATCTTTATATGGCTCGGCGGTAATTATCTGCCTCGCAAGCTCGGCAGATAAACAGTCCAGCCACGCCAAATAAAGTATAATTTTTGCCCCTAATAACATAATATACTATTATGCTCCTACACGAATAGCAAGCTGATGTCCCTTGAGGTTTTATGACAACGGAGGGGAACTTTTCGGAGCACATTCCTTCTCTATCTAGACTACAGTGTACTATATATGTGTTTCTTTCTATTTTTATGGGCTCTGAAAGAAGGAAATTCTGGAATATTTCAAGTCGCAACTTCAATGAGATATACATGTCATTGAGGAGTGCATCTATTCGTTACCACTCTGTAAATCGAATTATCTCCAAAACGGTTACTTTTACAAATAAAAGTCATTATATCTTTATTGTTATAAATTTCATAAGCTACAAATTTGATAATTAGTATTTTTTCTGTAAAAGTGACCGTTAACGAGATATTCACGAAATACCGTTTTTGGTGACTTTTGCCCCCCCTTAAAATTTTTAGCGGCACTCGGATCGATGAGGACTTTTGACATTTTGTTTAGAACCACAATATCAAGGCTCATACCAAAATCCAGCTTTCCGGGAATTTTTCCGAAGAGCAATGTCTAATTTCTCTGGACTATTAGTGAGGGTTGAAGCCGGCAGGCTTGCAGATTTCGTCTTGTATCTTTAGTCGGTGGCAGTGGCGTAATTTCAGATTCCGGGCCCCTCCGCGAAAACTTGTTGCGGGCCCCTTATAGGTCCTTAATAAAATAAAGTTGCGAAAACATCAATAATAATAATACATATAATAAATAATAATAATAATAAGATTAGGCACTACAAAACAATGTTTTAACTAAGATGGTTAAAAAAATTAAAACGAGATTTTGAAGTTACATTACACAGGGTCAAAAACAAATAAACTTTGCATCACATGTGACCAAATTTTAATAGCCCTATTTTGATTTTGTAGAAAAACGCACATTTAATATGGCGCAACTTTAAAGAAAATGTGTGTGGAATAAAGCATTGTCAAAACTAAGAAGTTTTATGTAGGTTGCGTTGAGTCTTACGTGGTGCAATTTAAAAAAATAGGCAAAACATCTAAATTATCTTATACAACTGAAATTTTGCATATGGTCTAAAAGTTGCATTTAGAAAAACTTTTTCTAATAAATTTTTTCGATATTTTGCTAAATAACCCCACTTTTGAATGTTTTTTGGAAAGAAATTAAAATTTGACAGATAATGCGAATGACGTGACTATAATTTTTTTAGTTAATTTTCATCTCGATCGAAGCAGCAATTGATGCCAAAGCCAAATTTCGAAAAAAGCTATTAATAAAAAAAATCCCATATGATGCAGACTTTACTGGTCACACTGTATACCTTGCAAAAACTTTCGATTTTCTCCTAATGAAATAGAAATTAGAAAGCATTTTGGAAAACTTTGGTGTAATACACGCACACAATTTCCATTTACAGTAATTTTATAATTAGCCAAAAATCTTATTTTTAATTTTTAAGCATTTGTCAAAAATTTTAAAAAATTAGAAATTTTACAAAACCGTACAAAATAGAGCGTTAGCTGAAGAGACAAATTTTCTCTAAAATGTTAAGTTGAATTAAAAAATGTCAACATACCGAGTGTTCTATTTAAAATACTAGTTAATAAAAAACAGAAAAAACAAAAGAAACCCATATTAGGCAGGGTACTGCCAATTACCATTGTCCATTTCGGAAATATGATTCTATTATTAATATTGTGCCGGTCCGAATATATTTTAATTCAATTTTTCCAATTTGTTCACTAAACGCCCGGCAACTCTTTTCTCGCCGCGGTGCGTACTAGATTACCTAGGAAGTAATTCGACATGGAGGAGCTGATAGCACTTTCTATCGTTCCTTCCGCACTTACAAATTATTTTGTAAATTCCATATCTTTCATTTCAAAGTAACCTTCAGTTGTTTTCTTGTGTTAATTGCCTTTTGCATTGCTGCTGTTAAGTAATTGTGAAAATAGCCAAATGGGACTCATTTCATAGCAACTTTCAGTTGCTTACTTGCACTAATTGCCTTTTGCATAGCCGCCTTGTAAACTAATTGTAAAATTAGCAAATGGGACTTATTTGTATAACTCAACTTAAGAGCGCGCTGTTAGCGAAGAACTTGCTTTTGTTTTCATCCAATTCATACGACAGCTGCATTTAAGCGCCAATTGGAGGATCACATCTGTTGAGGCCTCCGCGATCGGGTATGTCGCGATAACATATAGAAGATTTTTCTTGTGCGCTTTATATAACGCACTCATTTTAGTGTCCCTTTCGCTGCCGGGTGTTTGCGCCTAATATTCTAGTCTCGCCTGTTAGTTGGCACGAAATCCGTGTGCTGTTTAATTATCGGGAAAATCAAGTATAATAGATCAAATGTAAATTTTCACTCCTAAACTCATCTTGAGTTTAATGAGCCCAGTTTAATGATGAATTGTGGAGACACTTTGGCGCTGATGAAGTATATGGTTAATTTTTTCACTTTCACCATATTACAAGATATTGCGATACCTTTCATTTGAGTTGTTGTATGTTCAGAGGAAGTTTTGAATGTTCTCAGGAATTTATATGCTTTTCTTAATGTATCGAACTTTTTGTCCGCCAAAACGTATTGGGAATATTAAAGCTTCGGTACTCGGTTATATTTCGTCAGTTTTTGTGGTTTACTACTTTATATATTACATATTACCGAACACTGGAGTAAGATCGACATGGTAAGTGGAACTATTTTATGGTTTGTTTTGAGTTGCTGGTGAGGTTGTGTCTGCTATTTAGGACCGATAGCGTTTGCTTCTCATCGTGCTTTGGGCATTTTTAAGTTCATGGCGCCCTGGTCTATGTTTGTTTTAATGTTTTTCTCCACTGCGACTACGCTGAAGCTGGATCGAGATCCACACCCCTCTTCGAGCCAGCCGAACCACTTATTTTTTACGTCCTCCTCACAAACTAGAATTTCTCCTTTCCGGATAAGGTTTAGCCTCAAGCATGTTATCATATTTTATGTTCTGGTAAAAAAAAATTAAAATAAATTATTCAGAAATTATTGACAAAAAATTGTTACATATAATAAAAAATTTCAAATGCAGCTTCTAATTTCCTGGTGTTATAATACACATGACTTCAAATTTCTAAAGGTATCTTTGATGGAGTTACTTTTTGCTCATACTATATATAGTACACGAAACTTATACGAGCCCAGTTATATATGAATTGGACCAAAGAAATATGTAGAACAATTGTATTTTTCTGAATTAAAATGTATTAATTAGACTTTAAGAAATGCCACTAAGTATATTTGTTAATACTCTGTAGCGTGAACTTAATAGTTTGTTTTAAAGTTGTATAAATTTAATATATTTGAAATCATAAGCATTTATGATTTCATTGCATATTTCTTTGGTCCAATGCATATGTGACTGGGCCTGTATATGAAGTTTCAACGCAATACCTCTTTTCGTTTTCGAAATATTGTGTTCACACGCAGCCACACAGACAGACAGACCAAGGACAAAAACATATTTTTGGGTTGAGGGTACTGTAAAACGTGAACATCTGTTGAAAACCCATTTTAAAATTTTTGGGGCTAATCTAATACTACCTTTATTGTAAAAGGAAGTAAAAAAGAGTGAATAACATCTATTAATGACGACAAAGAGTTCCTATCAGAATACCGGTAATGTAATATAAGAAAAATGTGAGATAGGCAGACTTTTCAAGCAGACTATTGTTAATAACGCTGACGAATAAAATATAATATGCAGCCACCTGATGAGACAATCCCCTGGTAATCAAATTTACATCTAATTTTGGGAAAAATTAAATTATAATCAGTCAGTGAAACATTTATTTCAAATTACTCGCTTAAGTAAATTGCATTATTACATTAACGTTCCGGATCCCTAAGCAATTAATTCCAAGTACTATTTAAGACGGCAGGTATTACAATAAGGCTCCCAATACTTATATATGGGTATATGTGGATACTATTTGAGTATAGTTCTGTGATATATACGTATTTATGCATTAGTTATTAGTCATTGTACAATTAAACGTTTATTGTTGTTTGTTTAATATCAGTAACCAAAGATAGCTTTATACTACATCTGTTAATGCTCAAATTCTATTACCTGTATACTAGCCCAGACAATGTATACATCCGACCTTGCAAAAGGTCATGGAGTACTATTTTTTTAATGTGATGTTAGAACCCATGCCAATAGTAAGAGACCCAATAATTCCCTCGGAAATAACATAGTCTAAATTTAAAAAAATAAATTTTGTGAAAAATCGATGTAAACAGTTCATATAGTAACTAGTTTTTATTTTTTAAGGATGTAATTACGATAATAGTTAATATATAAGGTAAAAAAAACTAATCTGCTACATTATAATTTTATTTCTTTCGAAGGCCTTAGCTTTGAGAAATCTTCGGTGACTCCCTGAGCAGGTGAAGGGAGCTCTTCAACTCGTTCTGCAATGATAGGGGTGGGGTCGTCTTCGTCGTCATCGGAATCTTCAAGATGAACAAATGGAACGTTCCTGCACATTTTAATCCGGCTTTGCGGCAGCTGCATCCCCTTTTCTGCATTTACAAAATGTCAAGTGCAGTAGATTTTGAGGAGCCGGATCCATGATGGTAGTGACTTGGATGAGCTCCTGATCGTCGATCTTCCATTCCCAATCTGTTCATTGTTTATTAGCCCCCAACTACTTCGCAACTTGGTGGTAAGTTCTATAAGAATGCTGGCTTGCTGCGTCTTCCGTTGAGGGCAAAAGAGCAAGATTAACCTTTGTGTTGCGGTTGCCGACTTTATGAAAAGCTGGTAACGGAGGCTATTCGAAGCGTTCTTTTTTATATTACCCCCGTAAAGATCAACGAAGCATGTATCCACAGCTCCAGGAAAACTGGGAGGCAGGATGCTGGCCAACTTTGTTTTTCCTTGCCAGAAAGGAGAAAGGGTGGTGTCGCACCCGCTGAAGGAATGTCGAAAAAGAACAATCCCTTGCGGGTAGTGTATGGTTCCGTAGGTGTAAGATGAGCTTGAGAAATGGAGACACCCAGCTTTACCTCCGCAACTTTTCTGAAAGTACACGATCGTTGCAGCTGAGCCCAGACCATTGAGGAGAGCCAGGAGGTCCACGTCTTCTCCAATACCGATAACACGGTCAAATATTGCACTTTTGGATAGTGCTGTATCAACGATCCCCTATCAGCGTTTTCTTCGACTACTTTCATTGCAACGCCCTGCTGCTCAAATGCCTCGCGAAGCAGTGCGATGAGGCGCCTCTTGTTGTTATCATTGGCCAATAGTTTTACTTGAGGTAGTTGGATGATGGTGGACTCCTTAAAAAAGTATATTGCTGCAGTGAGCAGCAGAGCGTCCCAATTTTCAGCACTTTTGGTATTTTTGTTGGCTGCCTCCTCAGAGTAGCCGTCGAAAAGAAGCGCGACATTGTTACCAAAATGGTTTTTACATAGTTGACATAACTTGAAACAATGACGCTTACGAAATTGTTACGGTTCCAGACACCTTTGTGTAAGAAGTATCCACCATTTACTACTATAAATGTATTGGTCTCATTTAGGATGTTGCTGGTGAGTGGAGTGAAAGCAGAGTAGAAGCTGGTCTTGGTTCCTTTCGCATCCACTGTTTATCGATCAATGACATTGGTAATGGTGCTAATTCATACTTGAAGTACTCTTTTAATTCCTCGTCCGATTGCTCTGTTATGCACACCCTCTGGAAAATTGTACGTGGATCGATGTGTACTCCCTTGTTTGGTACTTTGACGGAGCTGTTGATGGATGCCAATGAGAATATTTTGTCCTTACGTTTGAAAGTTACTTTCCCAAATGTGTTACCAACGATTTTCATCACTCCTTCGGTTCCCAGCTGTTGCGCCATGTGGCAACTGATATATTGACCTCCTACAAGTCCACTATTGATGGAAAGTAACTGAAAATGGAGGGTCGAGTATGAACAAGGTTTTCAGTTTTTTCACATCAGCACTGCCTCGAATAATTTTAGAAGGCTTCATATCAACATGCTGTTCACCAGTAGAACAAGAGATGTTACAGAAACGTTCCACTTCCTCGCATATGTTCAGCATGTACACATTCCTACGGTCCACCGTGCCAGCACGCTGTTGGAGATTCCACGCCCGAGAGTTAATACGCAGCAGCTTTTCATCGACCTCATCAAGCTCTGCTCAATTGTCAAGTATGACCATATAATTGATGTTTGCTGTGCTCAAAACTGTTTACATCGGTTTTTCCCAAAATCTATTTTTTCTAAATTTTGGTTTTATGCCACTTTCGAGTGAACTATTGAGCCTACGCTCAAATTAAAGCTAAATAAATTTTCTACAAATTTATTACATATTACTTTCCTCGTCGGATGAGTACTTTCCTCGATATTTGGCAAGATACATGACCAAAACGAATTTTTTTTCCAATCTTCGAAGAACTGTATCTTGTAAATTTCGAAACGTACAGAGCTTGGTTTAAACTTAAATTATTGAGGATTTAATCTACTAAAAAAAAAGAAAAGAACACCTTTTTTTGTAGGACGCTTACTTTAGGTGAGATTGAGCAAAAACCAAAACAAGTGCAAAAAATTGACTATTTTTGGACATTGCGCAGCTCGCACAGGTCTTTAGAAGTTGCAAACTTGGTCTTTTACTATTGGCATAGGTCCTAACCTTAGCGATTTGTTGTTTCAAGAATCCAGGAGTGAATGTGCCAAATGAAACCACTTGGCACCCTTTTACTTTATTTCGTCACATTTTAAGGTACACATTGGGCCCGATCAATTCTCCCGAGCCAGTTGGTGGCATGTTTACAGTTTGCGATCGGTCAAACATGTAATAATTTATAAACAGCTGCTTACGTAGAATAGCAAAAGTTCAACCGAACTTCTAGAACAGCAAAAGGAGAAGAAGACCGAAAACAACTTGGAGGACATTCCAAAATGAAATAAAATAAGGGAAATATGACCCGAATCCGTAATGGTTTAAATCGCAGCAAGAAGCAGACATATCTGTGTAAGGGCTCTATGCTCCAACATGGGAATTTGAGGGCATTAGATAGATCCTTAGATTCTTACATTGGGGTATCACGGACAGAAAAGGGAGAGAAAATTGTATGAAAACGAAAAATGAGAACTTCGCCATCTGTGAGTTCGTGCTCCAGAGAAATTAATACGTAATAAGATTTTCAAGTCCAACTAACCAGTACGATATTTTTTTAGTATCACACTCGAACGTTAAAGTCATTACGTTTTACTAAAGCAGGTTTCAAGGACTAATTTGGTTAAATGGTATAGACTTACACCATTTTTTAACACTGAAATATGACAATATAATTAAGGTTTTGAAGTGAATTGCTTCGAAGGGTCACAAATAATATCAAATGATAAATAATTTAAATTTCATTTAGCTGCCTTTGCCGTAATATGCAATTTTCTGCGCCAGCATTTTTAAACATTGCTGTATTACTAGCTTTATTATAGGAAATGAATCAATCATGATTATATTCAGCACTACACTGATGTACCTACATTTTCCAAGTGATTTAGTAAAATATCGAATATGCACTGAGCTCGGAAATATCTACGTAGGTAGTCGCTATACATAGCTTGAGCTTTATGCAATATTAGCGGCAAGACTCGCTCGTACTTTGAATGAATTGCGCCGATGAATTTCAAAGCAGCAATCTATGCGAACTCTCTTTATCTTCGTGCATGTTAGAGCAAATTGGTAACGTGCAGGCGTGTGTTCCAGAACATCGACGCTTTTATTTTACACCGGGGGAATCCAGAAGCTGTAACGCATGCTGTTCTACTTATGCTTCGATTTATTTGCTTTGTTTGCCTAATGCGGAAATGGACCGGCATTCCGGATTCAGTCCGCGTGTGAAAATACAATGCCCGTAAAAATTATGTTAATGGAATGTCTCCCTGCTGGCAGCGTATCTATCCTGTAACTTCAAGAAATGAGCGCGTGTTTGGGAACTGGAATATATGTGAAATTATAGTAAATCATATCATCATATCATCTTCAACTCTCAGTGTTCCATACGAAAAATCATAAACGCTATAAGAAGAGAATGCGAAAAATGTCTCAAAGATAATGTTAATTGATAATAAATCGATGAAAACGATTCAATGTATAAAAGTGGAAAGACTGTCTAAATACATATCAACCCAGAATCGGTTTTCGAGAAAAAGACATTACCGAAGTTGCCAGAATAAGGAAAACGTAGAAAGAGCATCGGAAGAAAATGTGTGCAACCCTAGAGAACAGTGTACATTGAGTATCGGTATACCTTGTAAAACGTTACGTATACATAGTGGACCATGAAATATGAAGCGCTTTTTTTCTGCAAGTTTCAGTAAAAACTGATTAACATTTCTTCAAATAAAATAATTAATATTAGTCTTGCTCTGATATGTGTACTACATTGGGCCTGAAGAAGAAAACGGCTCTAAGTTTTGTGGCCCTACCGAAGCTTGAATGAAGGTGAGCACATTAATGGATCACAAAATATTTAACAAACATTCAACTGAACTAAGTATTTTATTTCTATGATACGATTCATTTATCCACCCGCTTTCCGCGCAATGGTCCGCCGTGAACAGTTAATGCAGGCTCCGCCTTGTTTAAATTTAGATTATAACAAAAATTTAGCCAACCTCATCTAGAGGATGTACAGTTGCGGAAACATAAACCGGGACAAGTTCTGTAGGGTCATTTTTTACTAATTGAATGTTGTAATGTTGCCTTCCTGATTTTTTATGAAATGCTTTCTATTATGTGTCAATGAACAAAGACGAACAGGTTAATGCAGTACAAGAAGCTTGGGATAGCATGGAAAATGAATTTATTCAGACAATTTAACTTCGGCAAAAATTTTGTGTCCCGCTTTTTATTTCCGCAGCTGTACATGCGGGAGACGGAAACAAGCCGTTAAACCGCCTGCTTCTCGAAGCAAAAAGCCGTCCAATGACAGAAGGCTGTCTATAAGTGACAAACGGTTAAATTCGATAGTAACTCAAAATTATAAACTATACCTGGTACACCAACGGGGTCGTGATTGGTGCTAAAATGCACAGATGCAAGTCAGCTACAACGTGATACATATCAAACAATTCTGGATGACCCTTGGAAAAGCTTATGGCTATGGTTTATTAAAACATAGCAACTTAGCCTACATTGCGATGCCAACCGTTGAAAATAACGGGCTCAAAGTGTTTACATATTCTAAATTTCAGCAGTAGCAAAATTCAGACAAGCTCTTCGGCCAAACCCACCCTCTCCGTCAGAGCTTGGGGGTCAATATCAATGGTCGAACTGTTTTTGGTGGCTGAAGAGATTTAGCAGTCCAGCCTAAAGTTTCGGCGTTCAGACACTTCAAAATGTCGCACAGAATACAATAGCATCTTCCACAGGCAAGCTCCTCTGGCCACCTCGAAGATACTTTTTCGCCACAGGCCAAGCCAAGGTTTTCCTCGACAACAGATTTATCAGATCAAACCCCTCGTTTTCCGGGCACTACGCACCTGCAGCACCCTCAAAGGTCAAACCGCCCCCCGCCCGACATTACGCACCCACCAAGCAGTCAAACCGTTGTTCATTCCTGCTAACGCCACGTCCAGATCGTGACTCTCTTTATAGGGGAGGTTAGTCGTATTTTGCTAGATCTCCAATAAAATAAGCCAAGTTCTCCTTGTTGATTTTTAATTTAATTACTTAATGTTGATAACGGAAGTAAATTTGTCTTCCGAAATGTTCATGTTTTAATATTTTTCATTTTGTAATGTGGCGAAATGCCCACAAAAATTGCATGATTATCAAAGCGCCAGAAAAAAGATTCAGAGATTATCTTTAATTCTCATGTGTCCATATCGCAGTTGACGTGTGATGTGTCGGAAATTTGCATAAAATTGCCTAAATCGTTGCATTAAGCATAATATAAATTTGAAGTCTAAAGGTTTCTGCCTGTTAACCATTGAATAAATTTGAAAAGTATAACATGATCTATGTAGTTTGGAACGCACCCAGTTCTTCACAGTTTGCTAGCCCTTAAATGTATTACGGCAAAGGTTACATGTTGAATACTCACATACTCTCAGTCAAGAATTTCCAACTCTTTGATGGTTACTAACGAAAAGAAATCATTTGTATAGTTGAAACGCTTATCTTCTGTTCTGAAGGCACTTCCGATACAGCGTTCTTGGGCGAGAAATCACCAATAAGAATTTTTAGCTTTTATGAAACTTGATGGGGTTGTAAATAGCTTATATCGCCGCGTTATATATTGAGGAAAAACCTTAGAATATGTGGCTGTGGTAGAGGGAATTCGGAAAGTCAGAATAGCACTTTTAATATCAAAAACAACGTGCAGCGTGCTTATTGCAAATTTAATTTTTTATGCTTAGAAGGCGTATTTCCCTGGCAAATATGTCTGTCTTCTTTTAAAGTAGTTTCCAAATTAGTATTTTTCGTTAGCCTTTTTTGAGACGGAAGCTTGAGTGGTGCCGAGGTGTTATTAAAGATTGTTGTGGAAGTAACAGCCCCGCGTCCAGAAACTGTATTAAAGAGATGTTGGCCCTGAAATGTTCAATGCAAGGTGTAAGACGAGCCCTGGGCAGATGTTTGTTCCAAGAGATCTTTACAGGTCCTAGTAGCAGTTCGCCAGGTTCACCGTTTGGTGAGACTCGTTAAGCCAACTTGTACCGACGCTTCACCTCGTACGTTGTCAAATTGTATGAATTTATCGAAGCTTCTCCTTTACACGTTGGTAAAGTTAGTGGCAAAAGCGGTGCTGAAAAAAATTTGAGTATTAAATTTGAACAACCCTTATATTAGCGCGTTTTCTGACTGATTAACGTTGCACACGTTGCATAGTTTAGTGAGCTTTAAACGTTTCAGTAGAGTTGCTTGCTGGATTATTATTCCAGAAAAATACGTAATACCGTTTTACGGAGAACATGCAGGTACCTGATACCTGAATAATTACCTTCGGTTACACTAGATGGATAGTATTTTGACAGTGTGTAGTTAGTTTTTCACTCAACGAGCCGAAGGTACTATTCAAAAAGTAATGGAAATTAATTACTTGCATTCGGATATTAAATTATTTAACCATTAATGAGACCTTTACTCGGCAGCCATAATTGAATTGCTCTCCTGCATTTGTGAGTAGAACTCGTCCTAGAAGTTAGGATTCCCGCTGCCCCCCCCCCCCCCTAATTATATATATATATAGTGTTATCAAGAAGTTGTTAATGCTAGTAATTAGTTACATTTATATTCTATTATTTATAATTATACGAACTCTGTTAATATTTGGGTTTCGCTCGTGTTGCCTTTTCTTTTTACCACGCTTGAGTCCTTTAGTGGTTTGTTATCTCAAGAAATCATCAGCAGTGACGTGCCAATTGGAACCACTTGGTACCCTTTAATTTAAATTTTCGAAAGTAAGTGGACTCCGGTCATTCTACCTAGCTAATCGGCGGCATGCTTCCGTTCATGATCCGTAAACTTTAATTTTAAAAATTGCTGAAGTTTTAAAGGTACAGTTTTGTAATAGCAGCTAATAGCTGGAAAAATAATAATATTCAATGCTTATTATCATATGTAACAAATAAATCGTTTTATCCATTTAAAAAGTGCAGTTCCTGAAGCACTGATGCTGGCAGGTATACCACTTCGACCTAAATTGTTATATATTGCTAGTTCAAGTTTATTTATAGCACATACCCTTACGTTGTTGCTATTGCTTACTAAAATTTTCATAAGGACTATACGTGCACTGCTCATGTGTTTGGGTCCCACACGCTGAGTTCTTAAGGAAGAATTTGCCAAAATAAATTTAAAAGACAACAAATTAACTGTATTTTTACATGTAAACTCTTGTTGTGAACCAGAGGGTTAAATTAGTCTCAGCATCTATTTTTAAGAAATTTACTGAAGATTGAAATATGGAATCATCTACAATAATCAACTGCAACGTTTGTATATCATGCTTGGCTTTGCTGGTAGTAATTTAAATTTGATTTAATAGATTGTTCTAAGAAATCGGTTAACTAGTCTGATTTGGTAAAAGAAGCGAGTCTAATGCACGTTATATTGTGATCGTGTTATTTCGAAACTGCCTTGCCAGATGCCAAGGATAGCTGTTGTGAACTGTTAACACACAACCGCAGGATCGTAAAAAACGACGCGAGCGTAAGAAAACTGTGTGAATTAACTGTGGACTCTTTTCCTTCTTGTTTTTGTATTTATATATATTTATTTATATAGCTCTACATAACAGCACATATATATCAGTAATTATTATTTCCAAACGTTTTAAGAAGAAAATCCTGCAGTGTACATAAGCCAGTGTTCTGTATGTTTTAAATCCCAACTACCGACGCTATTTCCACGAAATCTAACCATCTCGTGACGGAAGCCAATTCCCTTTTAGTATCACCTGTTTCTTCCAAGAACGTGTGTTTTCAGTTCCCCCGAATTGTGTTGAAGGTGGGACATGTTACGGACTGGGCCCAACAGATTTGTCTAGGCGGGAACAAGTGGAACAAGTTAAAGTTAGAAACCGTTTACAGGACCGGAGGGCTTTATTTATCAAGGAAACAACAGCAGCAGAAGCTAACTATAAGTTAGTTGTGAAGGGGACAAGTCCTCGAGATAAGCACCTAATTTGCTGAAAAGATGGTTCACTTCAAGGCTACTTCTGTGGAGTTTTCCGCTATTTCTCTGGAGCTACGTCCAGTTTATTTTTCTCTGGAGTTGCAACTGTTTGCAATGCACAAATGCTGTACTTTTTTACAGACTCAACATAACTTCACCACCGACTGAAAACAAAATATATAGAACTTTGTTGCAAGTGCATGATATGCCACATTTTGCGTTTATTGAGTCTGACTGGAATATTTGAAGGTATTTTACTGGAAGGTAGTGTGCTATAAAAGGATTTGGCTTAAGAAGTGGCAAGTCAAAGCAAACCCTAAAGTTTATTCGATTAGAACACATTTATTTAACATAATGGATATTGATCAATATGGAAGTTTATTGCATTTTAGAATAGACACGTTGTTTAATATCTACAAATACTAAATATTTCCAGTTGACACCTGCCATTATTCAAAATTAATGCATTTTTTTCATTTCAGAGTGTTCCTAACAGTTTTAAATTATATCTTCTATTTAAGGAGACATTTGCTAAAAATGTATTTTACTTTTCAAATATGTCTATGTACAGCAATTTTAACAAATTAGTTTAAAAGAAAAACAGAAAATGTAATTTAATTTATATTCAAACAACTAGCTCAAAATGAATGCCGAACAGATGCGCTAAGTATCAAGAAGTAGATAATTAAATCACCAATTAGTGTGAGCGATAACTAAAGCTGATAATTGTATGCACTCAAATGTACGAAAATATGCGCATATATATGCATACATTTTGTTGACTATATGCACCCAAAGTTACAATATCTGCACATAGTATGCTCTTCATTTTTTGAAAATAAGTAGAAGTGTTCTAAATAATATAACCATTTTAATTATTTTTTTTTAATATATTTATTTCTCTAATTTTATATTCAAATACGTCATTCATTTTAACCTTGACTATATAAACATGGACTGACCAACGCCAACTTCACGTTGTAAGCCAACATAAAAATGAGATTACCCCTAACCCCGCCAGATACTCGAAGTTCGACTCTTGAAATGAATTCTGTGTTGGCTGATTCCTTATACATTGCTTCTAGGGAAAAAGTGGGGGTTGCTGGCAGCCCATTTTTATATAGTCAAAGATTTCAACAGGGACTTTCCCTTTTCTCTGCCTATTTTGATACGTGCGTCGCACACTGCACTCCAGCGGCAGAACGTGAAAGTAGGATATACCTCAGTCGGACACAAAAATTTTATTAATATATTTAATAAAATAGTGAATCTTACAAAAAAATCTCAAAAAGTTTATACATTACAAATTATTGCTAAATATAACCAAATATGCAAAATCCAGAAAGTATGCTCAAAAACGTATAAATATGCAAAATGAAACTTGGCTTAAACGATTTGTTTTCACATAATTTGTATACATATGCAAAAAGTTTCGCCGGCATATCAATTATAGAAAATATGCATTTGCCATATAATATCAGCTTTAGCGATAACAAGGGCGCCAGGGCCAGGTCAGTAACTTATTACGTCATGCGCTGTTGAAATACTCGGAGCTGGTAAACTACGACTAAAACGGACCAAAATAAATAAACAATGCCCACTGAAGAAGACAACTGTGGTGACTACTGAACTCAATGAATGACGTTCGGAATATACAAACAATCTACCAAGCGGGCCAGTGAAAACTAATTCTACAAGTACCCAAATTAATTTGTTATGCTAGTACAATTGTAGATAATGCCTTTTCAAACGCTATAGTTTTACAAATCTACATGGTAAACAAAAGAGGAATGACAAAAACTAACGATCGAATTCAGTTTACACTAATTCACCGTTTGGAGCCCGCATCAAATTAGTTTTTCCAGCGGGCGCCATTTTGCAAACCCATAAATTTCCCTTGAAAGAGTGAAGAACAGCAAAGGAGTAGCTGGATGTCGGCGAACATCAAACAAAATGCGTAGACAAACCAAGATACAGGGAATAAAGCTGGAAAATAAATTTAATCAGACATTACCTTGTTGCGAACAAATCATGAATGTGTTCTACTTCGAATTTTGAGTGGCTAGTAGTTTTTTGCCAAAAAAGCTGTGACAATCCAAAAACAGGACCAAAACTGCTCCATTAACGACGATTTAGTCGTTAGGATTTCGCACGTGGCGTGACACTCAAATAAATCCCATGCACACGTCGTCTAATTTCAAAAATCAAAGAAAAGGAATTTGACAGCCCGAACAACCCACTTACCAATCACGTGATTCGCCCCATATACTTCAAGGTAGATGGTATAGAGTTTACTTGCAGTTAAGTTGCTTAATTATGGACGTTATGTTTTGTTAACTGTTATATTTTGGTATTGATTTATTTATTTAAGGATAGGACACCTATTCAATTATTCCCACTATAATAACCACGACACATATGTAAAATATCCTACGAACGAAAGAGTGACTAACATAAATGATATTGATTTTTTCATGCTAACTAAAATTCCTTGCTCCCATCACTACAATTATTACTGATGTATTACGAGAGAGTTGTCTACATGGCAACTGAAGGTGGTTAGTCTAATATTGCCAGCATAATATCAAGCCATCTGCCTCTCCGTCTTCTGCCATGTGGTTTTCTTTGAACAGTAGTTTTCTCCTGATTGTCAGTTCTAGTAATATGGCCCAAGAATTGATATACCTTAGTGTTATGTCCTCGTGGTTAAGGCTAATTAAAGATGTTGTAGTGGAAATATGTGTTTATTAAATATATACAACTTAGACAGATGTCATACAAATACAAGTTACTGTTAACAAGAGCACAACTCGAATGCCTTAAAACTAACCCAAAACCCTCGCCCGGGTACCTGCACTTCGCCCCTTAGGATAATCCTCAATTACACACCGTTGCCAAACTTCTGCTACACCACACACCTCCCCTTTAAGTTCGCCTCCAGTTACCGTATCTGAACCTAGCTTATTTAAACTTAAACTAATTTGTGAAACCTACATTTTCATCAAACCGGTCAGGTACCGTTCGTGTCCTTGTGCTTCTTCAAACCTCCTGCACCTTTTCCTCTTTATTTCGCTTACTACTACCTGGCTGGTTATTCACTACAGGACTAACAATAACAAAAGTTTCATTATTTACAATATTTTCGTTGACAGCGACCTCCTGTCCGCTGGTCTCGATGCCGGTTTGAGGTATTACCAAATCGTTTTTAGAATCTGACCTCCCTATTTTTCGGCGCGTAAAGCTAAACTTTTCTTTAGTTTCCGATTGTTGTAAACCAAGATCTTTGTTATTGTCGTACCTAATCATTTGGTTAATGTGCCTCTTCCACATCTGCCCGTTTTCTGTTATTTTGCAGATATACGTTACTTTTGCTAACCGTTTTTGAACTATAGCCGGTGTCCACTGCTTATGGTTTACCGACCGATAATCCCTTACCATAACGCTATATCCCAATTCAAACTCTTCCTTCCTTCTTTTCCCACGGGCGGGAGTTTCGCCACTATACTGTGCGTTTAGTTTTATGCTATCTAACCGAATCCTCAGCTCTCTCCCCTGATATAATTTCGAAGGCGTCTGCTAAGTTGTTGTATGCGGTGTACTTCGATAATTTATTAGGAACCGACAAATCAACGTTTCCGTTTCGACTCCCCATTAATCGAATCAAAGAAAGCTGCTTTTAAGGCGTTCTTAAACGTTTTTACCTCGTTTTCTGCCGCTCCATTCGACGCAGGATAAAACGTAGGAGTGGTCATATGTTTGATACCGTTTTTCTCCAAAAATGATTTAAACTGATTGCTGGTCAACTGAGTTCCATTGTCGGATACCAACAACTCAGGAATTCCCATGCTTGCAAACGTAATTTGCAGTTTGTTTATCGTGTTGGCCGTGTTGGCATTGTTATGCATGTCATGCACTTCTACCCACTTACTAAAGCTATCCAAAATTATTAAGTAAATTTTGCCTTTTAAATCTAAAAAGTCAATATGTACACGTTCTCCTACCCTGGATGAAAGTTGCCACGGGGTTAAAGTGGCGGATCTGACCTTGTTCTTAAACATGGGGCGCAAGATTTCATTATGTTTTCAATATCTTCATCTAATTTGGGCCACCACATGTAAGATCTCGCGACCGATTTCATCCTAACCGTGCCCTGATGACTTACATGAAGCTCTTTTAGTAACTCGATTCTAAGTGCTTTTGGAATGATCACATTAGACAACCTTGAATTTCGCATAATTCAGTTCTCTTATTAAAATACGGTTTTAATTCTAGATCACTCATTTTACTTGGCCATCCCCTATTTACAAAATCTATTACCTTGGCAAATACCGGATCGCGTCTTGATTCAATTTTAATACGTTTACTGTCAATGGGCGTATTTTGAGCTTCAATAAAATTTAAATAGGACAGCTCTTCGTTAGTATCTTGCTCATGCGTGATTTGCAAAGGCAACCTTAAAAAACTATCTGCTACCACGTTTTCAGACCCTTTGATATACTCAATTTTATAATTGAATCCCGACAAGAAAATTGCCCAGCGCTGCAGCCTACTCGCTGCCATTTGCGGAATTCCCTTATTCTCACCGAATATAGCCGGCGAATAAGTGCGCGAAACAAAACCTATAGGTTTTTCCGTCCCGTCTGCAAACTTATGGCATAAAGCTCCCGCAATTCCCGATTCTGATTCATCGCTTGTTAAGATAATCTCTGAAACTTCTTTGTGGCGTGAATTCATAATTCATATTATTATTTGGGTATTTCGCCACTCTGCAAATTAAAAATATTAAATAACGAAAATATTAAGAACGAACGTTTCGAGGGACAATCTGCCCTCGTTATCAACGAATAACAGTTAAAACGAACAAGAACTTAGCTTTTTTCACTGGACGGAAAAATGACCAACCTCCAATGAATTATTGTTTGACAAACAACAAGTTTTTGACCGAAGAAAACACAACCCACGGTTAACGTAGTCACCTCACTTGAATTGTTTCCACTGTATTTTTGTCTTAACTTCACTTTTATTCCTCGTCGCCAGATGTTATGTTCTCGTGGTTAAGGCTAATTAAAGATGTTGTAGTGGAAATATGTGTTTATTAAATATATACAACTTAGACAGATCTCATACAAATACAAGTTACGGTTAACAAGAGCACAACTCGAATGCCTTAAAACTAACCCAAAACTCTCGTCCGGGTACCTGCACTTCGCCCCTTAGGGGCAGTTACACAGCGTTGCCAAACCTCTGCTACACCACATTTAGTGAAAGAGGGTGGTTTTTTTGGCTTTGTTTCCTCAAAAACCGATGCATTTGTTGCATGCGCAGTCCATGGGATACCTAACATTCTACTCCAGCAGAATGTTTTAAAATCGTCTATTATTTTCTTATCGCTCTTTTTAAATTTCCTTGTCTTCGCAGTGTACGGAAAAATGGAGAAAACAAGTGTTTTGACCAGCCTAATTTTTGTTTCCTTATAGGTGTTACGTCGGACAAAACTTCTTTCAGCTTCGTCATAGCTTTTCTACCGAGTTGAAGTATACATCGGATTTCATGCTCACAACTGCCTTTGTTGTTCATAAGAGCTCTCAGGTACATTATTTCGAACACAGCCTCACACTTCCGTAGACGCTTTCTATCGAGATGGTTGTCGTGATCCCTGCCAGTAGTAAGTATTTTGGTTTTGTTGTTCATCGCTAATCCATTCAAGACGTTGCAATAGCGTTTGAAGTTCTTTTGGGTTGTTTGTTCTAAATATAGTGTCATCAGAAAACCTTAAATTAGATATTTTTTGATCACCAACTGCAATCCCACCATTCTAGTTCTCCAACACAAGTCGCACTACATATTCAGAGTGTACATATTCCACACACAGTTTTGGCGAACTCCTTTTTGGTTTGGACAAAAGTCAGATATAACCGAGCTGCAACGTACCACGGACATTCCATGTCGCGATGTTTATAAGGTCTCTCAGTTTTAATTTTGCTGCGTTTTCATTGTTATTATGACTAGGAAATACATTTTCCGTGTGGGGCCAGTGGTCTCCCTCATATGCCCAGTCAAAAATTTCACACTGCACGCCCTGGATGCAGTACAGCATGTTACGAAATTAGAAACATACATATCCATGCATTTTGGACTCTCGTGGGAAGAATAGTATGGTACGTTCCTTTTACTTTCTATACCGCAGTACTTTAGTCGTCTACGTGTTCCTAACTGCGCCTGCAGCTTTATGTGTATAATCAAGCTTGCTGCCCCTTGATCCCGCTGTCATTTGGTCCTAATATTTATATAAAGTTGAACAGTACTATGACGGATGGGATTGTTAAGATAATCTAGAGAGGAAGGATATAGGACAGATGCCCCAGATAGTGGCCTCTTACGACAGGTAGAGAATTCCCTGGACCTATTCCTTCTCCGGGTCGAGATAGACCTGTCTATAGAAATGTTATGTGTTCTCTTTTGGTGTTAGTTAAAAAAGGATATACATATTAATAAACTCTACAGCTAGAATGGTGGCGAGTGCCTTTTACATACTATATTAAGTAAGGAACCGAAACTCGCGCAAGAAGCCTATGGCGACCGAATTCTTGAACACTTCAATTCGTGTAGTAGTCGAGAACGAGTAACAGAGAAAGCCTTCGGTACTCCCTTGCAAGACTATTCGAAACGAAACGTTGTAAAACTTGTGCTGAATGTAAAAACTCTAAAATGCACTAAGATAGCTTTACAAGAATATGAACCCGTATCAAGCAATGCTACCGCGAAATTACAAAGTGGAGTAATAAGCGGTCTGAAATATCATTGAATCGCCAACAAATGTGCAAAGGTGCACCTAGATTGTCTTACCGAGGTTGGAATGTGAACAGAGGTAAGTTTTGCTTCTGCAATATTTTTTAATCCCGGCATAACCAGACTGATTTCAGCTAGTGCACACACAACTCAATAACTCTGAGTCATACTTTCCAAAATATTGAAGGATTTTATCCGCATTTAAGTGAATCTTTCGAAAATTCAACACAAGCACCAGAAGCAATCTATCTATCAAGCTGCCCGATGGCTGCAGAAAATATCTCGTTTTATATTGACAGAATTCTCAAAAATCGCCCAAGATTCCCTAGCCTACACCAAAATCAGCACAGAAATGGAAAATGAGGATATGCAACCGAGTACACACCAACGAATAGCTGGGTTGTGGGTTGTATTCCGATGTTAATTTAAAAAATATGTAAATATTAATAAAACTACAACACTTTTTTCATATTTCTTTTCGAATAGAGTCTAGTTCGTCATTCAACTTCTCTCTCTTCTATTTTCTTTCGAGTATTAAAACTGGCCTGGTCTTGTGATCAGATTGTCACTATTCGTTTCTTCTTTATACTGTAGCATTTAGATTAGCAGTTGATTTATTTTATGTCAACCTTAATATTTACTAATTAAATAATGGTTATCGGTTTCGTCATCTGCCTTTCTTTGGTTGTGTTATGTTGTGATAATATAGTAAAAACCATTTGCTTTTACTGCATATCTGATTAGTTTGGTTTTCAGTGTCGTTATTGACTGAGGCTAGTTTTACCTCATGCAATCTTTATGCGCAACTAACTTGGCACCTATCTGTAATTTGTGTTTACCACTTAAATTTTTATTTTCATTTTTAATGCTATGTGTAGCAATACGTCACCCTAACCCCTCGGCCACGCTGGCGTAATTGATGGTAATTCCATTTTTACACAAAATTCGTTTCTATTTTTACGCTTCAGTTAGTGAAATATTGGTTAAAATTTCTTTAATTTGGATATTACCTACTAACTTTTAATTCAATCAAGGTTATATACTATAAACACACAAGCTGTACTGAACTATGTGAAAAATTATGGCAAAGTCGAAAAAGCTACTGAGTATTCATCCCTCCTATATAAATATGAGTTAAATATCGCATGCTATGAGAAGGCGGTTAAATTTTGAGCGCCCAAAGTGAATTTTAGACACGGCATGACGTTCAGTAGCAAAAACAACCCTTATTTATGGTAGAGGTATTAAATTTGCAAAAGCAAGGTAAGGGCTTGGGTTTCAACCTCTCTAGCAAATAAGTTCCACAGGCACAGCACTATTCACACCACTCGAACTAAAAAATTGAGTTGCGGCTCTGCACAAATATCTCCTTATGAGGCGTGGCTAAGCGCAAGCAGTCCTAAATTATAGAGCCCTACTCAATTTTTCATTCGACGAACAGAGCAGACTGCAACACAGCATTCCGTATGCGCGAGGAATAGATTTAGAGGAATTGAAACGCGGCCCAAATGAAATTCTTACGGCCCTCTGGTGGCCAGGAAAGAAAAGGGTACGCGCTCATTAATTTTAAATGGGGCCTTTCATCAACATTACATCCAGGACCGGCGCGTTCTGACATCTTCCGAATTAATAATTTCTGGCCCCATAAGTGCACCGGTGCATTGTCCTTGCTGCGTAGTGTGAGACATGGTCGCTCTAGCATATGTTAACGAACGATCGGGTCTAATCTTGCGCAAATGCTATTTGGGTCAACAGTCGAGAAAGTGTAATTTCATCACAAGAGATTATCATAAGAATCGACCTAGTGACGTAGAAGCGGAACTGCTTGCTATTAACGTATCGACTCTTAAAAGATCATTAACCGGGAAGAAGTTTATGGTTGCTGGTATGGTCGGAAAGCTATAAAATAGGAACAAATAAAATGTGGATTACACCTGGCAAACAAATCGAGAAATTGCGAAACATACTATTGCTTGGATTGCTACGCGAGATTACCAAATTCCCATGAAACACACAAAAAGGCACCGTAAAATCGATCCCTGCGATACCGATGTAACGTACTATTTTAGTTTTCATGCAATAATGCAGTGGAATACTTTACAGATACGGCACAAATACAAACCTTAATTTCGTATATAATTTTTTAATTCTTCCTAACTCAAGCGAGTGTTGTCATGCATTAAGGAAATAATTAAATCCGCTTTTACTTCAAGTTTTTTAAATTGAAATTTTTAATTTTGACAAATAAAACGTTTACTGTAAATATAGAAATTTCATTCCAGGCTTTGCGTCCAGACTGCGTCATAATTTTAAGCCTTTTGATACCCCTTTATAAGCCCCTCTGTTGATGTTCTTAATTACTGGAGCAAATTGTCTCTCAAATTAAATTTCCCTTTCTGAAATTGCGTTACGCTCAAGAAGTACTTTTTATTCAGAAGTCTTTGAGAGGCTCCTGAAATTTGCAAATTTATGTAATTGCAGATGTCCTCCTAATTAGCGGGCTTATGATTAGGAATTAAATGGACTAAAGTTAAATTCATGTGTTTTTTTTTCAAAGTAAACAGGGTGTAAAAAATAGTCTCGCAAACATCTAGGCACGGCAGCTTTTAACAAATTCCCAGAAATCCATAGAGGCACATTAAAAAAACACCCTCCCTGTTAAATAATAATTCTCAAACCATCATTTCTACAAATATGCAACTATAACTAGGAAGAACTGTGGTTTGAAACATGAAAGGTAAATGCAAATGCAATATTAAATCATTGCAAGACTTTCAAAGAATGAAAGAGTGGCCCCTTAATATTTTCAAAATATGCCACACATGTTGCGAGGCACCTCTTAAACGCAATGTGTGCTGCCTATTATCAAAAGCATGATGCTAAGTAATGATATGGATATCAGCCCTTATTTGTAATTATCAATGAAATTATGTGCATTGTACAACCGCTCATGTTGTTTATAGTTGTAAAACAAGACGCAAATACATTTACTGTACATTTCATATGAAATATATAAAATGTACTAACGATAATTAACCCAATTTGCTTAATTGCCGATGCGGCATGAAAACAATTTGCAAGTATTCATATTCATATACTATGAAACGTTATCTATACATTTGCATAAAACTGTCGGCACCCGTAACCAAATTCGATCATATTAATGAACCGAAAATTATATTGTACCGGAAGTAGAATAGAAACTATGGCCACCTAAACATTTTACTAAGAAAAATACGGTCATGTAGGCAATTGGTTGGTGTATATTTTGAAAACCACAGTTAATGAAAAGAGCAACTTATTTATCATGGACTTCGCTTGGTGGCTAAACCAAATTACGAACATTAACAGCCTAAGGTGGAAAATAAATTGCATAATTTATCTGTGTCCCTGGATCTCCCTAATTGACAAAGTTGTTCCCACCATCAGGTCTTATCGTCCTGGATATCGTTTGCGGTTAGTTTACTCATTTGTCCTTCTAAGTATTTAATTTCAATTAGGGTTTGTATCTAATTGAGAAACTTAACTCGAAGAATAGTTGAAGCAAAGGATTTGTTATTTTAGTTTATCTAGTAGTTTAAAAAAATGTTTAGCTGCAAGTTCTTTCAGATAACTAAAATTGCGGCAATGTTAATGAAATATACGAATATCGGACAACAAGAACTAAGGTAGTCTCTAGTAGTACAGTTAATTCCATGTTGATTCAAGTAGTCCTTGAAGGATTAATTAATGTGTAATGTGTAATGTATACCGGGTGACAAACAGACCAAGCCCATGCCTCTATCTCCTTCAATTATGAATGAATTTGGATGAAATTTCATTTAAGGATACTAGACATAATTTCGGATTGAGACACAAATGTAATCATAATAGCTGACTTTCGGTTCGACCGGAAATGCCATTAAATTTGATTTTTTTTAAATAGATCACTCTATATATTTTTTTGTTTTTCGGAATCTACGACTCCAATTATATATGTTGCTAAATTTGCCTAGGTTTTTTTAAAATTATTAATTATTTTTCAGTTTTAGATAAAGATAAAGTAATGCATGATGCATATCGTTAGATTGGTAATTACATTTTCTATCTAATGGCAAGATGGTCCTTAGCAGGTGCCATTTAACAAGTGACTTTTTCTTAAAAACTTGTTTAGCAAATTTTATTTTTTCTTTACGCGGTTGATATTAACCTAATTGATAAAATAGCTATTATTATGTGTTACTAGAGTTAATTAGAACAGCTTTTTCCCAGGCATGGCCTTGTAAGGAAGAAAATTAAAAATTTGTATGCAAAAAACGTAAATTTGGCAATACTATTGTATGTAGTTTCACTCGTATATTCCGAAACACATAAAATAAAATCTGGTGTGATACACTCACACAACTTACCTTATAATTAGCCAAAAATTTGATTTTTAATTCTTAAGCATTTGTCAAAAATTTTAAAAAAAATCTACAAAAACGATACCAAATAGAGCGTTAGTTGAAGAGACAAATTTCCTCTAAAATTTTAAACTGAATTAAAAAATGTAATAATATACCGGGTGTTCTATTTAAAATAGGAGTTAATAAAAAAATAGAAAAGAAAAACAAAGAAACCCATTTTAAAAGTATTCAACTGGAAAATCACCTATATCACATCAATACACATTAAAAGTGTAATAAAAATGTAAAGTGTAAAAAAATCGTTAGAGCCGCTCAATTTCGAATTTTTGGGGTGAATCCTATACTTCCTTTACTGTAAAATGAAGTAATACAGGGTGATCTATTTAAAATATCAAATTTGGTGTAATTTCCGTTGAAACTGGAAGACCACCATTATGACTATATTTATCGGTTAATCAGAAATTATGTCTAGTACATTCGGACATTAGGAATTTTTATCCTAAATCGATTCATAAATAAAAAAGATATACGCATTGTTTTGATCTCATTGTTACCTGGTATATATTAAAATCATTAAGGAATATATGGGCAATGAACTGAAAACCTTCCCTAATTGGGGAGATACTCAAAGTAATAAAAGAAAGAACCTTTAAAAAATTGGTAGACTTTGAAAGTCAAAGATGCTCTACAGAACTAAGAAGCACAATAAACAATAAAACTGCAAGAGAGAAAGAACTAAACATGAAAAGAAAGGTGTGAAGCACTTGAAGATAAACTGATAACGGGAAAAATAGAATCAACATTCAAAAATATTTAAATTAACCAAGAAAGAATGATGTGAGAATTAAATACAAGGGAGAAAAGCATTACTAGAACATGACACACAATAAACAGAAAAATTGCAAGCAGATAAAAACAGTGAAAATCTATAGATGGATTAAAAAGGTGATACACCTTGTTTCCTTTTAAATTTTTTCGCATGTAAGCTTTTGTGTGCCGCTATATTCTTTATTGTTATGGAACTAGTTAGAGCTGTCACTATTTAAGTTCAATAACAATAACTAATATAGCGGCACATACAAACCTTCATCCAAACAAATTTCAAAAGCAATTATTTTTTAATCACTCTGTAGATACAGAAGGTACTGAAACGAAGCTGAGGAAAATAAATAAAGCCTTCCCTCCCGCGAATTTGATCAAGTTGTAAATAAAAAAATGTGGTCCGCTGCGATTCAAACTCAGCGCTCCGCTGCTAGAATAACTGAGCCACGGGCGTGCTCGAAGTGTAGGTGTTTGTGCTGCGTTAGAAAGCACCATATTATTCTGGCCAATTTGTGATATTTACCCTGCATCTGTTAGGTCATATTTTCGCCAGTGATAAAGCCTGAGCTATGTGCAAATTATTACTTGTATCTATTTCTCAGGTAAAGCATAAATAAACAAGTTTTAAGTTTTTTATGGTGCTTCCCCGTATATATTTTTCCGAATTTTTCTCCGTTTAATGCCAGGTAGACATATAATATGCATGCAAAATATCCTCTTGCTTCAACAAATGGTTTTTGAGTTATACCGCCAACAGACGTATAGACAGACAGACAGACAGACGGAATGGATAAAACCTGTTTTTCGTCATGTAGGGACCCGGAAACATGAAGATCTGAAGAAATATCGGAAGGTGATTACACTACTTCCTTCGACTTTTAGACGAAGGAATTAAAAATCAACTTCCAATATTTTGTCAGATCTTCGTGTTTCAGAGCTCTTACATGACTAGAAACATGTATTCTCAATTCTGTCTGTCTGTCCGTCTGTTCTTCTGTTGGCGGTATAGTGTCGACACTTTATGCTCGGTAACTTAAGCCTCTTTTTCCCATAAATTGTATCACCTTTATAACACTATTCAATGACTTTCCTATTTCTTGTGAGATCTCCATGTCTTAAAGTTAGTTGATGTGATGCAATAATTTCATCAACTGACTATGTCTTGATTGTATAGACAAAAAGAATTTGGATAGTTGCTATGTATTAAAAACTTTTCACGCTCTTCAATTCTTTGATAGACATGTTTAAAGTTAAACATCCCATCAATAAAAATAATAGATTCATTAGCTTCACTAGATGCACAGCAAACAGAGCAAACCAAGGCATCTTTGGTTGAACAGTTAGTTAACCACAATCTTGGTAAACCATATTTTTCGATATAATAAGTTGCCAATATCAGCGTCTTTATTTGTGTTCTGAATATCTTTAATCCTGCTCTCTTAGAATTTTTAAAATTAGAAGTTAGTCATTTGGAAAATTTGTTTTTATATTATTGAATAACCCTGTATAATACAAGTCAAATCTGATGACATATACATTCCTCCAGGAACAGGTAAATACCTACTTTTTGCAAGAAAGACTTTTTTCTCTAAATTAAATATGTTCTGGTGTGATTTTAACATTTCAGTGTAAACATACGTGCATTCGCTAATTAGGAACTAAGTTTTCTATTTCAGTGCCGGCTTGATAACGAAAGTTTTGGGACACATAATGATAATCTAATATCGTTATTGTTGGACAACAAAAGAGCTGTATTCCAACATATGAGTGTATCTACAGTTTATCTTTTTCAACACGAATCAGAGCAGTTCTGACTTCTAATATTTATTACAGTGTACTAAGCTAACCTTAACAATATCACTAACGTCACATTTAAATACTGCTTTATACTGCAAAGGTGGTTACATGCTAAATCTTAAATTATTTTGTTATTTCTTTGGAATTGTTAACGTATATTTTACAAAATCGTATAATACCTTTGTAGTGGTCAAACAACTGTCAAAAATGACATTAATGGTATTTTTGAGGTTAGATTAGTACACGGTAATAAATATTAAAGATACTGCCTGATTTGAGTCATGTTGAAAAAGTACACGCTGCAAGCAAACATAAGAACATGCTGCAGCTACGGCTTTTGTCGTAATACCCCTCTACCGGGAAAATGTAAAAACAGGAGAATCACAGGGCAAAAGCCGCTAAACGGCGCTCGAGCCTGTTTTATCAGGCACAGGGTCGGACTTACTCGTTTCGCTGTTGATAACTTAGGTGCATTCATTTTCTCAAGGCTGTCCAGTTGATGGGTTGAACAGATGAAATTCTACTAAGTATCGAAACCGGCAACCCCAAGGCCTTGAGTTCATATACGCATGACGCAAAAGTGCATTTATTGTCAGGATTTTATGTTTCGAGTTATATGTGGGGCCCCCATGATGTCGTATTGAGTTTTGAGGCCGCGACAATGGCCTACGTAAAATTATAAACTAGCCTAGTATAATGGCGTTTTCAATTACCTGGCTAGAGCGGTCCCGGAAAATTGACTGTCTCGTCCGTCTCTGATTAGCATTATTAAGAGCAATAACAGAAAAATGAGAAAAGGGAAAGGTAAAGAAACGTACAGCACTTGTTGATATGGAGAGAGCCTTCGGTAACATAAAATTAGCTTTATTCTCTGAGATATATGAGAATAGAGTCCCTTTACGGCTCTTAATGTAGTTTTTGCTGTTAGCAGTTTTAAAAGCATTCTGGCCACCTTGCTTCTTCTATTCAATATTTTGTCTATTTTCTTTTCGTCTTCCTCTTTACTCGTGAGTGTTACTCATAAGTAATGAAATTGCTCTATTTTTTATTGTTTACCATTTATTCTATCAACATTCTGTTACTAAATTCAATTGCCCTTCTTTGTCATTATCTCTTATTACCATGTAATTTGGTTTTTGTTCATTGATTATTAAGTCATGCCCTTTTGCCTTCTCTGTTAGCATCCTCTCTGTTTCTAGGTTACCTTACCTTAGTTTTACCTCCTGTACCAAGTTAAAGAGCAGTGGAGGTAGAGATTCTCCATGTCTCAGCCCTTTCTTCACTTTAAAGGTATTCGACATATGAAATATTTACTTTTTTGCACTTCCGGGACTAAAGTTGATACTTTAGTCCTCGTAAACAGGGACTAAAGTAGCTCATTTAATCCCTAGGGACTAAAGTAAAAATGATACCGTAACTATGGTAAATTTATGTACACACGAGGTTAGTAGGTTAGGTTTAGTTTGTCATTTGACACACACTGACGCAAAATGTAACCTGCAAATCTCGAATTTGACATATACTGACAATACACTTCAGTACTGCCAACTGATTCAGGCTATCCACGACCTGCTGCAATTCAGTTTTTAATAAATTGTAATTGTCAGTTTCGAAATTGACAGATTCCAAATTTTGGAGATGTTTGATTATAATGTTCCCAAAAGTGCAAAAAATAGCGTATATACCTCGGGACTAAAGTGCCTAAATCCCTTGAGTGGTTGTTGCCCTCGGGCTTCGCCCTCGACTCAACAAACTCCACTCGCGGGATTAAATGGTGCACTTTAGTCCCTCATGATATAATATACTATTAATGTGATCTTTTTGGCCGCGTCCCTAAAAGTAATTTCCACCATCCCACCTTTCTGGGTATTCATAACTTTTTAATTGCGCATTACAACTTATTTCAATCTATCGGGTCAAGACTTGGTAGTTCATGAACTGTATGAAAAAGCTTAAATTCTGTTCATGTGTATTGCTTTGGAGTTGTTTCATAACAAAGAACTGGCTCACCTACCTCTTTTAAACCGAATTGGTAATAGCTTAAGCGCTTAAGCAGTTTCTTATAATTCTTGCTAATACACTTTGTAGCTAACATCCAGGGGTATAATTCCTTCATTGTTATAGAAGTCCGCCACCCTATCCTCCTTTTTGTTAGTGATAATTTTCGATCTCGTATCGCATCGTCTAGAAATTCGAGATTACGATTGATATTTTTCTGTATTGATTATTCGAAACAATGTCAGGAGTTTTTCAATTAGACCTCACAGTTGTCAAAGACGGCTTTGAGAATCGCAGTGAGCTTTGTTTTCGATCTTTTGTTTCAGTTGAAGTTTGTATGAATCAAACTCACATATTCTGGTCGAGAACAAGAGGGTGTACCTTTGAGCTAACTCCACTGCTTTACCGTTTTAAGTACAGTGACATAGTTATCAACAGAGGAAATTCAGAACGTTGGTATATGGAGCACGTGATTATTTTGGGCGTTACACAGTCGTAGCTGCCTTAATACGTACATATATAATATTCGAGAATCAAGATCGAGAAGATACGTTCGAGAATGTTCGAGTTTGAGATCGATAGTCAATTTTCTAATTTTTGCGAGATCGAGATCGAGATGGGTAAAATCCTTTCTCGCCTTATCTCGTGCAAACACTATTTTTTGTGTATAGAGTAGAGTAAATCGTTTTTCTCCTTCCCATATTTACGGCTTGCTTTAGAATTTCTGCTGATATATTATTTTTTTCTGCACTTTCGTTATTTATCAATTGACACTCCCCGTTTTGTTTTATAATCTACTGATGTATTTAGTTCGGCTATCCTCCCTTCTTCCTCCAAATGGTACTCGTCTTCAGTTATACTTTCTTCCTCTTTATTCCGAAGCTGTTCAAAACACTGGGCTAATCTATAAATTTTTCGTTTGTTATCTCGGGCAAAAAGGCGTTTATTGATTCTTAAGTACTGGAGCCTTTTCGCGTCTACTTTTTACGTTTTGTGTTTTCTTTTCTTTTATCTCTTTAGTTTTACAGGGTTCTTCGATTTCTAACAGTTTTCGTTCTAGTATAGCTCGCTTCTTTCTCTTGCATGTTGGCTTTACTATTCTTCTTAACATTTCACTTTTCTTCTTCTGTGTTTGTGTGTGTTACCCGATGATTCTTAACCTTGATTTTTTCTGCAGCATATATTTTTATATCAAAATTAATAGTCGAAAGTAAAGATAAGTGAACAGATATCTACTTCACCATTTTCATGCTACACCGTGGATGTTTCTTCAAGGTTGGAGACGTCTTGAAGATCCGTAGTTTAATTCGACAACCTTGTAGCGCCTGGCGTATTACGTAGCATTTTCGACTTACCCTTTTTTGAAACAACAAACACATTTTAGATAATTACCTCGAACCACTTGTCTCGACTGTTAAGCTAGCCAGAGCAATAATTGTGTCTGAATTAGCACCTGCTGCGCTTTCTTTTTTGTTTGAGTACCGTTTTGTCTTGAAAAAAAAAATTATTTTAATGAAAAATGTTAAAGAAACAACCAACAAATTATATAAAATAGGATTGTTTAGGTCATATCTGTTACTCAGCATATCTGTTGTGCAAATGTTGACTCAAGTAGTTCTGCAATCGCTCATTTCGCCACCTAAAAACTCGTTTACGAAATAGCTACTTGTGCTGCTCAGTCTTGAGCTACAGCTACAGCACCAAATGTACTGGCGTTTGCACTGTAATCTGCGAATGGGTACATTTTATCTATTAGCCGGTCTGTTATGGAATCCAATATACGGCACTCTCTGTGTCCCAATAATCATAAATTTTCATGGAAGGCTTGTGTTCCAGAAATTTTGGACTTAATGCCCACAAACTGCTGCGGGCTTCATTTTAGTGAAAGCTATCGGTTTTCCGCAATAAAATGGCGTGTTATGGAAACCAGATAAAATCGAGCAAATGCGTCCAAAACCTGCGGAGTAGCTAAAGCTCGGGGGCGAAGAGCTAATGTGGCCCCTTTTCGGGGTAGATAAAATTTACAGCCACGTTCTTCAGTTGCATGCGACAACATATTGATTTCGAAATCGCCAGGTCGGCCAAGGTGAGATCAATAAATCAGGCGGTGTCACCGTTTATGAACTGCAGTTTATACACTGATAACGATGATCTCTGGAGGACTATCCGTCGCCGATCATTAGTTGTGCTAGTCATAAACTTGCCCTAGTTAAATGAAAGTTATTAATTCGCCGGTGAAGCTGGACGTGCAGGAAAGTGGAGCGGATATTGGTGGTTTTCCAACTGGTTTTGGACTTTAACCGATTTGTTTGTTATGTCTTTATTTGATAATCGACATGCTGAACTAATGATACATTTAACTGCTATTATAATTTAAACATATTTTATCAATGACTCAAAGGTAAAAGTAACATTCACCTTACAAAGATATTGGTGGAAAAATTTAATGTTAAGTATTGCGGTTTCATAACATTCAAGACGCCGAACTGGTACTTTCGCCAGTATCGATGTGTATCGACAATTTGAACATAATTCATTGTCTATATTGTCCTGATTATGTACTTATACTCATAATCAAAGAATAAAAGAGTGGGATAAATTTGAAAGTATCCAATCAGTTTATATTGGACAGTATGCGAGAAATCGTATTTTTCAAATATGTAAGAAATAAAATAATACCCAACTAAAAAACAATATTGAAGAATTTAAAGGTAAACACTATCGCTTAATGGTTATGTTAAATTATTGCTGTAACTGCATTGGAACTGTACAATGGGATATAGCAGAGACCTCGTCTATCACCACCATTAAAAGGACGCTGCAGTGAACGAGTTGAAGGTGTCCAGTTGGACGTTTGTGGAGTTCAGGGCTTCAACTTCGTGAATTCATCCGAATAGGAACCGTTAATGTGGATGGCTGAAAGTTCGCCGGAAAATTTTGCAGAGCTTTGCCTAATTATTAGTTGTAGTTGTAGTAAGAGGGGCGTGTGTCACAAATGAAGGCCGGATTTATATGCATTTTCATATATTTTTGATAGTCGATTTCGTATTAATTTCGAGTTTTTTTTCGTTTCAGATGATTGTAAATAATATAATATAATTTTTCATCATCATATTCATCAGATTTAGAAACGATTACATTTAATGAAATCATAATTATTTATTTAAAAGCCAGAATATTAGCAAATAGTAACAATTTTACATATTACAAATAATACATTTGCAGGATGTAACCGCCCAACCCATATAATATAGAGTAATTAATCAATTAATAATAATTTAAAAAATACAACACGTAAGCCCAGCAGTCAGAACTAGTCAGTCAATCAGCCCCAACCCCTCCAAATCAACCAATACGGAGCGGCCGTTTGGGATTAAAGGTTAAAAGAAGTACAAATGGTCGAACTATGGTTCGTTAGGGAATTTCTTCGAAAAGTTGGCGATCAAACTCCATTGTTCGCCCCAAACCACAATAGCCTCACCAGGCCGAACCATTCGTTCGCCTGGAGCTACTACTTCATCAGCAGGCCGAACAATGTTTTCATTAGGCAATAGCTCTATTCAGTCTCATAGAACATGGCGTAAGCAGTTGCTCGCCGACCGACGCTGTCACGTCTTTCATTTTTTTAGGCTCCATAGTTTGTTCTACCATCTCTTCGAACGCTTGCTAAGCCCAATCCCTAAATACCCCGCCAGCGACGCCACGATCACCAAAATCCAGTTAATATAAAGGACGGTTGGTTAATCGATAGCACAATCAATTATTAAGCTTGTAGTATTTTCGTGACAAAATTTTGCCTGGTTTTAAGTGTCAGAATTACTACGTGTGTCCCAAAAATTGCAAAAGAGCTTGGAATGAATATCCCTGTACACGTCGATATGTTAGACTTTCTTGGTTTGTAGAAACCATTCCTTTTATTCACTTAATTCTACATGATTTCAAGCTTTGCTCATAGTTAAAATGCGATTCTAAAGGTTCCTGGGAGTCTACCTCAATACAGCTTGCATATGGCGAATCTCTGTCGTTTTTGGTTTAGAAATTTTGGGATGTACTTACTAGTTACATGTTTAAAGTATCTACTACACGCTTTAGCTTAACTCAATTATCTAAATTCAGGTCATGCACGGCACCGATAATTTCTGCAGTGGCTGCAGAAATGGTAGATCTTCCAATACGCTGTTCACTTGACTTATGCTCTTCTGTATTTAAAATCCTCAAACCATTTTTTATTGAAGCAAGAAAAGCATCGATTTTTTAATCTAGGAGTATTTACTTATTTGTAAAAATCTCCAAATGATACTGAACTACAATTTTTACTTAATGATTCACAATAATGAATAGGTGTTAGTGTTACTACCAACCTTAGTGTAACTATTAGTCAACGATTGTGTATGTCGTACTACCTAGATATTATTTCTGCGTAGTATCAAATCTGGTCTAATGTTATAGAAGGTGAAGTGCTTGATTTGTTCTAAAACGCGTTTTTCATATTTTACACTTAATAAATCACCAATAAAAAAGGTTTTAATGACAAATTGTATACAGTATACAGTAAACGAATTAATTGAAAATAAAAAATTGATCAAAAATATATTGTCAATGCGAATTAGACATTTTGTACTTTTATAAATATACATATTTTGTAAAAAGAGAACATTAATTGGTGTAACACATATTCACATATATAGAGTTTATACTTACTAAGAATACAAATTTATGTAATATTGTAAACAACGGTAACTGACGTTTCTTGGAAATGCCAATGAAAAGCAAATAAGAAACAATATACTTATAATTCGGGTATCCAGAAAACCTATAAAGCAGCTTTTCTTTTGATTCAAAAAGTTCCCTCCATCATGCCTTTGAAGTTCCTCAAGCCTTTGTTCTCAGCCACCATAATTTGCAAACTTTGTCGATTTCTTTTTGTGCAACAATCTCACCACGGAAAGGTTCTTGTCTCTTTTATTATTGCAGTCACGCAAACTCGTGTACAAAACAAACTTGACAAAATTGCGAACGGCTTGCGATTAGTATTATTCTTCTGCTCGAAAAGTGGCATGTTGAAAATTCGATAAAGTAATGTGCTCGTGTTTGTGAAAATAATCGATTTTCAGGCGGAACAAGAATTGACAGCGGCGGATCGATACGGGCGGGCGCGTATGCGTGCCGATTGTTCTTGAAAACCGCGACATTTAATCCGAAACACAAATTGTAGAATGCGACGAGAGAAGTGTGACACGCACGGCTATTTGAGGAAATTATCCAAGAAATTAATTTTTTACATATTTGCTTTGCAAAACCCTTTCGTTTAAGGTTTTAAAACTAATATTATATATCAATATTTTATAAAAATGACTTTTTTGTTAGAAATTTATATCAGAAAGAATATAATATCTGTCAGATACATAATAATATTCATGTTGGCTGATATTTTTAAATTGTAGTAATCATTATATAAAAATAATAAGAAAATAAACATCACTTTTTAAAATCCTTCGTTTTTTCTTCTTCTGTTTTTTAATATGAGCTAGGTTTCTTCTCTATATTTTATCCTAGGTCTAATTTGATTTTAGAAGCTTGATAATAGTTATTCATGTTACTTATAATTTTTAGCATTGATGTAAATGTAATTTTAAGTTACAGTTACTCTTTTTAAATACTTATATTAGTATGGTTGTTAAATATATGGGAACAACTAGATTTTAAACAAATATTGGTATTAAGTGTGGACGCAAATAAACATAAGGTATAAGCGCATGCTCCTGAAATTACATAGTTGAAAAGGTTGATTCTTTGAACGTTTCCTCCAAAACGGCCTTACATTATAATTGACTTAAACTTTACTTTAGTTTATTCTCAATCAATTCTTTCTAAAATTTCATTTTAATTAACTCATTTGCCCTTTTATAATGATGGATTATCACTTATAATACCATGAGTAGTTAAAGTTATGTCGATTATTTTTGAGGTGGTATCGCGGATGTCCATTGGGCTTTGGTACGATTAGGACGAGTGCGCTAGCACGAGTCTTAATCCCAAGCGCAATGGACGTGAGTAGTGATACCACCGCAAAAATAATCTACTTAACTTTGACTAAGAATGGTATTCGAGGGACTATTTAATGAATCAAACTACCTTTTCAAATAAGTTTCTAGTAAATCTAGCAACAAACTACACAATTTCTATAGTAACAGAACACTAAAATTTACCTTTTCTAATAAAAATCACATTTTTTAAAAATATTCACTTGAATACCTTCTAGGAAGATGTATCTCCTGATATTATTTTGATTGGTCAAGAAACGTCAAATTCTGGATTTTCATTGGTCAGTTTTTGACAGATGACAGGTGAATTGAATAGTCAAGATTATTAAACTGCTAGCTCCGATAGAAAAACACTTGACTGAAACACAGGTCGAATTCTTCATAATCTAGACTGCTTCTATTCTGAAATTTGATTTTGTTATTTTATGATAACTCCTACGTCTGTCACCTGACACTTTTATTATTTTTGTGCAAATTAATTACAAATACTTTCTCGTTACATTTTTGTCATTCAACAATATCAAATGGTAAGTACTCCCTTAATTAAAATTACCTCACTTCACTCTTTCTATATTTTCTTTCAGTTTTTATTTAAGTACCTGTATTCTGTCACCTATTATTGGACTCCACACTCTCCTCTACCAAGCCCAACGCATCCAGCAGCCTCACCAAGATCTCCCGACTTCCAAACCAATGCCTGCACGAATTCCGTAAAAAAAACTGGATCTTCAAAGACTTCCTGGGCAATACACGACAAGGCATCTATCAACCTTCTCTAGCAGCAATGCCAGCAGCAAACACCATCCACGTCGTCCTACCAAAATCCTCAACCCTCTGACGACCTGGTATCACGAATTTCGACTAGATGCAAGTTATAGAATGTCACTTCAATGACGAGCTTGTCGAATTAGGACTCCTTTATATGAAAACCTCCTATCCACCCCATAAAACGTTTACTCTGCTAATGATCTCGATGTAAAGCACTTCCAGTAAATACCATTCCTTGTTATCGAATTCATATGATGCAATGTAATTTGACAATAAATTCAGTTCAGCATACCCTTTCAGAAATTTGTTTTTGTAGTTTATAATTGTATTACTTAGGCGTTCTCACCACATCCACTTATTTTAATCATCTTCTTCTTCACATCTTTTAATCTTTTGAAGTTTACTTTTTATTTACACCACGCCAATTTTATTTTAATTTATAACCCTTTTATATTCCAAACAGCTTTTTAAAACTTTTATAAAGGGTTTATTTTAATAATTTCAACCCCTTACAATTGTATTTCATGTTTTTGTATCAAATTATTTTTACATACTGATAAATAAAAATCACCTTAGTGATTTAGTTTAGCATATATTTCATGGTCCAACACACTATAGAAGCTTTATTATATTTGTCTAATACCCACTATGTTAAATGGTATATCTCCAAAAATTATTTGCCATTAATTCCCCTTTTCATTTCAGATAAATTAAATTATGTTAAAATCCTACTGTTTCTTATGTAGCTTTATTCAATTGATTTATAAATTCTATTTCCTTTCTTTATCAAATACATTTTAATAATTTTGATATCCATTTCATACTTAAATTCATCTTTGTAATTTTTAATACTGTATTCTTTTAACCTTATTAATCTAAGGTGGAATAGTAAAACTCAAACCTTCCCCATGTATAACGTTTAATGAATAAAGAAGTAAGTAGTTGACAAGCGACATGTTTCGACAATTAAGTCATCATCAGGCTTTTAAAAATCCAGAAGCGGTATATTGAAGATTAAAATTAATATTGAAGTTTAAAGCAAAACTCAAAGGAATGCGTGATAACTTTGAAGAGGCAGATGTGCCTAAGCCAGGTACAAGATGAGTGACCTTCGTGGTCTAAACATTCGAACTACATGCAGTGGTTAATTTCATTTTTTATGTTTATCCAAGCGAGTTTTCCTTTGAGGATGGCGTCAGCTGCTATTAATCTGATTTGAAACCCCTGTACCAAGACCATAACAATATATTCTCATGCTATTGTCTTGGCTACTCAACAATGAACTTTTGATAATTCTGAAAAA
The DNA here is from genome assembly GCA_940337035.1 of Agriotes lineatus. Classification (NCBI taxonomy): domain Eukaryota; kingdom Metazoa; phylum Arthropoda; class Insecta; order Coleoptera; family Elateridae; genus Agriotes; species Agriotes lineatus. Next base: position 14,421,760 of record OW679194.1, on the reverse strand, counting down.
ATTACAGCAGGATGTATAACATGGCACATTAGGATTACAACCAAACCCTAATAAAACTGAAATTACCATTTCAGCTGAATAATAATGAGGGAAACCATTTATTAAACGTTTGTCTTTGTGGAGTCATAATTAGTCACAGCCAATAATCTAGATATCTAGATGCAATGGCACACAGCTAAAACAGCTGTCAACAAAGCCGAGTTCAGACGCTTACAAACACAGCATGGGGTGCTAAATCATGTATATTGAGAAACAATGCCCTAGCCTTAGTAGCCAAATTTACAGCCATCACAATCACAATATTGACATACAAGTGAATAAAAAAGTGAGAGCCATGTTTACCAATTTTAAGTAGTATACATACATGTATTATACATATATTACTAGTAGGGCCTCGGAACGCCCGAAAACATTACGGCGCCTACATAGTTTCACTTAGAGTATAACGCGTCTCGTGCGCATGCGTGAGAATTCGAACTTGACCACTTCCCCATTGGGCGGACGACGCCGTCGCGCTTGCGCACAGCTCACCATTATACATTGAAGAGTTGGTTGTCTGTCTCACTTCCTTCGTGAGTTTCCCACTCATAGCCGCTAGCAATATAGTAAGTATTACATATAGATTGTTCGAAATCCGTTTTGAACATAGGAAATTAATGAGTGCGACAAGGAAAACATAAACAAAATGAGTAGTAGGACAGAGATAGAATGTAATCATGGCTAGCTAAATTTTTAAACTAAAATTAAGTCAATGAAACAAACAAACACTTCTGTCAAATATTTTATCTGTCATTAAGAGTATAAAGTGATGTTTAAATAATTATGTAAATTGTAAACAATAGTAGATTTAAACCTCACTTTATACTGTTAATGAGAGATAAAATATTTGACAGAAGTGTTTGTTTGTTTCATTGACTTAATTTCAGTTTAAAAAATGACCTAGCCATGATTACATTCTATCTTTGTCTTGCTACTCATTTTTTTTATGTCCTCCTTGTCGCATTCATTAATTTTTATGTTCAAAACGGATTTCGGACAATCTGTATATGGTAGTATACATAGCTATAGCATACTTTTTCCTGTTCATATACTATCGGATCATCCGAGATTAAAATCACGTCGGCCGCTCTAGCAAGCGGTACATATTCATAATACTATGATACTATGTTCATGCTATCCCGTCGAATTAAAAGATCACGCCGCCACGGGGTTGAGCCCATCGGGGAGGGGTGGTTAGAGAGAAGCCAGCAGTTGGTTGCATAGTTACCTTCGTACGTCTCTCAAGTTTTTCTCTTACGCGATGTGCTAGCCTTCTTACCAGTAAAGTCCAAGCTTCCCTAAGTGTTATAATATTTGAAGTCCCGTTCACTTTCTTAAGATATCGTGGAACTCAGCTTTGTCCTGAATATTGCCGTCTAGTTGGTTTCTTCATATCGCCGATTGAGTTACAAGGACCTCCAATTTCTGATCATGAAGAGCAGGCCAGATTTGGTAATAATGGTTCGTGGTTGCTGTTCACTAACTCGTCAGTCTTTCTTTCTAGAACCAGGACTGAAAACCAAAGATCGAATAGTATTCTTAAGATTGTACGCATCGTATACTTAACGTACATAAATGTTAAATTCAATCCGGTCTGAGTGTGATAATCGCTATTTGGCTGTCTTGCTGCCAGTTGACTAATTATTTATAGTTCATTATGGTAGTCTAAGTAATAATACACGTTTTGTTTGGTCACCTTATACTCTACCTTTGAAGGCGCAACGTGTCTCTTTACAGCCCGAGGGCCATAAATTACTAGACGGCCCGCTAAATGACACTAATCCGTGAAGTACTTTATACTCGCCTAGTGTCTTGTTTCTCAGTTTGACAAGTAATGACAAACAGTGACGTTGTAGATTGACAATATTTATAGAAATTATAAATCCGGTTTTAATTGTGAATTTTCCGGTTTGTACAAAAAATGATGTTTGCACAACTAACATAACTAGCATTTATGGCCCTTGTGTTAATTTTTACGCCGCTGGCCATAAACGCCTCCTTACGCCACATGGTACATAAATAACTATTATGTACGAGCAAGCGTAATACGTAACTTTATAGCTCTAGAGCCATAACGTACTTTACGGCCCGCTAAGCGACACTAAGTGGGTCGCAATAGTGATTTATGCATTATGAAAATGTTTGTGGCCGTTTGAGGGCGACAAGTCTACAAACCTGAGATCTCCGGTCCGAGGGTTTTTAACTCGCCAGAAGGATATAAACTTCAGGTAATGCCTTTGATGTATAGAACGTTTTATTTTCCACTTTGAATACGTGAATAAATTGAAAAGCTTGAAAAATAATCCATAACATCCTGCAGCGTTATGGACTGTGTTATGTATACGTCATCGTATCGCAGATAGAAGCAACAAACAATAGATCAGTGGAAAATTAAGTGCTTTATGTACGACCGAGGGTAATGCATCGCTTTACAGCTCAAGGGCCATAAAGCACTTTATAGCCAACTCAGGGTCCTGTTTGTTAATTTATCGGTTTCAGGATATTAAGCCTTTGTTTACATATACAAAAGTAGGCTGGTAACTAGATCATAACTTATCTGTAGGGTTAAAGAATATTACCCTACATGGCAACCATAACCATATAGCAACTGATAAACTATTGAACAAATCACGGATGTTATGAATCATAACTGCCTTAGAAGTTTTAAAATCCTCGCTCTGCGAGCTCGGATTTCAAAACATCTGCGGCAGTTATGATACTCATAACATTCCTAGATATGTTAATAGCTATTAACAAGCAGTTGCCTCGTAAGTAGCCAAAATTGATAAAAATTATCTGATTTTAATTGTGAATATTGCGATCTGCACATATTGTATTCACCTCGCACTAGCGTTTATGGCCCTTATGAGTCCACCTTGTGCTTTATTTTTAACGACGCAGGCCATTTAACGTCTCTAGCGATTGGACCTTTCAAAGCAAACTTCTGCATTTTCAGATTAAGGCTTTGCCCATCCCACTGCAGTTAACCGCCTGCAACTTTTTGAGTCTGTTACAGGTATCAGATTAGTTTGCACCTGTAGCATACCTATATCATCGAAAACTGTAGGAATCGTTGGCATGGCATCCAAGTATAAAGCCCACATCTAATTAATGACCCTCAGAAAAGGCAGCAGCTTTTAAATGCCTAGAAACCAGTGGAAAACTGTAAGCCGTATCAGAACTAGAAAAAAGTGGGGCCTCGCTGATCCTTCACGTTGTGATAGGCGGGATAATGAGGAAATCAAACCCTTGACCGTATAGTGACTGAACGCCCATACTCAACATTCATTGAGATACTCGGGGACATACACAACCCAATATCAGATGCGCTGCAGTGCCTGCAAACTCCAAACTGTCTGTGTTTATATTTGTTTTATTGATATCCACTCTGTAACAATATATTATCTTTGATACGAAATATATACTGTTATTATTTATTATTCGTGTGTCTCTTTTACTTCCATTTGTGGTTGCAAGTCGATGAAAAATGTTGTTTTATATTACAGCTACTACTTCGGATTTCCTATTTTATACGCTACCTGCTTTCTATATCATCTAGATTATAAAATTTCAATACAAACTTAACAACGTATACATAAAAACAACTGAAACAATCAGAGACCTCGGTGGTGTTCTTGATGATAAACTGATTTATGATAGCCATATAGATTACATTCCCAAAAAAGCTAATAGGTAGTTGGGTTTTATTATAAGAACTGGAAAGCTATTTTGAAATCTCAAAACACATATGTGTTTATATTACTCCTACATTAATAGTATCATTATGCATCTACTATATGGAATCCACAATATTCTGTTCATATAAACAGATTAGAGGGAGTACAGAAAAGATTTATTAAACATCTTTATATGAAACTGAATATACCCATCCATAATTATAATAGTAATCTTCAGCAGCAGGGGATGTTAAGTTTGGCAGAGAGACATAAAATAGCCGATGTAAGGCTTCCCTGCAAAATAGTAAACTGTTATCGATTGTCCCCAAATTTTAAAATACATTAATTTCAACGCTCCACCTCGCTCTTTATGATTACCGCCATTGTTTAACATCCCCTGTTTTAACACATTTGCATTCAATAACTTTTCTATCTTAAGAATGTGCAGAACATACAACAATTTGTTTTTGGACATTGATATATTTTATTTGACCCTCCTGAAATTTTAAAAAAATCTGTATTCCAGGGTGTTTCCTGGATGAACTAAATTAGTAAATTAGTAATTATATAATTTTATATTCTAATGTGTTTATCTTGGTCTTTACTATGTATATTCTTGTGAGTTGGACAGTTTTCACATTTAAAGTAATGCTACATATAGTTTTCTATTAATGTATAAGTGGATATTGTATTGTGTTGGTCCTGTTATATCCCTAATAGGTAAATAAATAAATAAATAAATTATATTTGCTATTTTGAAAAAAGTGTGAAACATTCGAATGCTCGAAAAATGGCAGCAACTCAAATATTCTAAATAGAAAACTGGTAGAATATAAAAAACATTAAAACTTGATTACTTAAACAGCTAAAGATGAAAGATATGTACGTATATTTTAATCAAATATATGTTACATTGCATATTTTACATTATATATTTTTAATTTACAGCGTGCGGTTTATATTTGGCTTGACATTTCGTATTTTACGCATTATAACTTTCTGTAATATTTTCTGCAATTCACCGTTATAATTTAGTGTTTGCACCTTTTTCATAATGTGCATTTTTTATAATTCGCATTTAATGAGATTGGACCGTTTTCATACTTTATACCATGTCAATTATTTATAGAAGATGTCTGCGTTGCAAAACCGAACATAGGGAAAGCATGGTAAACAGTAAGGTTACTAGAACCACAGACTTAACTTAATTTAAAGACTAAGTTATTTAGATCATATCTTTGAATTATAAGGGGGGGGGGTAGGCTGAACGTCCTTAGACGTCAATTACGTTGGACATATAAAATGCTTATTAAAAATTACAACTTGCTAGGTTTGGTTTTGAAACCGGTCACCCGCTATACTCATATCGGTTATATGAAATATAATGTTGTATAATTTTTTTGTTCTTGTAAAACAACCGTTTGTTAATTTCGTCGGTCTACAAATCCGATCTCACCCTTATAAATTTACCCCGTGGGTAAAGACGATGACATACCGAGCGCAGGGCAAAAACCCACGCATGCGATGCAAAAAGAAGACAGAGTACGTACAAATAGACCGAGCGTGTCGTTACCAGTTTCCAATTACATAGTTATAACGCCAGGCAATAGTGGTTAAAGTGATAATTCCTTCCGAGGAGGCTAAGACATGATGGAAGGTGCCGTTGACATTAAAACTCGAACTATCGATTGTGTTCGGAGTAGATTCTTGCATTCACCAAAACTTTTAATTAGCAGAAACACGTTTTAGCTTTTTCCCGTAAGGGAAGGCTAAGCGAATTCTAATACGTCGGCTGAATTGGAACGAGCCTAATTCAGATCTATCAATTGCATCATGTTATACCGTGACATTTCCGTTAAAACATTTTCCATCCGTTTCATTTGTGCCATTCTGGTCACCTGTACTCCATAAAATCATGTATAGTTACATTTCTAAGCACTAAATAGGTGGAGACAGCTGAAGTTAATGCAGTAATCCAGACCTCAACTTTTTCCCGGGGTCTTTCAGTCTTCTTCTGAGTTGGGAAACGCCACCCACATCTTTAGGTGGGGTCCAACAAATCAGTAATAAGTATTTTAGGTAGAAACATCTATACTTTTGGAGTAAAATCCCGCCTGTGTCACATTGAAGCTAGTTGCGTGCATTTCTGAATTTATTACAACTAGGCTGTAATGTATTGTATTCCTAAAACATAAATATGTCTTAAATTTTTACATTTATAGCTTTTCCGAGACTATAACGCTTCAGTAGTTTAGATAGGATATTGTTAGTTAAGTAACTACGGTTTGTATAGTACTGTAAATATCGTGCATTATTTGCGATTTTAAAAATTAAATTAACCGAATGCTTGAAAAACGACGTTTCTCTAATCGACTATGAGAAATATTGTTAGAAATTGTGGTATCCTGGCACACACACCAATAAGAATCGTTGCATGATGGTAACTTTGAAGGAATTACCAATAATTCATCTCTAGTTAATTAAAATATCACTTTAAAAGTGTAGTCAGTATTGTTAAACAATTTCCTGAATTTAAAAAGTAATATGAAGTCATAGAAGAGCCTGAAATCCAACTACCAGTTGTTAGTTTGCCTAACAAAGAAATCAAGCTATTAACTATTCGAGTCGCATTAATCATTTACTATATGTTCATAGTTTCATACTATCAGCTAATGGCTAGTAGGCAATTAAGTAATATCAGATAAATGCGTTATTTGCTTCATGTGGTATTGACGTTTTTCACCTCCAACTGTACGTCGATTTTCACAAACATTCACACTTGATTCTGCCGTGCTTAAATTCAACATTAAGAACTCGCCTCATCGTGATAAACGGTTTAATTATAGGTACACCTGTAGCAGCATCAATATTTTGCGTCAGGACTATGTCACACCCATGACATTAAAGTGTAGTTAGTGAGTCTTCTTCAAATCTAACACGGCTTATAGAATGTAGGTCAGCGTTATCCTTTATCCCCTGTTTACCCAGTTGACTCCGAGTTAGCGTTCATCTAGCGTTCATGAAGTTTTACCTAAACCACATATTACACGTGGTGTTCGTAAGCAACCCTAGCCAGCGTATTGATTTACTAATTGTGCCAACGTGCTAAAACCATTATCATTATAATTAAAGAAAGGATTTGTACGAAACCGGCATTGCGCTATGCACTGCAAGAATATGCAATTAGTGTTTATAAAGCTTCGCAAGGATTAAGCGAAGGGAAGATTAATGTAGATGAGTAAGTATTAACATTAAATTTCTACACTAACTTTTCTATCCTAATTTGTAAAAAGGAAAGTTGAATGGCACTTGTAAAGTAAGATGTATAGTATTTCTGCAGTTGTTACGGCCTTCATCATCTCAACCGTTGCCTCTGTTTGTTTTCTCCTATCATTCTCATCTTGCAAGGGCTCTCCCGGACATCCCCTCGATTACTTTACTAATTTTAAAACTTTCGAAGTTACTCTGCTCTATTTCTGTTCTTCTGACATGCTTATACTAAGTACATCAATCTTAGATTTCGTTTTGCTACTTATTTGTATAGACGACGTTGTTATACCACATCTTCTATAGTTTCCAATATCGTGTCTTAATAATTAATATGATATTTTTATGGAACATAGTAAATAAAAGTGGCCCCACAATAGAGCTATGTGGTACTTTCGCTTTGTTAGTCGGTTGCCTAATATGCCTGCGTCACTACGAACAAATAAGGAATGAAGCTACCACAACGTCATTAATTTCAAGCAAGTCGTATCGTTCATTTCCAACCTCGACATTCGGAAGCTCCCAACAAAAACCAGCGTTTTGATATTAGCTTCTTTTTTCAGTTTAGGTCCTGAAACTCGACAGCTTTATTAGATTGTCGCCCCAGCAAGCGAACTTCCTCCTTGCTTTCAATTCCTGCCGTTTCCAAAGTACCGTGTGATTAGCGGCGATGACTTCGCTCCGACGAATTACCTCCATTATTTTCAGAACGCCGAAATGTTTTCATCAGGGTGCCAACGTGCACACAACAAATTTCCTCGCGCGGCTCATCGCAATCTATATTTCTCGCATTTGAACTACTTCTTCTCGGCAATCTCGCGGTTTCGCTAGGATTTATCTTAGATATACGCACAGATTTATGTGTTTACTGTCATAATACCTAAATCGATCCTCGGTCGCAGGCTCAGGCTTAGCTCCAAGTTTCTAAACGTAATACTTTGATGTCATTATTCTATTATGGTTGGTTGGAGCTGCTCCATTTATATAGGGAGTAGGTTATTCGTAATTTAGGTTACCAATTAAACAAATATATCTATCTTATTCCTGGTGACATCAGGATCTTCAAGCAAAAAATAATAACATTCAAACACGAGATTTAAAAAAAAGAGTCCTAATACAATCAAGATATATCTGAAAAAAATGACATTATTACAAAGTTTTTCTAAAAAGGAATTTTTTACTATAGTTTCCAAAAATATATTCAGTATGTTACAGAAGTTTATCTTCAGATAACCAAATTGGTAGATTTTATCAGATCTGTTTTAGAAAATTTACTCTTGCCTCAGAAGCTAGACTTTCAACAGTTTTGATTAGCAGAAAAAATAGAAATAAAGTGGGAAGAAGTTAATGAGGGCATACACGATAGGTAATGATAGCCAGAGATGTAGAAGAAACACCACAAGAGTAAAACTTCACCACTGTATACCCTAGGGAGTAAAAACAGAGCAAGGGTTAAATAAGTAAGCAACTTGTCAAGACCATCTTTACCCATTATGGAGAAATGGCTAATTCTGAGATAACTATAACGGTAGTGGCTTACTTTGCTTACACATGCGCCAATTTACAGAACGACTTTAATTAGACTGATTTGACCATAACTGATTTGATTAAAAATATTAAAGTTGAAAGTGTTTGTAGGTCTTTTAATAAAAGTTACGCAGTTAATACATTAAAATGGTTTTTGTACAGGGTCCGCAACGATACAGAAGTGGAAGATAGAAAATATTTTTAAAACTATAAGAATTACATAAAATTAGCTTATATAAGGGTTGTATGTGTTTCACATTGTTGTAGTATATTATTATATGAGCAGAAAGTAGATGCGATTATGTGATGTATTTTCGAAAATGCAAGCAAATAAAATGGCGACACCGCTGAGTACCGCTCGATTCAACTCTTAACTCTGCAGTTAAGCGCATCAGACCGTCGCAGATCGCGCGAGATCGCCACAAAGAGGTTACTAAAAGCAACCAGAGTGAAGATATTGCGATATATAGCGCGTTAAGAATTCAAGTGTGAAGTACAACAATCAAACGTATGGGGCTCCATATATCAAAAAGCGTAGATGGAAAGTAATAGGTCACAGACCTAAAACAAGAAAAAAAGTATCGATACAATAAAGTATATAATATTCAACACAAAATGTACAAGTTCTAGAGAGCTTTCAATTTTCTTTAAATTATATATAAACGTTAACACAATTTTTAATTAGTCATAAAAAAGAAATCAGTACGAGTACAAAGACACATTTTAATTGGAATTGCAATGCAAATAGCAACTTACCGAAAATCTTAAACGTTTGTCGGTTTTGCAATTAATAAGTAAAAGTTCTGTTTGACTATAAACGGCATGATTTTTTTAAAAACTGAAAGTACAAATTTCGTCCAATGTTTAAGTAGTTTTAAAACCAGAACGTTAGAATGATTTTGATTATGATAGAGAGAAATATACTATAGAAACTTGTGTTCGGCATTCATACAATGCACATTTGTATCCCAAATAAAAACGAACCGATCTCCTAAATAATTACAAAAGCTGTGAAAAAATCTGGTGTGATACACTCACACAACTTCCTTTTACAGTGATCTTCTAATTAGCCAAACATTTTATTTTTAGTTTTTCAGCATTTGTCAAAAAATTTCAAAAATTGCAAATTCTACAAAAACGGTACAAAACACAGCGTTAGTTCTAAACTTTTAAGCTGAATTTAAAAAAATAATAATATACCGGGTGTTCTATTTAAAATATGAGTTAATAAAAAAAGAAAAAACACAAAAGAAACCAATTTTAGAAGTATTCAACTGGAAAATCACCTATCTCACATCAATAAACATTAAAAATGTAATAAAAAATCGTTATAGCCGTTTCTGAAAACATCGAAAAACCTGAAAAATCACAAGAGTAAGCACCTACTTGCGGTTTTGCGATTTTCCTCAAAAGCCTGCTGTCGCATCTACATAGTACACAAAACTTATATATAAAGTTTCAATGCCATACCTCTTTTCGTTTTTAAGATATTCTGTTCACAGACATACAGACAGACAGATAGACAGACAGACAGACAGACACACAGACACACAGACCAATGAACAAAAATATGTTTTTTGAGTTCAGGGGACTCTAAAACGTTAAGATTTGTTGAAAACTCAATTTCGAATTTTTGGGGTGAATCCAATACTTCCTCTATTGTAAAAGGAAGTAAAAAAGCGTCTGGCCAAACTGTATAAATCAATAAAGTCAGAAAGGCATGTGTGCAGGACTTGAAATATATTTTATGCTTTATGTATTATATGTATGTATTATCATTAACCTCGTTTTACCTTGCGGTGTAGAATCTGGTGCTTTATGTGCTTGCATCTGGCGGTACAATGCTCAACTTGCCCCGGATTCGGGATACAAAATTGAAGCGCGCCTATTGTGCTTGGACAGCAACCATTGTGTGAAGTGTGTGTCATGTTGATGTGTTGAACTTGTTACTCTATCTCTTATGTCTGTGGATCTGAGTAGAGCACAGTTATTTTGGTGCCCAACTGTGAATGGTCTCACCGAGCCCGATTCCAATCGCCAAGGCTGCGGAAAAATTCCGGCCCCCGCGGGATTCGAACCGAGAACTTGCTTACTAGCAAGCCTAGCGCTACCCAACTGCGCTACCCGGCTTCTTATGTATTATATACGAAACTGTAATACTGAGTTCAAACTCTATTCATATATTCGTACAATAAGAAAATAAATATTGTGGAAGTTCAGTTATTTAAATTCCACTATTATAGAAACGTCTTTTGTTGTCTGAGGTCTCTGCGTCTAGGCAATGTCTTTTTTAGCGACAATATTTATCGACAAATTATGCTGTATTCTTTCAATTTTATTAATATATTCTATAGAATGACATAAACCTGTTGAAGCCTTAGCAATAAGATATTTAATGTGCGGTTATAAATATTTTTTCCGATATGGATAACTTGTTTAAAATAACGGGTTATTCTAATTGAATCAAATTTTAGCAATTTTTGTACCATTTGAACAATTTAGTGGTTCGTTAGCTCAAGAATTCCGGGGAAGCATCGCCTTAAGGAATCACTTGGCGCCCCAAAAGTTTAGTTCTATTTTTATTGAAGGCAAGTTGACCCAGCTCTTCTCCCGAGTTAGTCGGAGGCATGTTTCAGTTTCATTAGAGGCAAAACCTAATGTAACACAAGTATTGAGCACATTTTAGCAATTTCTTTTAAAGTCTGTGTGTAATAAATTTATAATGAATCATCAAGTTTTCTACACATTTTCAGTTTTGTATAGTAATTTTGCAATACATTTTTGCAAGTACTTTTCTAGTATATTTGCAACAAATTTCCAGATAATGTGCAATATACTTTTAGTTTTTTTATGTTTTACCTTTAAACTAACCTTTACAGTCAGTTCAGAAAATTTGCCACAAAGATGTAGCAAGTCTGCAAGAAATCTGCAGCAAAGTTGCATTTAATTTCTCATAGTTACACATTATCAACACATTTTTTCGTTAATTTTTAGTACTTTAGTAGAAAACTTACGGAAAGTAGTAAATAATATTAAATCATATTTCCATTAGATTTTCACTTATAATACCATGAGTAGTCAAAGTTATGTCGACTATTTTTGTGGTGGTATCACGAATGTCCATTGCGCTTTGGTACGATTAGGACGAGTGCGCTAGCACGAGTCCTAATCCCAAGCGCAATGGACATGAGTAGTGATACCACCGCAAAAATAATCTACTTAACTTTGACTAAGAATGGTATTCGAGGGACTATTTAATGAACCAAACTACTTTTTCAAATTAATTTTCAGTAAATCTAGCAACAAACTACGCAATTTCTATAGTAACAGAACACTAATATTGACTTTTTCTAATAAAAATCACATTTGTTTAAAATAGTCACTTGAATACCTTCTAGGAAGATATATCCACTGATATTTTTTTGATTGGTCAAGAAACGTCAGAATTATGGATTTTCATTGGTCACTTTTTGACAGATGACAGGTGAATTGAATAGTCATCAAAATTTGAATAAATTTGCGAAAATTGTGGGCAACTTAATGAGTTTATACTAAGTTTTGAAAATGTTTGCATGTTGAGAGTATTTTATAGATAAATTTGCAACAATTTTTCAGCAGATTTACTACTAATATATTTTTAGGAATTGTGATGTAAATCTTTAATGTACTTGTACCCAATTTCTGCATTTTTTTCTGTCCAGTTCTAGAAAGTTTTGGGATAATTTTTAGTAAGTTTATGAAAAAATTCAGCAAGTAGCAGAAAATATTTCAGCATATTTGCAGTAAATATTTATTTAACTTCTAACATCTTTCGTATCCACTTTCAGCAAGTGTTCCGTTAATTTTCAGTAGGGGGTATACAATTTTTTTTCAGGAACAAAACAGATTTCGGCATATTTGCCTTAAATTTTGCTCAACCTTTTAGTAAGTTCCTAGCTAATTTGTTGGAAGCCTTCAGAAAATATGTTTTAGCAAGTTGCTAGTAACTTCTTGATACATTTACACCAAATTTTCAGTAGTTTTACAAATAATAAGTATTTAGTAAAGGTACGGAAAATATTCAACACGTATTTATACGATGTGTATTCAATTGCTGTTGTAATATTTATTCTTTACATTTTGAACACCTTTTTTTGTTAATTTTCAATAACTTAGTAGAAAATTTACAGCAGATAGCAGAATATATTTCAACATGTTATAACTTTCAAACCATTTTTAATAAGATTCCAGCAAATTTTTACAACTTTAGGAGTTTACCTTAAATCTTCAGAATGTATTGTAGCAAGCTTTTAGCAAATTTTTGGTACATTTACGCACAGTAGCAAATAGATTTACAACTAACAAGTTTTCAGTAATGGTGCGGCAAATATTCGACAAGTTTACAGCAAATGTTTATCAAATTTGTATTTTAATTTCTTTTGTAATATTTATCCTCTACATTTTGTACAAATTTATCGTTAGTTCTTAGTAATTTAATAGAAAATGTATAGCAAGTAGCAGAATATATTTCAACATTATATTACTTAAATTAGATTTTCAGCCAATCGATTTATCAAGGAGCTTATCTTAAATTTTCAGTTAATTTGCAACTGTTGAATTTTTAACAATTGTACAGTAGTAAATTTGCATTTATTTTCTAATTTTTTTTCTGTACACTTTCAGTAACTTTTCCATTATTTTTCAGTAAGCTTAAAGTGAGGAGCAGAATATAGTTCAACATATTTGCAGCAAATGTTTAGCAAATTTCCATTCGATTCCTATTGTACGTTTTTTTCTAAACCATTGCTTTTAAATTCCTCCCTGCCCAGTTGCACCCTCCTAAAGAGGGGTTTGAAAATTAGGTCTTTGTCATTTTACCGAAAACTGAAAAGGAGTATTAAAGTGAAAATTGTTATGTGTTCTACCAGCAACATACTTATTTCTGAAATACTTTTTAATTTTTGCGCATGGCAAGAAGAGGATGAAATTAGCAATCTTTATAAAAGTTCTTATTGGAACTTTTACAGACATGGATGTTATAATAAAGAAGTATCCAGTAAAGACATTTATTTAATAGCTTTTTGGTTCTTTGAATTTTTTCGTGTAATATTTATTCGTGTAAAAATCAAAATACCTTACGACGCAGAGCATTTTTGGCATTTTGCAGAATAACTACATTATAAAGTATTTTATGTTTTTTACACAAAAATATGCGTTTGACAAAATAATTATAAGAATAAAAAAAGCTTTTGAATAAATAAGGACGCTTGGACATATAACCTCATATAACCATCCTTTTTAGAATTGGGATTGGGATTTTAAAGAAAACGTTTATATGCAAAATGTCTATTATTTAACGCCCGTTATAACATCCAGAATAGGGTAATCAACTTTAGACAAGCATTACTCTGGGTCAATTTATATCAGTTTACCATACCTGTCAAATTAATATACCTGATATACCTAACTTTTTGTGTTGTGACGAAGATACGCTTAATTTCATTTAAGTATGCCATAAATGTCTATTTCTGTATTTCATCAAATTTTGCTAGCCTTATAAACACAGCCTTTTTCATATATCTTTTCTATGTCCTTTCTCTGCTATTCCTTAAATAGAAAGGAGAATATTTCTATATCTTGCAAGGGGACAATATAATGTAATTTCTGTTCTAGTCAATTTTGTATCTAGTTCTAGTATCTAGTTGACCTGAACCATTACACTAGTGAACAGATGTTGTTTGACGGTAGAATATTTTATTTTATACGTTAAGATTCTACTACCACTACTAATATGGTATGTAGGAAATAGAGGTTCAGGTTGTAGCAATTCCCTATTGTTTTCACTTAAACGTCAACTATTTCTAGTAAATTTCGACCTGCAGCACCTCAGTCAATATGCACGTGGTTCCATTGGAACCACATGGGAACGTGTTAATCTGCTCAAATATAGGAGCTATTGCAGTCTCGTGCTTCCAAGTACAGCTTAGAGCAACACTGCGTACGCGTAGCTAACCAAACACGATTCCCTCGAAATGCACGAGAACGATATGTTTTCCTTCCAGCTTTTGTAATTTGAGGCTTTGTTCTAAGCATTATGCCTCCCCGTCGCTGAATATTTTCTTTTCATTTTCTCGGACATAATCAGTATTCCCAGGGGGACAACTTTCTTTCACGCGCTCCGAGAGGGGAGGTTTAGTTCAGTCTAGTTTTAATAATCCATGCGACGGGCAACTCGTTGGAAGTTTGGGGTTGGGGAAATTTGTTTCTCATTTTGCGCTGTACAGTTTAAACAATGCACAACTTTCGGTCAACTAGCACAACACGTATTCCGTGCTCTAGCTAAAGGGCATTTTCATTTGGTCTTTGTAACGAAGTTATATTCACAAATGCTAACTACTAATTTCCCAGATGAACTCATTGTAGCTGCTTATTGCTTTTGGTGTCAGCGAAACAGAATAGGGTCGACAAAGCATAAGTTTTGCAAATAATAACCTCGCGCTGGAAGAGTCCGAATTCTTTAACGAAATGAAATTATAATTTCCACCACTTCATAAGTGCTTAGTGAAAAACGAAGAAGTTATGAAGCAATTCATAAGAGCTCAACTAAGCGTTTCAATCAATTCCGCATGTCTTTATAAAGGGTGTTTTTTAGAGTGATAGAACTTTAAATTGAAATAAAACACAGAAAAATGTTTTTAATATCCATGAAATTGGCTTTATTTGAAAGATAATTTTATGGCATTTATGTTTGAATATGATTTCGGGCATGTGATCGTCGCGGCTGGCGTGTACATGACGTAATCTGGAGGTCCAATTTTCACACACTCTTCGCAGTAAATCAGGCTGTATTTCGGCAATAACGAGTCGAATGTTGGCTTCCAAGTGCTCAATTGTTTCCGGTTTATCGACTTAGACATGCGACTTTACATATCCTCAAAGAAAATTATCTAACGGCGTCAAATCGCACGAAAGAGGTGGCCAGTTAACAGATCCATTTCGTGGATCCATTTTGTGGATCTGTTAATTGGCCACCTCTTTCGTGCAATTTGACGCCGTTAGATTATTTTCTTTGAGGATATGTAAAGTCGCATGTCTATGCCGATAAATCGGAAACAATTGAGCACTTGGAAGCCAACATTCGACGCGTTATGGCCGAAATACAGCCTGATTTACTTCGAAGAGTGTGTGAAAATTGAACCTCCAGACATAAATGCCATAAAATTATCTTTCAAATAAAGCCAATTTCATGGATATTAAAAACATTTTTCTGTGTTTTATTTCAATTTAAAGTTCTATCACTCTAAAAAAACACCCTTTACTATGAAATTTGTCTTCTGTTTTCGTGTAACTTGAGCAACTAATACTGCTGGTCAACTAGAACTAGTTGACCCTCAGACGAACGGGAGGTCATTCATAGCAAGGTCTTCATGTGGAAAAGCGATATGTTTCATCATGAACATTAAATGTTTTAATTTGGTAAGAATTTCGGATATGGAGAAACTACTGTCGAACTAAATGCTGAAGCTAGCGACCGACAACACAAAACCATATTCTTTCTAATTTCCACTAAATTGCTTTTTATGTCTCTACTTTGCTGCCTCATATTTATTGTTGGAAGCGCTCATAAATGTTTGCTGTTGTTTATCTTTGTGCGCGTGTCTGTTGAGAAAACTTATTTTTTCTACGACTACTACTAAAAGTAAGCCTTTTAGCACTAGCATTTTCACTAAAAATGACTTTTTATAAATCAGCGTGTTAAAGGTGAAATCAGCTATTTACTTTGAGCACATGTGCTAAAAGTAAACACCTGGTATTGAATTTTAAATTTTAAACTGGAAGTGAGGTTGTAAAGTTATTCTAGTTACCTATTTCGTTCGAGGTAAAGTGAATAAAGTAAAATGTGTACTACTATAATTACTTTTGATAACTAACTTTGACAGCTACCGACTGCAGAACCAGTCTCCTGAGCCGTTACGGCCATCTCTTTACTATGACATAAATTATAACTGTCATAAATGCAAACATTTGTTAAATCGACATTTACGGATTAATAACAGTAAATGTAAGTCCGTAGAAAACATATTGTGTACAAACTCGTGCCAAAAGTGTTTATACACGAGTACGAGACATGTTATGAAACTCAGCCTTCGGCTTCGTTTCATAATTTTTATGTCTCGTGCATAAACATCCACTTTTAGCACTTGTTGTACAAATAGCTATTTTCTACGATCGTGTCAAAATGACAACTTCTTGCACAGTTTCTAGTGTCAAAAGTGACGTTTGTAGCACTCTTAATATTAGCGCCCGAATTCGGTCTTTTAGCACATTACCATTGGTGGCGTGTTTTAATGTTATATTAAAACACGCTTTGCCGTAAATTTAAATGTCAACATAACCTAAAATATTTAACACAATGTGACGGAAAAAGTGCCACCGAACTAAATTTTTATATTTCTATTACGATCGTAGAAAAAATAGCGTATGATACACGTGTATAAGTGCCATTAAGGCACCAGCGTCGTTAAAAGCACTCCGCTTTGCGTCGTGCTCTTAAACTCGTTGTACGTGCTTTAAAGCCGTACTTATACTATCATAATATACCATTATTGCAAATTTTTTAAAACCAATCTTGGAAGAAGATTAAATTAACCCAATCAACCGCTATGTTGCAAGAGCTATAAAATGCACTACAGGCTCATTGGTCATTACAATAGCGTCCAATAATTATATAAACCATGTGTTAAAATTCTAATCGTAGATCCAAAGCCTTCCTAGACCTTGTAATTAAGCCTTTAGAAAATGGCACCCCATAAAGATTTTGATAGAACGTCAACAAATAAGTAAAACCAACTACAATAAAATCTAGCAGAAGTACAACCACTCTCCTCTCATCTTAAGATGTAGCTTTAAAATAGATGAAATATAAGAAATCATGCACTAAACTAGAGATTAGAAGTCAAACTCCGAACAAAAATACCCAGGGAGTTATTTGGACTAAACTCTTTTCTAGTAGGCCTTCGATTTTTTCAAAGAAACAAAAGCACATGTCGAATAAGCTCATAAAACTGCAATTCTTTTTCCATTTAACCAACCTTCTGTCTTTCACGGTTTCCGAGATCCCTATAGTGATAATGAAAAAAAACTCACCCTGTATAATATCTGCCTTTACATTCTTGAATATTTACCAGTTATTTCTAACATTTTTTAATAATAAAACTTCTCGGCTTAATTTGTACTTTATTTGCCAAATTATTAAATACCAACTTATTGGATACTTTTAAATTGATTTCATTCCAAATTAAATTATCATAATTTCCAAAATAAAGTAAAAAACCTATTTATTATTTTGTATATCCTCTGTATGTTAGCACCCAGCTTAGCTATGTTACTTCTGTATTAAATAATGTACAGTTTTAAAATTATACCAACTGTAAATTTAACAATTATATTCTATTTCTTAACTTAATCTCATCCGGCAACTACCAACGTGTATTAATTTAATAATGAACATGAAACAAAGTTCCCCAAAGAAATCAAATATAATTCAAGTTTTATATTAATTCTACAACTGAACTTGTGTTACTATTGTTGCAATCTAAATAAGTTATCCATTTTAGTTTTTTTATTCTCCGATCGTAAGTTTAAAATCATGATAATATTTTTATTTAAAATTGCAGTTTTCATGTTACGTTTTGTCAAAGTGTTTTTTTTAACTTAATTGCTTTTCTAAGTTCCATAAGCACAACATTAAAAACGGGGCAGTTGGTATTCAATGAAAAATGCGACTCCCAAGAATTGAGAAGCCTGACAACTCTGCCCGAAAAGTATATTAAAATTTCATAAATACAAAACCGATTAAGAAAATGAAAAATTAAAATAGATCGCTCTTCCTGGCTGTTTTTATTTAAATCTCATTTTGCTGCTCTACAATGTTTATTTCATTTTCTAGACTGGTACTGTCTGTTCTAATGACTTTCTAAAAATAGATGATAGAAGCGAAGTGTAATTGAACAACGCCAATAAAAACAAACCATAATCAATTTATTATTTATAAGACAGACATTACAAGGTAAGCACTACCATTTGCTCCGGGAAAACGGAGTGACAAATTACAAAAAATAAGTTCCAGAAATCGACGAATGAGCCACTAATACTAGCTCTATCTATCTTCATGTGTATACGGCTAGAAGATAATGGTTACAAAACACATGTTTACAACTACCCCACTATCATTAATGTGACACTGACATATTTTAGCCCTTGAAATTCCTTTTAATTCAATTACGATGGACGTTAGAAATTCCTGCGGTTAATTTTAATAGCTAGCCTTTATTTCAAATATAAATAATAATATTGATTAAATAAAAGCAAAGCTGCAGAATAAAGTAAGTATTTAATTAGATGTTTAAACGAAAAATTTGCAGTTTTATAAAAGAGCTAGATAACGAGGCCTACTTTCTGGGGAATGTCATTATTTTTCACATAAAAAGGTTAATTCCTATTGCAGTCCAAATCGTTCATAAAAAAGTAGCCGACTAAAGCTGCTGCCAGCGATTTTCTCAACTAGCTCATAAAAGGCAAAATGTCTAGAAATGCAAATATTTTATTAAGCTTGCATTTAGAGAAGCTCTTCGTAGCCAGTATGTAGAACTTCTAACAAATGGAAGGATTCTTAACCAAGTCAAGGTATCCATCGAATGTGCTCGAGCAGCATTCCTGCGCATTAAAAATATCTTATATAGTCACTACCTAACTCTAATTCTATACAAATAAAACGCAGCCATACAAGGCAATAGCATATCGCCCAAAAAACACTAAAACATTTAAGAAAATGAAATGGGAGCAAGAGATTCTTCTAAATGTTTAGAGGTGCAGTCACCTATACTTTGCGGACAACATAGTCATCATGGTCTTCATGTCAGAACTATTTGAAGAATTATATCGAAGAGTTAGACGAAGTACGTATTCTAGGATGGTTAAGAAATATGATAACTTAGAACGAGTTGACGCATTCTTACAAATTTTTGATGGGGCCACAGCGCAGGCTAACTTGAAATTCCCGGCGATTTGTGGACTTCTGTGAAGTTAACACCACAAGTTCAAAAATGTCTCTTTCAAGAGTTCCCGTTACACCCCAAGGAGTTCTAGAGTTCCTTGCTATTTTAAAAATAGTTCTATGTATTTAAGAGAAAAAATCTGTAAAAGACTTTACCCAGAACTTCCCTCGTCGACATTGTGACACTAAATAATTTTAAAAATCAAATTAAGTTAGGAGTAACAAGATCTTCACGTTTGTAATAAATTAAATACATTTTCAAATAAAAAAATGTGTCCCGCTGGGGTTTGAACCCGCCGCATCTGCAGAGCGATCGTAAGCGCACCCCTACATAGAGATCGTATCTGCACCGATAAAGCCAACTACGCTACCGAGCCTCTGTCAAATAAGTCCAAATAAAATCTATGTGAAGGTTATTACTTCCTTCTATTTCAAAATTAACCCAAAAATAAAGAAAATTTAATTTTTTTAAGGTGTTCACCTTGTATATATTTGTATGAAATTGCACCAGTTTCATTCGAAGTAGATATATAATATGTATGCAAAGTATCGTCTTCCTGCGACAAATAGTTTTTGAGCTATACTGCCAACAGGCAGACAGACAGACAGGCGGAATTAAAAAAACCCCTTTTTCGTCATCTAGGGACCTTGAAACGTGAAGATCTGAAGAAATCTCGAAAGGCGATTTTTTCTTGATTACAATACTTTCTTCGTCTTTCAGACGAAGCAAGTAAAAATGTGAAACGAAAATTTCGGGTGGTAACTTCACTTTTTCCTTGGAAAAATACCACTATAACTCTTTTTCTATCATACTTATTGAAAAAGTCATAACGCTTTTCGATAGAACTTGTCGGGGTGCTACTAAAACTGTAACAAAGAAAAACTATATAAACCGGAAAAGATATCTTTTTTTAATTTTTAAAGTTCCGGTCGTTCTAATGAGAGTTCTAGTAGCACCCCGACGAGTTCTATCGATAACTCTAATAAAAATTTTTGATAAGACTCGAAGTAAAAAAGTTACGCGTCTTTATGTGTCAGTACTTTTACAAAACGCGAAGTGCCGGTAGCAACTTTTTTAAAGTTCCGGTAGTTCTAATGGGTGTTGTAATGGCACCCCGACAAGTTCTATCAATAACTCTAATAGCATTTTTTAATATGACTCGAAATAAGAAAATTACCCACATTTTTGTGTTAGCACTTTTTCAAAACGACCATGTAGCAACTTTTTTAAAGTTCCGGTAGTTCTAATGGAAGTTCTAGTAACACCCTGGCGAGGTCCATCGATAACTTTAATAACATTTTTTGATAGGACGCGAGAAATACGCTAGCGTATGAAGTGAGTTGTATATTAAAAATGTATGGAAGTAAACTGTTACAAACAAATTTTTACTTACTTAAAATTTTTTGCCAACCATTAACCATATTCAAATTCATTTTTAAATCTATTACGGAAATTATAGTAAATACATATTTATTAAACCTTACTAGCCAATACAGACTTTATTAACAATTATATTTTTGCACATATGGAAGTTGTGTTCGTTAACTGGAAGATAGTACATGGTGAAAGTTGGATATATCGGGTCCACCCAGGTGAGCAGTCCCTTGATGATTCTCGGAGGTGGAGGCACAATGGCGATAGTGTCGATTCTCTAGGACTCCTGCAAATAGGCATTTGAGTGGTTAACTTGGCACCTTACCCTGATTGTTTATAAACAATTACACATCCGGTTGTGCTTTCATGTAATGAAGAATGCTTACAACAGACACACAATCAAAGACTGCAACTAACCTAAGCAAGTTACAACGACACACAGCATCTTTGAATTGAAATTCCCAAGAAATCTTCTTTTTGGGGTGACCGAGTTATATCGAATTTCTCCCCCTCCCCCTCCCACTACTCTACTCTTCCGATAAACGGTCAAACGACAAAGTAAACTTAAGAAAATGCTGTTACGACGCTATCGACAATATAGAAAAAACTAATTGTGATATACAGTATTACTAACATATTTATGAAAATATACAGGGTTATTTATAAGTTGATTCTTTCCGTTTACCAAGAAATCAAGCTAAAATATAAGCATTTTTTTCATTTACCACAATATCATAACTAACGGAGGTATAGGGTGCTAAAGTTAAAAACTAAACTTTGACGCAAAGGCGGCTGGACAATTTTATTTGTGTTTATCTCTGTTGTCAAGCAATGAACTGTCAACTAGTTTTCCATTGCAATTTTATTAATGTTATTGCTACAATAATGGCTCGTGTTTCTGAAAATAATGAATTATTGAATATGCTTATTATTTACTGGAAGTTTCGTCAAAATACTGCTGCCGCATCCCTCTTATACGCGGAACGTATGTGTAGAAGCGAATGGTGATAACTTTGAACTATCATTTAAGTTAGATTAAGTTTAGTTTAATTTTTGACAAGTAATTTTAGTTCTTAATTTGAAACTTTAACACCCTGTACCTCCGTTAGTTTTTATATTTCGCAAAAGTGGCAAATAAAAAAAATGCTTATTTTTTTAGCTTTATATGCTGGCAAACGGAAAGAATCAACTAAAAAATCACTCGTATATGTTACCCGTTATCTAACGTTTTCTGTATTATACACAGAAATGTACCGGAACTTGAAAAATTGCTTTCGAGACTTGGTCGTTTTGTAAAAGTGCTAACACAAAAATAAGCGTAATTTTTCTACTTCGAGTCTTATCAAAAAATGTAACCACTACTAGAATACGTCAAAACTAACATTACACAAACAGCACTCTGTTCATTATATTCAGTCACCAAGAAGTTAAATTAGTAATGTATAGAAATTACATCGGATTCTATAAATTCAAAGGGAACCTAAATGGTTATTAATATACACTTTGAAGCTACACTGTGTTCGTGAAAATTAAAAGAGGGATTCGAAAATGAAAGTCATTACTAAAATTGGCGTTGATACAAAAAAAGTACTGATACACGGTACAATGCTCAAGTTGCCCCGGATTCGGGATACAGAATTGGAGCGCGCCTTTGGTGCTTGCGTAGCAACCATTGTGTGAGTTGTGTGCTTGGTGATGTGTTGACCTTGTTACTCTATCTCTTAGGTCTGTGATTCTGAGTAGAGCACAGTTAATTTGGTGCCCAACTGTGAATGGTCTCACCGAGCCCGATTCTAATCGCCAAGGATACGAAAAAATTCCGACCCCAGCGGGATTCGAACCGAGGACTTGCTTAATGCAAGCCTGGCGCTTACCCATCTGCGCCACGCAGCATGCGGAAAGTAAAAAGGAATTAATTAAAAAGGCGCTAGAATCGAACAGCGGAATAATAATAAAGCTAAACAGTAGCTATACGTTACCATTGCGCTGTACATCGTGTATCACAGAGGCCTCTGGAGCACGAAGCGCATCTATAATTACATAACCTTATCGATTCCGAAAACAAGCGTTCGCTGGACGCCATGGTGCGCTATCCAAAAACTATAGTCGTCTACTATCTTAACACTTACAAACAGCGTTCTTTGCAATCATGAGGTACACAAAATAAAATATTGATAAGGGAGAAAAGCTACTTTATTACATACAAATCGACAAAAAAAAAACAAGATTCAGTAACAACAAATGAATGGATGCAAGTTATAAACATTTTGAAAGCATTAAATTAACCTGGGAGGTTTTAATTTAAAAATTCTTCACTTACTGAACGAGCAGTATATGGCTCTGATTGCTTCTGCGGGCCGTCCAGGAATATGATAGTGGAAGAAACTTGACCTGCGTTTTCCATGTGACCTCATTCTTTCTAGCGACTTCTGTGGCTTCGTGTGATGACCTGTGGCATTGCCTTTGTCGTCAGCGGAACAACTACAAAACTTCTCAGGAGACGACCAACGGTAATGGTTTTATTAAGAAGAAGCAAGTCCGAAATTGCTCATAGAGAAGCAAGTCCACAATGAGTATACTGAATTCGCTTTTTACCAATACGCGGGGTAACCACGACGTAAAAAGGTTGATGCATCTTTTCATACCACCAGCCTACGTCTTTAGTCTTAGATTGTCACAAAAACAGCCCTGGAAAACTGGCTGTATTCTGTAGTTATACGCGCACGGGCAGAGTGCTAAATATAAATTTCCAGAATACACAAAAAATTTGTTAAAATAGAGAAAGGCAACCGGCTATATACACAGGTGCTTAAAATGACCTAATTCCAAAATATCGAATTGCTATATTTGAAAGAAACGAGCCTAAAAACCTACCAAAAATCGCAATTTGCGAAGGTCTTAACAAAAATATCGCAAAACTGACAAAAAAATTTATTGTACAGACTACATTCCCTGAATAGGATAGAAAGTTGAGGAATAATTCTATATTTTGTGAATGTGTTATGCAATGTTTAGCAATATTTTTTATTCGATTGTTGTTTGATTCTGAAGGCAATGCAAGAATCTAATCGTAAAGCCATTTGAGTTCATAATAATGCATTTACTTTAAATTGCGGTGCTTTCTACATATGTTACTAACTATACAAATTGCAGTTGTATAAAACTATAATCTACAAATTCAATAGCCTTGTTGTTCGTTTTACGTGCATTCGCAATATATTTAACTCTTTTCAAAAGGTTTTATAAATCGCTATATAGCTTTATACCGGGTGTCCACTTTCAAACTGGAACATAGGGATTTAACATTGTTTTTAAAAGTTTTATGGATTCCTGCTCGCCAATTCAACATACAGAAAATGTTTTGGTATCAATGGAAAGAGAAAATTACTGTGCAATTAGATAATTTTTGTCAATTTTCATTAAATAATATTAATCAAAAGTTTTCATGTTTTTTAAATATGAGTTGCCTTGACTTGAAAACAGTTGACAGCTATACTCAAATAATTTGTTATTTGATGACATTCAGAGTTAGTTCAGTAGTTTTTACTTTATAAAATGAACGATTACTCGAACGAAGATGGAGTTTTTATGAAAATAACTTTATTAGCATTATTGCTGTACATACACAATTTCACAATTAATAAACAATCATTCGTATGGTTAAGAGATACCTATTACAGTGAGGTCAGTTTGCGGAGAGTGAGAGATTTGTTTCAATGCAAGACCTACCTCATTAATCAAAAGTTCTAAATAAGTGTTCGAATTTTAATTTCCAACAATTTCAAACGGTCCGATAATGTTGTTATTATAAAACCCAGCTCAAATATTATTTTTTTGAGGGCATTGGGTTCTTGTACACAGAGTAATTCTTGGATTTTCTTGAGACCAATATCTAGTATTTTGCACATTGGGTTCGTTGTTTAAAGTAAAAGTACATTCATCCGTGAAACATATTGATGACAAAAAACGACAATCTTGATTGGCACGTTTTTAGATTCCTTCACAAAATACATTTCTACTTTCTCCGTCTGGTTCAAATATTTTCTGATTACATTGTGGTTTGTATGGATGATATCTGTGCTTTTTTTAATGTCTTAGATACCGCCGACTTTGACACATTTAATTCACGACTAATTTGTCTTGTGCTGTACTATGGGTCAATATCGATCAATTTCAAAACACCTTGCAATTCCCTGCCATCTGCACCAACATTTCTGCGATGACCTTTATTAAAATATCATTATTAAAATTTTTATCAAAGCCAAAATTAAATAATAAACATTAACCACCTATAGCTTCTGATTCTACTGAAATATTAGCAGTTTCTTCAAATTTCGGGACATATCTGTGTATTGTAGATGCAGACGGTATTGGACCGTTATCAAATTTTAAGGAAAACAAATCTCTCACTCTACACAAACTAACCCCCCTGTAATATGTTTTTACGATAGAAACTCTCTGTTCGTTCGAGTAATCGTTCATTTTATAAAATAAAAACTACTGAACTAACTCTGAATGTCATCAAATAACCAATTATTTTAGTATAGCTGTCAACTGTTTTAAAGTCAAGGCGACTCATATTTAACAAACATGAAAACTTTTAATTATTATTGACAAAAATAATCTAATTTTTTATACCATTAGATGCGCAGTAATTTTCTCTTTCCATTGATACCAAAACATTTTCTGTATGTTGAATTCATAATCCATAAAACTTTTAAAAACAATGTTAAATCCCTATGTTTCAGTTTGAAAGTGGACACCCGGTATATAGTATTGTTAAGTACTCGCACAAAATATAACTTTTTTTGAGGTCAGGAATTTTATTTTTCCACTTGCTACGCTTTTTATCATTTATTTTGTCGATGTCCTATCGTCTTGCTTCATATTTGTGTGTATTATTTTTGATGAATAACATACACAAGAGCTTCGAGAAACTGTCACTTCAACATCATTAATAACGTATTCATAAATAGATTACAACCTCCTCCCCGAGAAGCTGAAAATTTCAGCAGCTTCATCCATTGTGCTGCTTATAGATTACATGACTTGCTTTTACGAATTGATTGACAGACACAATATTTCGGCTAAGGTACATTCATATTGCATTGTAAATATGATAACAGGCCCATAAATTACAGCAAAATGTACAGCTGTGGCAGCGAACGTCGTGCACCCAGAAAAACGAGTAGTAACGGCCATTAAAGCCGTTCGAGGCAATTTTAACTGGTCCAATTAACTCGTCCAGAACAAATAAACACAACACGCTCAAACACACCCTTCCGAATCGTATATCGCCGAGCTTTAGGCACGTCAGTGTGTTCAGGACTTGGCATCTCGCTTAATTGCATTATACTTACAAAGCACACGGAGTTTGTAATTACACATAAAGCTCAGCAGCAATTTGTTGTGATTACTACGCTTAGACTAATACACTCGGCAATTCTTCCGGGATTTGGAATAAATCTAATAACATTATGATATACTTAGCATGCTAAAATGGGTTAAAGAGCTGTTGGTTCCCATTAAAAATTAACTGAATGGACGTTTGCATGTCCAGACTAAGACAGTAATTACTCCAATCTCGATGTATCGACATAGGAATAAATATTCTCTCTCTATTTTTCCTTCTTTAAACAAGGTATTTCTTACACCATTTCTCCATCTCGTGAGTTGACACTCTGCGTTTCTGCGTTCGCTCCTTTCTACTACCAATTTGTAAAACGTTTCGGTTTTGCAATTGCACCTTTCTACTGACCTAATATAAACAATTCCACTAAAACGTTTCCTGAATCGTGCTTGTTCAGATGGGAGATTGAATAGCTTCTGAATAACTAAAACATGATATAGCTACGTCAGTGGGCTACATAGGATAAAGAAATATATATGAGAAAAGAAGTAAATTAAAGGACTAGAAAAATACATTGGTAATATTAATCCATAACAAAGGCCATAAGGGCGATTTAGAAAAATGTCGACCAACAAAGCTGTTCTATCACATGCACCGACTTTTACCCCCAATAACAGCCAACAGGTTATTCAATAAATTGTACTGTATTAGCTACTTGAATAAGTAAATAGCTGTGATGTAAGTTTATAGAGGTATCAATATATTCTTTGGCTGCATCTGAAAGTCATAATGTTATTATTATGAAATAATACTAAGCTGCTACTAAAAACATACACATTAGTTTTGGATTGCCGAAGTGTGTAGTAAATATTCTATGTATCTCTACCAAGATGAGTGTTCGAGAACGTTACTGGTTCGAAACGTTTCCGCCCAGGCATCATGCAATCTACTATTACTCAACAATGTTAAGTCTATAAAACCACAGAATATGTTAAGTGATTTTGACGTCATTAAGCTATCCTTGTTATCAATTCCACGATTGGGTATTATTAGTGCATTTAAGCTGAAATTATTCTAGTTAAAATTTCTGAAGACGGCCCTGTTTAAAGTTCAACCCTGGATCTTAAAGCTACATGTTAAATTCCTTTTGGCCCAAACAATAATGCGTTCACGATCCGTAGAATTCGTCTTAGCAAGCATTCTTCGTTCAGTGCACAAAGTGCGTATTTGTTTCGACAATCAAGCGTTGAACGCCTAAATCAAATTCTTTATGTTAAGCAGTAACGAAATTCAGGCCTTGGAGTTTAGTGTTTCCTGTCAACCACTTCTAAAAGTTCTTGGAAAATAATCTTTGAAATTCGACACCCTGGGATTCGTTGCAACAGCAAGAAATTTCTTCTAGAACGTTCTATGGGACCATTGGAAATAAAGTTTGATAAGCCCTTAGTTAACCGCACATATAGAAATTAGGGTTTTGGGGTTTGAAATTTTCTTCCATTGTATCCGTCGCGCGTAGCCCGTTTTGAAATCAATTAATTAGTAGCAAGCTTCCGACCAAGACGGTGTTAGAAGAACGCGACCCCCGGGCCTCGGCCGGGGGCTGCGCTATTTTTGTGAGTGCCCTGTAGCAAGTTTCGTTGGCTTTTTGTTAAATCTGCGTGTTGATTTTTCTGAACTTAAGTGAGTCAAGCTCGAACTTTTGAAGCAATTCATTGTTGGTGCGCGGGCAGATGAAGTGAAGTCAAGTAACTCGGCGTTGATACGAATAGGCCGATTCGTCTCATTTAGCTTGCCTTCCAGGGAGGGCTTTGGCACTATTTGCCGATTTGATAGAGACGATATCTTAAAGCCTCAACTAACTTTTCCCGGTTATTGTGGGGAAAACCATTGCTGTTTGCAAATTTGTGTATCAACGCCGTGCTTTTTGTAATTTTTGGGAGCCCGCCGCGCAATAGTGTATCATTTGCTGTCATTTCTCCCACAACCGTTGAGGGATTTTTCGCAACACCTCGTTACGTTGCACCCGAGCTTCATCGAAGGCCGTCATCTCTTGTTCCTGATTACTGTGGAGTCCCCGAACTCTCGTCCCAACAACTCCGTTTGCACTGCGCTGCAGCCCTCACTGCCACGTGACTTCACCAGGACCTCGTTCACCGCTCCCGCCAAAAAGAAAAACACGCTTTGGGGTGAAGGTAAAATGGTTTACAGTAAATATGTGTTTTCGCTTTGTTTAATGATGTGCCGTGTGAAGTGATATCGACCATCTGTCGTGCGCTATTGAAGTTTATATTGGACATTGCGTACGCCCGTTTGATTAAACTATTCAAATTAATGATTAGACGCAGGGGCGTCTCTCCTGTGATTTTGTTCTGTTTATTTGTTAATGATGCTTAGATTAAGTTAACTTTTGCTAGGGGACCCCGAAATTCCAGTTAGGATGTACCCTTTGTATTAAATTTAAACTCACCGCTGGGTGGGCTATTAAACATAAACCTTTGCTAATTTCAGTCTAGTTATTTGTTGTTGCTGAACCCTTTAGTCGTTAGTTAATTACGGCAAAAGCCTGGTGTAATTAAATGTGAACCCAAAGCCTGCGCTTCAATTAAGAACGCCCCTAGATTTGGGCTTGTCAGTGTTTTCTTTTATTGCTCTAGAGGGTGTGGCCATCAAGGTAAGTCATTTGTCGCAAGTCCACACCGTGTATATACCAACAGGCCCGAAGGAGCTTGGTGGAGGGGACGCTGTAGCGGAGTGCAGTTACGTGGAGGACCTTCCCCCATAGGCTACGTGTGTGTTCTTGTTTCTAACACGTTTGCCATTCCCTATCTAGAAACAAGTGGCACTCTAGGCATCTATCTTAAGCAATCCATCAGGGTAAGTGCCGCCGGTTTTTCTTTGAGCTTTCGAACCACGCCTTCCCGACTGAGTTAAGTGCGAGTAACCGGAGCAACAAAATCTGCTCCAGCACATTAAGATCTGTGTTCTTTTCAGTAAAGCCGGCGAACCCTGTAGTTTGTACCCAATTTTTGACAGTGCTCTTGATCAATGTCGATCTGAGCATTTAATACCGTAACAAATACTAAATATTCGACCACATATTCAAAGAAAATAGTTTAATGGATACAATATCCCAATAGAATATACAGGATTTAATTATTTGGAAGCGCGCGGAAGAAATTAGGAGTAAGAGAAGCAGAAATCTCTATAATTTAGATAACATAATTTGAGGATAATTTGTAAACCACAAAGAAAGGAATGTAAAAACAGCTACCAAAAGTTTCGCGATAAGTTACGCGCACAAGGTAGATTACTGTGACATACAATTATACATGCGTTTACTACTTACTATTACAAGAAAAAACCATCTACTACAACATAAATGAGCTGAACGCTTGCAAAGACAGCTATTGCTACCAAATTAATCCAATGAAATGGAACTAAATTCAGTCAAATTTTGCAAAACAACAAGTGTGATGTGATCACATGTCATAGTGAATCTAAGCAAAACGGTAAGTAATCCTAAAAAGAAATCCAAAAGCACGTCAGTGTGTTAAGAGGGACGAAATGGTTTCATGCCTAAGGCATACGATGGCCCCAAAAGGTTAGTTTACTAAAGAAACCTAAGAGAAAGAAAAAGCAAGGATCTAATCAAGCCAAAAAATGTGAATATATGTCCATCTCAAAATACAGTAACGTACTTCAGCAAACTACCAATCAAGAACTAACATAGTGTGGGTAGATGTCATACAAGGAAAATTACTACTCTATAGCGACTTAAATTCGCAGAAAGTAACATCCTATCACTAATAAAAATTGTACACTTTTTTTAAATAACTCAAACAATAATTATTACGAGAAGCGTAACGTACCTGGTGCCAAGGTTATTAAACAATTGACTTCATAGAAAAAGTAATACCGGAAAATTAAAAGAACTAAAACGATATTTACTGCTTTCAGTGACTTTAAAAGTGAAAGGTTTTTTATACGTAGTGCGTCTAAAACTGTTAAAACGGTAATCTTAAGATATTGATTATTGAAAGAAGTATGCAAGATTTTCTTAGGTTACGGCTGCCAATTGCCTCTTACTTCAATAAAAAAAAATCTATAACAAATCTCACAGGAAGATTAAACAGGGTGATTCTTTAATATTGCAAAAAAATTTAAAGACAGATTCTTTGGTTAAAAATAAACAAAAAATGTCCTATAAACTTGTGTCCGGAAACGTTTCGTTACCGAGATAAGGGCGTTAATTTTTTCATTAATTTACTTTTGATAATTATTGATATTTCAAATTTAATTGATAATTGGCAGGTTGAATGCTAGTAATATGGGCTGTTTTTTATGTCATTACATTTCGCTTATTTAATCCAGGGGCGCGTCTGGGTGGGTGCATTTTATTTAATATTAATAAGAAAAAATAGTTCGACATTTGTTATTTCGATAGAGGAGTAAAAATTACCTCACTACGATTAAGATATAAACTAGGTTTCCATTTAAAAAAAAACATCGATAACCCCATACCTCATACACGGGACACCCTGTATGTATGCATTTTATTTCAAAAAATGCTCAAATAAAAATAAAAATCGACGGGTCCGAGGATTTTAGCCGGAAACGTACATGTTAGGAAATACTGAATTTATTCCAGACTTTTGGGACACACGGTATAATGTGTATGCAAAATATCATCTTCGTCCGACAAATATTTTTTGAGTTATACCGCCAACAGACAGGCAGGGATCCTGAAGGTGATTTCTTCGTGATTACAATACTTCCTTCGTTTTTCCGACGAGGGAAGTAATAAAAATTACTTGTGTATCTACGCCGTTTATTTCATAGTCCGGCCAGGAAATTTTGGCGCTCATTCCGTACTTGAGTATGAATCGGACACCGGTATCTGTTTTTTAAAAATAATTTTAATAAGCGTTTATGATGTCGATTGAAAAATCAACTATCGTGAGTAGCCACCATAATAGAGACGCTAACTCCGTAGGTAATAGTAATCTGTGATTAACAACTAGCCTGCAGATTTTATTTGCTAATATAAATGGAAGAGAAGGCATTAATTAATATAATAATAATTAATATGTAACTCTACCATTTTGAAATTACTAGCTTATCACGGCCGTCGTAAGATCGTTCTCAAGTGTATTAAGAGTAGGGGGTTTTGACTACTTTTAGTCCTTCTCCTTCTACGACTTTTAGCCTTGCTACTTCTATTACTTTGAGCTTTTTTTGCTAGACTGGGTGGTGCATCTACGTCTCTAGTTCTTTTCCAGTTTAGTCTGCTTTATTGATAATTTGGATCAGTTTCTGTATTAAAATAAATAAATATTGTTCCCAAATTGTAACATTGTGTAAGTTTGTACCATTGCCGTCAGATCGCCCTGAAAGAAGTAATCCCGATCGGTGACGATCCAGCGTGACGCACGCACGCAGCATCACTCGCTTTTATACAAGGTTATTTATAATTAGAAGGGAGAAATTGAGTGTTATATAGAAATCACATTTACGAGATGTTTGGGTTTAAAAAATAAAACTAAGTTATTTCAACAATATAATTGAAGGCTTAAAACAAAGACAATCATAACAAATGTTCGATAATAATTTCACCATTTGAGTTGATACTATCATAAACTCTTGTAAAATATTGTACATATACTGTGCTAAATTTGAAACTCAGCATAATATCTACACACTCTTAATTTATGAAAATATACGAAATTGCATAAAATAAACGTCAAAATGATGTGTGGTATGTAGTGGACTGTAGTATGTTTGAATTGAAACACTTCTGGATTTTAATTGATATATATTGATAATATTGTAACAAACAAAAATTGCGGAACGAGGTCCATATGTACACGACAAGTTTTTGAATAGAATAGCCGGGAGCGTCCCTCCTGGACGCAAAAAGGTCGCACCCCCCGTTGGTTCCCGCCAACTCCCACATATGTGAGGTGGCTAAGCAAATGCTGCGCCCTATGGGAAATTAGCCGCAACATGCCGCCCCCCTTGAACTGTGTTCAACTACACTAATAGTCCATTATAATTGTCCATTGTCACACGGTATCACACACACTCGCGTAACTGGGCGCTTGATGACTCCTGTCGGTGTGTTGATGCTGACAACTCTGGTAACGCCATCTTCTCCGGGGTGAAACTGCCTTAGTCTTCCTAGCCGCCACTTGAGAGGCGGTGCATTATCTTCCCTTACCAAAACTAGCATGCCTTCAGTAATGGTATTTTCTGGCTGCTGTTTCCATCTAGGCCGGGATTGTAACTCGCTGATGTATTCTTTCTGCCACCTTTTCCAAAAGTGAGCTACGATTCTTTGCATCCTTTGATACATGCTTAAAGTGGATTCCTTAAGCTCGAGAATGTTGGGTTCCGGAATGGCGGTGAGTGTTTGTCCAATTAAAAAATGGGCTGGGGTTAATGGATTGTAATCGTCGGGATGGTTCGATAATGGAGAAATTGGTCGGGAATTTAGGATTGATTCTATTTGATATAAAATAGTGCTAAGATTTTCATAAGTTAAATTTGCATTGCCAACGACTCTGTGTAGATGAAATTTTACTTTCTTTATTCCAGCCTCCCACAAACCGCCAAAATTTGGAGAATGCGGTGGAATAAAGTGCCACTGAACCTTATATTGCGTTAAGGAATCAGATATAGCATTCTGTTCTGCCTTGAGGAACGAATAAAGCTCCTTTAATTGAGAGCTTGCTCCTACAAATGTCGTGCCATTGTCAGAATATAGATGGGTTGGCATACCCCTTCTAGAAATGAAACGCTTTAAGGTTGCCAAAAATGCCTCGGTTGTAAGGTCAGTCACAAGTTCCAAGTGTATCGCCTTGGTAGCCATACAAACAAATAAACAAATATACGATTTTATTAGTTTAGAACCACGTAATTTCCTGTCCTTTATAAAAATTGGTCCACCGTAATCTATTCCGGTGTGACAAAAGGGTAAGGTTTGATTTACGCGAGAGAACGGTAAATTGCCCATTTTATATTTCTCACTTGTTGGCTTCGCGCGAAAACATACGACACAATCATGGATTGCCCTTCTTACTTGAGTTCTCCCAGATATTGGCCAAAATCTTTCACGAATAGATGCGAGTAATTGCTGTGGCCCTGCATGAAATAGTCTAATGTGCTCGTGTTTTATAATCAATGTTGTTAAATTGTGGTGTGCAGGAAGGATGATTGGGTGTTTCCTCTCAAAACTAATCATTGATTTTTCTATTCTCCCTCCTACTCTTATTATTCCCCTTTCGTCCAGAAATGGATCTAATGATAAAATGTTACTGGTTTTTGGAATAGCTAGTTTATTTTGTAATCGTGTGACTTCTGTGGGAAATGATTCAAATTGTGCTAGTTTAATTAAAATATCAAATGCATTTTGTAATTCGTGTGTCGTTAAGCTGTCTGTACTGCGATCGATTATAGATTTCAATTTACAGTTATTAATAAATCGGAAACAATAGGCAATAACTCGTTGAATTTTTGTTAAGCTAGAATATTTAGAAAATACGTTTGTAATAGAGAAATTGACTGATATGTTGCAAATGAGACGTTCTTCAGATAAATTGTCAGAGTTGTCACAAGGGATCTCTAAAATTTCCCAAAATTTGTCATCCCTACTGAACCATGATGGTCCATGCCACCAAAGTTGAGAGTTCAACAAAAATGTCGCTGTTGTGCCACGAGAAATTAAATCGGCTGGATTCTCGGTTGTTTTTACATGATGCCAATTGTTTACGTTTGTAATTTCTTGAATCACACTTACTCGATTTGCTACAAAGGTTTTCCATCTTCGTGGGGAAGCCTTTATCCAACTTAGAACAATGGTTGAGTCAGACCAGTAAAAACACTTATTGAATGAAATGAAAATAGATTTCGATACTGTTTTTACTAATTTAGCAAGCAAGACAGCCGCGCTTAATTCTAAGCGGGGTAAGGTAATTTGCCTTAAAGGAGAAATTTTGGATTTAGCACACAACAGTCTAGCGACATATTTTCCTTGCGGATCTATGGATCGAATGTAAACACACGCCCCAAGAGCTCGCTCGGACGCATCTGCAAAACCATGCAGTTCTTGATAGACCGCATTTGAGTGGAAAACATGTCTTGGAATTCTGAGATTACCGAGTTTACCTAAATCGTCCTGAAAATTGATCCATTTGGTATGTATGTTTTGTGAGACCGATTCATCCCATGTTAGTTTCGCTTGCCACAACTCTTGGATAATTAATTTTGCGACTACAATAATTGGATTTATTAAACCTAATGGATCAAACACCTTGCAAGTGCACGACAATATTGATCGTTTAGTAACCTGTTTAGGAAAATTAATAGACTCAATAGAATATTGCATAGTATCCGTACAAGAATTCCACAGTATGCCCAAAGTTTTATTATCATGGCAAAATTGTAAAAATTGTGAATCAATGTCAGTATCTACTTGAAATTGGTTCAGTATAGATGGTTCGTTGCATAGCCATTTTCTAAGTTCAAAACCAGCACTCTTTAATATGCTGGATACATCTTGTTGGATCTCTAAAAGTTCACTGAGATCATTGCTTCCCGAAACGAGGTCATCGACAAAGAAATCGTTTAAAATTACTTGACTTGCCTTTGGATAATTCCAATTATTATCTTGAGCTAATTGGTTCAAGCATCTTGTCGCCAAAAAGGGTGCAGAAGCTGTCCCATACGTGACAGTGTTTAATTGATAACATTTTAAGGGTTCATTTGGGTGTGATCGCCAAAAAATGCGTTGAAATTGTCGTTGATTTGGATTAATCTGTATTTGCCTGTACATTTTAGAGATATCAGCTGTCATTACAAATTTATATGTCCTGAATCTGAGAATAATAGTGAATAATTCGCTTTGAGTAGTAGGGCCAGAATATTGTACGTCATTTAATGATAGTCCGCTATCTGATTTACTGGAACCATCAAAAACAACGCGTAATTTAGTGGTCAAACTGTCCTTTTTGCAAACTGGATGGTGGGGCAAATAAAAATTTGGTTCCCCGCTTTGCTCAGGCTCTACTATTTGCGACATGTGACCTAACCTCTCATACTCCTGCATAAATTGTACATATTGTTCCTTTAAAATTAAATCCTTATTTAAACGAGCTTCCAAGTAATTAAATCTTTTTATTGCAACATTTCGAGAGTTCCCTAATTGAGAAATATTTTCTTTAAATGGTATATCTACCACAAATCGGCCACCTTCATCGCGTTTATGGGAACTACAAAAATTTTCTTCGCAAAATTGCTCGCTAGGTGACAGAACATTACTTATCGAGGGACAATCCTCCAATTGCCAAAACCTTTCTATTTCATCTTGTAAACTGTCATGAGATTTTGAACTTACGCAAGACAAAAAACAATTACTCTTGTGATGTGCTAGGTCAGTTATTTTTCCACTGACAATCCAACCAAGCTGGGTTTTTTGTAAAGTGGGATAATTTTTTCCTAACTGAATTTGGCCCACGCTTAGAAGATCCCAGAAAATAGATGCACCAATTAGCATATCAATATTATTGCAGCGATTAAATTGGGGATCTGCTAAACAAATATTCTGGGGTATTAAAAGTCTTGACACGTCAAATGTTGATTCAGGCAAAGGGTCAGTAATTTTTGGCAAAACTAAACAAGAAATCGTCGCTTGATAATTTGTCCTCAATGAGGAAAATGTAACATTTGCCCGTCTATTCACAACAGCTAGGGCTTGATCGATCCCCCTAATAGCAAATTCTACCTTTGTTGTTTGCAACCCTAATAATTGACATAATTGTTCCGTGATAAAATTGCTCTGAGAGCCGCTGTCTAATAAGGCGCGTACGTTATGGGATTTCCCATTTCTGTCTTTTATTGAAACTAGAGAAGTTGATAACAGAACTTTAACGGGATTTTCGTGATTTACAACATGGGCAACCGTAACACATTCTGATTGGGAGCTGGACGCTTCTAAATTTTGACCTTCATTGACGTTTACAGTTTTTGAATGACTTGCTTCTTCGAAATGCAGTAATGAGTTATGCCGCCGATTACACCTTTTGCAGCGAGATAATCTGCAATCTTGTGCTTGGTGGTTTGGTCGTAAGCAATTAATGCAGAGGTGCAAACGTTTAATTTCTTGAAGCCTTGCATGAACATATAATTTTAAAAATGCTTCGCAATTGTAAATTGTGTGCTCCTGCTTGCAAAAATTGCATTTAAAAGACTTATTTATATTTAAATGTGACTTAATAAGCACTCGCGGATTATTGTATTTAACAAATTTGTTTTCATTTTTATTAGAATCTACCTTTTCCAAAAACTCGCACCTATTCTTTAGAAATTTATTTAAATCGGTCATTGTTGGGAGTTTTTCTTCTAGGTTATAAGATTCCCATTCGCGTTTTGTAAGCGAATCTAATTTATTCACAACAATGTAAATAAGTAAGGCACCCCACGTGTCGGTTGACTGACCTAAAGAATTTAGAGCTCGTAAATTTTTTGTAATGTTGTCATACAAATTTCGCAATTCTTTGCAAGATTCCCTTTGTAACACAGGGTGTTCGACAATGGCCTTCACGTGATTATATACAATTAATCGTTTATTTTCGAATCGTTCTTGCAACAAATCCCAAGCAATTTTGTAGTTTGACGCGGTCACTTCTAAAGATTGTATAACTTGGCCAGCAAATCCTTCCAGGGAGCTTTTTAGATAATAGAATTTCTGAACATCGCTAATTGAATCATTATTATGGATTAGGGCAAGATAAGAATCGCGATAGCTTAACCACTCGCTATACTGCCCTTGAAACGTAGCTAGTTTGATAGCAGGTAATTTGACAGATTGCATAGCGATTAAATCTACAGGAGCAGACACATTGGCACTACGATTTGCAGGAGCTTGATTTCTAGAAAATTGGGAAATAATTGCCTTTACCCTTCCTACTATGTGAAAGTAAGAATTTTCAAACTCCTCTCTTTGGCTCCCTTCTACCTCAATATCTGATTCAATCTCAATTTCAGATTGCACCTGCTCAAATTGATCAAGAACTGGTTCAATCTTATCTAATCGAGTTTGTATTTCAGATACAATTGATTCGTTTAATTGATTTATATCTAGATTGTCAACAAACGTCGTTAGGCGGGTTACATTGGATTTTAGGCTAGCACGTTTTTTCTTTAATGTGGCAATTTCGTTGTCGGCCATAATTGAATACTACGTTAATATAAATAATAAATAGCAAAAATAGCAAATAAAATAAATCAAATAGAATCGGACTACAAATACTACGTTGATATAAATAATAGATAGCAAAAATAGCAAATAAAATAAATCAAATAGAATCGGACTACACACAGGAAATAGGAGAAAAATGGTAAACTTACGGAATAAATAGGATGCCCGTAGATCTCGCCAAAATGGACGCCTGCTTGGTTCCCTCGGCAATCGAAAATCACTTTTTATCTTCCTGCTGGTTGTGTGTATCCGGCTCGACTTGCATCAAAA
This sequence comes from Agriotes lineatus, assembly GCA_940337035.1. Classification (NCBI taxonomy): domain Eukaryota; kingdom Metazoa; phylum Arthropoda; class Insecta; order Coleoptera; family Elateridae; genus Agriotes; species Agriotes lineatus. The sequence goes on along the minus strand of OW679194.1, from coordinate 14,383,966 downwards.
TGATGTGTGGTATGTAGTGGACTGTAGTATGTTTGAATTGAAACACTTCTGGATTTTAATTGATATATATTGATAATATTGTAACAAACAAAAATTGCGGAACTAGGTCCATATGTACACGACAAGTTTTTGAATAGAATAGCCGGGAGCGTCCCTCCTGGACGCAAAAAGGTCGCACCCCCCGTTGGTTCCCGCCAACTCCCACATATGTGAGGTGGCTAAGCAAATGCTGCGCCCTATGGGAAATTAGCCGCAACACGTAGTAACTGTCAAAAAGCTATCAAAACAAATAAATACAATATAATTAATATATTTCATTCCCCGCTCTTTTAGATAATAATATATTGGTCTTGTACGTTATGAAACACCCTGTATGTTACCATTTCGATCGAAAATTTAAAACTGGGTGCCTGCCCCATGTTTTATTTTTGGAAGAAACGGTATTCTAGATGAAGCTGTATGCAGTTGCTATAATTTTTTTCGTTGCAGCGTTGTTCAATTTATAAAGCAAGTGTAAAATAAATTTAAGTAACAAAGTAACAAACATGATACTAGAAATTCATAGCTCACTGAATTTACCCAGTAGTTTGAAAGACGCAGAACGCTTGATGATGATCAAAATTGCGGGTTGAAGGTAAGCTTCTTATATTCTATAAACATTAAAAATGGGACGAGCAGTTTGTAAATAAATTATTTTTATTTTAGTTAATAACAATGGAATTTGTAAGAATCATTCGGCCCATATCAAGAAATTAAGACTATCTCTATCCACCGAATTTCGTTGCTTTGTTATTAAAAACTGTTCGATAGATTTGTTCTTCATGTTGTCTAATATATTTTTAAAACATTCAACATATCACCCTGTAGATTCGCAATCGTTTTCCTACTAAGTGGCCTTAATGGCAACTGAAACTAGGCGAGCTACATCAACAATTTTTAAGTGAATTACATTCACTTTAAGACTTGAACTGCTAATTCTATTGGAATGAAGCTTGTAAATCTAATTATTTTGTCTGTTGTTTAAAGATTTTCACTTGGAAGGTCCTGCACTTGTCTCAGTCAAATTAAATAAACGAAGTACACAGACGATATTATAAACCAGGGGCAATTCTCTTTAATTAATAGACGGGCGCTGTAGACCGTTCTTACAGAAACGCATATTAGCTATTGGTTTTGCAGTAAAGATGCCTTCGACTTGCACTGTGACACAATTCGCATCTGAAATCAAATATATTCTTCAATTTTGTAAAAGTATGGATTGCAGCCGTTGCACGATGAATGCTACTTTAATATGATGTCCCATAAGCTCTAAAGATTCTGGAATAGAGTTAGCAAAAGTGAAAAGATATTAATTTGATCATTTTTCATATGATTACTGTGTTATTTCGTGTCACATTTAATTAACTAATTAATTGAAAAGACCGAGAAAGGCTAAGATCAAAGCCGGAAGGCAAGAACGCCAAACGGTATAAATAATTCGCTTTACAAATTACAGATTGATAAAAGAGTTACACCTGTGAACAGAATATTTTGAGTCCAATCACCTTGGGCTTTATCAAAAATAATCCACCTCTGTTGACATCTTTCTCACTAAAAGCAAACACATTGTTGCAGCTTAAGCAGAAGCTTTAACATACTATTAAGAGGCAATCACCGGATTTATTTAGAGGTCTTCCACAACAAAGGAATCCGGAAACGGCTAACACTAACCACTGGAGAATTAATTACTCCTGGTCATTACTGACATTCTAATTTGCCCCGTTAATTACAAAATTATTCGCCGATGCGAATGTTCTCCCAGCTCCTTTTTGTATTCTTTTTCGCCGAACTCGTCATCCTGTAGAACGCATTATAAAGTCCCACAGCCCGAACGTATTCATTTCCACAATGGATTTGCCCATGGAAATTTATATTCCTCGTAAACATCACTTGTACCTGCCCGTACCGCCTAAATAGTAGGTCAGAATAAATCGCCTCGCGGGAATGAAAAACACGGAATAGGCGAAATCACACGAAATAAACAGTGCGATTAGTTAATGGCAGGTTGCTTGAGTGCACGCCATATTTGTTAAAATTTGAGGAATTCAGACGCGGGCCGTACATCGAAGACCGATTCGAAGGGGCTGCAGCAGCCCCATAAAGATTTCTAGTAGCGCCTGTTATATTTCTTCTGGAGGTAATAATTTTAAGTGTCCATAAATGTTTTTAGATCGTACTGTTTACAGTATCGTGCGCCAATGCCATTCAAAGTTTGCCTGCAGTGTTTCCAATGCTTTATAAAATTTAGAGCTGTTTCATTGATCCAAGCATTTTTACAGCTACTACCTCGCCCCTATGAATTAAGGGCGTTAAGAAATTTGTGAGGCGCTTCCGGGGCCGACAACTGCCGCATTTACGAAAATATGGTTTTCACTGGAACTCTAAGGAAAGCCATCTTGTACTAAACAATTTCTAATTGACAATTTTTATATTTGATGTTAAGATGACAAGGATCAATCAATTTTTATATCGATTATCAATGTTTTTATTAGTGGAATGATTAAGTCGGCAGTGTAAATTCTGCAGTGTCAAAGCAATTGAAGAGACAATATGAACTTCTAATAATGAATGTATGCTTTGAAGTATTATACTATTTCAAACTGTATGGGTTTACGCTAGATATATCAATTTGTCTAAGTTATTAATATTACAAAAACTAGCTCACAGCAGACTGCCGGAGAGGAGTCGGTCGTGGGCATAAAGATTGTGTAGTAAATTTACCTAATTGTTAAAAGAACTAGCAAACCTATAGTTAAGGATGTCAAGTTGAGCAACTTACCATAACATACTCCGTTGAACCATATGGAACAATCGAGATGCGACAAGGAGATAAGAAATGACCAAGCAAAATAACAAAGTTTAATATTAAACGTATAGTAATTTATTATACAAGACGATAAAGTTAAATTTTATCCACGAGTGAATCGTTTAACGTCGAGACGAAGTCGAGACGTTAATGATTCAAGAGTGGATAGAAATAACTTTATCGTCGTGTATAATACAATATTTTTTTCTATAGCAAGAACTTTAACAATTTCAAAAGAAAATAAGGACAGTCAATCACATTTCAAAATGTCAGCAGCTAGATTGGGTTGCTACGATAATACGAAGCTGTCATATTTAATTTAAACAAAAGTTAAGAAAATTAAATTACTTTATCTATCCTTGATGTTAAAGTGCTACTTTATCTACCCTTGCTGTTAAAGTAAAACTTGACCTTTTGTTTTGAGTTGATAAAAGCACACTTTAACATGTGCTATAGAAAAAAATAATTTATTCGCAACTACCTTAGTACACCAATAGTAATTTGTACGATTAGTTTTGAAAGGCATACTTTTTTTCATGAACTTGCAGTTTGATTAACGAAGGCGAAGCCCGAGTAAGAATTAAAGAAAGAAAGCCTTAGATTATAGGAGGCCAACGGATGTTTTACTTCTGAAATATTGTCACATTTTGATGTTACCAGATGTATGCAGCAACCCACCAAACCAATGACACAAAGCCTACCCCATATTGTTGACGATTTTTTCGAGGCAAAATTCACTCTGAAACGTGACTAAAATAAAACCTCAAGCAAACACGTACAATTGTGCAGCTTCTAAGGTAAAACCAAGAATACTCAAGATCTACGAAAAAGAAATCGAAGCCAGAAAATATTCCCACCCTGATATTTTTTAGACGACCTGCAACACACCCTGGCGTACAAAATTACGGGATGTACAGCAGCAGCTTCGTGAAGCATTTCCTTCATTATCAATTTCTATTTTTTCTACTGTGGGATGCAATCTATAAAACTTTTCCTGAACGTAGTAATTGTTTCCTTGGGACTTTGCGTTAGGAATGAGAATGTTAAAGATCGGGTCTGCAGCGTATTGGAGTTTCGAAATAACGTAGCCTGGTTGAACTTACATTTGTTTATTCGATACACACATTACAACAAACTAACTCGTAAACCTGACTGTAGGATATTGTTCAAAAATTCAAGCAAGCAAATTACTTAGAGGTAACGCCGCGTGGTGGGAGAAAATCCAGAACTAGAAACGACCCACATGGAGCTAAAATTTTGGATTTTCTTTTTTCGTTGCAATGTAATTGCATTAGTATTTATATCGAGCTAGACTTCATCTTATATTATATTATGTATATAACTAAACTCAAACTTTATATTCGTGTCTTACCAAATTCTTAGAAAGTATACAACTGCACCCCAATGACTGAAAATTTTAATATTTGTAATTACACCTTCCGGGCTTAGGTGTATGCAGTTTTTCAGAATTTTATCGCCTTTTCAAAAATATAAACTTAGTTTCAGCCTATATTTCCTCTAAACCTTTGTTTAACAATCTAAAGATATAAAACGTGCAAACAATAAATATTTCAAGAGTTTATACGGCAGTTTAGTACAGCAATATCAATAAAGGCTGGGTAAATACTCAAATGGAGTAATGGGTTGCAGTGGCACACCAAACAAAGGGACATCCACTGCGGCTTGATTTAAACGATTAATAGGACATCAAATATGACACAGTGCTAATTGCATATAAACTTAACTGGATGAAGCAATCTGCATTAATTACTCTGGATTTGCAAAGCAGCGTCATCAAAAATTCAAATTGTTTCTCGACCACGCATATGGTATTTGACCCGCGTATTCACATCGGCGGTATCTTTGTTCCTGGTTTAAAGTGCAGCTTTTTGCAAAATATGTAATATTTAATGTAGGGGGAAAAGTAGCTCCTTCACAGGTATCCTTCGCACTAGTCCGACCAATCAGTTTTCCGAAGATAAAGGTTTATGCATCGGAGACGGAATTGTGATGTACGCATGAAAGCACTTTGAAGCCGTCAAGGAATATCATGTTGCAAGAGCTTGGGAACTGTAAACAACGTTCCCATCATTTGTATGTATTAACATAGTCTGTATACATTTTGAGAGGGAGTTCTACTCGGCAACAGCAAAATCATCAAATGGTTCATATTGGCAGCTGTTTTGCTAAATAAATCGGTAGAATGTATACTGTTAGGCCCCAGGATTTTGAGAGATACAATATGCGATTATTGTTGCTACACGTAAAAGGTGACACGTCATTTGATGATTTTGAAAATCATTAATGGCCATGTTTTTCATAAATTCCTTGAAGCTGCCGAAGAAGTCGTTTACTACTCAATGATCGAGAATATCCACTATCTTAGATGAAGTTACCAATTTTCAGCTTCAATCATAAACGAGGAATGTATTTGCACCATTACTAGTATTTTGTAATGTATCAAATTTAAACCAGCATTTTCTGAAGACTTCCACAGAAGTTTGTATGTAGTAGAATCAAAGGCTTCCTATGCGATCAATGATTCAGTTTGTGGTCGAAAACTTTCGGATTTTATACCACTACTCAGCCACACATTGGCATTGTAAGAAATTCTCAAAATCACCAAGCTGAAGGGAAAAGTATGTATAGAACCCTGAATCTCATTCAAAAAATTGCATGTAATGAAATAGTTTATCTCTTAGAACATTCATTATCTCAGTAAAATGTATTTTTATCGATGGGTCAAGGGAGATCGGGCAAAACGTATTTATATACAACTATAAATCACATATGTGAAGGTAGAGTAGTAGCTGTGGCAATTTTGGAACTTTCCCTTACTGGTTGATTAATTTCCTTTAAAGTGAAGGCCTTTACGTATAATAATAATAATAATAATAATAATAATAATTCCCTACAAAAACATTTTGAATGTGATGATAATTTCATGTAGGTATACAATTGTTAAAAGCAAGAGCATATTTGTATTTTCTTTTATTACCACGAATCACTTGAAAAATAGAAGTACTAACTATGAAATTGAAAACTGTGGGTCATACGTTTAATTAGCATAAAATTGGTTTAGAAATTAAAGTTAAAAGAATTCTTTACTTTTTTTTAGTTTCCATATTTTTCTGAAACTTAAGTATATAGCGTTACAGCGTTTAGAATGTTCATTATAAAACTATACATTTGTACAAGCAAGCTACGCAGAGTAATATCTTTTAATTTAATTTATGGATAAAATAAGGAGTTAAGTGGAAAGGCAGAACTTCCTTACCTTGGAAGTGATTTTCTGAACTTCGTCCCATTGACACAAATTCAATTTTATTTTTTTTCTTTATTTTTTATTTTTTTGTATTTTTTTGTGTCAATAAAATACATTATTATTATTATTGTAGTAAAAGAATGGCAACATTAGTCGGTCAAAACTTATATTTTGAACTTTTTTACTTTGGTGCATAGATTATTTTTTGAAAACTGAATATAATAGTCATATACATATATCGTAATCTCATTGTCATTGGCAATAATAATAATAATAATAATAATAATAGTATCCTGTCAGCGACCGATATGGATGGAAAAGTAAGAGAAGCATAATCATAATAATAATAGTAATTACACTGCCAATAATAATAACAATAATAGCGTTGCCAGTTTGGCGAATTTCCCCATTCATATCGACAACTGCGTAGGGATGAAAATCTGCTATTTCGTCAGTATACAATAATGATTCTCATAAAATTTGATTGTACCGAATGAATACCTTGAGGGTCAACACTACTAATATACTATACACTACTAGTATACCCTGACTATAACCCCTAACACTGTAATACCTAAAGTATGTTGTTTTACTTAAAAGCCATTGTCATGTACTGTTATAATTAGTAGTGTTTACACCCAAAGGATTACAGCTAAAATATTATTTCCATTATATTACATGACAAAATATTGTTAATGCACCACTAAATCACGAATTAACTTTTTTTACATTTGTAATAAAGTCATAATTTGATACGCAAAATAAAATTGTTATTATTATTACTATTGAGTTAAATTGCGAGGTTAGAGGTTTTACAATATATTTTGTATATATGAACTCGTTGGTATGCACAGTGGGCAAAAACAAAATTAACTATTACTAGGTATAGCATCACTACTTGCTAGACATGAGTCTCCCCACAAATACTACTACTACTACTACTAGATTCTCGAATGGAATAGTTTCAGCAGGAAGGCCATCCATTGATACAGTGTTCCATATATAGTACATTATATCATGAGGGACTAAAGTGCACCATTTAATCCCGCGAGTGGAGTATAAAGGATTTAGGTACTTTAGTCCCGAGGTATATACGCAATTTTTTCCACTTTTGGGAACATGATCATCAAACATATCCAAAATTTGGAATCTGTCAACTTGGAAACTGACAATTACAATTTATTAAAAACTGAATTGCAGCAGGTCCTGGATAGCCTGAATCAGTTGGCAGTACTGAAGTGTATTGTCAGTATATGTCAAATTCGAAATTTGCAGTTTTGGGTCAGTGTGGGTCAAATGACAAACAAAACCTAACCTACTAACCTCGTGTGTACATAAATTTTCCATAGTTACGGTATCATTTTTACTTTAGTCCCTAGGGATTAAATGAGCTACTTTAGTCCCTGTTTACGGGGACGAAAGTATCAACTTTAGTCCCGGAAGTGCAAAAAATACATTATTAAATGAATATAATTTAAAATAAATGTTACATCGCGATCATATTGAAGACATTAAAGTTCATACATCGACTAATTTTCATTTTGGAGAGTCAGTAAAAACAAAATTCTACAGAGTCTAATTACATATAACCTTTATTAATCAGTTTTTGTTATTAGACACGCCCTTCCAAATTACTAAGGAAAATAAAGCGTAAACATTTTTACCGGTTTCAGGATATTAAGCCTTTGTTTACATATACAAAAGTGGGCTGGTAACTAGATCATAACTTATCTGTAGGGTAATGGAATGTTACCCTACATGGCAACCATAACCATATAGCAACCGATAAACTATTGAACATATCACGGATGTTATGATCATAACAGCCTCAGATGTTTTAAAATCCTCGTTCTACGAGCTCGGATTTCAAAACATCTGCGGCAGTTATGATACTCATAACATTCCTAGATATGTTAATAGCTATTAACAGAGAGTGTAAAAAATAACAAAAATTTTAAGCGGTCATAACGTTGCTGTTTCTTAACGTCGAAAGCCAATTTAAAAAAATGTAATATGCTACAAAATTGATTAGCTTATAAGAGCTTCTTTTATTATACTTACAGTTTCTCAGATTTATGTCACTTTTCAAAACACCTGAACGTGTTATACGTCAGCTATTCGATACTCCATTCTAACTGGTTTTGCCCATAAGGAAGTTTAAAACGAATTGAAATGGAACAGCAAATATGATTTTATGATTTATTTAAACTTCAGACGCTAGTAGTAGAGTATTGAAAACGTTTTCAGATAAAAAAGTAAAACTATAGTATTTGAAACCACACTAAGACTGAGTTACTTTCCCTCACAGTGAAAAGGAGTATCTGTGCAGTATTATTATACCAATGTCTGAAGAACTTGTAGAACTGAAATAATATCAATATTTCCAAACGTATTTGAGAAATTAATGTTAAGAATTCTTAAATCTTTACTGGCCAGCAACGATTTGCTACCATATCACCAATTTGAGTTTAAAAACAGCACGTTTTGTCTTGATCTTCATACTGCTGTATTACTTACTTTCATAAAAGAGGACCGAAACGATATAGTAACACAGGATTTCAGTACGCAGATGCTAATTAAAATTTATCTTTAATTTTCTTCTTCTTCCGATGATATATCCGTTCCCGATGTTGGTTATTACCATCACCTTTTTTACAGCTCTGCCGAAGAGAGTTTAGGCTCTTCAATTTTTCAGCTATGGAATCCTAAACATCTTTTCCTCCTCATTATTTTTTCCTGAATTACGCGTTGGGATCTCCTGTGCCTCTTTTCTTTCCTTATGACATGATTAAAGTATTTCAGCTTGCTCTGATTGACGATGTTTAGCAGTTCCTGAAGTTTATCCATTCGGCATAACACTTCAAAATTTGTCATGTGGCCGACCTACGGTATTATTAGTAACCAAAGGTATATTTACAATTCAAAAGCCGTTTTCTCAAATGTTGTCCAAGCGTCGACCCCATAGAGTAATATGGGGTATGCACAGCACTCCGCAACGCGGGGCAGGTTTTCACGCTGATGGTCTCAGATCTCTGCTGCAGAGAAAATGTGGCATATATATAAAAATAGACCTTGCCTTTCCAAGACGCTTGGTCTTTCAATTGCCAGTTTCTAACTACAAATTCGTGGTTGCGTGTGCGTGAGCCCTCTGTGCTTGTAAGCCGGCTGGGTGGTTGCTCTTGCCCGTCAAAATAGAGAAAGAGTTCCTTCGTTAGAAGTTAACGACTACCGCAGGTATTAGCCATGTAGCCGGAAAGCGTAAGGTATTTAAAAATCATATTGCTTGCTCAGCCATCCACTCTCAAGTAGATACGAGTACATATCTACCCTCTCAGTTTCTTGGTCTCCCACTATTATATCGTATTTGTCCCATAACGAAATATTTGGTCTTTTTGATACAGTTTCAAGCTGTATCCTTCAGTATAAACTCTTGCTAGATTTAATGGCAATTGGAGGTAATCAAGATTCGTTGCCGGCAGCATGCCAGCATAGCCCACATTGTTGAAATATTCCTTGTTGATTCTGATGCCGATGTCTAGATCCGCTAATGGTTCATAAAATGCCTTCTCCGATTGGATGTCAAATACCTCACGACACCTCTACAATTCGTTCAAGCAATAACTGCAGCCAAGTTATATTATTTGACAGTAACATTTTAATCATCTGCTGATTATTCCACCATTATTGACTATTGCACCTTCTCGCTCACAAAGAATTACTTCATATTTTTTTTCAGTATATACATAAAATAGCAGGAAAAACAAAATTTACTCCTTTCTCACACCCTGATATACCCCACCCCGTTCACTCCATTTGTCATTCTGAGAAGGGTTTGCATGTGCATTCTTTTAACAGTGTAGGACTCAGTTCGTAAAAAAATACCAAAGTCCAAGCAAAATTTGACAGTTTCTCAAGCTTTATTCATCAAATGAATTAAAGTCATTGAATGTGAATATTTTTACCAGTGTATCTAGTATTTATTTAGAAAAGGTTACTAATGCTATAACATTGTTTAACTTCTGGAAAACACTTCAGTTATAGAAAACCCATTGTGAGTTATGATAAGGAGGTATGTTATTTTCAATGCCCGCTGAGAATCACAAACGGACTGAATGGGGTATACATTTATACAGAATGTTCCTACAAAACCCTAGCACAAATTCCTGAGGCTAAATTATGACGATTTAGTCCAACTTACCTTAGTCCAGAAGCTGTTAGTTTTCCAAAGTTATTATGTTTACTATTTCTTTTTAAACATTTATCTTAATAATGTTAGAACCTGCACGAAATTTGGTTCTAATGATTCTTTTGAGATAAAAACATCAGATCTGAGGGTGCCACCTGCAGCATTTCGGATACATTTAAAGCTTCATAACTTTGTGTACCTGGGTGTATTAAATTTCGAAAAATAAATGGTTATTCCTTGACATTTTCTGTCAAAAAAAGGTATACTTGATAGGTGTCGCTCCGAGCAACGGTTTCTAGGATAAGCCATAAAAACAAGACGGAGTAGTACTAATGCATTGTTCAACATTGAACTGATAAGTAGCATATAATTAACATGCCGAGCATCAATTGTATTTTTAAAACAGCACTTGTTTGCCAATTAACAGGAAGAGCACTTGCCCATACTTTCGGTAAATTATGTAGCCACAAGGTGTATTTTTAGAAGAAATATACGTCCTATACACCTAATCAAGTATGGCATGTAAGGGAAACTTGACCTTGCTCACCTGAGTGTATTTGAAGTGGCATTCTATTATACAGCCGATTTGTACAAGTATGATCTCTATTGTTTATTAATGGATTCTAATAATTACGTTTAATAAAGCGCATAAAAGTAAAGTGGACGCCATTTATATTTTAAGTACGTGTTGATGTGTTTAAGTATACCTCGCAATACCGCGACTGCACGCGAGGATCCTGCCGAGAGTGAGTGTAATTTAACTGCCGTAGGCTAAAGTGTACGCCGGGTATCTTAGCTTTCGGAGTGGGAACCAGCGTCAGTTAGTGATGGATTTTCTACAGTTTCTGGGAAATGGTTGCAACCAAGAAGTATATTAAAAGAGGCCTGTTAACCTCACAGAGAGTTCCAATATTCTGTCGACATTGTTATTTAGCGACCTATAGGTTCCATAAATCAACAAACAGGACTTCCACGCCATTACGTAACGTTATAGTAATTGTATCGACAAGAAAACAGGTTGTTAAACAACTAGAATTCAGCGATCATCACTTAAAGTGGGTGATTGATACCAGGTTCTGTTATTCATGCCCAGCCAATGAAGCTCGGAGCTGTGTGGATTCTCAAAGCCAGGGTGACATTTGTTTTGAGCGGTGTTTTGGTTTCGATTTTCTTGTTATCTTCGTTTATTTTTGGAAAAAAACTGTTCTTTAGAACTTGAAATTACAGTATTTTTTATTTGTGGTAGCGTTTTAAATAATTTTGTACAGGCGCTTTATCAAATCAGATGTTGCTGTTCGTGTGGTTGGTTGAGATAAAAGCCCAACCGTTTAATTCGCAATGCCAAGTAATAGTAGAGGCGTTGCGTAAAAGTATTTCCAAAAGGAAAAGCAACTCGGAGGCTACTAGCATATGTTAATTAAAAAAGTCTATAAGGGGCGGCTGTGGAAATTCAAAGATATGAATAATATGTTGGTGGCACTGTAAGTTTATGTCAAATTCGAGGTTATCAGGTTAGGTTTCCTTCAGTTTTGACTTAGACTGAAGGCAAAACCCAACCTGTTAACATCGAATTTGACATAGGCTTACAGTGCCACTAACATATTCATACGTTTGAATTTCCACAGCCTCCCCTTATGGACTTTTTTAATGAACATGTTGTACAACAAACACATTGGAAAAGATGGAAATATGTAAGATAAAATGCTATTTAAATGTGAACTAAAGCATTAGAACAAATTACCCCTGAAACTTGGAAGAAGTGCATAAGGCATAGCGATAAAATTATTGGAGAGAGGTAAAAAAAGAGTTCATGGAAAATGTTTAGACACTTGTTATAGATATAGATAATTGTACCGGCAGCGATTTTAAAAATTATTTAAAATTTTTTTAGTTAATAATTTTTGACAGATAGAAGTGGTGTTGACTAGGTAGCGAAGTTGTTGACGTTTATAATTTGCGTGAAACTGGTTGTTGTAGTTGAATAGTTGAATCAATTGGACCCATACGGACGGTAGAATGGCGTCAAACCATCCTTAGGTGAGTTCGATAATATGTACCATATCTTTTGTCCACGTATATCTAAGAAAATTGGTGGAGATATAATATTTACAGTTTAGCACAAGTCTAGAGTAAACTTCTGGGTTCATTGCAACTAGGTCCTTCTTAGCTCTGAATTTAGATAAACTCGAAAAAAAACTGATTTCATTGGTATTGACCTAGTTGGCAATGAAAAATATCAAAACTAATAAAAACGTAGCGCGGCATAAATCGGCCCGCGAAAGCCGACCCGTTGCAGTTATCTATAATATGATGACACATTTAAACAAAGTGATCTCTTAAAACGCTTCCATTCCAAACTGTTACAAATTACTACTGATGGTTCATAATATCTCCCAAATGAAGTCATTAGCCCTGACCTCCAAATAACAACGATAGACTATAGAAAATAAGAGTATATAATTGAGTAGTAAGTATCGTCAAATCCTGTAGAAGAATAAACACGAAATGCGTAAGCTCTTTTCAGTGATAAAGTTGTTATACTATACTGTTGCCAATAAATAGTTTAAGCTTAGTTGAGGAGACGTAAACCAATGACCAACGTCTTAACATATGTTGAATATCTGCATACATAAGACAGATTGTAAATATTGGTATACGTATATTAATTAAGAAATGTATTTTTAAACTACATATTAAATCACTACTATTTCAAGAGAGGAACAGCCTTTTTAACTGCATGAAAACCGTCAATTAATTTTTTTGCAGTGAATATTACAATCAAAGACGGTATAATGGCTTTTAGTTCGAACAATGTCAATGTTCGACCAAGGTTGCAAACATAACAAAACGTTGACAAGTTAAGATGAATTTAGCAATTTCAGGAGGCGATCGATATGAACAGAAGGACATAATTTCCGGGCGCCAAGAACATTTATTCGACATCCACCCTATTTGGCGTAAAAATGTGTTAAAGGGTCGATGTCCGTGAAGGGTTGTCTTACAGATGACTCGCTACGAGACAAAGGGGATGTATCGATTGAACCGGAACACTTCCTGATTCTGAAGCAGAACATTGGGATTTTGAGCATTGAACATTGATATTTTTATATCAGTATGTAAGCTTCAAGATTCAAGTGGAGAGGAATAGACCTAATTTAAATTTTGCTTTGGCCGTTTAATTTATTTATGCAAATTGGGGATATTTGAACCACCGCATCAAATCGCCCGCCATTCAAGGAAGCAATGAAAAATAACCCCACTTGCTGGTAAACTCTTTATGAGGATCAAATTGGTTTGGGGTCAATTTCGAATCGCGGTGGCGAAATGCGATCGCAGCCAATTTTGCATGCGCCGTTAGTTGTAATTAAAGGGTTGATTATTTAGTCACGGAAGTGAATTTACCGGAAAAAACTCACGTGCATGCATTCACATGAGAAACCTGATATACAGGAATCGATATTCACAAACCTTTGATAAATGTATAGGTTCACTTCAGGTAGAATGAATAAATGCACACACCCCAGGTATAATTTAAAATTCTCAGAAAAAAAAAACAGCAGTTAACTAGAAATTACAGCGGGACTTTCATATGTAAGAAAAGTTGTAGTATGGGCATTGAAATGGTCTCATGCAAGGCAAAAATTATATATTGTAACTGACAGAATACTATACAAGCATTCATACTAGCTCATAAGAGTCAATTCCCTTAAACTGAATGGCTGTACTTTCATCTTATCCTAACATTTCTGCAAGTCATAACTTTTTAAGCAACGTTTTATCTAGTTTGTATTCCAAGCCTTTCCACCACACTTTATCAAATGTCTGTGCGACATCAAACAACACCTCCCGTTATACAAATCGTTCTGACTGGAAGGGTTCATTCAATAACACCTGTTATTCTGTGCACCTGATCTTCCCTGGCATGTTTATTTCATAGACTAAACTTATGGAATAGCATTTTTATTTGCATATAATTGACTGCCGGCGCTTTGAAAATAACTTTTCATAGAGCTTTGATGTGACTTCAGTAATAAATGGCTGGTACGTAGTTAATTACTTCGTTCACTGTTCATGAATCAGTGATATATCGACAACTTTCCAGCACGCCGATACGTGTTTGAATTGAGACACTGGAGTTATTAGGATGTTAAACGATCCTTTTTTCTCAATTTTGGGTCATTCATTGGGGATTTTTTAGGGCTAATGGCATTGCTTGACTACATTACCCAGTTTTATTAAACTGACGGATTATAGATTTTCCTCCATTATCGTATTCTCAGTGCTGATGCCTACGTCATGCTGTTCGAAATTACTTGGAAAACAGTTGAGATGTTTGTGTGTTATCTCTGGCCCAGCCTCCATCTACTTCTCTTGTAAAAAGAATTTTCAATCGTTTAGTTCAGAGTCAATAATCTGTGTCTATCTCGTCTGTTCGTTTAGTTTCCTCCATTGCTTTTTTATTTTTGTTACTCTAAGCTTTAGCAGATAGTATTTCCAGTATTTCTCCTTTCTTTAATCTAGCGTGTTAGTACAATCAATAGATGTCGTCTTCTACAGAGTGAGTGTTAAAGAGTGAGGAAGGAGCGGGAAATTTTAAATTAAATCCTGTAACTTTTTGCTTTTATGATTCCCACCCCAATTTTCTGTTTACATGTTATTGGTGGCACTGGAAGTCTATGTCAAATTTGAAGTTAGCAGGTTAGGTTTTGTGTCAGTTTGCACAGAAAGTTTGGGTGATACACCTGCGAGAAACATAAAATCAAAAAATTACTAGGATTTAATTCAAAAATTCCCGCTCTTTCCTCACTCTTAAATACTCACTCTATATAAATTTTGTTACATTTTCATATTTTAAACTGTCGTGTGGTGTTCTCTCGCATCCAAGATAAAAGTAAATAGTTATATTCTGGTTTCGATTGCCATCTCGGCTTAGGAACGCATGCCGCAGCGTTTTACGCCTGGTTTGCCTGCTGGTGTAGATTGGGCTATTATTTGTATTGCTAAAGAGCCGTCAGAAGTAATTTTACTCTTCTATAAACGCTTCAGTTAATTCCTGCGTTGAAATTTTTTGTAGGGATTTAACCTTGGGGCTCCATCTTTAGTTATCATTGATTGAGTTACCGTCGGACTCCAATTTTATCGGATTTAATCGCTCCGAATATTTTCTTTGGTTTGCTTTCTTTTCGGGGTAGGTCAGTTTCCAACGTTTGGCCAACTTCTCGTGTCCAGCCTCGCTGTTAAACTTCGTGGCTCAGCATTCCGTTCGCTCCTATATTACGTATACTGTGTTACGCTTACAAACATCGCCATCCATTGAAGTCGCCGTTTATGGTTGGTGAATGTCACCATATATGCGGACTTGGTATTGTTAAGTTGCTGAATTTCTCTATAATCGCCCTATTACTGTATTTACTGCATGGATATAACCCCTTCTCCTACATGCAACAGATACTCTACTTTTGTTTTGAAGAGAACCCCGTAATAATAGCTTGGTAACGGGTCAGCTCCGGCCGATTATTTTACTTGTAGTTCTGTGTGTTCAATATAACAGTATATTCTGGAACGTCACAAATATCTTTAGGTGATAGTAATCACCTCACTGGCACCTAACAAACAATAATAAATGTATTTACGCTTTAGCTCTAAAATAATTAGTTGAGCAAATAATTGACTATAAAGAATTTACTATGCAAATTCCTATGGTGTGTCGCGCAAGTCGGTATATTGCCCTGTAAAGTGCTTTCTTGCACATTTTATACACCTCGGTTTCTTGTTACAGTATTCTTGTGTATGCCCATTGTACACTATGAAATAACGTTACGCTATCTTAGAGGGTCGATTTTAACTTCACCATGTATTAATCTTTTCATTTCGAAAATTTGTTGTATATTCTAACCATTTTGAAAGGTGCTCAAAAAGAAATTTAGATTCATTTAAAGCAAGCATAACATTAATTTTTCTTCCACAACTTTCAGCCTTTCCGCTAGATTCGGTGGTGCATCTACTGTTCGAGCCTTTTCCCAAAATATTGATTGAGTATTTCGGTCATTTCCTATATTAAAATTAATAACAATTAAATAAACCACTTAGTAATATGAAATATATTAATTCGTAAAAAATTAGGTGGGTGAGATTTGAATCTACGCTGCCAGAGGGAATTTGCTTTCTAGGGAGACGCCTTAACTATCGGGCTAGAAACATGGATGAGACGACGTAAAGAAGTAATGCCGATCTAGGCCGAAGCAAGTTCGATCGTTGACGATCTAGCATGATGGGCGCAGTTTTACTGGGATATGGTATTTTCAGCTGACAGTTTGAATCTTTAATATTTTTCCGTCTTGGTTTAATTTTTTATAATTATCAGGGGCGCAAAACAACTCTTCAAAAGTCAAATAAAAGGGTGAACCACACATATAAGGAAAATAGTATGGAGTTCAGCATCAAGGTAATTATAGAAGCAACACTAAATTTGTTACTAGATAGTAGTTAAGTTGTATTAGATAAGTATTAGATTCTGAACTTACAACAGCAGCAGGATGAGACGCTTTTCTTTTGCTTTAAGAAGTTATAGGTTTTCTACAGCAAAGGTTTTGATAAAATTCCTGAAAAGGTCTTGCTATTTATTCAATATCAGGAACAAAGGTTGGAATAACCACCTGTGACAGGCTTCAACAAATATTAGCCTCATACTCTCTGATCCAAGTGACTAAGAGTGAAGTTTTAGTAAATATTGCTGAACTGTGCTTTGTAGGAGTTGTTACATTCAATTGTATTTTTTTAAACACCGGAAGTAAATCACGGAAATGAGAATTTTTATCTGTAGTAACGTTTCAGTGATTTGTATTATATTTTATGCAATTGGTGCTTACCTGAACTAGAAAATTGTCAGTCTGTACTGTAAATTTCACAATCTATACTAAGGTATTAGTTATGCTAATGGTATAGTCTTTTATTCACATACACTTTTCAGATAGTACTTATTTCTCACTGTAAGTGGCGTTATCATTGATGTTTATTGATGGGTAGGTTAGTTTTAGAGATGTTCAGTATATTATCCAATATATTAGATCCTTTAGTTCGCAGGTAAAAAACTACACAACCAGAAAATTCTGACTTGCTACAACCGTACGTGGGCTGTGGCCCTTCACCAGTCCTTTGTATTTGGCAATTACCAAATGAAGTGATTATAATACTCAAGGGATTTAGATACTTTTTAATGTTATTTAAAAACGGAATGGAGTTTTTTGCCATAATTTTTAAAATTATTCTTAAAATTGGGAAATATTAATTTTAGTCAAATATTATTTTACTATTTTGGTTATTTTCATAGCAACTGTTTGTCCAAGTTATAAACTTCTCTTCTACACACTCTGGCATTGCGTAGTCCTTCGAAAATTGACCACCACTCAAGTGAATTAAACATTTTTTCCAAAGTCAATAAATGGTGTCTGAAGTGGGATATTGCAGTCTGTACATGCGCAAATACGAACTGTATGTAGATGGTCACTTTCTGAAACTTTGTGAATATATAAATTGATAGAAGGCTTACTGGACTATAGTTCTATATGGGAATTATCGCATTTTTATACAGTGTGTCCACATAAGGTGTAAATCATAAACAATTTTCGAGTTAAATGTTAATATTTTAGTAATCGCCCCTGCTTGTTCCCAAACCAAGATTTTGAGAAAATCAATCAATTTAATTGATATACAGGGTGTTTTTAGAATCAATTTTTAAAAAATGGCCAAGAGTAAATTAAGTACCTTTATTAGAAGAGATAACAAAAAAAAAGTAGACCGATTTGTCTGAAAATGAAAGTCTGCCATTACTCTTAATTCTAAACAACTTTTTTTAATACTTTGTTGTTATCTCTTCTAATAAAGGTAGTTTACCCTTGGCCATTTTTTAAAAATTGATTCTAAAAACACCCTGTATATTCATTAATTTGATTGATTTTCTCGATCTAACTCGAAATTTTTTTGTCATTTACACCGTATGTGAACTCAATCCGCGGAGACACTGCATATAGGAATTATTTTGGTATTTTTTTATACTGTTAACTTTGCCATTTGTAAGGAATATGTAAGTAAGATTTAATAGTAGACAGAAGAATTGTGTCCCCACATTTTATCAGTTCTAACGTTATTACAGGTTCGCTTAGTTTTCGTCCATTTTCATCTGCTCCAGTGCAATTTAATGCGATGCTATTTTATGTTCTATAAACCAGTAAATAAATGCAAGTTATGTTTCCAGAATATTTCAAAGCACATTGAGCACGTCTGAGAAATGCAAAAATGCGTGATAATTCAGCAGCTAGGTAAAAAACGAGTTTACAGCAGGAGAGGTACAAAAAGAGATTTTGTAAACCTTTAGACTATACAAACCACACGCCTCGTCGAAAATCCATAACGTTATTACCAGGCATTACATGTATATTTCCTAACAGCATTAAATGTGCAAAGGCGGCTGCGGAAGCCCGCATCTGCTCCTTGCTTTTCGCCGCTACAGTTCCGTTTCGCCAATCTTATAAAGATTAATCGGTGTGTAACACTAGCGTCACATCATAGACTGCTTTCAAGAATCCGCCCTAATAACAAGGCGCTCAGACACCTTTGCCCCGCCTAAATCAACAAGCAGAGATAAATTCCCGTAACTGGAGCAAGAAGGGTTAGCTGGAAATCCGAAGACTGGGAGCTAAGTACAAAATGAAGTTAAGCTGAAAATAATGTTGAGCAGGAAACAGGTTGCGCGTGATCTCCGTTTCCCCATTGTTGGCTTTTTGCTGAGTAAATAGCTGAGAAGGTTTAGCTAGATATGTACCGGAATTCCAAACCTTACGATTATCTAGAAATGCAGCATCTCTTAATTTAGGTTGAACTCTTCGCCGAAGCGAGCTAATTAATAATAATCCGAATCGAGCAAACATTTTACTTAAAAAAATGTTTGTTCTTTGAAAACGATAAAAGTGATAAAACAGCCGACTACGTGACTGGGACTTTATGCAGGAAAATATCCTTGTCAATTGAAAGTGGGTAGGCCAGTGAATTTTCAGTTTTGATAACTTTATTTGATGTTTCTTGTAGATATGAATTTGTGAAATAAGAGTTTTAACCCTTCAATACACACTAGCATCTACAAAACCTATTTGGGCCTCGTAAATAAATTATACTACTTTTACAACGATTTCTCCTATTGTGCACGTAACCTACATATCGACGTACTATATTATACGGTATAAAGTAGACAGATGACGTAAAGTTGGTTTTTTAACGTTGCTCTTTGACAGATAACCTGTTGCAATATTTATTGTTATGAAAGTGTTAGTGAGAAACGTCACATGATGACTAAAATAAAATAACTAAATATGTAAGGTATATACAAGGAATTATATTAAAATAATACAAATTAGAAATGACATGAATCTTTCCCGTGAACTATTTCATGCATTTATAACAATTTTTTGTGTTACCTGATAATTCTTTTAAAGACTCTGACATTATGAACTATTAGAAGAATTGCCTACCCCGGTGTTGAATGTACTCACTTTCATTACTCAAATGGACGAAGAAAGTGATCATTTTCCACACACTAATAATCATACTATGACTGGCTAGAATTGACAAATGTCAACTTTTTCGCAGAAATGTGTGCCAACTATTGTAACCTACCTTAGAAGGCTCAAGCATATCCGACTAGCTCAATTCTCGGCTGCGATATGGGTATGATAAGTGTAGGATTCTTGTTTACTTCATTTTCGCATAAAGGTCTTAGTTCGTTAACCAAAAAGTATTGGGCGCCAACAATTTTATCTTAAATTGTGAATTTTTCTTTGATATATATATTTACATTCGATCTTATAATTTAAGGTTCATATTTCTGTCAAATGGGAGCCTAACATGATAAATGGTTAATTATTAGTATGGCAATTTCTACAGTTCACTTTATATTGACATATTGAATTAAAGTTACTATTAGTTTGATTTCATCTATCAATCAACTCATAGCTTTATAGAAGGTTTTCTATATTTTACAAACGTTCAACCATTTTCAGGTAATATAAATCTAAAGAATTCTTTATACCCTCTTAACGTATTTATAGTTTTAATTAATGTTGTTAATGGGTTTCACGTTTAACTCAATTCACATTTCTACAGTATGATAAATGCCCATTATTTGATAGATGTCTGCTTTATAACATTAAACCCCTACAAATTGACGTTTATAAAATTATAACCTGGTTTGTTTCGCCTGGCTACTAAGAAGGTAATTAATTGTCTTATTCCGTTATTATGAAGTGTTTGACTCTTGATAATATGGCCTATGCCATTATTTGGTAGTAACTTGACATATTTTATGTTGTGAATTAATTGAACAGTATTTATATGTATTTCTAAAGTTTTAGGACTAACCTAGATATAAAACAAACAATCCATGTGCCAAAAATTACTGCCTTGCCCATCGAGTTGAACTTTATGTAACTGGAACGACCCATCGCCAAACCAATGAAGTGGTTCTCTTTGATGAGGTTTCTTTATTAATAATTAACACAATTCGAATATGGTTTTCCTTTCCCGGTTATGTCATTCTATAAAGTTTTGCTACGACCCTGGAGAACTCTATTCCACCCTATCATGATGGCTCGTTGCTTTTAAAGAGAAAGGATTAGAGGGGAAGCCAAAAAACTAAACCAAAGATACCCTCTTTCTTACATACCAGTTAAGTAATAACCGCTTTTCTGGTGAGAAATTACCTAATGAATCAATCCTATTTGTCTGAAAAATCATTATTTCTTAATATACTGTAGAATTACACTAATAAAAACCTTACAATTGCAAAGTTTATCCTTTTAAGCTAGGATTCTGTTCTTAGCTTGGCATTCTTTGCTGAAGCCACGAAGCCTGTCTCTGTTTTTTATTCAAAACAGGAAGTGGTTTCTCTTTTATTATCATTCTCAAAATATTTCCAATAGCCACTTAACTCAATTCAACAAGGTCTATTTGATGAGTATGCAACCTGTATTTCCCTTAAGTGCTTTAATTTGCCTAACTATCAGGTTTTTGTGATTATTCAAATGTATTCCTTTTAGTAGCTAAACTCTGGACTGCAGCAAATGTCATATTGGAAAACTAAATATCTTGCAGAATGTGAAGGGGGAAAATATATGTAACTCATCCAGAAACCCCATTTACAGGGCATCGGCCTGAAATTTGCCTATACGTCCTGTAAAGATGCTCTTGTCGGATTTGTAACGTAATCAACTATTATATATTTTAGTAAGCCACATTCTATAGATCCTTTAAATGTTCTTCCTGAATCGGATTGATCAGGCTAGGAGTCTGAACCAGTTACTCCAGGCAGAAGTATTCTTTAAGATTTCGACTATCAACCTCCAGAATAACTGACCACTGCTATTTCAAAAATATAGCAGTAAAAAGGCGTAAGTTTACAGGTTACAACAAAATAATATTATTACTGAAAAAATGTATCACTTATCAGCTTGAAATGCTCTGAAAAGCTCGACGACGGTTCTACTATAAAAATAAAAGGTAACAAAGACCTCTAGAACGTCAAGAAAGTTTCGTCTTCTAAAAAGCGAATAAAGTTGTATAGAAGAAAAATGGTCTTGACATAAATGAAAATTACGAAAAGTTTTAAGCTTCTCAAAACTTCCACAATAACTTCAGTTTGGATACTCCTTATCATTATTCTTACTTCTTTTATCAAACGTAGAAAATTTTTAATGAAACCGTATACACCTTATCCCAATAGACTTGCATACTATCTATAGTACTTATTTTCAATATGCGTATATATAATTAACTAATTGAAAAAAATACTGACCCCTGTTATCCATGAAGAGTTCCTAATTATTGATAAACATGCATGCGGGTTTTAACCTGTTTGTTATCTGTGAGGGCTTAGAATATTTTCATGTGATTTTGAAATATATAGCGGCAAGGAGAATAAAGAAAGATGCCTAAATATTGATAAACATATGTCTGGGTTTATTTGAAGAAATTTAGGATCTTCATGTGGGTTTAGAATATATAGCCGCTAGGAGCTAACAAAAAATAGACACCGACTAAGAACAATTATAATGGAACTAAAGACAACCATGAGAGGGTTTAGGATTCTTATGTTATTTTGAAATATACAGCGGTTACGAAAATAGGAAAAAACATGGACGCAGAATGAGAACTTATGCGAATACTAACCACTGTTTCCCTTGAAGGGTGCCTAATTGTAGGCTTAAATCTGCTTGTTATTTGAGGAATTTTTGTATTCTTATATGATTTTGAAATATACAGTGACCAGCAGAATAATGAAGAAAACACTTACACCCGTATGCATAGTCGTTCGCCAGCGGCTCGCCGGCGACTCGGCGGAGTTTCGTTATGAACAGTATGTTGGTGGCACTGTAAGGCTATGCCAAATTTGAGGTTAGCAGGTTAGGTTTTGTGTCAGTTTCTGTCAAAATTGACGGAAAACCTAACCTGTTAACCTCGAATTTGACATAGACTTACAGTGCCACCAACATATTATTCGTAACGAAACTCAGGAGTCGCCGGCGAGCCGCTGGCTAACAATTATGCATACGGGTGTTAGAGTAGTACCAATTATAATAGAACTGAAGGAAAGGCTGGCTACTGTTGCCCTTGAATACTGCCTAATTGTTGATGAGCACACGTGAAGGTTCCATAATATAATAATAATAGTAATAAACATGTAACAAAAATATACGAGGGCATTTTTCCCACCTTCGGTTCAGTAGGAATAAAACCCCAGAATGAATAAAAAATATTTATTGCATAGGAAATTCACCCACATCTCTCGGATATATTTCTACATAATTGCCATTTCCATCAAGGCGGTTATCTGACCGTGTTGCCGCCAGGTAGCTTTGAAAACCGTTGACGTTGTCTTTAAACTTCTTTTTCAAAATTTCGAAACCATTCGTTCACACAGCGATCCCTCGATAACTTTACTCTACTAACAATGAATTTTGGCTAAATTATGCCTTTCAAGTTTAAGCCATCAGCCAAAGGAAAGCGAATTACAGCTTACGGTGCGGAGTCCACACTTGGCGGGTGCATTAAGCCGTAATTTGCTTTCTTCTAGCTGAAGGCATAACTTTGAAGGGCATAATGCAGCCAAAATGCATTGTCAGTTGAGTACAGTTTATGAGCGACGGCTGTTTGAAAAAAGTTTAGAGAAGGTGCTGAAGAACAACGCGAATGGTTGGCGAAGTGACCAGGCTGCAACCTACTTTTAGGAAGACATACAAAAACTCTTGCCACGGTATGATAAGTGCTTTCATCGAAGTAACCATTTTGTAGTACTAGAATATAAAAAAAATGGACACTAGGTAAGACCAATTATAATACAACTGAAGAAAGTACAGACCATGGTTGCCCTTGGAAAGGGGTTTAATTATTATGGAATAAATATGCGGGCTTACACTTGTTTTTTATCTGTGAAATTTCAGTATTCTTATATGATTTTGATATACACAGCGGTCAGAAGAGTATGGAAGAAGATATACACGAATTAAGATCAATTATAATGAAACTGAAGAAAATACTGTGCACTGTTTTTCTTGAAGACTGCCTAATTATTCAGGAAAAGTTATGAGGATTTCAAGTTGTTTCTTATCTGTGGAATTTCAGTATTCTTATATAATTTTGAAATATACAGCGTTTAGAAGAATATGGAAGAGGATAGATGCTAATTAAGATCAATTATAATGAAACTGAAGAAAATACTGTATTGTTGCCCTTGAAAACTGCCTAATTATTGAAGAACAGATATGACTGTTTCAAGCTGTTTCTAAATTGTGGAATTACAGTATTCTTACATAATTTTGGGATATATAGCGGTCACAAGAATGTGGAAGAGGATAGACAATAATTAACATAAATTATAAGGGAACTGAAGAAAATACTGTCTACTGTTTTCCTTGAGGACTGCCTAATCATTAAGGAATAGATATGAGGGTTTCAAGCTGTTTCTTATATGTGGAATTTCAGTATTCCCATATAATTTTGAGATATACAGCGGCCAGAAGAATATTGAAGAAGATATACACTATATAAGATCAATTATAATGTAACTAAAACAAACTGAACACTTTCAGCAGTGAAGGGTGTCTAATTAACGGATAAACATACAAGCTTAGTATTATTTGTTACCTGTGGGAGTTCAAGATTTTCGTATGATTTTGAAATATACAGTGGCCGGGAGTATAAGGAAGAAAATCTACGCAGATAAAAGCCAATTATAATGAAACTGAAGACTTACTACTGCTACCAAGGAAGAGTGTCTAACTATTGATGGATAGATGTGAGTTTCATCCTATCTGTTATCTGTGGTAGTTCAAGGTTCTCATATGATTTCGAAATACTATTCAGCACCAGGAAAATAAGGAAGAAGATAGACACAGAGTGAGGCCAATAATCAGGAAAATGAAGAAAATACTAGCCACTGACATCCTTGAGAAGTGGCTAATTATTATTGGTGAACAGACAAGTAGGCTTCAGCCTGTCTGTTGTCTGTGGGAATTCTCGAATCGCCTTTGGTTTCAAAATTTACATCGAGGAAAATAGGGACGAAAAGAAACGCACATATAGGCTAAATTTAGGCTTCCCTTCAAATATTGCTGTTAGAATTACTAGGAATGCACTTGAAAACTTTAGTTACACGTTGTATTCTATACGTGACCCTTTTCAAGGCTATGTAGCTAAGAAAATGATTTTTCATTGGATATAGCACATAGAAATAAATTACCCTTCTTTAAGCTCCCTAATCATACGGAAATTAAGAAAAGGGCTGGTAATAAATCTTGTAAATATGTATCGTTCGAGCTTAGAAAGACAATAGAGCTGTAGATCTTCTATAAACGGCTACCTACCGATGAATTTACTAAAGAAGCAGTTACAAGTTTTACAAAAATCTCAATTAAAGGGTGTCCAGTACTTGTCTGAGAATTATTAAATAATACATAAGGCTGATTTACTTCATGATTCCTTTAAATGTTACAAAATCCGAATGAAAGCACATTAAATAGTTTTTTTTCTATAGCAGATGTTAGTGCTACTTTATCAACTCAAAATATTAGATCAAGTAGCACTTTAACCTCAGGCGTGGATAAAGTAATACTAGAGTAGATAAAGTAGCACTTTAACATCAAGGGTAGATAAATTACTTTAAGTTTTTAATTTTTCCTAGCAACCCAATCTAGCTACTGAGATTTTAAAAGATGATTGACTTTCCTTATTTTTTTAAAAATTGTTAAAGTTCTTGCTATAAAAAAATTCATTACACACGACGATAAAGTTATTACTATCCATTCTTGAATCATTAGCGTCGAGATGATTCACTCTTGGGTAAAATGTAACTTTATCGTCATATAATAAA
This sequence comes from Agriotes lineatus, assembly GCA_940337035.1. Taxonomy (NCBI): domain Eukaryota; kingdom Metazoa; phylum Arthropoda; class Insecta; order Coleoptera; family Elateridae; genus Agriotes; species Agriotes lineatus. The sequence continues at coordinate 14,358,255 of OW679194.1, read as the reverse complement.
TTACTATTTATTATTATGTGGATAAGCACTAAGGAAATGCGTAGTGTATGAAATTAGCCAAACTTCTCAAAGAGAATGTATTACTCCTATGCTTATACAAAGCTCGAATATAGGCTTGCAAGTGAAATATGTTGTCTGCTGTTGAGGTTGATTTTCAAAGAAAACGTCATAAGGGTCCAACAGCAAATGTAACTAGAAATATACGCACAACTTCTATTAACCGTTGGTCATCGTAATTTTCTTTCAGCAAGTTTAGAATATGTGAAGCCGCACTATACTACACTAAAATTTCTAATAATTTTGTAAAGTTTTACTTCTAAAGGTAACGTTCTTTGTAGACAACAACATGTATAACATATGAAGTAACATAACTACAACATATGCTTCAAGTTCTAGAAATATTGTGTCCCTTATACCCGGCATTCAAAATAATTTTATTTGCAAATTGATATTTAGGCTTTGAAGTGCTAAATTTGAAAAAAATGTATGCATTCCTGATTACTGCATAGGTCTCTCACTTCACCCAGAATGTAAATTAATAATTTCCTGGGCTCGGAAGTACAAGCAAACAAATGTAAATGGCTAGGGTGTGTTTATTTAGAATTGAGAGCCACTTCGTGTGACTGAAACATGTCCCTTGGGCAATACTCATTCTGCCATACTTTTCTGCCCCCAGACCTGTATCCCCCACAGGGGTTTTTAAATGCGCCCTAAAATCATGATTAGCAAAATTGTTATTACCCAACCGAGTGGTCTCAGCCACGAGGGTTGGAATGAAACCAAGAGCTATACACTATATAGCCTGGTCGTGCGAAAGAAGTGAAGGAATATATCGACATACCGGGGTGGCGGGTGGTGAGGTCCTCCGCGGCTACGAGGGCCCGCAGGAGCAGCAGCCCCTGCAGGAGTACCCTCTGCCAGCATTGCCCCATGGTCACTTAACACTCTCACATGTTGCGGCTGACGCGTAGATCATGCTGCAGCGCACTGGCGCTTAGCGTCGTTGCTGCGGCCGCCGATCCTGCAACACGCTCACCGACGCGCGCCGGCGCCGACGCCGCTTTTCCATGTGCTGCCTAAACGGCATTGTCTGTGCCATCAGCTGGTTGCGGCTAGGATTCGAGAGCTTGCTCGTCAAAACTAAATTTTCACCTTTTGCTGCTGCGGCGAAATGTATGAAAATTGGACGTTCCAGAACATTCCAGAAGCTTCAAGAATTGTCATTCAAGTTTAATTCTGATTTGGAGCTCTAGTTTGTTTTGCCAAACTGCTTTCTTGTTGTGTAGTATCTCCCAAATTAGTCTGCAGCATTGACATTTCTGGAGTCTTATAGTATCGGTAAAATAGGTACTTTCCATTGTAGGTTAGTCAGTAGGTATATTTTGGTTACAAGAGTTTTGAAATTTCATAAAGGTATACCTGTTACAAGACATATCAAAAGTTTCCCTTGATAGAACCTGTGCCACCGCCAACTAGATGGATAGAAACATATAGTAGCAGTTTCCTCCAATATTGCAGTTTTCTTTAAGGCGAAAAAAATAACACATTTTTCTAAATATTACCTGAATTACAATTATTCTTAGCTGCGCAAGTCCTTTAAGTTTGTTCCTTCTAAAACGAGCGTTACGATAGATGATGCATTTAACCATACTGCTAAGAAGCAATATTGTTAATGGAAAACAATTGTTGCATTGTTACGAGAAAATGACGTTACGTATTATGTCCATTTAATTTCCTTGTTTAACTTTATTTTCGTTGCTTCTTTCTGAAAAGCTCAACTTTCTATAGTCGTTGAGGTCACCGAACTTCTTTTTAACGGTAAGTAGGCCAACTATTATTTAATTGTCTCCGCGCACTTACTGCGATGTTTTTTTGTTCCTCGCTCTCTTATGCAAAAGTATTCGACTCGATCGCACGCGTTATACTTCGTATTAACCTTTGCCTCAGTCTTCTGCTGGTTGATAGTGACTTACCAGGTTAAGAATGGTGTCTAAGCTTGCTCGGGCTACCTCGGATTTGTATGGTTGATTTATCAAAGATATTTGGATCTTAATTATCCATTTTATATTTTTCTAGCTTAGCGATTGAAGTATTGGACCTGTAATCTAAAGGTTTGTGTGCGCTTTCGCTTTTTCGTTCTCTATTCTACTTAGGCATTTGTGGATTTCAGAGCCGACCTGGAGTAGCCAAATATGTAATCATAGGTGATTTGTTGGTGAGTCCTTGTTGTGGTTCCGCTTCGCTTCTTCGGTTAGCAGTTGTTGTTAAAGGTTTTTGCTGTGCCCCCACTTGCGCAGGTGACTAATTATACAGTTCGCTGCGCGACGGTATAAACGAATTGCTACATTAAGCGCACCAAAAGAGTGTAATCACCGGCTAGTGTTGCATCACCTCCGAGTTTGTCAGTAATTACTGGAGCATTTATTGAACATTATAATTTTCTACGTACGTAGTGGCATACTATTACTGTCGCCCTTCCGCTATGTTCCACCTACTGCTTTAACGTAAATTTGAAATTGCTCGCTAATTTAAGCTGTCCAGAGATCTATTACCACTTTAATATTGAACGTTGTAGAAATGAAAATTTATAATTTCCCAAACAATATATATTCAGCTTTATTTAAGCCTTCTTCAGTGTTCACATTTAGAATTTATATTTTGAATTTAATAATTTTAATCTGAAAATAAACATTTTGGTTAGGTTTTTCTACGTTAAAACTTATTGTGAAGGTTAAATTATCTTACCAGTTAAGAGACATTTATATTAATTATTTGCTAATATTTTGATGTTTGAAATTTAAATCTACATCTTATATTTGCATCTATACATCTGAAATTAAAGTTTTTACAATTAGGATTGTGAGCGTATGTACTTTATAGGTTAACTTACTGTTCAGAATTTTTTTTTTATAATATCATTTAGTAAATTGTTGGTGGTGGAATTAAGCACACCACATTATTATGGTCATAATTTCATAACTTTATAGCAGTTTAATATGATTATTTAAACAATTTCAATTATTTTATGCACATGTAAGCAATTGGAAATGAATTGACAGATTGAACACCGTGGCAAAACAAGAAAGCTTAGCTGATTCTTATAATTTCCAATTTCTTTTCATTCTAAGAGTACAGTGCTTCTTAGATCCAAGACAATTGTTCAAATTATAGCTAAGAAAATTTATGAAAATATAAAGTTTTCCGCCAATCGTACTAGAATTGTCACATTATTGACACAATTTTGTTGAGCAAAGTCAAACATTCCATTACATCAGCCGTTGCTAGGCAATTTAGAATAAAACTGTACAGGAATCATTCAAACATTTAATTACATCAGCCGTTGCTAGGTAATTTACAATACAACTGTACAGGAATAATATTCCCGGCCTAGGCAGGGAATATTCGAGTACTATTTCCTAATTTTTTTAATTACTCGTATCGATCGGCTGAAAAATAGTATGTGTATCTTGGACAAAAAGCAACATTCCCAGACTCCTGTGTTGTTGGGCTCGGCTTTCGCCTCGCCCAACAATATTCACAGTCGTCTGGGAATGTTACGCTTTTCATCCTAGATACACAATATACTATTGTATGAAAATATTTCGGTTTTGAGTTTTATTTTATATCATTTTAAATTAAGTTGTGGTAAATTATCTATGTCTGTTTTGTAGTTTATTGATTTAGGGCTTTTTTTAATGTGAATCATTTCATAAATTAATCTTTTTTTTTAATTATTTTCTTTTTGGAGTATTTTGGGTGTGTTGAATTTGAAGTTATGGAGTTTTTTGCTGCGTGTTCAGAGAGAGCTGTATTGGGTTTATTTGGAGTTGTTATTTTTATTTTAATAGAGTTCTTATGTTGATTTATTCTTTTTCCCAGATTTTGTTTAGTTTGGCCTACGTACAATGCATCGCAATCGTTACAATCTAACTGATATATTGTATTGGTTTCATTTTCTATTTGTATTTTATCTTTTAGCTTTGTAAAGAAATTTTTGCCAATTGTATTATGGTTTTTATATGCTATTTGCAAATTATGTTTTTTAAATTCTTTTTCTATTAATTTTGATAATTTAGGAATATAAGGTAAAGTTATTATGTTATATTCATGGTTTTTTGAGTATTGTTAAATTCATTTCCAAAAAAATTTGGTTGTAAGCTGAAGGAATCATTTTTCTGTTTATATTTTAAAGTTTGTATTCTTCTTGTTATATTTTTATTTATGAAATGTAATGGATAGTTATTTTTGTGTAATATTTATTTAATTAGTTTTAAATTATTTTTGTGAAACTTTTTTGAGGATAGTAAGATTGCTCTGTCTGTTAAGCTATTTATTATGCTCTTTTTATATTTTATTGTTGTTTGAAAATTGTAATCTAAGTACTTTCTAAACCATGACATTATTCTTCGTCCGGCTCGTTTCCTACCCTCAATCCTGCCCATCATTATTAGTTCGGTATTTGCCTTCAAGCATTGTATGTCCGAAATATTCGGCTTTACAGCATTTTATTCTCTTTCTTTCCCCATTCTTTTCAGGACTTCGTCGTTTGTAGTTCTTGAAGTCCAGGATGTACGGCATATTCGACGATACATCCACATTTCGAATGCCTACAACTTGTTAATCATTTTTATTTTTAAGGTCCAAATTTTCATTCCATACAATAATACTGGTAGTACATAGCATTGGACCATTCTTCATCGGATATTAACGTCAAGTAGTCTACAACATAATAAATTTTTGATTTTAATGAAGGTGCTACGGGCTATTTCAATCCTGATCTTAATTTCTTGGTCAGGATCCCAGGTTTCATTTGCTTGGCTTGTGAGGTATTTATACGTACTGACTTGCTGAATTTGTTTCCCTTTCAGGAATAGTTGCTCGTTATTTATAGGAGTTTTTCTAACAATCATCATCTTCGTTTTGTCATTGTTGATTTTCAAACCGATATTCTTGTATTCTTCATTTATTTTTTCTAATAAATCGTGTAGATCTTCAAGGTTGTCAGCGAGTATTGCCATGTCATTACCGTATCGGATACAATTGATGTATTCACCTTTGATTTGTATCCCTTTTTGTTGATTAGATAAAGCTCTTCAAACTGCTATTTCTGAATAAAAGTTAAACAGGGTCGGGGAAAGGATACAACCCTGTCTGACCCCTCGATTTACATGCATTTTTTCTGTTTCTAATTGATCTATTTTTACGCTAGCCGTCTGATTCCAGTAAATTTGTTTAATGATGTGCAAATATTTGTATCCTATTTTCATACTTTTTAAAGTTCGTATAAGTTCTGGATGTTTCACCTTATCGAAGGCATTTTCGGCGTCAACAAAACAGATATACACGGTTTTCTGATGGTCTAAGCATTTGAAACACATAAACTTGACTAAACCTGCGAGTAAGTGAACATTTATAATATTTTTTAAATGTTCAAATACAGACTGCGTTAAGTACAACCAAAAACAGATTAAAAGTGTAAAGGAGACCAGACCAAACTGGGCTTCAAAGATGAAAATAATGAAGGGTACTAGTTTACCTGCTGAAATGGGTTATGACGGGTACTCATGAAGCTCGTTAAGCGATCTCTAATTGACAGCAGTTTAATGACAAATGCGAAACAGACGGGATTCTGACAAAATTCCGGCAGAAGCTGCAGCAAGGTAGTTAAGAAGGTACTAAAGGCACAGGATCACTATACACAGCATTGGTGTTGAAAGATATTGAGACAATATATTTTGCATAAAATCTTTCGTTGAGCTCCCAGAGCTCACTCAAACGGCACATATCTAGCCCGGTAGAAGAACGGCGGCCAAGCCAAGGAAAATAAAAAAAGCTCAAACCCAGAATGCGGCATTAAAGGTAGCAATTGCGGGCTCGCTCTCCAATTGGATTAAGAACGCTAGGTGCACATGGAATTGTGCGAACTAAACATTAACAACCGAGGGTTATTTGGGGTTCCTAACTTGCAGCTATAAGGAATGCCCAAGGTAGAATACAAAACATCTAAACACGCGCTACGACAAAAACAGAGAATGAACATATCCCGAACCTGGGCCACGGGCCAAATAAATTCTATCAGCTTTGTCCATCAGAATAGTCCACAACTGACGTGATAGGACTTCCTCTTTTAAAGTCACCAGAGTAGCATTAATCCCCTACCTAAAACGAGAGCAAAACCCAGCACAATTTCACCAAAAACCCGCCGAACTCTGAGTGACTCAAAAATCAATGCTCGGAATCGTAGTACAAATGAACAAAGCGGATGCAGAGTTCGACCAGCTATTGTATCCTTTCGCACATCGATAAAAACACATTACGACCAGTAAGGGCGCTCATGAAGTTCAAAATATGCGTCATACACCCCACAATTTCCCATACCGCGCTCAATGATCAAAACTTATATAGACCCATTCTGAACGTAACAATACCAAAAGGAAATATTTTAAGAAGCTCTAAATGACAACTAGTATGGAATTAATAGTATGTGGTATATCGACGCTTCCGTCTTACTGCCTGAATCTATAGAAATCCTGCCAGAACTACTATCAAATGGTTAAAACCCCAGCAGATATGGGTCTTTACATCAACATTTCTAAAACCAAGTTCATAATAATATCCAAAACACCACTAAAAATCACTGAGAGCATCGAACAAGTGCATAAATTCAGATACCTTGGCTGGTGGGTAAATAATAGACGACATCACTCATGAGATAAAGGGACAAAGATCGTTCATAATGCATTTTGCAGATTGAGACCAGTATTCAGCAACTAAAACCTAGTCCTTAAATTAAGATCGAATAGCTAAATGCTATTTGTTTTTCATTTACCTATACGGGCTAGTAGAATCGCCGCTTACAAGAAAACTCTGCAGGAGACTTTTGAAATGTGGATATATAAAAACACTTGGTAAATACATGTGACCAATGATAGTTGGAAAAACACTTTATACACTATCAAAACGCAAAAATTAAAATACCTCACCCACCTTCTGAGAAACTAGAAGTATAAAATCTTCTAACATGCCATGCAAGAAAAAGTTTAAAGGAAATTCACTCAGGTAGAAGGAATATGTCATGGCTTCACAACTCTCAAAAATGCCGATACAAAAACGATTGTTAATTTCTGTTAGAAGAAGAAGAAGTAAAACCAACTCTATTTATATATACCTTATATAACTGCCCTAGTAAAAAATCCATAACAATTTGGACACAAAGGAACTGTCATCGTAGACGTTCTGCATTTTTAATATTTTTCAAATTGAGTTATGTGTCCTGTTTATAGATAGTCATTAAGCATAATTACTACGCGACAACTGCTCTGTAAATACTTAGTAGCAGGTCATGGATCAAGAGTTGTGTAAAAACATTTGGAACAGGTGAGAGCTATGTTAGTTAACAGTTGTTACATACATTCGTCAAAATGTTGCAATTTGTTGTTCAATAGTAATCAATTTTCAAACTTGGGTTGCTATATTTACATTCAGTTAAAATGACTATTCCACGTTCTGCTTTTGTAGCCACGATCTTATGCGGCAAAAGGCAAAAGGCAATGAAGGTATGAGCAATTCCATGAAAATTCAATGACAGCTTTTGAAGATTGCTCCATCATTATCTACTGTTAGTCACCGGTTTCGAGAGTTCCGACGAGAACGAGAGGTATTATGAAGCACGACCTGACAGGGCTGCCGACGCGCATAATTTAGAAAATGTAGTCCGTGTAGAAAACTTAATTAAGGCTAATCGAAATATTTCCGAAACATAGTCTATCTGGCACAGCGTTAATGGCGTACTGGGTGATGTGGTTAGCGTCATGTCTTTCACAACTGCCTTACTTTCTCTACTTCCACAACCGTCGTTTCGGTACCCAATTTTTAAAGCGACTGGGTGGGCCGTCCGCCAGTTGCCAGATTTGCGAATTGAACCCCGTACCGTAGCACTGCAGTCGAGCTCCCTAACCGCTCGGCCACGCTGGCGATAATCGAAATATTAGTTATAGAATATAGAAAGACTCAGGAAGAGCTAACGATTGTATTCTCCGCAGTGAGTACTATTATTTTACACAATGCTGTCAATTTCTATTAATAGAATCATCAAAAGAGGGGAGCATCAAAACGCCGTAACAGGTGACGAATCGTGGATATAAAATTGTGACTCCGAAACGAAACAACCGTCTAGTATTTGGGTGTTTCAAGATGAATCATTGCCCAGAAAAGTTGTTCGTGGTAGGCACGAACAAGAAAATGATTACTGATTTTTTTCGCAAAAATGGTCCTGCAGATATTATTCTACTGGAAGATCGCAAACAAGTTAATTCTGAATGGTACCTACTGTGAAGTCGTTTTACTGCATTTATTTGAAAAATTAGAAAAAGGTCATTAAAAAAGTGGTTTGCGTGCTATCTTAATCCACCACAACAACGCATCAGCCCAAACTGCAGTCAGAGCATTAGAGTTTTTACCAGATTCGCGACTTCGGTTGGCAGCCCACCCTCACTACAGCCCTGACCTAGCTTAGTGCCACATTTTCTTTTGCCTACTGCTAAAACAATAATGCTAGATAAAACATGTCCTAGTGCAGGGGCAGCAATATTGGAATTGCGAAGAAGTTTGAAGGACCTGTCGAAAACTGAGTTTTCTGACTACTTTGCAAAATGATGTCAAAGAATGAACAAATGTATTGGTTCAGGAAGATAATACTTTGAAAAATGGTAAAACAAATATCTTTCAGAGTGCAACTGTTTCTTAATATCTAACGAAACAATAGAAAAGGTTGGAAGAATACTTTCTGTGAGTAATTGAGTCTAATACCCCTGACTAATTTTTAGCTTTCGTTCACAAAGCAAATAAAAACGCAAGGAGAGCTAACAGACAAAATTACGATATCTAGCGGTATACGAAAAGGCGATAGCCTAAGCCCCTTTTTATTCAATTTAGTGATGGAACGAATGATACAGGAGGTAAGAAATACGAATCGAGGATACCGTATAGGGACAAGTAAAGCTGATATAATTTGCTGCGCCGATGATGCAGCGTTAATAGCTCAATCAGAAGATGACCTGCAATATATGTTACACATATTCCATAACACGGCTAATAAATTCAATATGAAAATTAACACACAAAACAGCAATTAACACACAAAACAGCAAGTGTCTAGTTACCAGTAAAAAACCAGTCCGATGTAAGTTTGTCGTTAACAACATACCAATAGAGCAAGTTATAAAATTTAATTATTTAGGCACAATTATACCAAATCGAGGAAATTTAAGAAAAGAGGTGGTAGATAATATAACAAAGGCTGCACGCATATCTGGGGCAATGAGAGGTCTTGTATGGAAAAACGCTGATATGAATATAGAGAACAATGTCAGAATTTATAAAACTGCTGTTAGGCTAGTAATGACTTATGCCATCGAAACGAGAGCCGAAACAAACACCACAAAACAATTATTACGAGCTACCGAAATGAAAAACCTGCGAATGATAACGGGTAAAACACGACAAGATAGAATAAGAAACGAGACCACTAGAGAGATATGTCACGTTCAAGATATTGTAAGATGGGGACGTGAAAGAAGAAGATGCTGGAGAGACCATATACAGCGTATCGAAACAACAAGGATCACGCATGCAGTAATGGCACAAATTCCAACAGGACAAAGACACAGAGGGAAGCCAAATAAACGATCCACCCCTCAAGAACAACAATAAGCTGTTAAAAAATACAAGCCAAAGGCTTAATATAAGATGAAGAAGAAGAAGAAGAAGTTCAGTACTTTTTCTAAATATTAAAAATCTAATGTTCAGACTGTATACAAATTTTCAAAAGAGTTAAGAGATAAATAATTTGGTAATGAATTTTTTAAATCTCAACTAGACCGAAAAATTTGCCAATACTTCGAACAAATGAGAATTTTACCTTTCACAATTTATTAGACCATGCTAGATTACATTTGACATACAAAGGGGGCTACACAAAACTTTACAATCTGTTGAAATCGATGTGGTACAAATATAAAGAAAATGGTTCCAAATTATACATGACTGATTCAAAATTTCTGCTGGAAGGCCAACTCAAATTCTTAAAAAAATATTTTAAATATAATGGCGAGAAAGAAGTGACTTTTATTAAATAGAAGGAACCTGGGTATAGCAGAACGGAAGCATGACACGAATGTGGCTAAAAGATGATGATGATAGGTGTGCTAATAATAATAGATTGAAATCAGAAAAAAGAGTTTCACAATGCCTTATGCAGGCTATTACGGTGCTTTTCTACCGGGATGTGACCTTCTCTTAAGTAATTTCGACAAAAAATATAAATATAAACATACGAGTATTTGTTAGATAAATGAAAAACCTTTGTTCAAATATAAATTTTACGAGACAGAAGTTGATTTGTGTTTGCAGTCGGCAGGTAGTGGGTTCTAGCCCCACACCCGGAGGACATTGATAACATCCAACGCTCCAGCCAACATACTGATACATTTCGTGGTTGTGATCCGTGGAAAGGGCATTCACCTACTAATTTAACGGGGTAGGCTAGCCACCTTCTCGGGTCGCTGTCGAAGAAGACTTATAAAACAGGCTATTAGCCCATATTACGAGGAAGAAGAAGAATAAGAATTAACCGACAACTTTGGTTTTCTTCAATATCAACATTTTAGCAATTAAATCATAACCAATCCTGTTATTTTTATTTATTTCTTTAAACATAAAATAATCAATTGAACAGAGTAGCCTCCGAGTACAATACCGTAGTAGTATTCACTAATTTGAACATTATTGCACTTTATTTTTATATACGTAAAACTTGTAGATAGCTTTCTGGTATATCCATTTTTAGAAAACGCTGGATGATATCATTTCATCGTTTTAAACGTATGTAAACGACATTCAAGATCGGGTGACAAATAACGTGATCGTTATAAACACCTTCAGGATTACATCAGAACCTGTGTATTATACAATACACTTTGTTGCCTTTCACATATTATTTATTACAAAAGTACAATTTTCGTTTACTGCAATGCTTGTTCCATATATGTATACCTGTGCGAATATGTGTAAAAATCATAACAGCGCGAATAATTTAAATTATCAAAGTCGAGTAATTCTACTTACAGAAGGGTGTCTTCTAACTTAAATTTGATGAACGATATCTCTCATAAAACAAAAATAAAGACCACTATATTATATTGCATTACCACCAATTAACTGCGAATGAGGTCAGGATGATGATTGAGCCGCAACGCGCCAAGGGTTGCCTGGCATTATTACATTGCGCGAATAAAACTGAAAACAAGAAACGCAGTGGTGGTAAATTCCTGCTTTAGCTTACAAATTCCTGTGGTTTTATCGCCATTAAGCTGCGTACGAACGTGCAAACAGTAGAAGCAAAAAGTGTTAATGATACGATGTAAATTTAAAAGTGTTGGTCCTAATAACTAACTTGGCTAAATATGTTCACCCAAAACTTGTTCCTCGTAATTTATATTCGTCATAAATCACAGGCACGTATTTATTAAATAAAGTAACAGCTTGGAATTGCTAGTTTAGCAAAATAATCATTCATAGTAGAAGTCGAAGCTAACAGTACATTCCTTCAAATTATGAATCGTCTTTGCAGTTTACAGTCATCTATCATGCTCATAATGGAATTAAGGGTGGCGCAAATAATAATTATATAATTATTTTTCAGAACATCATTTTTAGTTTAGAACGGCTATAGAAAGTTGTATGACTTTTTACTGTTTTTAATCGTATAATCCCAGAAAGCGGAACGTTTAACACAATTGTTGGTAAAGCAGCATACTGTATTATGGGAATTATTAGAAAAACTTTTTTTTTAACTAATAGGTCAATCAGTGCCCTGATATTGTAAAAAAGATATTACCTTTATATTTTCACTGACTGTTATAGTTATTTTTGTAATTAACAAAGATATATGCAAAAATCTACAACCGACACAGGTTCTTTAAAACAAATAAAAATTTGCATCCACGGGTCTCTTATTCGGCAGATCTGGGGTTCGAACATTGATGGTGGACACGATTTTTTGAAAATCCATTTATTGTCTAATAATCATACCTCCATAATAATGCAGAATACTATAAGTCGTGTTTACACAACTAAAAGTACCATAGTTGCAATCAACCATTTCTATTTTCGGGTTTTTGTAAACAAACCTCTCTTAACTTTTAATAGCGATATTATCACAGAAAACAATTATTTATTATGCATATTTCTTGTGTTTTTTAAAACTATTGACTCAGCTTCGAAGGCAAGTCCACTTTTGTTAAATTTCATATCTGCTTATTGAACGCTCCCAAAATCTAAACCGTACGCAAACGCTAAAAAGGCGTATCCGTTACATAACCTATATTTCTGCAAATTGTTATGCGTCGCCTTTCGTTTCTTCTAGCAGTGGCTACAAGTATTAATTCTGTGAAAAAGGTCTACTGTGCATCAGATAATTGTAGTACAAAGCAAGGTAAGGGATTAGCGTTGTTCAGATTTCCCAAAAATTTGCAACAACGGGATTATTGGTCTAAATTTTGCAAAAGCAAAAATTGTGGTCCGACTGATGCTTCATGGTTATGTGAGGTAAGTAGTTTTGAATAAACTTGTACTTACAATCTTATTGCTTCTCATCTTCTGCAGCGCCACTTTGAAGTATCGCAAATTAAAACTAACGCTGAAGGCATTAGAACATTGAATACGAATGCAGTACCTACTATTCTTACACCCTCTATTGCTGGAAATGTTTCTGCGTGTTTCGAATCGCTACCATCAACATCCTACTGTACGAGTGCATCTTCGGCTGTAGTTATTAACAACGCAGCCATGACCAAGGTTTGTACACATTTGTATGTAACGACGCTAAATTGTATGCAAAATTTACTTGTAAATATATAAAAATATTAAGCATTGTTGCATACAGATTGGCTGCCAAATTTTGCGCTGAGTTTTCATGTAAATTTTCATATTTTCGTTTAGTACGGTTTAGTACTTGAGCAAGTAAAGAAATTAGTAAACTGCTTAGTCAAGTGAATAGAAATCAGTTCTATTTACTTGAGCAAGTGGCGTACCCCCACTACGATTTTCGGTAACTAAACGCAAACTAAGCAGGTGTAGACAGGTTACTTTAGTGAAGTGCATTAGTCAGACCAATCGTTCGTTACATAATTTGTTGAAACATGGCGTCCCGTTGGAATTAAGATACAACATTAAAATTTGTGCAAGAATATCGAGACGGAGAATGTTTGTAGAATACCAGGGCTAGCATTTACAAGAATAAACAAGCCCGAGAAACGGCTTACAAAGAAATTGTGGGATTTGGAGTTGCAGAAATAAAAAATAATACCTATCCGCCAATTCACCACATAAGTGAAAAATACATGTCTTTAATGACGAATGAATTATTGCACGTTGTGCCATTTTGAAAAAGTCAACGTCAACTAAACAATTATGCTAAAATGTGTGTAAACGTGCTCGCTTAACTAAACTACTAAATTTTAGCTACTTGATTTAGTAACTTGCTTTAGCTACTATACACGTGTAAAGCCGCCTTAATGTTGGCGCTCCTGTCTCAGATAAATTAAGGTCACTAAAGGGCCGGTATTACAATACAAGGTTAAACTTACTAATTTTCATATTTTTGTTTAGTACGGTTTAGTACTTAAGCAAGTAAAGAAATTAGTAAACTGCTTAGTCAAGTGAATAGAAATCAGTTCTATTTACTTGAGCAAGTGGCGTACCCCCACTACAATTTTCGGTAACTAAACGCAAACTAAGCAGGTGTAGACAGGTTACTTTAGTGAAGTGCATTAGTCAGACCAATCGTTCGTTACATAATTTGTTGAAACATGGCGTCCCGTTGGAATGAAGATACAACATTAAAATTTGTGCAAGAATATCGAGACGGAGAATGTTTGTAGAATACCAGGGCTAGCATTTACAAGAATAAACAAGCCCGACCAACAGCTTACAAAGAAATTGTGGGATTTGGAGTTGCAGAAATAAAAAATAATACCTATCCGCCAATTCACCATATAAGTGAAAAATACATGTCTTTCATGACGAATGAATTATTGCACGTTGTGCCATTTTGAAAAAGTCAACGTCAACTAAACAATTATGCTAAAATGTGTGTAAACGTGTTGGCTTAACTAAACTATTGAATTTTAGCTACTTGATTTAGTAACTTGCTTTAGCTACTATACACGTGTATGTAAAGCCGCCTTAATGTTGGCGCTCCTGTCTCAGATAAATTAAGGTCACTAAAGGGCCGGTATTACAATACAAGGTTAAACTTGTAGTAAAGTTAAACTTTACCAGAAGTTTAACCTGAAGATTATCTCGAATGCGTATTACAAACCGCTATGAGACGGCGTTAAAGTTAAACGCAACATTTGCAAAGTTGGTAGCACTAATTGCCAAATAACTAACTTCGTGTTTATTTTGCTGTCAAATTCTATATGCGGAAGTATATGAAATTTTATTTTATGTATTTATTATCACATAATCTCATAAGAGCATTAATCTTTCCGAAAAATTTTCTACTATTCCTGAGCGGAACGCGAGGGCAAATTAATAGGAAGTTGAAACATATTTTGAAGGCGAACAGTAAAAATAGAAATAGAGTGTTAATTAACAACTGGTTATTTATTTAAATAAGACATTTTTTCTTATTGTATAGTTGTACATTACTATAAATGTTAGTTTAAATTTACTCAAATATTTGTTTTGTTAATTACAGAACTTAACAAGTTAATAAATAAAAGTATTTACAAAAATATTGCTCTAACTGCTATCTAATAAAAAATTTCTTATTAATAGTACAGCAATATCACGGAAACAAACGGCGAACGTCATCAAATATTTAGTTATTAATTTAAAGTTACCATTTGATTCCGTGATTTACCTATAGTTACAATAAATATGATTCCGTGATTTACCTATAGTTACAATAAATATCATTAACTATAGGTAAATCACGGAACCAAACGGTGCGCGTCATCAAACGGTAACTTTAAATTAATAACTAAATATTTGATGACGTGCACAGTTTGGTTCCGTGATTTTACTATATGTGTATTGCTTCCCAAGCTGGGATGAGCTCCATACTGAGCGCTGGGTTAGTCAACCGAGGTGCGAAGCACTGAGGTCAGCTAAAAGTGCGAAGCTGGAATAAGCCTTCCCACGAGGTATGTATGCTATTTTACTCACAACATAGTTACATATTTATTTAATTTCGACATTCACTAGAGATGGAAGGAATTTTGTATGATAACAATTCTTCAAAATTTGTATATTTTCTGCTCATTCTTCATATGATTAGCTATAGGTAAATCACGGAACCAAACGGTGCGCGTCATCAAGCAGTAACTTGAAATTAATAACTAAATATTTGATGACGTGCACAGTTTGGTTCCGTGATTTTACTATATGTGTATTGCTTTCCAAGCTGGGATGAGCTCCATACTGAGCGCTGGGTTAATCAACCGAGGTGCGAAGCACTGATGTCAGCTAAAAGCGCGAAGCTGGAATAAGCCTTCCCACGAGGTATGTATGCTATTTTATTCACAACATAGTTACACATTTATTTAATTTCGACATTCACTAGAGATGGAAGGAATTTTGTATGATAACAATTCTTCAAAATTTGTATATTATCTGCTCATTCTTCATAAGATTAGCTATAGGTAAATCACGGAACCAAACGGTGCGCGTCATCAAACAGTAACTTTAAATTAATAACTAAATATTTGATGACGTGCACAGTTTGGTTCCGTGATTTTACTATATGTGTATTGCTTTCCAAGCTGGGATGAGCTCCATACTGAGCGCTGGGTTAATCAACCGAGGTGCGAAGCACTGATGTCAGCTAAAAGCGCGAAGCTGGAATAAGCCGTCCCACGAGGTATGTATGCTATTTTATTCACAACATAGTTACACATTTATTTAATTTCGACATTCACTAGAGATGGAAGGAATTTTGTATGATAACAATTCTTCAAAATTTGTATATTATCTGCTCATTCTTCATAAGATTAGCTATAGGTAAATCACGGAACCAAACGGTGCGCGTCATCAAACAGTAACTTTAAATTAATAACTAAATATTTGATGACGTGCACAGTTTGGTTCCGTGATTTTACTATATGTGTATTGCTTTCCAAGCTGGGATGAGCTCCATACTGAGCGCTGGGTTAATCAACCGAGGTGCGAAGCACTGATGTCAGCTAAAAGCGCGAAGCTGGAATAAGCCTTCCCACGAGGTATGTATGCTATTTTATTCACAACATAGTTACACATTTATTTAATTTCGACATTCACTAGAGATGGAAGGAATTTTGTATGATAACAATTCTTCAAAATTTGTATATTATCTGCTCATTCTTCATAAGATTAGCTATAGGTAAATCACGGAACCAAACGGTGCGCGTCATCAAACAGTAACTTTAAATTAATAACTAAATATTTGATGACGTGCACAGTTTGGTTCCGTGATTTTACTATATGTGTATTGCTTTCCAAGCTGGGATGAGCTCCATACTGAGCGCTGGGTTAATCAACCGAGGTGCGAAGCACTGATGTCAGCTAAAAGCGCGAAGCTGGAATAAGCCTTCCCACGAGGTATGTATGCTATTTTATTCACAACATAGTTACACATTTATTTAATTTCGACATTCACTAGAGATGGAAGGAATTTTGTATGATAACAATTCTTCAAAATTTGTATATTATCTGCTCATTCTTCATAAGATTAGCTATAGGTAAATCACGGAACCAAACGGTGCGCGTCATCAAACAGTAACTTTAAATTAATAACTAAATATTTGATGACGTGCACAGTTTGGTTCCGTGATTTTACTATATGTGTATTGCTTTCCAAGCTGGGATGAGCTCCATACTGAGCGCTGGGTTAATCAACCGAGGTGCGAAGCACTGATGTCAGCTAAAAGCGCGAAGCTGGAATAAGCCTTCCCACGAGGTATGTATGCTACTTTATTCACAACATAGTTACACATTTATTTAATTTCGACATTCACTAGAGATGGAAGGAATTTTGTATGATAACAATTCTTCAAAATTTGTATATTATCTGCTCATTCTTCATAAGATTAGCTATAGGTAAATCACGGAACCAAACGGTGCGCGTCATCAAACAGTAACTTTAAATTAATAACTAAATATTTGATGACGTGCACAGTTTGGTTCCGTGATTTTACTATATGTGTATTGCTTTCCAAGCTGGGATGAGCTCCATACTGAGCGCTGGGTTAATCAATCGAGGTGCGAAGCACTGATGTCAGCTAAAAGCGCGAAGCTGGAATAAGCCTTCCCACGAGGTATGTATGCTATTTTATTCACAACATAGTTACACATTTATTTAATTTCGACATTCACTAGAGATGGAAGGAATTTTGTATGATAACAATTCTTCAAAATTTGTATATTATCTGCTCATTCTTCATAAGATTAGCTATAGGTAAATCACGGAACCAAACGGTGCGCGTCATCAAACAGTAACTTTAAATTAATAACTAAATATTTGATGACGTGCACAGTTTGGTTCCGTGATTTTACTATATGTGTATTGCTTTCCAAGCTGGGATGAGCTCCATACTGAGCGCTGGGTTAATCAACCGAGGTGCGAAGCACTGATGTCAGCTAAAAGCGCGAAGCTGGAATAAGCCTTCCCACGAGGTATGTATGCTATTTTATTCACAACATAGTTACACATTTATTTAATTTCGACATTCACTAGAGATGGAAGGAATTTTGTATGATAACAATTCTTCAAAATTTGTATATTATCTGCTCATTCTTCATAAGATTAGCTATAGGTAAATCACGGAACCAAACGGTGCGCGTCATCAAACAGTAACTTTAAATTAATAACTAAATATTTGATGACGTGCACAGTTTGGTTCCGTGATTTTACTATATGTGTATTGCTTTCCAAGCTGGGATGAGCTCCATACTGAGCGCTGGGTTAATCAACCGAGGTGCGAAGCACTGATGTCAGCTAAAAGCGCGAAGCTGGAATAAGCCTTCCCACGAGGTATGTATGCTACTTTATTCACAACATAGTTACACATTTATTTAATTTCGACATTCACTAGAGATGGAAGGAATTTTGTATGATAACAATTCTTCAAAATTTGTATATTATCTGCTCATTCTTCATAAGATTAGCTATAGGTAAATCACGGAACCAAACGGTGCGCGTCATCAAACAGTAACTTTAAATTAATAACTAAATATTTGATGACGTGCACAGTTTGGTTCCGTGATTTTACTATATGTGTATTGCTTTCCAAGCTGGGATGAGCTCCATACTGAGCGCTGGGTTAATCAACCGAGGTGCGAAGCACTGATGTCAGCTAAAAGCGCGAAGCTGGAATAAGCCTTCCCACGAGGTATGTATGCTATTTTATTCACAACATAGTTACACATTTATTTAATTTCGACATTCACTAGAGATGGAAGGAATTTTGTATGATAACAATTCTTCAAAATTTGTATATTATCTGCTCATTCTTCATAAGATTAGCTATAGGTAAATCACGGAACCAAACGGTGCGCGTCATCAAACAGTAACTTTAAATTAATAACTAAATATTTGATGACGTGCACAGTTTGGTTCCGTGATTTTACTATATGTGTATTGCTTTCCAAGCTGGGATGAGCTCCATACTGAGCGCTGGGTTAATCAACCGAGGTGCGAAGCACTGATGTCAGCTAAAAGCGCGAAGCTGGAATAAGCCTTCCCACGAGGTATGTATGCTACTTTATTCACAACATAGTTACACATTTATTTAATTTCGACATTCACTAGAGATGGAAGGAATTTTGTATGATAACAATTCTTCAAAATTTGTATATTATCTGCTCATTCTTCATAAGATTAGCTATAGGTAAATCACGGAACCAAACGGTGCGCGTCATCAAACAGTAACTTTAAATTAATAACTAAATATTTGATGACGTGCACAGTTTGGTTCCGTGATTTTACTATATGTGTATTGCTTTCCAAGCTGGGATGAGCTCCATACTGAGCGCTGGGTTAATCAACCGAGGTGCGAAGCACTGATGTCAGCTAAAAGCGCGAAGCTGGAATAAGCCTTCCCACGAGGTATGTATGCTATTTTATTCACAACATAGTTACACATTTATTTAATTTCGACATTCACTAGAGATGGAAGGAATTTTGTATGATAACAATTCTTCAAAATTTGTATATTATCTGCTCATTCTTCATAAGATTAGCTATAGGTAAATCACGGAACCAAACGGTGCGCGTCATCAAACAGTAACTTTAAATTAATAACTAAATATTTGATGACGTGCACAGTTTGGTTCCGTGATTTTACTATATGTGTATTGCTTTCCAAGCTGGGATGAGCTCCATACTGAGCGCTGGGTTAATCAACCGAGGTGCGAAGCACTGATGTCAGCTAAAAGCGCGAAGCTGGAATAAGCCTTCCCACGAGGTATGTATGCTATTTTATTCACAACATAGTTACACATTTATTTAATTTCGACATTCACTAGAGATGGAAGGAATTTTGTATGATAACAATTCTTCAAAATTTGTATATTATCTGCTCATTCTTCATAAGATTAGCTATAGGTAAATCACGGAACCAAACGGTGCGCGTCATCAAACAGTAACTTTAAATTAATAACTAAATATTTGATGACGTGCACAGTTTGGTTCCGTGATTTTACTATATGTGTATTGCTTCCAAGCTGGGATGAGCTCCATACTGAGCGCTGGGTTAATCAACCGAGGTGCGAAGCACTGATGTCAGCTAAAAGCGCGAAGCTGGAATAAGCCTTCCCACGAGGTATGTATGCTATTTTATTCACAACATAGTTACACATTTATTTAATTTCGACATTCACTAGAGATGGAAGGAATTTTGTATGATAACAATTCTTCAAAATTTGTATATTATCTGCTCATTCTTCATAAGATTAGCTATAGGTAAATCACGGAACCAAACGGTGCGCGTCATCAAACAGTAACTTTAAATTAATAACTAAATATTTGATGACGTGCACAGTTTGGTTCCGTGATTTTACTATATGTGTATTGCTTTCCAAGCTGGATGAGCTCCATACTGAGCGCTGGGTTAATCAACCGAGGTGCGAAGCACTGATGTCAGCTAAAAGCGCGAAGCTGGAATAAGCCTTCCCACGAGGTATGTATGCTATTTTATTCACAACATTTATTTAATTTCGACATTCACTAGAGATGGAAGGAATTTTGTATGATAACAATTCTTCAAAATTTGTATATTATCTGCTCATTCTTCATAAGATTAGCTATAGGTAAATCACGGAACCAAACGGTGCGCGTCATCAAACAGTAACTTTAAATTAATAACTAAATATTTGATGACGTGCACAGTTTGGTTCCGTGATTTTACTATATGTGTATTGCTTTCCAAGCTGGGATGAGCTCCATACTGAGCGCTGGGTTAATCAACCGAGGTGCGAAGCACTGATGTCAGCTAAAAGCGCGAAGCTGGAATAAGCCTTCCCACGAGGTATGTATGCTATTTTATTCACAACATAGTTACACATTTATTTAATTTCGACATTCACTAGAGATGGAAGGAATTTTGTATGATAACAATTCTTCAAAATTTGTATATTATCTGCTCATTCTTCATAAGATTAGCTATAGGTAAATCACGGAACCAAACGGTGCGCGTCATCAAACAGTAACTTTAAATTAATAACTAAATATTTGATGACGTGCACAGTTTGGTTCCGTGATTTTACTATATGTGTATTGCTTTCCAAGCTGGGATGAGCTCCATACTGAGCGCTGGGTTAATCAACCGAGGTGCGAAGCACTGATGTCAGCTAAAAGCGCGAAGCTGGAATAAGCCTTCCACGAGGTATGTATGCTATTTTATTCACAACATAGTTACACATTTATTTAATTTCGACATTCACTAGAGATGGAAGGAATTTTGTATGATAACAATTCTTCAAAATTTGTATATTATCTGCTCATTCTTCATAAGATTAGCGATAGGTAAATCACGGAACCAAACGGTGCGCGTCATCAAACAGTAACTTTAAATTAATAACTAAATATTTGATTACGTGCACAGTTTGGTTCCGTGATTTTACTATATGTGTATTGCTTTCCAAGCTGGGATGAGCTCCATACTGAGCGCTGGGTTAATCAACCGAGGTGCGAAGCACTGATGTCAGCTAAAAGCGCGAAGCTGGAATAAGCCTTCCCACGAGGTATGTATGCTATTTTATTCACAACATAGTTACACATTTATTTAATTTCGACATTCACTAGAGATGGAAGGAATTTTGTATGATAACAATTCTTCAAAATTTGTATATTATCTGCTCATTCTTCATAAGATTAGCTATAGGTAAATCACGGAACCAAACGGTGCGCGTCATCAAACAGTAACTTTAAATTAATAACTAAATATTTGATGACGTGCACAGTTTGGTTCCGTGATTTTACTATATGTGTATTGCTTTCCAAGCTGGGATGAGCTCCATACTGAGCGCTGGGTTAATCAACCGAGGTGCGAAGCACTGAGGTCAGCTAAAAGTGCGAAGCTGGAATAAGCCTTCCCACGAGGTATGTATGCTATTTTACTCACAACATAGTCACACCATTGATTAAATAACTATAAGAAGATACGCAGCTTTACGGAGTTGATTGTGCTGTAGAAATGTAGCGACCTACAGATGGCGCGTGTCTCGCCGTTTCTACCGAAACTTTTTCAGTTGACCGGCAACAGTTGTCGTGTGAACATCTAGCTTTGGTTGGATCGTGCTCTGTGTTTCAAAGCATTGATTTAATTAATTAGCCATGCCTAAGCCATTGGTTTGTCATACCTGTGTGTATATTAACTTAATTCTATAAAGAATCAGCGCAACCTAAGTTATTTTAGATTCCCCGTGAAGGATGTTAAAAGATGCGAGGAATGGAAAAAAAATTGTGGTAACATTATTATAGCAGAAATGGACAATGAAGACTTATGTCAGAAATTAATTTGTGAGGAACACTTTGCAACTAAAGACATTTCATGCAGTTCTGTGAGAAAAGTTTTACAAAAATGTGCAATACCGAAACAATTTGTTGTTGACGTTGATGAAATCGTGGACCTTATCCCTGTACATAAAGTTGTGGAAGGTAAGTCGTGTTACAGTTTTTCATAAATTAGTTCAGGAAAGGTATATGCCATCTCCAAAAACGGGAAAAATTTAACTCTAACACCTAAGTGCAAAAAACTTAAAGCTAAACTAAATCTACTTAATAAAAAAATGAAAGCAAGGAATATTCAGAACGATCGATTAAATTGAAGTGTAGGAAATTTTCCACCAAAAACATTGTTGAAAATTCGCTCATCAATAAAAGTAAAGCAGTAAAGAGCTTCACCAACATGCAATTATTTCACAGAAAACACACGCGTTGGTCATATAATGAAAAACAGTTAGCGCTATCTTTGTATTATAAATCGCCAGGAAATTACAAGTATATGGGAAGAAAGTTAGGTTTTATTTTACCATCCGTAAGAACGATCCAATCTTGGTTGAAATTTCAAATATGACAACAGGCGTAAAAACAAATTTAACAAAAAAGTTAGCGATTAAAGTTGGAACCATGAGTGACAGAGAAAAAATGTGCGTGGTTATGTTTGACGAAATCATTCTTAAGAAAAAACTAGAGTATAATAAACTGCAAGATGTAATTGAAGGTTATGAGGATCTGGGACACTTGGGACGAAACGACAAAATTGCCAATACCGCGATGGTATTTTACTTACGAGGACTCTTGCACTGGAAAATTCCCTTTTGCTATTATATATCTGCGGGACCAATAAAGAGCGATCTTTTAAAGGACTTAATTACTACAGTTCTTTCCGAATTAATTACTATTTCTTTAAAGCCCATGATTCTAGTATGTGACCAAGGAACCAATAATAGGGGCGCTTTGTCAAAATTGGGCGCTACCAAAGAAAATCCAGTGATATATGTCGATAACATGAAAATCTATACTTGTTTCGATCCTCCTCATCTCTTAAAAAGCCTGCGAAATAACTTCATGAATCACAAGTTACAGATCTACATTCGTAAGAAGCGTATTTCGTGGAATGACATTGTGCAAACGTACGAAATAGATAAAAGCAGTAACACCTCTGGCGCGTTAACAAAAATCACGCCGATTCATATTAATCCAAATACGTTCCAGATGATGAGAGTCAAATTGGCTGCACAAATTTTCAGCCATTCAGTAGCTTCAGCAGTAAAAACTGTTTCAAAATCAAAAGAGCTCCAATCTTCAACGGGCGAAACACTGCAAACTTCGTGGAGACTATTAACAAAATCTTCGATTCCTTTAATAGCAGAATTTTGAAAGACCCCAACCCGCATAGAAGACCACTATCTGTATTTGCAAATACTTCTGTAAAAATTTAGAAGACGGATTCGAGTACTTTAAAGATATTGAAGTATACAGTGATGGGAAAAGGCGCAATAATATTTATTGCATCCATGGATTCCTATGGAGTATTCGTGCAATATTATTATTATGGGATGATTTAAAAAATGAAGACGTTAAATATTTATTAACGGGATTCATCAATCAGGATGCTCTGGAAAATTTTAATTCCGTAATTCGAAACCGGGGTGGATATAATCCGACACCTTCTGTTCGACAATTTCTAATATCGATGCAGCAGAATATGTTCATACGGCTTCAAGCAGGCGTAGATTCTTCAAATTGTGAAAACGACGATGCTGAAGCATTAGAATTAAATGATGAACCTGAACTGTTAGAGCCACAAATAGATGCTGAAAATGAAGTTAATACATCAGACCCAATGACTTCTAAAATCGATCCACAACTGGATGCTGACAGGATTATTGCGCCTGACCCTCAACCAAGTACTTCTACAACCAGCATAGATTTGGAATCCTGCAGTACGGTTTATCTTGCTGGCTATCTAGCATTTAAGCTTTTAAATAAATACAACTGCGAAATATGCCAGAATAAAATTGTTCAGGCTGAAGAAGATTTGTATTCTGGCAATGAAGTTTATTTACTGTGTAAGGATTATGGTGCAGAAAACATTAAATATTTGAAGAGGCCGTCAGACTGCTTTATAAATTTTATTTCTAAGTTATTGTCGCTCTTTAATGTGTCATTCACTGATTTTAAATGTGCCAAAATGTTGCTAAAAATATCACGAACTATTTAACTACAGAAACCGCACAATTGTGTGAACAAATTTGTAAGAACCACATGAAGGCCACTATTAACTTATTAATTAAGGTAAAAATTTATAAAAACCTTAAAAATGAAACTGAACGTATCGACTCAATGCGAATAGCTTCTAGTAAAATGAAAAAGGAACATAGAAAAGTCAAAATATTGTCTTAAATTTACATGTAGTAATAGAGTTTATTTAATTTAAGATTTTAAAGAAAATTTTGAAATGAAATGTATATACGGATGGGGCCATAATTATATATAACAGCAATGAGATAACATAAATAACAAAATAGAATGCGTGAGTAAGAAAGAGATGGCCATACGAAAAAATTATTTTAGTAGGCAGGTTTAGTTGACAAATGTCATAATTAAATTAAACGTCAAGCCTTCTCGAATATTTGCTACTATGTTTATCTCTCTCTTACTCAAGCAATACGTCTTATCTTCTTGTTCATGTTATCTTATTGCTGTTATATAACGGGTGTTCATAAACAGTCGTCATCCCAGTTGCTTTGAAAAACAAAATGTTATGTCTTTGATTAATTCGTGCAACACAATGAAACGTCATTAAGTACTGTCATAGCGCATTTTTTCTCAATTTTAATAGACATACGTTTCTGAGGTCAAAACCTACTGGGATGACGACTGTTTATGAACACCCGTTATAATTGTGGCCCAATCGGTATACTTACTTGTATGATTGAAACCTATTGAGTTCAGAGCCGTAACTAGGGCGTGGCATAGGTGGCGCCCGCCACAGGCGCAACTGCGTTGAGGGCGCAAAATTACTGCAATTTTTATTAAAATAAAATAATAATAATAATGCTCCATTAAAAATTGCCAATTTGCATTCAAACTCGGATCAAGTTAAAGCTTACTTTCAATTTTAACACGTTTGACCTTGAAATGTCTCAAAATGTTTTTATTTTATTTGCATGTTTGGATGAAGGGGGGGCGCAAGTTATAAAATTGCCACAAGCGCTTAATACTCTCGTTACGGCTCTGATCGAGTTTATGATCTATTTTAAAGAAATTAACGTTTCGAATAAATTAATATTATGTGTTTTTCTCGTATTTGTTTACACTTGTCTCTTTTTTAAACTTTGACGTTTTTATACTATTGGAGAAATTACTTTCTAAATATTCGTATTGTGAACAATTAACCTGGATTTTTCCAATAAAAATACGAACTCAAGTAAATGCACAGGGGAAACCAAATAAAAATAAAATATTTTGGAAATTGATAGTGAATCTAGTTTTCCCATATTTCGTCGTTAAAATACAAATACCTACGAAACAAATATTAACCTATGTATCGTTGGCAACGGGTGCCGTATACCTAAAGAACGTTGGCGATAGGGTCAAAGCAGAGCCCCCGCAAGGGTTATTGTCGCCCGCGTGCTGGAAATATTCTGGCGCCCTTTGAATATACAAGGTGTTATGGAAATGAGTGCAAATATTTTAACCTGTAATAGAACTCGCTAAACTGGACAACTTCTCCATTTATCACTTTTTCGAAAACGCCCTCAACACTGAGTTAAAATTCAAAACAGTTTTACTCTAAAAATGCATACCCGCCTATGGAACACTATTTTAATTTAAACGAACAGAACACAAAAAACATTTCTTTGATATGCAAACCAACAGAAACTGCACAGTTACTGATAAAACCTTTAGTTCACATATGGTCAGCAACGTACCCTATCAATTGAAATAGGTAAGTTATTGACCGCATGTTTTTTGGTGCAAGAACTTTGCAGTTTTAATATACCTTGTGTCATTCACCTTTAACGTAGATTTGCTTACCAAGCGGCTCGTCAAATTTGGGGAAGATAAATGATTGAAAAAATATGCGATTAAATGAAAAACGATAAATAGAAAAGTTGTTCAATTTGGTGAGCTCGATCACTGGTTAAAATATTTGCACTCATTTCCATAACACCCTGTATATAGTACTTATATAAATAATATTTTGAAGCATAAAAACTTTAAGCTGTTACATATGTTTTTTTAAATTTCCTGGTTTGCTGTAATATTCTTGTAGTTGTTTAAACATTTGAGCGAAATGCGAAAACATATTTTATTTTAATTTTGTAATGAAACAACACAGATTTTAAAAACTAAAATGTTATTCTTCTTTAAATTTGTTACAAAGGAAAAAACAAACCAAACAATAAACAAATAAAACATTCAATCATCCAAAAATTAAATAGGTTTTTTCTGGAGTTGGTTGCTGCAAATTCTTTTACAATATTGCCAAAATCAATTTTATGGAGGATCTCTTGCTCTATAGCTAAGATTGCTAAACCAGATAATCTTTCTTGTAACATGGTAGACCTCAAATACTTTTTTTTAAATTTTTATTTTGAGATGGATCTCTCACCAGAAGCTACAGACACAGGTAAAGTAAGCAGGATTCTTAATGTAATGGTAATATTTGGTAGAGATGAAGTTAGATTGTTTTCAAATATATATTGTAGAAGTCGAGGGGATTTGACGCTTCAGGTAATGAAAACAACCTTAGGGCTTTTATCTCGTGAAAAAATCATTTTCTTCTACGTCAGCCTCCTTCTTTTTCTGATTAGTTAGCTTTTGTTGTAGAGCACGAGAGCTTTTTAAAAGATCCTCGTCATTTAATTTAAAAATATTACTAAAAAAACCAAAAACGTTGTCATAATCAGATATCATTTCAAATCTACGATTTAAAAAACTTAGTGTTTGATCAATTATTTAAAAAAAAAATTATTTTAAACGCGGTTTTTGGATCTTGAGGTGTCTCATCCCTCTGTTCATAATCGAACAATTTTGGTTTATACTTTCGTCTTAACAGTATTTAACGGAGGAAAACCTTGCTCTATCTCAAGAGCGGCTGTTAGTTTTCCAGCTTGAGCAAGTTATTCCTCGAAAACATTATCATCTCTATAATTTGTATTCAGGGTATTGCATATTGCACACAGAATTAACTAACCTATCGATTTTATTATATTTAATAATTAAAGCTAAAGGAATAGCTATTTGATTTTAAAAATATAATGTTTTCTGTCACAATAGGAATAGGTCATTATATCAACGAACATAAACTTCAATAAGATTATTGATTATATTATGAATTGAGATAAAAAAAATGATTTCTTTAGTGCCTTAGTGCTTTGTTCATTGGAATCGTTTGAAAAATTAAAAATTCAAATTGTATACAAATCTCCGGTTTGGCGCCCCTTTAGAGTGGCGCCCGCGTGCGGTGCACGCGTTGCACGCGCGGTTGCGGGGGCCCTGCCTAAGGGGGGGCAGTTAACAGATCCACGAAACGGATCTGTTAACTGGCCACCTCGTTCGTGTGATTTGACGCCATTAGATTATTTTCTTTGGGGATATGTAAAGTCGCATGTCTACGCCGATAAACCGGTAACAATTGAGCACTTGGAAACCAACATTCGACGCGTTATTGCCGAAATACAGCCTGATTTATGCGAAGAGTGTGTGAAAATTGGACCTCCAGATTACGTCGTGTACACGCCAGCCACGGCGGTAACATGCCCAAAATCATATTCAAACAGTAAGGCCAGTCTCATGGATATTAAAAACATTTTTCTGTGTTTTATTTCAATTTAAAGTTCTCCGCCTCTAAAAAAACACCCTTTATATTAGGAAAGAGTGAGCCACACATTTCCTGAACACATGCTTATTTAGTTATGACCAAATAATTAACCAGTGCATTAACCAGATGGTAAAAATAAATAATTTTATTTCAAACAAAAAGATTGTTGAGTCCGGAGTTCCTCAAGGCTCTATCTCAAGGCCATTGCTATATATTATTTATACTGCAGCCTTTATTGATAATATTGAAAACTGAAAATGTATTTTTATGATGATACCCAACTCTTTTAATTTTTGGGATATTCAAAAAGCAAATAATATAACTACAGATCTTTCTAATCTTATTACCATGTCAAAAAAACCTTCTCTTTTTCTTAATCCATTAAAATCGGCAGTTTTGTTAATTCTGTAATAAATAGAGATGGAATATATTTACATTACACTCCCCCACATCCAAACACACCACACACTCAACAGCCCCAAACGTAACTTACATACAGCTAACTTAACTAATGAGTTCAAATCCATCCTGCTCCAAGAAAATTCTTAGTATCGGATTTGAACCCTTGTCCTTGTAAAAAATTTGTTTTTAACTTCCCTATTAGGTACATTATATAAATAACAAAAAAAAACCATTTTAGAGATATACAACTGGAAAATCATCTATCTCGCATCAATACACATTAAAAATGTAACGTTTGAAAAAAATCGTTAGAGCCGTTTTTAAGAGGAAATCTGAAAAACAGAAAATTACAAGAGTAAACACCATACCCAGTTTAGTTCGAACATACATCGAGAGCGGAAGTAAGTTACGTGCATGGGCAATAGTGGATTAAACCTTTTTTATTGCAACAAACCGGTATGGCTTCGTTTTGTGGTAGATGTAATATTGAATTTAAAAGAACTGATAAAATGTTATGGTGTAATGGGTGGTGTTATCCAAAATGTGTTGCTGTGAACGACGAGCTCTACAAATTCTGTGGTGCTGCGAGACATGCTGTGTTATGAAATAATTTTCAATGAGGAAAATGGTTGTTGATATGAAAAATACAATGGACGTTCTTAGTAAAGATATGATGTGCTGCCTCGAAACAGCTAATGAACAAAAAGCAGCGATTTCAATGATAAACGACAATTATCAAGAGAAATCTGGAGAGATGGAAAGTAACATCAAAACATTTATTGAAAATCAAGATCAGGGCAAGCGGGGGGTGCCATTTCCCCATCACCGTGTCTAAACACATGAATTTTAAATAAAATATGTTAACCGCATACTTCAATGATTGAAACGAGCATTAGATTGAGTAAAGCATTCACAAATATCCACACAGGCAAGTGCAAGAATGACTAATTATGTTAAGATGTAGTTGGGGACTTTTTTAAGAAAAAAAATGAAACCAAAAGCAATGTTTGAAAACTTATCAGCAAGATTCAGCAATCAACGCAACATTAATAAAATATAAAATTATTTGTGACTCAGTGATTTTCTGTGCTTTTGCTAGGGACAGCAGACTACAACAGAAAGTTCAGTTTAGTTTGAGTTTATTTTTGAAAGTCTGTCATCAACAATGTTGAATTAAAACCAAAAGTATTGGCAGCGGACGCAGCATCAAGTATTAAAGTGAAGACTGACCCGGCTGTATGTGCTGGGCTCACATAAGGAATTGTGTAGATAAGAAAGCGTTAGTCTTGGTTGTAACGTTTCGCTTATGGATTTAAAGATACTTGAAACGTATTTGGAATTTAATTCGCCGCCTTATCAAACGTTTGCATCTCGATGCCGTGCCAAGAAGCGATAGCACGGACCAGAAGCCGCTGCGCGGACGGCCAGTATTTCTCCACCTTTCCTGACTTTTCTTCCAGTCTCCACCCATCCCGAATTTCCCGTTCTTGGCTGAAGAGGGACGGAACGTCCCTATAGCAGACCGCCCCCAATTGGGGGAATTGAAATAACCTTTACCTTTTCCCTTAGCTCCTAACACAGATTCTATTCCCGAGTCCTCTCCTGAACTCCTCCTGATCCAACCGGAGCGATCACTCCTTTGCTTTGGTATGGTTACTGTCTTAGCAAGGGAGAAATCGCCTAAATAAAAGTTCTTGCGGGTTTAGTATGGTTACTGACTGCCTGCAAGAACACCCCGATAACCTAGAGATCCTTATCAAACCCGTTCCCGAACCGTAATTAATTTAAAGGCCGAAACCGCGGCTACTAATTAGCTTTCCCCGTATCCTGTGTAACTAGACCGCTGTTAGTTAAAGGCCGAAACCGCGGAATTTGTAACTAACATTCCTGTAATCCGCTGAACGAAATCACCGTCCCGTCCGTGATCATCCGAGTCCCGAGGGCGCATTCCATTTGCGTTTTCGAAAGCCGTATTTCAACTGTATTAACTCGCCCGAATTGTGAGGCACCAGGAAGTCAACAACAGCCCGCCGCCGCCAGGCTGGACGCATACAGAGATTATGCGATAAGGGACCTGCCTGTAAGAGTCACCGCCAGCATCCTATGAGCATTCCTGAAGCCCTCCGAAAGAGATCTCCGCACCGCCGCAATCCAGTCGAAGCCGCAAATTCGCTTGAACATCGAATTTTCCGAGAGCCCGGCCGCTGCTATTCTCTCTCTGGTTACTAGCATGTGGACATGTTTAGATAGACATGCTCCAGAAAAAGAAGTTTATATACAAACTAAGTGGGCATACAATGCGTGGTTCACTGAGGAGATAAAATTAGCAATATCAGAGAGAGACAGAAAATATAAAAGGGCAGTTATTACGGACAACGAGGAAGACTGGGAAAACTACAGAATTGTGAGAAACAAGGTAGTATCACTGGAACGCCAACAACAAAGGGAATATTACACAAAGAAAATAGACAGTAATAGAAATAAACCCCAAGATATGTGGAAAACAATTAAACAACTAGTGGGTAAAAACAAACCCAAAAGAAAGAGTGGAATAGATTTTGGCAATAGGTTATATATTAAAGATGGGTGCATAGCAGATAACTTTAATGATTACTTTTTATCGAGTATAAATAGGATAGCGCAATCTTGTAAGAAAACAGGCTACAGGGATTTAATTGTACAACAGATACAAAAAGTAGATCAAAGATTTCATAAATTTCAGTTAGTGGATATGGCAACACTTAGAAAAATTGTTGGTAGCATGGAGAATAAGAAAAGCAGCAGTGATGGCATCAATACAAAGATATTAAAGCTTTCCTTTGAAATAATTGGCCATAGATTTTTACAGGTCATAAATAATAGTCTAGAACATGGAACTTTTCCAAAAAAATGGAAGAGATCTCTAGTTATCCCTATTGAAAAGAAAGCGAATTCAATTAAACACGATGAATTTCGACCAATAAACATGGTACCTAGCTACGAGAAGCTTATCGAGAAGGTTGTTCATGAGCAAGTGATGAACTATATAGAAGCAAATGATTTACTGACAGTCTTTCAGTCAGGCTTTCGCAAGAATCATTGCTGTGAGAGTGCAATTCAATCTGTAATTGTGAATTGGAAATCTGCAATTAATTCTAAAAAGGTAATAGGAGTCGTATTTTTAGATTTAAAAAGAGCCTTTGAGACAGTAGACCGTAAGCTATTGTTGATAAAATTGGAACGAATGGGCTTTGGAGGAATATTATTAAAATGGTTTGAAGATTATTTAAGTAAAAGATCGCAGCAAGTAAAATACGGTGAAGCAATATCTAGTGAAAAAGGGACAACCTATGGAGTGCCTCAGGGTACAGTTCTTGGCCCGATTTTGTTTGTTTTGTACATAAATGATATTGTGAAGCACATAAAAAGGTGCAAAATCCAGTTATTTGCTGATGATGCCCTTTTGTATATTATTGGAGATAGGGCCAATGAGGTTATTGACATATTAAATAATGACTTGGGTACCTTACTAGAATGGCTAGATAATAATAATATGAAAGTTAACATCAGTAAAACAAAATTTATGATTATCACGAACAAATATACTAAAACACTTACTGACCCAAACCGAGCAAGACATGTTTACATGAATAATGACAAAATTGATCAAGTTAAGGAATATAAGTATCTTGGTATCATAATAGATGATAATTTAAGTTTCTCAAGTCATGCAGCGAATGTTTCGAATAAGGTAGCCAAGAAAGTCAATATGTTAAGGAGAATTAGCCAAAATTTAACTCAATATACCAAACATGTAATATATCAGACAATTATTAGCCCGCACTTAAGCTATTGTTCTACAGTATTGTTTTTGCTGTCAAAAACAGAAGTAGATGTGTTGCAGAGGAAGCAGAATCAGGCTTTGAGAACAATCTTGAAAGCAAGTAGGTATACAAATATTAAAGTTGCGGCAACTTAACCTGCTTGGAGTCAGACAGATGGTAGTATTGAACACGATGGTTTTTATTTATAAAATGCTGCATGGGATGTTGCCGGCTCATCTACTGGATCATCGCAAGTTTGTTCGCGACGTGCACCAACATAACACCAGATCGTGTAATGACTTCTATGTGTCCACAGTGTCTACAAACTATGCGCAGAATGACTTATTTCATAGTGGTTTAGTGGTGTATAATACACTCCCCCGGGAAGTAAAGGAATGTGAGGGTGTATCAAAATTTAAAAAAGACTGTAGAAAATATGTGATAGAAAACGTGGATATTAATTAATTAGGTCATAGATTGG
Source organism: Agriotes lineatus (assembly GCA_940337035.1). NCBI lineage: Eukaryota > Metazoa > Arthropoda > Insecta > Coleoptera > Elateridae > Agriotes > Agriotes lineatus. The sequence goes on along the minus strand of OW679194.1, from coordinate 14,325,694 downwards.
GTATAACATATTAAGGTTGTAATTGTATTTGATTTCTACTTTTGTAGTTAATAGGCTAGTTTCGTTTTAAATGACATGTATATCGCAGCTTATGCTAATAATAAATTCATTCATTCATTCATTCAAGCGGCGATTGCCCGCAAACATCGCCGTGGCACCAGCCAAGTTCCGCGAACTGGCCGCAAGCTCGCACAACTGTCCTAGCTAGCAGGTAAACTTCAAAAATTCATTTTATTAACCCGAAGTATTCGCAGCAGCTACCGTTGTAAACAAATCTCACCTGGTGCATGCGGCCGACGACCTTCGCTCTGAATTCGATGCGCGAAGCAGCTGATGCGCGGCCGACCCACTCCGAGACATCGCCCAGAAGCGTAACGTGCGCTAGGCCGGAGCATTCTACCAGACCGCTCCGCTTCCGCGCAGCAGCCCCACCGGCGACCAGGAGCAACCCCTGTTGATGCAACTACCCCCTTGACCGTAACACGCAGTGTGCAATATTATTTCTATATTTAATGTAATTAGTTAAAAACAGTACTATATCTCATTTCGAATATTTACCCAGTGTTATTTATTTTAGAGCGTACCCGAGGTATTAAAGTAAATTAAAATATCCCCAAATAAAGGCGGGATTTTACATGGTTACGAAAACAAATGTTGTTAAAAACTTAGGTGCTATTGACTCCCTTTGAGCGAGTGAAGATAGTATTGCTTCTTCAAAAAGTTGTAATTTGTTTTTGAAAAAATGGTCCAGTGAAGGGAGATTGTGTGTAAATTTAATCATTTTAATGAAACTTCAATTTCTGAAATGAAGAAAGTATTTGACAGCTGTTCATATACATTTTAAATTTAACAGACACACTGCTCAGATAATTATTTTAAATCACTAATACCTATGTTATCTAAGGAGCATTTATTTCTTTGAATAATCATAACTTCTTTTTACTTCCTTTTACGATAAAGGAAGTATTGAATTCACCCCCAAAAATTCGAAATTGAACCCAAAAAACATGTTTTTGTTCATTGGTCTGTCTGTGTGTGTGTGTGTCTGTAAACAGAATATCTCAAAAACAAAAAGAGGTATGGCGTTGAAACTTGATATATAAGTTTTGTGTACTATCTAGATGCGACAGCAAGCTTTTGAAGAAAATCGCATAACCGGAAGTATGGTGGTTACTCTTGTGATTTTTCAGTTTTTTTTTTCAATTTTTTCAAAAACAGTTCTAACGATTTTTCCAAACTTGACATTCTTAATGTGTATTGATGTGAGAGATAGATGATTTTCAAGTTGAATACCTTTAAAATGGGTTTGTTTTGTTTCTTCTTTTTCTTTATTAACTCCTATTTTAAATAGAACAGCCGGTATATTATTACATTCCTACATCCTAACGCTCTATTTTTTCTGTAGAATTTGTAATTTTTGAAAATGTTTGACAAATGCTTAAAAATTAAAAATCAAATTTTTGGCTAATTGTAAGATCACTGTAAAAGGAAGTTGTGTGTGTGTATCACACCTGATTTTTAAATTTTAGTTAATATAAACTACTGCTAAATTATTCAAATCATTGCTAGATAATTTTGTTTGCTGACATTTTTTTTTATGTCCCGATTATTAATTTAATGGACAAATACTTTATACAATGCTTCAAATTAATTTATTAACAAGTGTTATATATATATGACAGCACTGCAGGCCTAAAGGCCTATGGCTTGGATCTTCTTTCTCCATAGTTCCCTATTCTGTACTAGGATCTGCCAGTTCTCTAATTTGTATTCCTTTATGTCCTCTTTGAGGCAGTCCCACCAAGTTTTCTTCGGTCTTCCCTTTCTGTTTCTTCCTTCCGGTTCACTTTTGAATATTTTCCTGGTTAATTCTTCATCTCCCATTCTACCAATGTGCCCTAACCATCGTAATCTGCTTTGTTGCACTTTCACTTTTATACTTGTGTCTTGAAATAATTCTTCCAGCTCCGCGTTAGTTCTCCTTCTCCAACTTCCATTTTCCTTGATTCCTCCAAAGATCCTTCTTAGTACTCTTCTCTCCCATATTTCCAAACGCTTGATGTTCTCCATTGTCAAAATCCACGCTTCACTCCCGAACAAAACTATCGGTCTGATCAATGTTTTATATAGTTTCAACTTTAAATTTCTCGAAAGGTCTTTCGCTCTTAAAATACTATTCAGCGCACCAGCACATTTGGATCCTGCAGCAATTCTCCTTAGAATGTTTTTGTTATGGTTACCATCACTGGATATTTCGGCACCTAAGTACACTACACTATCAGTTAGTTTGAAGTTGTATTTCCTCTTCATATCTAGCGAAGTAATTTCAAGGCCTTGGTCTTCTTGAGGTTTATTACCTAAACTCATGTAGCTCGTTTTCTTCTCATTTATTTGTAGTTCAACTGCAAGGGCTTGCTTTTCTAGGTTTTTAAGAATGATTTTTAGCTCTTCTTTGGTTCTAGAAAGTAGTACCACATCGTCCGCGTATGCAAGTCCCTGGTGTGAATTTTTAAGGATATTATTCAGTTTGATTTCGCTTCTTCTGAATACCTGTTCCAAAACTATATTGAAGAGTGTTGTTGAGAGTGGGTCGCCTTGTTTTAGTCCTATGTTGCTTTGAAAGTCATTAGATTCTCGTCCTCTATATTTTACCTTATTTGTTGTGTTTGTTAGCGTCATCCTCACCAACCAAATTAACTCTTCTGGGATCTCCATCTCCTTCATTGCTTTGTATACTTCGTCTCGTTTGATTTTATCGTACGCATTTTTAAAATCGATAAATAGTGCATATATCCGTATATTTTTTATATTACATTTTTCTTGAATCTGGTTTAGTACAAAGATATGGTCAATTACTGACCTACCCTTCTTAAAACCTGCTTGATATTGGCCAATTTTACCATCTATTATTTTTTGTAGTTTGCTGTTGGCTAGGTGTGCTAAAATCTTATAAACGATGTTTAATAGGGCTATAGGTCTGTAATTTTCCGGCATTTGTGTATTACCTTTTTTATATATCGGGCAGATCATTGCCGTGTGCCATTCCTTCGGCATTTCTTTCCTCTTCCAGATTTCTGATAACATATCATATACTCTCTTAGTTAGATCTTCGTCTGCATGTTTAATTAGTTCCGCCACAATTTCGTCCGATCCTGCACTTTTATTATTGTTCATCTTACTAATGATTTTTTTGAACTCTTCAAAATTGGGTATTTCTACTTGGTTTTTATAATTCGACGGTTTGTTATCTTGAATCTCTTCATTGTCTGTAGGTTCCCAAACGGTATTTTTGAAGTGCTTTGCCCAGATGTTGACCATTTGTTTTTCGTCTAGGTATAATTCATCTTTATCATTTCTCAATCCTATGGCTTGTGCATACCCTTTCTTTTCCATCTTTATTTTTTGGTAGAAGTTTCTAGTGTTTTTGTGCTCATACATTGTTTGTATGCTCTCTATCTTTTTTTCCATCATTTCTCTCTTTTTGGCTCTACATAAATTGTTGGTGTCATTCCTTACTTTTCTATACTTCTCTTGTAGCTCAGCTGTCGGATTATTTATCATTTGTAGTCTTATTTTTTTCCTTTCTTGTGCCATGTTTTTGCAGTCCGTGTCAAACCATTCTTTTTTTATACCTTTATCTTCCCATTGTAGGATGTTTGCACTTTCCTTTATAACATTCTTTATAAGTTCCCATTCGTCCTCTATGTTTTCATTTTTTTCACATTTATTTATTGCTTCCTTGGTTTTTGCTTCGTATTCTCTTTTTACCAGTTCTTCTTCTAGCTTTTTTATTTCCCACTTAGTACTTCTTGGTCTCTTTCCCTTTGTTAGATCTGGAGTTAGTTGCTGGATTGTTGCTTTAATCAACATATGGTCTGAATTAACATCTGCTCCCCTATATGTTCTTACATTATGTATACACTGTGCATGCACTTTTGTCACCAGCAGGTGGTCGATTTGGTTTTGGGTTTTTTTGTCTGGGCTAATCCAAGTGATTTTATGTATATTTTTCCTTTGGAGCATCGTGCTTTTAACAACCATGTTCTTGTTAGTCGCAAGGTCTACTACCATTTGGCCATTTTCGTTGGTTACATCGTGGAGACTTTCTTTGCCTACAGCTGGTATATTCCACTCTTCTTTGCCGATTTTTGCATTTAGATCTCTGAAAATTATTTTCACATCGAATTTCGGTAGCTTATCTAGCACGCTTTCCAGCTCCTCATAGAACTCTTCTTTCCTTTCTTCTTCTGCTTCCTCTGTGGGTGCATGAACATTTATAATTGTAAATTTCCGATATTTTCCCCTAATTCTTATGTAACTAAGTCTAGTATTTATCATTTTATAATCAACTATTGTTTTCTTTAGCGTATTTTTTATTAGGAAGCCTGTTCCCAATCTATTTTGTTCTCCTCCACCATTGAACCATACATAACCTTCGATGTTGGAGTATTGGGTTCCTTTTATGTTTGTTTCTTGTACCGCTAACACATCTATTTTATATATTTTTGATTCATCCACCAGTTGCTTGAGTTTTCCAGGTTTGTTTAGCCCTTGTACATTCCAGGATCCTATACTTATTATCTTTGTTTGTTTTTCTTTTCTTATTTCTTGTTTTTTCTTATTTTTCTTTATCGTTGTCCTATTCGCTAGCGTTGTCGTCGTCGTTGTGTCCTGCCTTACTATTGCTAAGTGTTAGCTATGATATTTGTGAGATAAATATGTTTTATACTGTAGTAGACTAAGGGCCGGTTGCAGAAAGCAATGTTAAGTCTGGTGTTAGCTAACGTCGCGTCAAAGTGAACAAAATCGCATCAAATTTTGTTTACTAATGTATTAGTTACCATAAGCATTTGAGATTTGATTCGTTTTTGTTCACTTTGACGTCGCGTTAGCTAACACCAGACTTAACATTGCTTTCTGCAACCGGCCCTAAGTAGAAAAAATTAAGATATTTGTCTTGTTTGGTAAAAACATCTAAACGCTGTAAGTGCAAATTGGTATTGATATTACTTAGTACAAATATAACTTTCTAGGTCATTAGTTCTATCAGGAGAAAACATTGATTTATTTTAGCACTTATAATCTACTGCATTTTATACTAACTTGACTGTCTAAAAACTACTATTAAGTATTTGCATAAAATATATTTTCTATATCTTACTATGTTACTAAGTGCATAAACTGCATTAGCTAATGGATAGCTTCGTGGGCCAATCATTTTTTAAATTGCTAATATAAACACTTTCCTGAAAGAGTTACTCTCCAGTTGTTTTTGTAGAAATACCCCCAGAGAACTTCTGAATGTAATTATTTTATGTTCTTTGCTGCTAAGGTAAGTATTTAACAAGTATCAATTTATTAAAGTAGACGTGAAACCCTGGTGCTTATTATTACCATGTTGTATAGCATATAGAAATTTCTTGCTAGGAACATCATAGTTTCAATAAAATTCTAGTAGGGATTTGACCACTGGAATTGCTGTTCAACTGTTGGGAGCACCAGACTCCCAGGAAGCACGTCCCCCAGGTGGCAGATGGAAAAAGTCCTGAAGACAGGATTGCTGTGAATATTCACAATAAGCAGCCATGGACCATAGACCAGTTGTCCTGAGATAACGGGGGCTTCGGCGATGGGAAATTCGAGGTAAGAGGATTAAGCAGCTTAAACAAACGCATGGACAGGACGGATCTCTCGAAGGCAGTTCTAGCACCAAAATATGGACTTGAGTATTGGCATTTGGACCCTGAATCAAGCAGGAGCAGTCAATAACATCCTAGGAGAAATTGAGAAATACTGGCTAGAGAGTTGGATTAAGTGGAAGAGCAGTTTACAGTATTTCTACTGTGAACTGAACTTCGCACAAAATATATATTTGTTTTTTCATGAAAATATATTAATAAAGGCATTTATTATTATTATTATTATTATTTTTATTACATAACAGTGGTACAGGAAATAAGGTGGACAGAGACAAGTATCTTCAGGAAAGCAAACTAAATAATATACTATAGCTGAGAACTAAGCAATAGACACGAGCTTGGATCTGAGTTCATCATAAATAAACGATTCCAGTAGGTCATTAGATTTAATATGGTCACCAGTAGAATCGGCTATTCTCACATTAAATTATAGGTTTGAAACTTATAAATTTTCCTATATATGACCCAACCAAAGAAAAAAGCTAAAAGGAAAAGAAGGAATTTTATTCACTACTAGACAATAAAGTAGACAAAATACCGTGGAAAGATATTAAACTCATGATCGATGACTTCAATGCAAAAATAAGAAAAAAAAATCAATTTTGCCATAAACACTTCGTTGCCTTATAAATACATTTATAAGGAAACTTAGACTGCACCCGATGGGAGAACCATTAATCAAATTAACCATGTGTTAATGCAGTGGTACTCCAACTAGGCATCACAAAGAAGTCTGCTGAGGTCGCAGAATGTATGTTTAGTATAATTTTAAAGATAAGGTTACGTTTTCCAATAATTATCGATTACCTAACTTAAACACGCTTTCCTTACTTGTTAAAGTTATTTATTTCTATTCAAACGTTGTACTCATATGAAGTTGGTTTTATGCAGTCACCGTCTCTCACTCATTCAAACTGAAATTAAGTTCTAGAGTCAAACATAGTAAAACTTATAAATAAAAAACAGGCTCGTGTCACACTAAATTTTTTTTTTTAATATTATATGTTATCATTTTTTCTGTTTCCTTTGAATTTAGTTTTAGCTTTTTATTACTTTGTTTCTATATTGGGGGTAGCGGGTAGACACCCCTCTATAATTCCGGATACTTCAGGGGCGCAACCCTGCCCATGTGAGCCTTGGTTTCTCTTCCATCTCTCACCATAAGGAAGAGACCATGTCCTAACCCAAAGTCCCATCTCGTTATAAACTATCCTTTCCTATCCAAAACCTAAACTTGCCAACCCGTCTAGCCAACGTGGTGTTTCATGGCTAACAAACCCCTAAATAAAATGGCGAATTTTAAAATGAATGGATCTGGTCCCCAGTTGGGTAAACCTAAATCCCACCCCTTTAAGGAGGGCCACCCCATGAAATTTGGGGGAGGCAAAAATCTGCTATTAACCTCATACAAACACAGTCAACGAGAAAATATAGGCTATTGTAAAAAACACGACTGACCATTGGAACAATAAACGTATGAACACTACTTCAAGATGAAGATTTATATCAACTGGAAAAAATAAGTTGGGATGTCATCAGACTATGCGAGATCAGAAGAAGAGGCGAAAATTGTATTACACTGCCATCAGGCAATATCCTGTACTACAAGCGATCAAAAAGCGAAAGTCAAATCCTGATAAACAAGAATATTACATCACATATTACAAGGTTTGAAGGAATATCGGATAGAATAGCCTCAATAACAATAAAAATATCCAACACGCTCTCAATAAAATGCATCCAATGTTATGCCCCACCGTCATCTCATACAGATGACCGATCTTCCAAACAACACTCTTGTTGAAGATCTCGTAACATTAGAAGAGTGGTGCAAAAAATGGCTACTTTCTTTAAACTCTGATAAGTGTACAGTACTGCATATAGGTCACAACAATCCCAAAGTGCAATATTTTCTTAATGGTACTGTTCTGCGCGAAGTGAGTGAGCAATTGGATCTGGGTGTGACAATATCGAATGACCTAAAATGGGAAAAACATATTACAAAAATTGTAAAGAAAGCGAACTCCATTCTGTACTTAATCCAGCGTTCATTTGGGAGTAGTATCTCACCTGAGCTGTTTAAAAAAGCTTATATTTCTTACGTACGTCCTATTATTGAGTATGCAGCTACAGTGTGGTGTCCTTACTTTATAAAAGATATCGACCTATTAGAAGGCGTGCAGCGTAGAGCCACAAAGATTCCTATCTGCTTAAGATCGATGCCATACGAACAACGGCTGGAGAGACTCCAGCTAAGTACTCTTAGTGAACGTAGACAACGTATTGATATGATCGAGGTGTTTAAGATACTCCACAATCACTATTCGTTCCCTTTAGAAGATATACTAGTACCCAGTAGCAATAGCCATCTTCGAGGACATTCGTACAAGCTTCAGACAGATTTTAGCAACATTCTTGCCAGAAAACATTTTTTTAGCAATCGAGTTGTGAATCGATGGAACAATTTGCCTTCCAGTGTGGTGCATGCAAGCAACACAAATAACTTTAAATCTTTGTACGACAATAATAATTAACTTTTATTGATTTTTAAATTACCCTTGTTTCTTTTACATATAATTTGTTTAGTTTTATTAATTGATTGTTAATTTTGTTATTAACTTTTGTTTTTTTATAATTATCCTATATTATTTTATAATCATTTTGTTAATTTTATTAATTGATGGTTGTTTTTCTAGTTAACTTTTTTTTTTTTTATATATATAATTATCCTATTTGATTTCGTAATAATTTTGTAAATTTTATAAACTTATTGTTGATGTTCTTCTTTTTATATGTAATTATCTGGGGATTTTGCAAGTAATTTTGTTAATTTTATTAATTATGTTTGTTTTGTACTTAACCCATTAATTTTAATTTTGTTTTATACTTTATACTCTGCACACTATATCTATGTATGAGGAAAGTTGTATCGCAGTGCCGCCTACTTTCAATAAATAATAATAATAATAATAATATACAAATGTTTTATGAAGAAACTACCGTAGCTATCACTAAAAATAAAAATTCATTGACAGGCGATTATAACGTTAAGCTGGGAAGCATACAAGATAATACAGAAAGTCCAAAAACCAATCGTTAACGCATTGTAGAAGGTTGGTGACTGTAGATCGGCTCCAGAGCTGTGCGGTACTCGAGTACAAGTACTCAGTAACTGTACTCTGAGTACTTTTAGTGTACTTGATACTCAGTCCACGAATACATTTTTTAAAATGTACTTGTACTTGTATTTGATGCATTCACGTGTACTCGAGTACACATTCCTGTACTTGAATACATTATCGGGTACTCGAATACATTTTTTAAATGATTCTTTTCTTATAACATTTTTAAACTATATATAATTCTATTTGTTGATGTTGGCAATTTAGAACTTGCCTCAGTTCCTCCTTGAAGAAACTGCAGAAGAGCGTTTCAATGTACAGGGTGATTCAAAAATGGCGCATTTCCTCTGAAGGGGTTGTTGTGGACTATTAGCGGAGTACGGGGAAAAATCACAAAAAAATCTTTCAATCATTCCTCTGATATATTAACAGCATTTATTTCTCTAAATAATCGTAGCTTCTTTTTTACTTCCTTTTACGATAAAGGAAGTATTGGATTCACCCCCAAAAATTCAAAATTGAGTTTTCAACAGATCTTCACGTTTTCGAGTCCCGTGAACCCAAAAAACATGTTTTTGTTCATTGGTCTGTCTGTGTGCGAACAGAATATCTCAAAAACGAAAAGAGGTATGGCGTTGAAACTCCATATATGTTTTGTGTACTATCTAAATGCGACAGCAAGCTTTTGAAGAAAATCGCATAACCGGAAGTATGATGTTGACTCTTGTGATTTTTCAGATTATTTCGATTTTTTCAAAAACGGCTCTAACGATTTTTTTCAAACTTTACATTTTTATTACATTCTTAATGTGTATTGATGTGAGATTTGTAATGTCAAAATAAAGGTGGATGCAAAATTTCAGCTCACTTGGATTTTTTCGGCAGATGCTGCGTTTTTCCGTTTAATATAACTGGACTATATACAAGTTAAACAAGAGATACTTACATTAAACTAAAACTAAAAATGACAATTAAGTGAATAAGAAGAAATTGACATAAAAGTTTTGCCTAAGCTGAACAGAAATAGCATCATATGTGTTTGTCAACATGTTAATTGAAGCCGAATTTACTACACTGTGGGAGAGAGAGTTCTACTTCTCACAAACATGAATACTGAAGACATTTTGACGAGATAATTTTTTAAACCATTCTTTGTATAACTTGTAAGTATACACTCGGTATTAAGATTCAATAGCTTATGTAAACTGCATTGGTACATGTTTTTATGCAAAATTTTATGTTTCTATAAAATCACCTCGCTGTTGTCTGTTCGAAAGGGTACTCAGCTGTAGTCTTTGTAACCGTTCCTCATATGGTAGGTGTTTTAGAGTGTTGGGTAATTTACTTAATCTCTGTTTTACATTTTCAATTACAGTTACATCTTTTACGAAGTAGGGAGACCAAAATACAACAGCAAACTCCCATATGGGACATAGGTACATAGGTTTAAAAAAAAATGTAATATCAGGTTTTTGGCAGTGTTTGCAAAAGCTTTCTTTTTTTGGTGACTTGAGATTCCCAGTTTAAGTCATTTGAGATAATGACCCCAAGATCAACTTGAGAACTAGGCAGTAATGGAGCACCATTTAGGAGGTACACATTAGGTGGATAGTTTGTTACCATATGAAGCGCTACACACTTAAGACACATTTTAGGGTAACAACCACTTATTACACCAAACAGAGATAGCAACTATGTCTTCTTCTATGGTGGTTTTGTTTGTTATTGGGTTGTTGTACAGTTTGGTGTCATCCGCATAGCAGCAGGGGGATGGTTTCAAGGTGGTCGTTTATATAAACTAAAAACAGCACTGGGTCAAGCACGGAGCCTTATGGTGCGCCACACAGCACGGGCAACTCTTCAGATAGGGCGGGCGTCACCAACACAAAGACGAAACGACCTTCGTTGATCAAGGCAGAAATCTAGTCTAGTAACTTACCACGTATCCCACTATGCTCTATTTTATGGAGAAGTCGGCGGTTAGGTACATAGTCAAAAGCCTTCTCAAAGTCCAATATATGATGTCGACTGGTTCGCCTTTATCAATCATTTTTTATCATCATTTACACAAGTTAGGAGGTTGGTGACTACGGAATGACCCGGTATAAAACCCTGTTGTAGTTGCCTTATGTGTTTTCTAATAGAAAGTTTAGTGCTTTATCGCCTATTATTCGCTCCATGGGTAACAACTATTAAAGGTGTTAGCTGACAGTTGCTACTTTCCGTACATTTCAGTTTATTGCTCAATCATTGCACAGTTAAGTTGTTGTGTATTTAAATTCAGTAAAAATAAATATTCCATGAACTGTTTTTAAAGTCATGGCTTTATACAATTACAAAAGGCAGTTATGAGTAAAGCCATAACACTTTGGTAACAGCTTTTGGTAAAAATTGCCTTTCATTATCTGCTGTTAGTGTTTTCGAGAGTTTTGAGGAGGACGAAAACTGTTAGAAGATGAAGCACCACCAGGTATGACCTGCGGAGGTGGCTAGTCTAGAAAATGTATTCCGCCTGGAAAACTTAATTAAGGCCGATCGAAATATTACATATACGGAGATTCAGGAAGTACCAATGATTGGCCTAATATTTTACATAAACATCTTGGGATCAAGAAGTTAGCTAGCCATTGCATACCCCATTCGTTATTTACAGAATAAAAAAAGGCTCCTGTAGACTGGGGCAAATGTATGTTAAAAATAACTGATGGAGGAGCATGAAAACAACATTCTAGTGTCTGGGTTTTTCAAAGCGTTATCTATACAAGTTGTTCGTGGTAGGAGCACGAGCAAGAAAACGTTTGCTACCTTTTTCAATAGAAGTAGTCCTGTAGATCCCTACAGCTGTGACCTAGCTCTGTGCAATTTTTTTTTTTTACCAACTGCTAAACAAATGATGCCAGGTAAAACATTTCCAAGTGCAAATGGAGCAATACTGGAATTTTGAAAAACAATAAAATAATTTTTTTCGGGCTGCAACTCTTTCTTATGAACTAACAATTACCCAAGTAGCCGTTGTACGACAATTGCTTTTTAATTTGGTGTATGCTTTATGAAGGCACACGCAAATAAAAGAAAGTTAAATAGTGGTCCTCCGAAATGGGGGTTGGGAGTGTGGCCAGCGACCCCTGGGGGTAATGTTACTCCTTCCCATAAAAACTTTAACTGTTGAAGAGACTAAAGAACGGCCTCGGACAGGACTGAACCAACAAAGACGAAAACAGCAAGGAAAAAATGGCAATGAGTTTGTTTTAGCGACTTGGAACCTAAGAAGCCTCTATAAAATAGGAGCTCTGCAAACAACTATGAAAGACCTAAGAAAATACAAGGTAGACATCACAGCCGTACAAGAAACAAGATGAATGGATACAGGAATCCATGAATTGAAACATTTTTCCATATACTCTAGTGGAAATGATAGACGGCGAGAATTTGGTACAGGCTTCGTAGCGAAGAAAGAATTAGACCACTTAGTTATTGATTTCAAACCCTTGAATGAATATCTGTGCATATTGAGACTTAAAGGCGCAACATGTAAAATAACTTTAATAAAATGTAAAACAACTTTAATAAATGGACACGGGCCGACCGAAATAAAAGAGGAAGAAGTAAAAGACATTTTCTATGGCTCACTGAATCAAGCCATAAGCAAAGTACCGACTACGGACAAAATTATTGTTTTAGGAGATCTTAATGCTGTTATATAACCCTTTTTCGAACGGTTATTACAATTAGTAAATTATATATCTACCCTATTGCTTAGTTAACAGAAGTAGTATCAAGAATAATGTATTAAACACTTACCTTGGTGCTTTTGAATTACTTTCAAAATTGACATATCTCACTTATGAAAATATATGATTAAAATTATGTCACTTGACTATTATTTAAAATTACCTCGGCTAGTCAGTTTATTGAGCAAATAAGAATCTATCTTCCTCAGCTGAATGAGTAAAGGTTATAATAATTAATCTCTTTATAATTGAATACTGAATTACACAATTATTATTGTATTGACTTCTCTGTCAATCACACTCCTTAGTACTTTTAATAGAACCTTCTTTTAAGTTAGATTGTATTATTATGCTTGGTTTGACATTACAATCAATCAAAACTAAATGTCAAATTATTTAATCAAATTACTTTTTCCTAATTGAGGTTAAAATTAATTACAGATACCTAGACCAAACTGATATAATTTCTACTCATAATGGCCGAAAACGTCGAGTACCCGAATCAAAGCAAATTTAGAAAACTTAATATTCTAAATTGCGCTCTAAACCTAAATTACAATACTTTCCACTAATTTTGTCGTACCAAATTTGTTAATAAAAATACACTAACCTTCACGAAGACTCACTTGTACCTTGAGTGTATTTTCTATCAGCTCCTAACTGATTGGCAGTCGTCAAACACCTTCCTTGAGTTGTTGAAGACCCAAAATAGCTCGTTGTAGCTCTCGTACCTCTTAATACCTTGATAAACGGTAGTGCAGCGTGCCTCTCACTTTCACTTACTGATGGTTTAAGTACCAATTACCACTTCAAATGGTTTCAGACAATCTTGAAATTATAATATGAATAATAATTGTGACCTTTGGTCAAATTTGATCGTGAAGAATGCTATCTTGCTATCACGTACCAAATATACAATATTACTCTCACAATTAAAGAAAAGTTAGCCCTTTAACGTGACTTATTAAACGTAGATTATTCAAAATTAAAGAAGTTTTTTCACTTGCAGTAAACAACCCCCTGGTTGCCTATTGCTACTACCACCAGTAATCTATCATCAACTGTTATCACATGATACCCTTTAGATATCTGGATATTAATATAGAATTAATTAAGCATCCACACAGCATACTACATTACAATGCGCAAGTAGGATGAGAAGAAATCTACAGAGCAATAGCAGGAAATCAGAGCTATCACAAAATCAGCAATGACAATGCGAGCACCAAGCAGGCTGATACAGCTAGCAGCGTCAAACGGTATGGTTGTACGAAGTACCCAGTTTCCGAAAAAAGACATACATAAAATGGAATTCAAATGACGGCCGAACTAAAACTCAAATCGACCATGTACTTATACAAGACAAGCATCTATCTCTTATAACAAACATTAGAAGTTATCGAGGTACAATGCACGAATCTGATCATGCAATAGTGAAAATCAACCTAAAATGTAAACAGCACAATACATACACCCATAGACTGAAATAGATGTGAATAAAATTCAACACAACGTAAAGTCTACACATTACCCTTTTTCTGTGACGTCAGAAATAATAAAACATAGCGTTTAAAACGTATGTCTTATATTGCATTGAAATTCAAAGAGATCATTTAGATCGCAGGTAGTAGGCTTTAGAATGAATTTGCCATATATCTAACATTTAATGTAAGGGATGCTCTAAACAGCACATTATTCAAACCAAGACATCCTTGACCTATTTAATCCGACGTTTTTCCTCTTAGAAGGAGTTGCTAACGCTTAAAATAAGATTTTAGGCTTGCTTGCTTGTTATTGCGTGTTATTTCACTGTAATTTTGGACAAATGTCACACTGACAGTATTATAAAACAAGCCATGCTTAAAGCGGTCCTGACCAAAATTTGCAGATTTTTTGTTTCGTCCAGTTCGTTATAGTTAAATAAAGAGAGAAAATTGTTACGTCACAGCAAAAGGGTAATGTGTAGACCTTACCTTAATAATGAAGAAACTTTTAAAAAGTACAAAGCACAAGTGGAACAACGATTAACAGAAACCATAACTGGAGCTGAAGTAGATGGAAGGTTGGAGATAATAACAAGTGCAGCACTAAACAGCGCCCAAGAAACGTGGCGAGAAAGAAAAGAAAACAAAAAACAAGGATGGTTTGATCAAGAGTGTGAGCATAGTATAGAGAAGAAGAAGAAAGCGTTTCTAAAAATGTGATAACGGAAAACAAGACAAACAACACAAGAATATGAAGAAATTAGAAAGGAAACATGCAAACTGGAAGAAAATAATAGGAATGGAATTGTGAAAGATTTTTATAGGGCAGTGATAAAGGAAAGAAAAGGGTATCAACCAAAAACTAGTAATGTGTTGAAAACAAATGGAAAACTAGCCAGCCATAAAATAGAAATACAACAAAGATGGAAGGAATTCTTTCAAGACCTGCTTAACACACCACCGACATGGAATCAAAAAGACGCAGTGTGGACCATGGTGGAACAAGAAGTTAGGAGTGCCATCCAAAGTCTAAGGAACGGAAAAGCAGCAGGGGAAGATAATATCACCGGAGAAATTATCAAAACAGAAGGAGAACATCTATGGAATGAAATACTCGTCTTATAAAACTAGTGTGGGAGCAAGAGCAACTCCCAATAGCATTGAAAACTGGGCTAATCATTCCCATATATAAGAAAGGAAGCAGAATGGTGTGCAAGAATTACAAAGGTATAAACCTGCTTAATACCATGTACAAGATATTATCGAAAGTGGGTAAGTAAGAGACTAGAGCCATACGTGGAAGAAATACTGGAAGAGTACCAATTCGGCTTCAGAGCAGGTAGATCAACGACGGACCAAATTTTTAT